>JAAALK010000080.1:13189979-14389979 GCA_019279435.1 Zizania palustris
CAGTTTACCTCCAAGTTTGGAAGAACCTTCAAGAGGAACTCGGCACCCGGCTGAATTTAGCACCGCCTATCATCCACAGACCGACGGTCAAACCGAAAGGGTCAACCAGATATTGGAGGATATGCTTAGAGCTTGTGCTCTAGACTTTGGCGGAATGTGGGACAAGAACTTACCATATGCGGAGTTCTCCTACAACAACAGCTATCAAGTCAGCCTGCAAATGTCCCCGTTCGAAGCACTCTATGGACGTAAGTGCAGAACATCGTTGCTCTGGGATCAAACCGGAGAGTCACAACTGTTTGGGACGGATCTATTAAGAGAAGCTGAAGAGAAGGTTAAGATCATAAGAGACCGATTGAAGGCAGCCCAATCCCGTCAGAAGAGCTATGCCGACAACCGTCGAAGAGACCTAGCCTTTGAGGAGGGTGATTATGTCTATCTCCGAGTCACTCCCCTCCGTGGCACTCAAAGGTTCAACATGAAAGGCAAACTAGCACCCCGCTACGTCGGACCTTTCCAGATCCTCCGACGACAAGGAGAAGTGGCATATCAACTTGAACTGCCTCCATCCTTGGCAGGAGTTCATGATGTGTTCCACGTCTCGCAGCTGAAGAAGTGCCTCCGTGTACCCACCGAGCAAGCCGACCTTCAGCAGCTTAATGTCCAAGAAGACTGACCTACATAGAGAAACCCATCAAAATCTTGGAAACCAAGGAGAGAGTAACCAGAAGCCGCGTCATTCGTTTCTGTAAGGTTCAATGGAACAACCATCCCGCCGAGGAAGCCACATGGGAAAAGGAAGACGAACTGAAAGCCCAATATCCCGAGTTATTCGAGTAGCGTTCCAATCTCGAGGACGAGATTCTTGTAAGGGGGATAGGTTTGTAACACCCCAAATTTTCAATACAATAAAACTATTATTAAATTCAATTTCTTGGAATATTTATTTCTGAAAATACTTTTAATACTCTTTATACCCTTTTGAACTACAACATAGAGTAGATGGCCAAACCAGGAGCTGAAAATTTTTGTATAGACTCCCAAGGCCAAGAAATGTTTTTGAGAATTTTTACAAATTTTTACCCACTTTGGAAATGCCCCAAAAGGTTTTAAACTATTTTCTGCAATTATTTTAATCAGAAAACCTTGGAAAACAGTAATGGGCTCCCCTCCCTCCTTTCTCTCTCTCCCGGCCGGCCCAGCCTGTTCCATCGCGCGCCTTAGACTGACGACCGGACCCCACCTGTCGGTGCCAAATTCCTCCCCTCGCGCGCGAACCTGACATCGCGGCCCCACCCGTCAGCCTCCCCGTTCGCTCGCTCGCGCCCGCTGGTCGGTGGACCCCGCTTGTCAGAGCCGTCGTCAACCTCGCGTCGTCGCCCCCAAACTTCGCCGGCCGCCTTTACTCCCTCGGATCCGCTCGTCGCCGGTCCCCTCCCTTCATTATTTGCCAGCATTAAAAACACCAGATCACGTCGCCCATTTCCCCTTTAATCCCACGCGTAATCCCCCCCCCCGCGCTGTCGCCCGCATGCAGAGAAACCGCTCGCCGGCGTTAACTCACTGCCCTCCCCCGATGGCGCCCTCCCTGTCCCCGTCGGCACCCCTATTTAAACCGTCGCCCTGCACCGCGTTCGGTTCACGCACCCATTCGCACTCAGACCAAGCAGAGCGCACACACGTCGCCTGTTAGCGCCCTCCCCCTGTTTCGTCTCCGGCCACCGTTCGCCGTCGCCTCGGACCACCTCCGCCCGCGCCTCCGCCACCAACGTGACCGCAAGGACGACCCCTACCTCGGCCACGCCTCCGTTGGTCAAGGAGATCGCCGGAACACCATCGCTGACGAGGAGCCCGAACCATTCCGCCGTCTACCCTCGCCGCCGACCGCGCTCCGTCGACCCCTCACCTCGCCTAAGGTACCATTGTGACCGCCGTAGTGCCCTCTTTCCATTTTAGGCTTAGCTTGGGCCGTCGTCGCTCGCCGTGGCCGCTGGCCCGCTCGCCGTCGTCGAAGAAGACGACCGGCACGGGTCGAGTACCCGTGCCGTGCCGGATCTGATCCCGACCGTGTGATCGCGATCGGACGACGCACGTGAGCCCACGTGCGCGATCTAATCCGCATCGTTAGATCTCGGCGAAGGGGGTATGTTTTAATCTCGTGCGTCCGTTAGTTTTTAAAACCCGCGGTTGATCTGGATCGTTCATCGCGTACCGGTTCGATGTTTTAATCCTGGCCGTCCACGTCGACTTACGCGTCCCGCCTCGCCCTCGCGCGTCGGATCTGGATCCAATGGTCCAGATCGACCCGGCGCACGCGCACAGTGCGTGGGTTCACCGTGGGCCTGGCTCACCGTGGACCCGAGGGGTTTTAAATTTGAAAATAAATTCCAGAAAAGGTTTTAAAACTTGTAAAATTCATATCTGGCGCATTTGAACTCTAAAAATTGCCATTCCAATTTCAGAAAATTCATAATATTATTCTCTACATGTTTATGCAATAAAAACAGTAGGTTTACTTTGAATTTTTCATGTTTATTTAAATAAGTATTCAAATGCCCTTAGGATTAAAATATAAATTCAAATATTTAAACTTCAGAAAATTTTATATTTATTTCTTTCTGTTTATGTACTAGAACCACAGAGTTTTCTCTGAACCATTCATATTAAATTACTTAGAAAACTTAAGATGGGGTTATTCACACTTAAAAACCCTTTTATGAAAACAATAATTCATTTTGATTCATTTTAAATTATTTATGAAATAAATTTCAGAACCTTAACAACTAATTTTCTTTAAAATTAAACCAACTTAAACCCATAGGCTTGTTGTGTGATTTTACATTGTTTATATCGAATGTTGTATTTATTTTACTTTATTATTATTGAAAAGACTACGACGCCGTCGAGGAGCCGGAGTACTTCCCCGAAGTCCCTCCCTCTCCTTTTGCTGAACAAGGCAAGTCACCAAACCAATCTTTTGAGCATATTGAACCCAAGTTTGATTAAACTATCGCTAAAACACATAGGTTATATATGCATTAGTCAAATGAACCCTTACAATATATTATTTAGGATCCCCCGACCTTGATGTGCAACCCAAGCCATGCTCTCTAGCCTAAACTCCTTGTCACCATATGATAAATGTTATTAGCTAGTGTCCAATGTATCGACACGATCGCTATAGGATAAAAATGAGTCATAGTACACGGTTCTACTATATGATCCCCATTGTTTCTTATCTATGGAATTCTGTCGGTGTCGGAGTTGTGGTTGTGAGTGAATGCATGGTGGGTTCCGGGTGCAAGCTAGGGCATTGGTCGGTAGCACCCGGGGCACTATAAGGACCGGTCTGAGGGATCCGTTGCAATACACTTACGTACTAACCACAAGTCTAGTGGGTAAGTCCTAACTAAGGTATGGGTTGTTCCAAACCGAGGCCACCATTTGGAGATGGGTCAAGTTGCACCTGCGGGTGACTTGTACCAATGTGGCGCAAAAGGGGGTGCGACGTTAGCCGGGATGCGGCCCGGCGCGCCGGCGAAACCTAGAGCGGGTGGTTATCGCTTGGAACATTTCATGCTGAGGTTTTGGCACAAGTTCCCGTGGTATGGGTCATCTCATTTGGGATGAGTGCGTGCCTTGTGGGTACAGTAGTACAGCTCTGATCAGAGTCTTAAATCTTTTCGAAAAGCCGAGCCCACGGTCAAGGGCGGGTTGCGTGACATCCCCCAGTTAGATTACTTTGAATATGTATGTGCATGATGGATTGACATGTAAGGACTGTTGAGCGAGGTGGGGCTGACTGTACCCCTCGAGTTAAAGTTGATGTTGATGATGTTCATGTTTACTTTCCGCATGATTAAAATATGATTACACTAAATGCAATAACTGAATTGTACTTTTCCGCAATGCTAGCCATTACCCTTCCTTGTTTATTATCCTGCATTATTACTTGCATTCGCGGTGGCTTGTCGAGTACTTTTTGTACTCATACCTGTTGGACCCCACAGAGGATGCCTACTATGAGGACGGTCTGGAGTAGCGACCCAGTCGAGAAGAAAAATCCTGAAGAAGATGTTCGTCATGCCGTTTTCTAATTATTTTCATTTACTGTTTTTATTAAAACATTGATGTAATAAATATGGTCTGCGTACCATGGATATTGTCGTATGTACGTTGTCGCATGATGAACCTCTTGTATTATTGTTTTTCTTATGAAATTCAATAATGTCTCGATTTGATAAATCGGGGCGCTACAACTGTGCGCAGTGGACTCCTCCCCTTCTCACGGAGCACATTTAGGGCCAATTATCCCCTTCTCGCACGGCACGTTTCGGGCCAAATTGGCCCATGTGCTCAATGCTGCAACCACCACACACACCTACATTGCTACGACCTAGGTTGAGCCATGCCTCTTCTTTTCCTTGCCTTCGTTCTCATTCTACACCTAGCCAATGTCATCACCCCTTCTCATCTCGACATGTTAGCTGCTATGTAAACAATAGAATATATGTGCTTTGTCTATTACCACGTGATCTATATGGAACAATAGAACATGTCGACTCTTATGTTATTTTATCTTGCTTTAGTTTTGTGCTTGAACTACCTACCTCAAGCCTATCAATGGCTCTTACATTACCCTAATTCTGAAATGTAACAAACCTCTTTATATGGGTGACTTACGCCCATCTCCCTAGTTAACAATGCCATCAAGATCCTCACCAGAATCCTTGCCTCCAGGCTTCAGAGCCGCATCGAGCCGCATCCTCTCGGTTATCCACAAGAACTAATATGGTTTCATTAAGGATCGATCCATTCAATATTGTGTTGCTTGGGTGCTTGAATTCACCTCAATCTGCAAAAAAGTCAAAGAAAAAAGCTATCATCCAAAAGCTGGACTTTGAAAAAGCCTTCGACGCTATTGAGCACTCCACCATTTTCCGCATGATGGAGCACTTAGGCTTCTCGGTCCACTGGAACTCTTGGATTCAATGTCTCCTCGGCTCAGGATTTTCCTCAGTCTTACTCAATGGGATACCTGGAAAGTTCTTCCACTGTAGAAGGGGGGTTCGCCAAGAGGACCCCCTCTCGCCTCTGATCTTTTTCATTGCGATCAACCTCCTCCAACACATCATAAACAAGTCGGCATCCTTGGGAGTCCTTCATCACCATACTACCACTTATCCTTGGACAACTTTTCGATCGTCCAATACGCGAATGATACAATCCTCTTTTTAAAGGCAGATTAGAAAAACCTCATCAACCTCAAATGCTTGTTGAACACATTCTTGCAATCTATTGGACTTAAAGTCAATTTCAGCAAAGTCAAGCTTGATCCCCATCAACGTTGAAAACTCAAAAGCTAGTGTGTTGGCCTCTACCTTTGTTTGTAAGCTTGAAGGTCTGCCTTTCCCCTACCTTGGCCTTCCTCTGGGGTTGACCAGACCCTGCTTCAAGGACTTCAACTCTCTCGTCTCTAGAATAGAAAGTCGACTTGAAGGAGCCTCATTCTAGTTATCTATGGTAGGTCAGCTCATATTAGTCAACTCAGTGCTCTCCTTCATGCCAACATATTGCATGTGCAGCTTTAAATTGCCAACTAAAGTCATCTAACACATAGACCAAATTCGAAGAAATTGCCTCTAGCGTAAATCCATCCCTGGATCAAAGTTAGTGCCCCTCGTGAATTGGGCCTCGATATGCAAACCCAAGGTCCAAGGGGCCTTGACGTGATAAACCTTCAATGCCAAAACACCGCCCTTCTACTTAAGCAACTCTCCAAGTTCTACAACCGTGGAAATATTTTGTGGGTCAACCTGGTTCGGCAACACTATCTGGGCAGGAATAAGGCGCCTCACCTTTCTCCTGCTAGAGGCTCCCATTGGTGGAAGGACGTACTCCAGCTCTCTTCTATCTTTCGTGCCATAGCTAAATCAGTGGTTGGTTCTGGGGATTCCATCTCCTTCTGGTCGGACCTGTGGACGGCTAGGTCTCTTGAGCATGTCTTCCCCAGATTTTTCAACATTGCTAAGAATAAGGAAATCTCGGTTCATGTGTTTGTTTCTAAAGACAGTGATATGCCCACACCGACCACACCATCAAGTATACCGACTACATCAAGCAAGATGGAACAATCATCAAGTCAAGCTGAACCAGCTCATGTCTTTGATGGACCAATTACTCGTAACCGAGCTAAACAGCTACAACAAGAGGTGCACGCGCTACTTTGTGAAATTCCATTTATTAATGAGAATTATATACTTCCTAAGTCGTGCATGTTGCTATTACTCAGGTTCACCAAGGAGGATGACAAGGACATGCCGAGACTGAACCAGAGAGGAGAACTATGTCGAACCAGTTCGGCATGGTAGAACTGTCATGAAGAAACAGTCATATCTCTTGATTCATAAAAGCTTTGAAGGTCCATGAGTACTTGTTGGAAAGGTGTTGAAGTCAACTTTCTAATTCCACTAAGTTCCGAGTGCTTTAGAGCTTCCAGCTTGGCAGCTGAGTGCTTTTGGTGCAGACTGTTCAGAAGATCAATAGTCAGCCTGATATCCAAGTTTTCCGTGAGAAACTGTATCACTCTACAATATTACGTGAAGCATGCTACACATGGTGTCAAAGGTTATCAAATTAGATTTCCAACGCATCTGGTCCCGCGTCTTTTGGATGTTCCTAGGTGGAGTTATGATTAAAACATTGAAGACCACTCGGAAGGCCAGAAGCCAAGCGGGAGATTGACGACCACTGCATGAATGATCAAACCCGTTGGCCTTCCACCTTCCCACGTGGATCTTTCAGTTCACATATATTTTAGAGACTAGTTATTAGTATAAATACCCCTTATTTGTAAGCGAAGAGAAACTTTTGATGAATTAAGATTATTCCAGTGATATGTGCAGCCGAGCTGCTTGAGTGTCTTACTCAACCCTTGTTCTTCCTTGTTCTTCTTGAACTTGTGGAGAGATCTCTCTGAGATCCACTAATTCGTGCCCTGCGGGTTCCAGTACGGCCGCCCCGTCTTGTGTGGATTAGCTCCGGTTGTGGTTCTGCGGTCGTTCGGAGATCGAGTCGAAGTCTTCGCGGTTTCGGTGTCTCTCTCCCCGTCGCTTGGTCGCATCCAACCTTGGCCAGGTGTAAAGCCTTTTACCCCGCTGAATTTTTTCAGCAAGTTATCCTCATTACCAAAACCTACTGTCGTGAAGATCGGGCCAATTCGCCGAGCCGATTCGGTGCATATCAAGTGGTATCAGAGCTATCGTTGTCACGGTAGGTTCATTTTTTTTCCACCCACCCTCCCACCCTTTTCAATCTGTTACAGTTTTCACCACCCACATATTCATCCCTGTGTTTATCTTTTACATATATTTGTTTGTCCTATAGTCCAAATCCCAAAAAAATATACCTATAGCCCTTTTGACGGTACTGTTATCTTGTGTTTGTGTTCTTCTAGTTGCTAGTCACCACCGTTTACATATATCTTTTGTAATCAGCACCCCTGTTAGTGTTATAAAAAAAAGAAGAGTAAAAAAAGAAGAAGAAAGAAAGAATACAGTAAAAAAAGGAGAGAGCACAAGTGAAAAGATTCTAGAAAAAAAATTTGTGTTACGGTTGGTTGCTGAAATTTTCAGTTTTCATATCCAAGTTGGTGGTAATCTGGATAGCAGCATTTTTTTTTCTCTTTTGAGCACATCTTTTTCACTCGATTGGCAGTACCGTAGGCCTCCTTTTTCATCCACCTATAGCTCCACCAAAACCCTGAACCGAGACTTTCGATTTGAAATCCTTACGACCTCTTTACCACCTCTGTTGAAGCTGTCACACCAGCACCACCACAGTTCTTGAGATCAGGCAAGAACTTGGGTAAGTAGGAGGTGAGATCGAGTGTGTCCACATATTTTTTTCCTCTTTCCACATTTTTTCCTTTTTTTTCTTGCTGCTCCTAACATGGCAGACTCTGATTCAAGTGTTCATGGTGGACGCCGTGGTGATAGGGAACCCCCTGTCTCGCGGGATGAGATGCGTCGTATGGCTGATTCACTCATGGAGGCCATGGGCAGGCTGCTCGATGAGCGTCTTCCCGCGGCTGGAGGACGTAGAGCACGTCGTGATCAAGAGGACCGGCATCGAGCGGAGTCCGGTGATGAGAATTCTGGTTTCGGCCATGGATTCAATCGTTTCAGAGATGGCCCTGAAGGATCTGTTGGTGGTCGCCATGCTGATTTTAATAATTACCATGGTGGGCGTCGCGCACATAGGCGTAATGCTGATGGCCGCCGCGTGCATTTTGAAGACGAAGAGTTTGAAGATCAAGATCATGACGAAGGATCTCATGATGATGAAAATCCTTTCGGTCAAGGTGGCAGGTTTGATCGGCGTCATCATCACCGACCTGCTGATTTTGAAGAAAGGGAATACCATCGTGGTCATCGTCCTCATGACAACCCAGATAACATCGCTCGTGTCAAGTTGAGTATTCCAAAGTTTACTGGAAAGGAGAATCCTGATGAATTTCTTGAATGGGCTGAGCAGTGTGATCAAATATTCCAAGTACATAATCTTTCATCTCAGCACCGTGTGAATCTTGCTTCGGTGGAACTCTCTGGATACGCTCTCACTTGGTGGAACCAAGTGCAGGAGAATCAACGTGATTTGGGACACGGATATATCAATACATGGGAGGAGATGAAGCAAGTGATGAGAAGGTGATTCGTGCCATCTAGCTATCAGCGTGATCTCAGGAACCGGTTGCAAATGTTAAAGCAAGGGAAGAGATCAGTTGATGAGTATTTCAAGGAGATGGAGCTACTGTTGGTGCGGGCTGGAATAAGAGAAGATGCAGAGTCAACAATGGCAAGATTTCTAGGAGGTCTTAATGAAGAAATTTCTGGTTTTGTGGAGATGTTTCCATATCGTACCTTGCAGGATCTTGTTGATCAAGCTATGCGAACAGAGCAGAAGATTCAGGAAGAGTCATGTGGCAAATATTATGGCAGTCATTCTATTGCTGCCCCATGGCGCAAACAGCAGGCAAGTACTTCCTATGGTGGTGGACGATCTCAAGGCGCTGCAGCCAAGTTTTCTCAATCATTTGTTCCATCGAAGATGGCAGCCTCCACAGCATCATCACCAACAACTCAGCAGCGACCCGCTGCAAGTTCAGCAGCCCAAAGCAATGTCTCGGGAGCTACATCTTCTTCTCGAAGCAGAGAAATTGTATGCCATAAATGCCACGGTCATGGGCACATTGCTGCACAATGCCCAAGCAAGAGGACCATGTTGTTGAATGAGAAAGGTGAATGGGAGTCCGAGAGTGATTCGGAAGATGCTGGACTGATATGTGATGAAGAAATTGAGGAGGAAAGAAATGAGATCCAGCCTGAAGAAGGAGAACATAATTGCTTTATTTCTCTACGAGTGCTTAGTGTAACAGCAGAAAAGGCAGACAATGGGCAGCGACATAATTTGTTCCATACCCGTGGGCTAATCAAAGATAAGGTGTGTCGCATCATCGTTGATAATGGCAGCTGCAACAATATTGCTAGCCAAGAATTGGTGGACAGATTGGGACTGAAAACACGGCGTCATCCTAGTCCATACAAGATGCAGTGGCTTAATGATTGTGGTGCGCTGCGTGTCAGTCATACTATGACGGTACCATTCTCTGTTGGTAAATACAATGATCATGTGGAGTGCGACGTGGTGCCTACGCAAGCCTGCCAGTTGCTGCTCGGTCGACCATGGCTATATGATCGTGATGTTCAGATTCTTGGACGGACCAACAAGCTGTCTTTTGTGTACAAAGGCGAGCGAATTTCCTTGCTTCCTTTGACACCGGAAGAAATTTTGAAGGATGATATCAGGAAGAAACAGCGCGAGAGCGAGCACCACTTGCGAGTGAGCCACAAAAATAGTAAGAAAGAGTGTCCACAGCCAAATCAAACCCCACAGCTGCAACGAACCCAGAAACCAGGAAAAGAGGGTTTCGTAATGATGGCTAGGAAGGGGGATATCAGAGAATTGAGTGAACCCGATGCCATGTTCTTTGTACTTATGTACAAGGACACTTTTCTTTCTACTAATGCCTTACCCTCTACCCTACCGAGTACTATTTTGAATGTCTTGCAGGAATATGAAGATGTCCTTCCGGACGAAGTACCACCGGGACTGCCACCTAAGAGAGGGATCGAGCATCAAATCGACTTGGTTCCTGGTGCGTCACTTCCGAACAGGGCTGCATACCGCACCAACCCAGAGGAGACAAAAGAAATTCAGCGCCAAGTGGAGGAATTGATGAAAAAAGGGTATGTACAGGAAAGTCTTTCCCCTTGTGCTGTCCCTGTTCTTTTAGTGCCTAAGAAAGATGGGTCTTGGAGAATGTGTGTGGATTGCCGCGCAATTAACAACATCACAGTAAGATATAGGCATCCCATTCCTCGCTTAGATGATATGCTTGATGAACTTAGTGGTGCTATTTTTTCACTAAAATTGATTTAAGAAGTGGCTATCACCAGATTCGTATGAAAGAAGGAGATAAGTGGAAAACAGCCTTTAAAACAAAGTTTGGATTGTATGAATGGTTAGTGATGCCCTTCGGTTTAACCAATGCACCTAGTACATTTATGCGATTAATGAATCATGTGCTTAGAAATTTCATTGGTAAATTTTTTGTGGTTTATTTTGATGACATCCTAATCTACAGCAAGACTCTTAAAGAACATGTTGCACATATCCAGAGCGTGCTTGCTATCCTACGTGAACAAAAATTGTACGCTAACCTTGAGAAGTGCACCTTCTGCACCGACAAGGTAGTTTTCCTTGGTTTTGTTATTTCAGGACAAGGCGTGGAGGTGGATGCTGAGAAAGTAAAAGTTGTACACGAATGGACGCCACCACAGAATGTGAGCCAAGTGAGAAGCTTCCTTGGACTAGCTGGTTTCTACCGGCGATTTGTGAAAGATTTCAGCACAATCGCTGCTCCAATCAATGAGCTGACCAAGAAAGACGTACATTTCAAGTGGGGAGAAGCACAACAAAAGGCTTTTGAAGAATTAAAGACGAAGCTCACAACAGCCCCAGTCCTTGCACTTCCAGATTTCAACAAGACATTTGAAATTGAACGTGATGCAAGTGGAGTTGGGATTGGAGGCGTGCTGATGCAGGAAAAGAGACCAATTGCATTCTTCAGTGAAAAGCTAAGTGGTCCAACTTTGAATTATTCAGTTTATGATAAAGAATTATATGCTCTTGTTCGAAGTATGGAAACTTGGCAACACTACCTTTATCCTAAAGAATTTGTGATACATTCAGACCATGAATCATTGAAACATCTTAAGGGACAACTAAAACTGAATAAACGACATGCTAAGTGGAGTGAATTTATTGAGTCCTTTCCTTATATTGTCAAATATAAGAAAGGTCAAGACAATATTGTAGCTGATGCTTTATCTCGACGACATGCTTTGGTCACACAACTTGATGCTAAAATTCTCGGCTTGGAAAGTATAAAGGAATTATATGCCACTGATTCGTACTTTGTTGAACCATATGCCAAGTGTGGTAATGACAAAGGATGGGAAAAGTATCATGTGCATGATGGATTTTTATTTCGCGCTAACAAACTTTGTATTCCAGATTGCTCTGTTCGAATTTTACTTGTGCAGGAAGCTCATGAGGTGGACTTATGGGCCATTTTGGAGCCAAGAAAACGGAGCAAGTGTTGGCCGACCATTTCTTTTGGCCAAAACTAAGACGAGATGTAGAGAGACATGTTCTTCGCTGCGAAAACTGCCACAAAGCTAAGTCTCGTCTGAACCCTCATGGTTTATATACTCCTCTTCCTATTCCTAATGCACCTTGGGAGGACATTTCAATGGATTTTGTTCTTGGGTTACCACGGAGAAAAGGGGAAAGGATTCAATTTTTGTCGTGGTTGATCATTTCAGCAAAATGGCACATTTTATTCCTTGCCACAAGAGCGACGATGCTTCCCATATTGCTGAATTATTTTTCAGGGAAATTGTGCGACTACATGGAGTACCACGTACCATTGTGTCGGATCGTGACACCAAGTTCTTAAGCTACTTTTGGAAGACATTGTGGGGCAAACTTGGGACAAGACTGCTGTTCTCCACAACATGTCATCCACAAACGGATGGCCAAACTGAAGTTGTGAATCGCACACTATCAATGTTGCTGCGAGTTGTCCTTAAGAAGAACCTAAAACTATGGGAAGAAAGCTTGCCACATGTTGAGTTTGCATACAATCGGACAGTACACTCAACCACTAGATTTTGTCCATTTGAAATTGTATATGGATTCAAACCCACTGCCCCCATAGATCTTTTGTCTTTACCCATGCAGGAACGTGTGAACTTCGACGCAAGCAGCCGAGCTGAATTTGTCAAGAACATTCATGATAGAGCTCGGGCCAATATTGAAAGGATGACCAAGAAGTATGAGAAGCACGCTAACAAGGGTCGCAAGAAGGTATTATTCGTACCAGGGGACTTGGTTTGGGTGCACCTTCGGAAGGATCGTTTTCCAGAGCTGCGCAAGAGCAAGTTGCAACCTCGGGCTGATGGACCATTCAAAGTTCTACGCAAGATCAACGACAACGCTTATGAAATTGATCTGCCAAGTACTTATGGTGTGAGTACCAGTTTTAATGTGTCCGACCTCTCTCCATTCTTTGGATTGGACGAGTCGAGGACGACTCTTTTTCAAGGGGGGGAGGATGATATGCCCACACCGACCACACCATCAAGTATACCGACTACATCAAGCAAGATGGAACAATCATCAAGTCAAGCTGAACCAGCTCATGTCTTTGATGGACCAATTACTCGTAACCGAGCTAAACAGCTACAACAAGAGGTGCACGCGCTACTTTGTGAAATTCCATTTATTAATGAGAATTATATACTTCCTAAGTCTTGCATGTTGCTATTACTCAGGTTCACCAAGGAGGATGACAAGGACATGCCGAGACTGAACCAGAGAGGAGAACTATGTCGAACCAGTTCGGCATGGCAGAACTGTCATGAAGAAACAGTCATATATCTTGATTCATAAAAGCTTTGAAGGTCCATGAGTACTTGTTGGAAAGGTGTTGAAGTCAACTTTCTAATTCCACTAAGTTCCGAGTGCTTTAGAGCTTTCAGCTTGGCAGCTGAGTGCTTTTGGTGCAGACTGTTCAGAAAATCAATAGTCAGCCTGATATCCAAGTTTTCCGTGAGAAACTGTATCACTCTACAATATTACGTGAAGCATGCTACACATGGTGTCAAAGGTTATCAAATTAGCTTTCCAACGCATCTGGTCCCGCGTCTTTTGGATGTTCCTAGGTGGAGTTATGATTAAAACATTGAAGACCACTCGGAAGGCCAGAAGCCAAGCGGGAGATTGACGACCACTGCATGAATGATCAAACCCGTTGGCCTTCCACCTTCCCACGTGGATCTTTCAGTTCACATATATTTTAGAGACTAGTTATTAGTATAAATACCCCTTATTTGTAAGCGAAGAGAAACTTTTGATGAATTAAGATTATTCCAGTGATATGTGCAGCCGAGCTGCTTGAGTGTCTTACTCAACCCTTGTTCTTCCTTGTTCTTCTTGAACTTGTGGAGAGATCTCTCTGAGATCCACTAATTCGTGCCCTGCGGGTTCCAGTACGGCTGCCCCGTCTTGTGTGGATTAGCTCCGGTTGTGGTTCTGCGGTCATTCGGAGATCGAGTCGAAGTCTTCGCGATTTCGGTGTCTCTCTCCCCGTCGCTTGGTCGCATCCAACCTTGGCCAGGTGTAAAGCCTTTTACCCCGCTGAATTTTTTCAGCAAGTTATCCCCATTACCAAAACCTACTGTCGTGAAGATCGGGCCAATTCGCCGAGCTGATTCGGTGCATATCAGACAGCATTCTTCAGCACTTCCAACCTTCGTTCTCCCTAGTAGTCTAGGTTGATTGTGTTGCTCTCAGCTCCATTATCGCCCATGGATGGATGATGGACCCTGACTCTTAGCACTTCATCTGGAACTCTGCTAGCTACTCCTCAAGACGCTTCTATAATCACCACTTTCAGCATGTCCAATCCCATGGCATCTTCAAGCGCCTTTGGGGATTCAAGTGTTCCAACAAGTTGAGGGTTTTCTTTTGGCTTCTCCTAAAAGACGGACTGAACACCAGGAACATCCTTCGAAGAAAACACATCAACATCAACTTTTCCAACTTCAATTGTGTCCTCTACAATGAAAATATAGAAGAAACCTCTAAACACATCTTTGATTGTCGCTTCAGTAAAAGTTGCTGGTGTCTTTTGGGCATCACTTGGTCACCCAATGACTAGATCCTTGACTTGCTAACGACCAACAGAGCCCTTGCCAGTAAACATCTCTTCCTCAAAGTAGTGATTATTGGTTGTTGGACTCTTTGGTTGGCTCGCAACAGGCTTATCTTTGATGACTGTCCTGATTTGATCTCTAACCAAATCCCATCGCTCTCTTTCGGGCTTCCCCGCCTCTTTGGTTGGGACATCTCTAATCGTGTACTCCTTTTAGTCTTCCCTTTTCTCCATGCTTGTAAATATCTGTAATTTCTATAAGTCCCTTTGTTTTCAATATACTCAAAGCTCTAGTAGGAGCCTTTCCTGCAGCTTTTTATCAAAAATATATGCACTATATATTTCTAGAGCATACTCCAAGGTCCGTGTTGTGTAAGTTCTTTATTTATTACATCTAATCCGATAGTAGGTGAAGTTATATTTATTTATTTAGTAGCTTATAATTTGTACTTATTAATTCTTTACATGTAAAGAAGCCATGCAAGAAATATTCAACTTTTGTTAGTAAGCATGATGATTCTTTTAAATTATTCTAGATAAAATATATCACACTGCTTCTTATTATCACAATATTACTAAACACGTTTAAATAAATGGCATACTATAAATAAGTATTTGTTATTAAAAATAACAGAACAATCCGTGGTAAAAAAACACGGACATCTTACCACCAGTAAGGGCTCCTTTGGTTTGAAGAAATTTTAGAGGAATAATGTAGGATTCAAATTCTTATAGGAATTGATACTATTCACTCCTTTGGAATGGAGGATTGGTGTATAGGAAAAATAAAGGAAATTTTTCCTTTTTCTTAGAACTCATAAGAAAAATATAGGAATTCAAACATCCACTCCAACCTCTTTTTTCCTTTCCTTTGCTAAGTCCAAAGCAAATCAATGCATAAAACTTCAAATGAGATAATATAAGTAGCTTTAATATGAATGTTTAGAAAAAATCTTGTGATTAGTTAATTCCTATGTTCCAAACAATACATCTCTAATTTTTCTTGTATTTTCAAATCCTCTGTTTTCTACATACATTTCTATTCTATTTCTACATTTTTCCTATTCTTGTATTTTTAGATTTCTGCATTCCAAAGAAACCTAAAGATTTATTTGGTGAGACAGTGGGTGCTGTAAATACCGAAGGATCGGAGCAAGCTACTTTTGCAGTAAAACCTTCAGATTATAAAATACTACCGTTAGGACCACCAGGAGGTATGTGCTATTTGCATTCCGTCGTGGGCTGTAAAAACAAATCGTAAATGCGTAATAAAAAAGTATCCACGCAAAAAAGTTTCCATTAAAATAGGATCTAATAAACAATGCAAAAGTTTCGATGGAAACTAGGATGAAGAACACTTGACATACTTTGTTCAATCGTACCATCGAATCCAACATGTCTATGCAAATTGCGAGCACTACTCACCCATTCTTCTTTCAGGTCAAGGGTGTCCTTTCAGCTTCCCAGTTTCACCGGATGATTTGATCCCTAACCAGGAGGCATGTACCCAAATTATTTGATGCTGAAGTTGCAAACCTTACCTGCATTAACTCAATTTTCGAATGTATATATAAGTTTGTGTAACAAGAGGAATTTTTGCACTGAATTAAAAACAAAGAGATGCTATATGAGACTTCACAAAATACTAAATAACAATCACGCAGCCACGTATGTCCTAACTCCTAAATCCTAATAACCAATCTCTCCTTGCAGAATAACCAAAGTACTGAACTGACATTGACTCCTCAAGTTTACTGAGAGCCCATTTTTTTCTTGATGAGAACTTTCAGAGCTCTCAGGTTGATTACTGTCTTCACATAGTTGAACCACCAACCATCTGATATTTACATATGCAGATGCCTTTTGGTTCCTAACAGGAATTTGAAATGTAGGTACTAGGTACACAGCAGGTAAACTCTTTGTGTAAAAGGTTGGGTCACAAAGAAGTTCTGTCTTCTATAGATTTTTCAGAGCAGCCAGCCTCTTCTCGAGTTCGTCCAATTCTGAACTGTACACAAGGAAACCATAAGTGAAAAGGTGGCACTTTATCATAAAAGCAAGGGAAGCAATGATCCTATAATCAGTTCAGTTAGATCAAAAAGCTACATAAAAAAGCAATCAAGGGGAAGGTTCTAAACTTTGAAAACTAGCACACCCCTGATCTGCTCATAACCAAGAGTCTCTTCATCTCTCTCCACAACAATTTAGATAAAGAACAGTTGCCTATTGATTTTTATAGGATCTCTTAATTATTTTCATGCATGACAAAACAAAAGGGAAAAAGGAAAAAAAGAACAGCAGGACATGTCAATTGCACAGCACTTTAGTTATATCAGTATAAAGTGGAACAATACAGTAACTCTAAGCCCTTATAGAGGGGAAAAGAGAATACTAAAAACAAACGAACAAGATGGTCATAAATCCAGGATCCAGAATACCTTTCATCAGCCTGAACCTTCTTTCCAGCAATTCTTCCTTTAGGAGCTGAGGACAACTGTGAAGAGGAAAAGGATAAGAACAACAATTAAAAGAACAAATAAAAGAAAAGGAAATGGAATAAAAGGAAGGCTGTGATAGTAGCTTCAACTACCTGTGATGCAATGTCAACACCAATCTCATCCAGAACCTAAAAGACATCAACAAGAAATAGTAATCAAATGCAAGGCATAGGGATTTACGAAAGGAAAATGGAAACACAGCATTTCAAAGAGATCCTAACAATTTGGTATGGAAACTGGAATTGTAAATAACCTGATTAGCAAGTTCTTCCGTTTCTTCCTCTGCCTGATCATCATCTAAGATATTGTCAATGGAGTCTGACATCATCTCATTCTGATCAATAAATAAAGATAGTCAATGCATATTTTTTTACACCAGGCACTGTCACATGGATGTGAAATACTGAAATTTCCTAAATTAACAGTGTAAATTTTGTCTTACAGCAAACAACCAAAACAATAAAGAACCGGTAGAAAGGGTGTGTACCGTCATATCCATTTGCGCTGACTGTTTTTGAAATTCTTGCATCACCTTCATCTGTTTAGCTGGATCCATTTGCTGCAAATATAAAATAATATAAAATAACACCTAGTAGAAGACATGTGTTTTGTTTATTAGAAGCTCTATCAGGCAACCCACGTAAAATAAAATTCAGAGATATTGAGCAACTCAGCCCAGGTTAAAATTCAATAACACAACAAAGAGGTTACTAATAAATGGTGAAGTCACTAGAGAAAGATCTTAAGTTGGTTACTGTGTAAACTACACACTTGAATTTCCAAATTTAGGCTATGATGATATCAGATGCACACAAGCTCGATAGGATATTACCTTGTTCAAAGCTCCCATTGCTTTACTCGCACTTTTCATGCCGGCAGCCACTGAAGTGTTGGCATGCATTGCCTATGGACAGAGTCTAACATCAACATAAAAAACCCAAGTATGTTTGAACAGAGCAAAATGTGAAAACAACATTTCACCTGTGTATGTGTCGCAATGCCACGAATCTGAGCTCTGCTACCTTGCAAATTAGAAATTTGCTGTCTTAACCTGATCAGCTGACGGGCCAGAATTTTAGTTGCTGCCTGCAAAAGAGATGGGAATCATAAAAAGTTACGAACCACACTGTATGATCCAAGACAAAATTATTGTGTTGAACTGGAACATAAGAACAAACCTCATTCCCAGTTTTTGCAGTCCTTTTAATTTCAGCAACTAGCTTCTTTTCCTGTTGATTGAAAAAAATTGTAAATCAACAATTTCTAGTGATTCAACTTCATCCTAGAAATTCAGTGGTAAGATTATCATGATAAGGCATATATCTCAGCTTAACAACTTGGTTTCTTTTCAACACATAACAAATTCTCAGTTGAATATGAACATATAAAAATATGTACAAAGGTGAGGGATGTGATATGCATACCTCTAGCTGCAAACTTCCAATATCTCTTTCAATACCTACAGGTGACATGTTAAGAAATTAATAACTTTAGAAATGAGAATAAGTACGAGGAACTTCCATATGTAATTAAGGAGAGCATATTTGGACATGTTGTTGCTAAGGATAGATACAGAAAAGTATTGTCCTTCATGTTTCAGTTTAAGTTTGATTACAGTAACATCTCCACGTCAAGCTCAAAATATTTCCAGCAAACATCCCCAAAACAGATCACACGCTGCTTAAAGCCATAATCTATGCCCATAGAAAAGCTCAAAAGCTACATTTAACCGTACTGTTGATCAGAAACAATTGTATGCAACGAGCCAGTTTTTGATTCAACTTGCATTAGAAGCAAACTGCAGTTGGCATATACAAATCGATATGCTCGAAAAGTCCAATTCAACAACCAGCGTAACGCAAACACAATTACTTCCCTGTTATGACGAAATGTTCTAGAAAGGAATCAATCACCTCTGGTAGCATTCGTCAGCTCGCGCTTGCTGTTCCGGATCGCCTCTGCACACACAGTCAAGTCCCAAAATTAGAGCTGGTAACACAACGATCGCGCCGATCAGGATAGCAGTGAACCCTAGGACTAATCCCCCCGAAGCAACACAGATCGATCCCAATCCGAGGTAGTGGCGACGGCAACAGCCGGGGGCCCCGAATTCGATCGAATTTTGGTCGGAGAGTGAGCCTTGGGGGAGAAGGGGGGAAGAGGAATCGCACCCCGCGGCGTTGGCTTCTTCGCGAAGGGGTTCATCGCCGGATTCGCCGCGTGCGCGCCGGCCGGTCTCGGCGCTCGGCGGTGTGCTCGTCGCCGGGAGGAACGAAGAGGCGGCGGGAGACGCGTGGCCCGTAAGAAATGCCGCGTCGGGGCAGTACAGACTACAGAGTATATTGGTTTTTTTGCCGGCCTTTCTTCGTGGTAATTGCGAGATTCGATAATTTATTATACTTAAATATTTTAAATTTTTATTATTCTAATATATATAAATAATTTAGATAATTTTATACGTTGGTATAGATAATAATATAATAATAAAGTCACTTTTAAAATAATAAATCATTGTTTTTTCCTGAAGCACAGAGCAGAGGCTTTGCGAATGGGCAGGCACTCGAGTGATGTAAAAAGACAAGTTGAATGGTCAACTAGTGTATCTCAAATAATTTTATAGCATCTTATTTATTCCACTTTTAAAAAACATAAATAATTTATTTGTGTGAGATAATATGAAATAAAATATAAAAAACAACTATAAATTCTAAAATCATTTGTATTAAAAAAGTTAAAAAATATTAAAACGACCTATATAATAAATTGTAATATACAATGTTCGAAAACACGGTCCTAAGCACTAGTCTCGGTGGTAAAAAGTGTTGGGCACCACTCTAGCGTCGTGTGGATGCCCTAGTCGGACGGTTAGGCAGGGCCTAGGCGGGTCAACCGCAACCTCCACGTCCTGGCGGTGACAATGCCTAGCCAACAACTAGGGTTTCCAAACTAGCTGTCATGCATCGTCTATCATCCGCCCCCATGCACCACTCGTGAGTGCACTGCTCGCGGGTTTGACGTGCTCATGCCGTCCTGCGTCACATGCTTGTTCTCGTACTGCACTCCAAAGGGTAGAACGGTGAGCAGAGCACATCCTGACCGGAGGGGAAAAGAGAGAAAGGAAAGAGAACTTTGTCAAGAGACTATACAGGAGAAGAAAAAAAAGCACATGACACATTTGAGACCAATAAAATAAATGCTCAGACAGAACTAGACAAACATCTAGGAAGCAATGAAATTAGTCTCAGGAGCAAGAAGAAACCTTGGAACCAAGAAAGAAGATGCTTAGAATGAAGAAAACTCAGGGGAACCTAGAAAATAAAGGAAATAGAGAGAGTCATTGACCGACTAGTGTCTGGCGTCTATTAGAACATTAGTAATACATGATAGATAATTCAAATATTTATTTCTAAAAGATTATATATATAATGTGTAAAACAAAATTAATATTAGATTTATTCGTTTAAATTCTTAAACAGTTGTCGTAAACTTCAGCCTTTACTCCTTCCCTCTTGTGCCGCCGCTGTGGCGCTGTTTCAGACGGCCCTCAGCCCTGTTGAAGAAAATGGATCGATGCGATTATCGCGATCCGTCGTCGGCGAGTGCAGCTGAGACGGCGAGGCTGTGGCGCCGGCGCAGGACGGCAGCCCGCCGTCGAGGAGGGCCCCCTCGATCTCCGGGCTCCGGCCACGCTGGACGACGCTCACACGCACCTCCGGTTCCCTGGAGAAGCACGCAAATTTCAGCAATCGGATCACCAGAATATATACGATCCGAGCAATTGTTGATCGAATGATCAAGCAAATCGTTTGTCACTCTCAAAAATATCATTTTTATGATTACGTCACTCATTTCATGGTAATGATACGTACGACTGCGTGAGTTAATAACCCGTAAATTAGAATGGTAAATAATTGTTGAATAACAAAATACGAAATTCTTCTGGCAGTGAAAGGGATGTGAGTTAGCTGGCACCAAATCTCCTCAGAACTTCATTGTTAAGCGTGCTCAGGCGGGAGTAGTACCAGGATGGGTGACCTCCTGGGAAATTCTCGTTCACATCCCGACACACCTATGGCCTTCAAACAAGGTCGGGCTCATGCGGCCTATTTCAAAAAAAAAAAATTCTTCTGGCAAATGACAAGGACTTGACAAGTTTATGACCCTCTAGCTATCTTTATGGGAGAGGAATCAGACGGCGCTTAAACTTTCGTGCTGAAATTCCAATGTTTTGTTTCACTAAATGAGTGTGTTTGAATGGAAAAAATATAAGAAACGGATGAAACCGAAGCTGAAATTTTTTAGTTTACTCTAAAAATGAATAGTGATAGTGGCAGCCTCACCACCACTAATTTCTTTTAAAATAAAATATAGAAACCTAGGGATACAAATGGGCATTACGTTAGTTTTAGGTCCGTTTAGATCTTAAGTATTGGAAGAATTGGAATCCATTTCAAATTATATAAAACATTGAATTGTGTAGAAATTCAATTGAAATCTAATATTTCTATTTGGACATTCCATGAAATTAAAATATAAGAACTAATTCTAAAACTTGTTTGGATGATCAAACCATAGAATCGATTTCATTATTACAAGAAAAACACCACCATCTCTATATAAGTCCATCTAAGACGGGAGGAGAGGTATAGATTTCGGTCAATTCTTTTTTATTAAAGAGGAATTGAGTTGAACTATGAATTTTAGGTTGAATTTTAGATATGATTTCATAATCCTAATTCTAAAATGGTCCAAACAGTCCATCTCATATAATTAAATTCCAATTCTTGGATTGCAAATCTAATATCTATGATCCAAACAAACCCTTACAGTTATTCGTGAAGCTTCATCGTGGAGCAAGAGTGAATCTAACAATAACAAAAAGTAGACTAGATTTTATAAACCGATCTATATGCTACCATATACATATACTCCTTCCATTCATTGTTAAATGAAGCTGTTGATTTTTATCACAACATTTGACCATTCATCTTATTTAAAAAAATTATGTAAATATGCAAAAATATAAGTTATGATTGAAGTACCTTCAATAATAAAACAAATTATTACAAAATAAATAAGACAAATGATCAAATGTTATGATAAAAGTCAATTACGTAATTTAAAAATGAATGGATATATTAATAAACTATGATGATACATAGAGACTAACACTGATTTGTCTTTTGAAGAGGAGAGACAATACACGAACTTTTTTAATAATATATGTTTAAACAAAATTTAAATTTTGATATCTGATTGAAAAAATAACAAATCTGGGCACTTGTTGATTGATCAATGGTTGAATTAGGCCACGTCCGTCTAATTCGGCCAATCATTGACCAAGCTAGCTCCAATTGCTAATTCGGGAGATGCCTGCTACTATTCTTAACACATATCATCTGAACTAGATTTTATTTTTAAAAATCGCCCACGCTAGTACCTCGCCCGTTGCAACGCCGCGCACACACGTGCCATGCCCTGTCCTCTCGCGTCCCGCACCCACCGGCAACCCACCCCCACCGCCTCAGGACTGCTCGACAGGCATACGGACGCTGGCGCACGACGTAAGGAGGCACGCACGCGGTGCGGCGGGCAAATGAGGCGCAGTGAGGAACAGGGCGCGCAGCACATAAGGCAATGAGCACGGGTGAGACAAGCTGGCAGGGCACACCGAGGTGGCGCCCAAGCGGGGTGCAGCAACAGTTGAGGCGGCGAGACACGGCGGCGACCGGGGCGCACGACGAGCGAGGCGGTGGGTGCGAGCGGGGTGAACTAGCAGGGTGCGCGGGGCCAAGGCGATGGGCGTGCGGGGCGTCACGTGGCGCACGCAGGCGACTAGCGCAGCGGCGAGCGATTTTTTTTTAAAACAAAATCCTTTATTTCAACTGATGGTTAGCAAGACACCTGTCACGCGCGGGTGCAGGACTTGGCCGAACCAGGAGTTGACCTTAGTTCGGCCGATTGTACATGGATAGATGCCCAGATTTTGAATTTTTCCAAAGCATGTACTAAAATTGAAATTTTGTTTTAAAAAATCGACAATACACCAGCCCCATAATAAACGTGGCTGTGAAGACAGAACATGGATACATTATATAAATTTTTTAATACACGGCACTGAGGACGCGTGATGAAATCATAAAATGTCATTTGTTTTAGATGGGAGAAGAGATGTCACGCCCTTAAACTAACCTGTAAGAGCTAAAACATATGTAGTGTGCTTCCAACTGGTGCATGCGGCGGGGTATGAGACGACGGCAGGAGATTCTAATAGGATAGTCATGCAACGTGGTGATTATGTTTGGATAGGTTGGATTAACACCGACGAAACAAAGGGTCGCGGTTTAACAAACTAAATAAATGACTAAGATTTTTTTAAGAGACAATGCGTGCATCTAACAATTTGTCAATTATAGATTTCGTAGATTCATACTAATTCATAGTTGGAATAGTAGTTATGATGTATCATGTGTTTTGGTGGGCACTTCAAGTTATCCAAAGTTGGTCCTCGTTTGGGCGTTTAGGTTTCCTTTGGGTCGAAGGAATTTTATAGGATTTTTAAAATATTCAAATCCTTTGGAAATTTTTCTATCTGAGTTGTTTGGAACATAGGATTGAAGCTTCAAAAATTTATATGGATTGCTTTCCTCCATCTCATTTCATATGAAATTAGAACATGAGCTCAAACCTCATTTTATTTTTTCTTTGAGAAGTCCAATGTATTTTTTCTCTTTGTCTCTCTTCTCTTACTACAAATTCCTATGATTATTTTCTATGATCCATCCAAATACATCATTTTCAAAATTCCTATATTTTAAATTCTTATAGTATTTATGTGTATATGGTATTCCAATTCTATGTTTTTTCTATTCCTATATTTCGTAAATCTTGTGTTCCAAAGAAGCCCTTATGCGAGGACTCTAACAACATATTTGGAACATTGTATTAAAGAACCACATAAAAACCTGGATGCATTTCGGGGGTCCAATATTATAATTAAAAAAACATTCCTTTTGTACTCTTTAAATAGTCCAATAAAAACATTTCTTTTGTACTCCTCGAGACACCTGTATTTATGTCGGGACTCTAACGGCACGATTGGAACAACTCATAAAGAACAAGCAACAAAACACAGAAAGATCCACATGACAACCTCATAAACAACTTCCAAATTACGCCAGCAAATCCACTGGCGTGAAACTATCGCCAAACCCGCTCCCGCAAAATCGCACTATTCACTATCGCCCTCCAATCTAAACACAATAGCAAAAAAAAACTTATAAGGTAATTTTATAACTTGTTGTATAATATAGGCACTCTCAAAAGG
Source organism: Zizania palustris (assembly GCA_019279435.1). NCBI lineage: Eukaryota > Viridiplantae > Streptophyta > Magnoliopsida > Poales > Poaceae > Zizania > Zizania palustris. The sequence continues at coordinate 13,214,146 of JAAALK010000080.1, forward strand.
ATTACAAGTTCGATTAAAAAAACGTGATTTGAAACTCGAACAAAAGGATCTACGACTAAAGAAGAAACACGATTTGAAACTCGAACCAACAACAGATTTAAAAATATCTAGGGGTTACCTACATTTTCACACGATATCTCAGAAAGATTGTAAGTTTAATTTGAGAGGAGATAGAATTTAAAACTCGATCAAAAAATTTATATCTTTTATAATAGGGGGGTTAGCTGCATTTTCTGGTCCCACAGGTTGCATTAGCTAGCCAAACTGTGAAAGTGCCATCCAAAAGACGATTTTATTTTGCCCTCCGCTGTTATATCGACGCCCACCATTAGCACCAACATCTTCCGCTTCCCCCCCACCCATCTCCTCCTCCTCCTCCCCCTCCCCGCGCTTGCTTTGCTCCTCCCGGCCTAGGGTTTCGCTTCCGCCGGCACCGGCTCCTGCGGTCGCCTCAGATCCCGCCGGCGGAGACCCCCGATCCTGCTCCGTCGTCGGCCGCCGATCCCGCCGAGCTCCGGTTCGCCGCAGGGCTTACAGCCTTCTCTCCCGCCGCGGCGCCTCGTGCTCCAGCGTCTGGGCGCGTGGGGGGCAGATCTAGGGGCTCGGGGGCTTGCTTGGTGCATGAGAAGGGAGCTAGCGTTCGGACGGCATGGAGGTGGAGGCGGCGAGGAAGGACGCGGCTGCGCTGGACCCGGAGCTGCTCCAGCTTCCGGAGGTCGCCCCCGGCGCGCTTCGGGAGAACTCTGCCATAGTTGAGGCGCTCTACTCGCAGTGGCTCGCGCTGCCCGAGACGTCCAAGATGGTAGCCTCTCGTGCTATACTGCTACTATTTCGTTGCTTTGGATTTGTTCGTAGATTGGCATGGCTTTGTGTAGTTTTTTTGCGTGGCCTGTGTGATCTCCCTCTGGAACTCGTGAGAAATGTCGTTAGGAGTGCTTCGCTTGGTGCCTTTTTTTTTTCGTGTGTATTGGTTTAGACTGTCGTGGTCGCATTATGCTTGCAGGCTTGTGTTGTGATGCAGTACCATGGGGGTTCGGTAGATCAAACAGCATGGTCGTGTGAAATTTTGCCGTGGTGAACTTCATGGAAATGTATAGTTTCTTGCTCAGTGCAGGGTTTCCTGTTTTTTCTTTTCCCTTTTCTGTAGTTCGTTATATGGTTTGAATTCCCTTGTTCTGGCATAATTCTGTATGTCTGTGATCTTCTGCGCCAAGATGCAGTCAGAAAGCACGATACTTACAACATACTTTGCCTGTGCTTCTGCTGTCTTATTTTTTTTCTTGTTTCTGTGTGCTTAATTTGCCTGTCCTTATGCAGTTTTACTGTTTTTGTTTCTTGATTGTTGTAGTGTGAGGTGATGGACATGGTATATGCATTATGCAGTTTAGATACTTTAAAAAGTCAGTTTGACAGTTGGTAGCTGATTATTTGGTCTTCTTGAGTTAATATGAGTTATATCATAGTGTCTTTCATTAAGTTTGGCTCTGCAGTTGTATGCTGTGTTATAAAACTAGCTTACATTAGCAGTTTCTTATTTCTTGGTTTACTTCAGATGATATCCAGTATTTGTTTTAGCCAATTAATTACTGTAGCAAATTGAATGGCTGACGAATCGAACAGCCTTAATGATTCTTCAAGCGAACATCTTCAGCAATTCAACAATAGATTATACAGCCCAAGTCGTACTACTGTAGCTATAGATTATACAGCCTAGATGTTGTAGTAGTATTGAAATATTAAACTTTTACCTGTGTAGCATACCATGTTTTGGATTCTTTAGTTCTTTCTGCCCATAAGATTATGTTCACGCTAGAAGCTATTGATGTTTAATTGCAGATGGGATATAGTGTCATTACTGTAGAGATGCATGGTAATGTGGTACCATAGGAAAAACCTCATGTTGAGTGTTGACAGTATTATGCATGATTGCACTTAAGTATTGTTATCACCTTATCATTTATCAAGGGTTCAATGCTTTACCACGGTAGTAACACTTGTTTTTCCTAAGGTTGTTAGTAATTCATTAATTCTTCTTGTTTTGCTTTGTTCTGTTATGTTGCACAATGTCTTTCTTGAGTACCTGTTGTGTCATCAGTCATCACTATATATGTACTGGATGGTGCTTTTGTAAACTTTGGTTTCCTCAACGTTAATTGTTGAATTTGGCTTACTTTTTGTATACCTGTTCTTGGCATTGTTTGACTGTTCATGTTGTATTAGTCATACACACTTTTGCGCAACAAGTATCCCTTTAAAAGTACAATAATTGGATTTCTCAGTGAATTATTCGTTATTATTATCACATGTAGTATATAATAGGCAGGAATATTCAATGAGGGGGTAAATCCTTATTTGCTGTTGAAAGTTGACCTTATCCCATATTAGCCTTTCATTCTCTCAATGACATTTGGGCCCACATGTCAGTGAAACATCAGGGGCAAATAAGGGATAGTGTGAATTTCCTAGGGGCGGGCAAATAAGAAATCACCAATGAAAAAAAACTATGCATGGGGATGCCAAAGGGACTGATATGAGTGTTATCCTTAAACCGTCTTGGATTTCATATTATGCATCACATAGTATCAATGTTTATAGTAATATTTTGCCACATTTTGGAATGAAAATTGCATCTGAATTTTTTTGTGAATAAACAGGTAAATTTTCTTCTTTAGAACACATCATTGATTTGTCTGTACAAAGCGTTTATGTGCAATGCATCATTCTTACATAATTTATTGTCCATGACTGGCTTCCAGGTGAAGAGTTTGATTGAAGATGCAAAAGCTGGTGGCACACTGAATGTTGCTGGGAGCTCTGCTGCTAGCACAAATGTTGCTTCAAGTAGTCCTTTGCCGTCAATGTTTCCGTCTGGCAGTGCTCCTCCACTGTCTCCTAGAAGTACTTCTGGTTCCCCCCGTGTCATGAGGCGAGGATCTGCAGCTGGACCATCATCCTTGGGATCTCCACTAAAATTAGTTAGTGAACCAGTGAGGGAAGTTATACCCCAGGTACTTACGATTATTATTGCAGTATGATTTCTGTGGTCATCTTGTAAGCATATCTTTTTCTTAAACTTAGTTCTTTGTGTCTGATATGTTTGCAGTTTTACTTCAAAAATGGGCGTCCTGCTCCAAAAGATTTGAGGGAGCAATGCTTATCTAGAATAGATCACCTCTTTTTTGCTGGGGAAGGCCTTCAGATTGAAGGTTACTGTTTTGAGAATATCATTTCCTGATTTTGTGCATTAGAAATACATTTGTAAGTTTGATATTATATTTTTCCATATCAGAATTCAGACCAGTCACAAAAGATATATGCAAGCTGCCATCAGTCTTCTCCACTGTTCTTTTCAAGAAGATTGATGCTGGATGCTCTGGAACCGTCACAAGGTATAGTGTTCATTTCGATATCTCAATTAATGTCTATAATGGCATTAGCTATTAGTTTATGAATCTTAGCTGTTATCCGGTTTGAATGATGCGATGGATATTGTGTCTGTAGATTATTATATATTAGTAACCACCAATTCATATTGACAATTTGCTTATCTTATAGGTTATAGCATTATTGTTTAATATACCACATGTTCAAATATGCATACTGCTTCATGAAATAATATCTGTCTGGTGATTTTGTATAACTTGCACATTTCTTTGAAGTTTTCATACCTAGAAGTAAGATTTTCATGGTTGGTTCCTTCATTGCACAACTGGCTTTTAGAGCCTGTTAGCTGATGTTACTTTTCCACTTGTACTGGCTGGTGGTAGGAAATATACAGGACAACTAGCTGCCATTTTAAGCATATTTAACTAACCAGTTTAAGTGACCCTCCCTTTGCATCAAGTATTTCATGAGTATTATTAAACAAGCGTTGAACAATTTCATACATTAGTTGGCTCAAAATGCCAAACTTCCTTTTCATAACTAGGTCATTTGATGTAAATTTGTCAGTTCTCAAGTTGTTTTTATGCCACTGCTGTTTTCTTGTTGAAGTCCTGAAAGTTGAAAAGGCATTTTAAGTCTTCTACCCTTGCATCTTGATCTTTCCCCTTTCATTGTAATATCTAATGATTCAGATTTGCCATGAGTAAAAATGTGATTTTCTTTATATCCTTAGGGATGCATTTGTTGATTATTGGATCAATGACAACAAGATTACAATGGATACAGCTAGCCAATTATTTGAAATATTAAGAAAGCCAGGTTACAATTATCTCACTCAGGTCTGTGACTCTTGTCCTGGTTGTTCTCAGTAGTCAACACTAGTATAGATGATTACATTTAGTAAAGATATTGGTTCCCTATGACCCAATCTATTACCCATTTTTTGATGGGTTCTCTAGTTCTCCTTAATTTTACTGATTCTCAGTAATTTGTGCAGGAGGACTTTAAGCTTGTCCTAAAAGAACTTCTGGCAAGTCACCCTGGATTGGAGTTCTTGCAAGGCACCCCTGAGTTTCAGGAGAGATATGGTAAATTATGTTATCCATGTGAAAAATAGCCAGTTCTCTGTATGAATGTGTACCTGTTGTTTATTTGTTCATTGAAACTTCTTCTAAGCCAAACTTGGGTTTCATCTCCATTTGAGTGGCTTGGTTTTCCATTGGCTCGCCAAGTCAACACACAACCTTTTAGGGGAAAAGGACCCTCCCTCCTTTACCAGAGCTTGGGACCAGCTATGTTGAGACAACATAGGTGGAGTTTATTTGTTCATTGAAACAAAATACTGATTTTGTATTCGTCTAGTAATGTAGGACAATGATATTTTTAGCATGGGTGCCTTGCAACTAGAGCATTGCCATTTTCATAAAAAAAACTACTAGCTATTGTTTCTTTCATTAGAGTTGTATGATTGGACCTGTTGAATGTTTCAAACTATTTGTAGTGATTTGCTGGATGTGACTTTGGTACTACAATTAGTGAGGATGGAGATGTAAGCTTGGGAGGCCAAGTAGTACCAAAGAAGGACACCTTTCGTTATTTGGGATCGATGCTTCAGAGAGATGGTGATATTGATGAAGATGTTAGCCATAGGATCAAAGCGGGGTGGATGAAATGGCGTCAAGCATCGGGAGTCCTATGTGACAAGAGAGTGCCACAGAAGTTGAAAGGCAAGTTCTACAGGACGGCGATTAGGCCTGCTATGTTATATGGGGCTGAGTGTTGGCCTACTAAGAGGCGGCATATCCAACAACTATGTGTCACAGAGATGCGTATGTTGCGTTGGATATGTGGGCACACAAGATTGGACCGAGTGAGAAACGATGACATACGCGATCGGCTAGGAGTAGCGCCAATTGAAGAAAAGCTTATGCAACACCGGTTGAGATGGTTTGGGCTTGTCCACCGGAGACCCCCAGAGGCACCGGTGCACAAAGGTATCATAAGACGGGTCAATAATGTGAAGAGAGGTAGAGGGCGACCAAACTTGACATGGGAGGAGGCAATCAAAAGGGACTTGAAGGAATGGAATATCCCAAAGGAGTTGTGTTTGGATAGAAGTGCTTGGAAAGAAGCTATCCACGTGCCCGAACCGTGATTAGGCTTTTTCCCTTTTAGTGCTCTTAAAAGCTTTTCCCCTCCCCTTTCTCTCTCTCTTTTTGGTGACTTCTTGTTGGGTTTCAACTCTAGCCTACCCCAACTTGCTTGGGACTAAAAGGCTTTGTTGTTGTTGTTGTTGTTGCTGGATGCTGCATCTCATTCATCTGCTAATTGTTTCTTATGAATTTTTCAGCGGAGACTGTAATATACAGAATCTTTTACTCCATAAACAGAGCTGGAAATGGCCATCTTACCCTTAGAGAGCTAAAACGTGGGAATTTAATTGCTGCAATGCAGCAGCTGGACGAGGAAGAGGATATCAACAAAGTTTTGAGGTAATTAGCATATGTAATTGTTAATGAATCCCTGATATCCATCCTTGCATGTATTTGCCAGATAAATCTGCAGAATGGTGCCATCCATTATTCCATTGTAATACTAACTATTATTTAATTCCTTACATGTATTTTTGGTCTTACCTGTAATCCTGTATTCATTCGGTCTGGGTTCATGGATCATGGTGATCTCCAGTAATTACTTGAGTAGCTGGCTTCAATTTTAAACTTTCTTGATGTGAGAATTAAATAAGATTATCCACCCTTGCTCCAAATATGTTATTTTTGTGATTCCTAATGCAGATACTTCTCATACGAGCACTTTTATGTGATCTACTGCAAATTTTGGGAGCTAGACACAGATCACGATTTTTTGATTGATAAAGAGAATCTTATCAGATATGGAAATCATTCATTGACCTATAGAATAGTTGATAGAATCTTCTCACAGGTTAGTCTGTTCTATTCTGTATTCAGAACTGACATCCATCTTGATTCATCTAAATCTTGTATTTATCCCTTTTTGTTCTTATATTAGGTCCCAAGAAAATTCACAAGCATGACTGAAGGAAAGATGGGTTACGAAGATTTTGTTTACTTCATTTTGTCCGAGGAAGACAAATCATCTGAGCCTAGCCTTGAATACTGGTAATTAAGTGATGACTGTTGGTGTGTTTAATTCTCCTCTATAGGCACTAGTAGCTTTTATCTTCTATACACATTTGTACCTTAGATTTTTTGGTTAACTTTATTAAGAGATCACATTCACTGTAATTTTAAGTGTAAATGTGTGTAGTGGAACCTGCTCTTATCATATTCTTTGTCTAGGTGTTGATGACAAATTGAGTAATTGACAATGATGATCTCCAATAAATTTGACAGCATATAATCTTTTCGACAGAATTTTAACAAACATTTTGGAGTACTGTGCAAATTTACATGGCTACCTTTAACTGATACAGGATTATAGTGATCTTGTTTATAGAGTTGTGCCTTACAATGGCTTATACAATGTTGCATATTCAGATATTCTACAACTAACTATTTTTCTATTCGTTGAACATGTGAACCAATTTTCGCAGGTTTAAGTGCATTGATATTGATGGAAATGGTATTTTAACTACCAATGAAATGCAATTTTTCTATGAGGAGCAATTACATCGTATGGAATGCATGGCACAAGAGCCTGTTCTCTTTGAGGACATATTATGCCAGATGATTGATATGATTGGACCAGAGGTAAAATCTTGGGCATAATTGTTGATGCGTTTTAAGCCTGGTTTGGAACAAGGGAATGCCAAATATATGGAGGAATTCCATTATTTAATGCAAAATTCCTGAGTTCCAAACATATTTCCCTAAACTGAATTTGATGAAGCTTTTCATTTCTGCAGAACCAGAGGTACTTTACATTGCGCGACCTAAAACGGTGTAAACTCTCAGGAAATATATTCAATATCCTATTCAATCTCAACAAATTTATGGCATTTGAAAGTCGTGATCCATTCCTCATTCGTCAGGTAATTCAATCATTTCCATAAAGCAGTGAATTCACTGCCCTTTATCTAAATAACAGGTTGGAGATTTTTTATTTCAGGAGCGTGAAAATCCAACTCTAACAGAGTGGGATCGATTTGCGCATAGGGAATATATTAGGTTGTCCATGGAAGAAGATGGTGAAGATGCTTCAAATGGAAGTGGTGATGTGTGGGATGAATCACTAGAAGCTCCATTTTGAATTGTGAGTGTTGCTCCCTGCTGTTGTTTATAAACTTAAGGAACATGGGAAAATAGTATTGGGATGTCAAATAATTTGATAAGAAATCCCCAAATTTTCTCAGAAATAATTTTGGTTCTGATGTATTAAGAAAGTTTAAATCTCACTAATATATGCATTTTGTTTATGTTATTTTACCATACTATTTTCAGTATGAAACAATTGCATGAAGCACCCTTATTGTCCCAAAGTCGCAACATACAGTCAATGTTCTCCATACCAAGAAATAAACGCTAGCAATTTCTTAAGTTCCATATCTGAAAATAAATAATGCTTGTATGGGTGGGTGGTGGGCCCAGTGGCAGAAAACTGAATGGTGGGTGGGTGCTTGCAAAAAAGGAATATGCGCAGGTCTGTCATGGGTATGCTGGCCTGATATAGGTCTGAACAGTACCGCATGAACAGCACCCACGTGGTACTGTAACAGCAAGTTAGGGATATGAATCCTTAGAATATAAGTCAGTTAATTAGGCTATAAATACAGCAGCGACCCACACCTGAGAACGCAAGGAATAAAAAGTTATCTTCTGTCTATACTTCTGTTCAGCTGGCCAGGGGGAAAGTTCCTGCTCCTATGTCTTCTATCAGCAAGAGGGAAAGTTCTCTGCCATGAAGCCATGGCTACCCACAACTATTGGCTGCGAAGCTTGGGTTCCCAAAATCCGGATCATAAAAATTCAGTGTTGTCAAAGTGTGTTGATATTTCACAAGCCACTTGTTTTAGTATTAAATTTCATACTCCTTCCCATAGTGGTGCCTGCCATACTCCTTCCCAAAGTGTGTTGGGCACGATGCAGGGTCGCAGCGAGGGCGGGCACGAGTCGTCGGATAGAAGAGGGAGAGGGGAAGAGGGGAGCTGGGTGCGGCGGCTGGAGAGGGAGGTGAGAGAGAAGAGGGGGAGCAGGGTGGCGGCTGGAGAGGGAGGTGAGAGAGGAGGGGGGAGCAGGGTGGTGGCTGGAGAGGGAGGTGAGAGAGAAGAGGGATCAGGGTCAGAGCCAAGGGGGCGCCGCAAGGGCTTGCCCTCCTTACGATTCTTGGTAGACAGAACCCAGCATTGCGCGGCGTAGAGCAATGCGCTGTGCTGCGGCGTGCTCTTGCCTTGGCCATGGCCGTATCTCACCTTCAGTTTGCCCAGTCGTCGGATGGCAAGAGTGGTATCTATTTTAGTAAAGGAATTCTATTTCAGGCTCCCAACCCGAGGGTTGATGGCCAAGTGCTTCATTGAAATTAGCCTAACATGTGCCTCGACTGATTTAATAGAAAATGAATTAGTCGTGAAGATTAGCGCCTCTAACATTATTAAATCTTATGATTAATCACTTCTTGTAGATCTAAATTTACGTTAATAGAAATGTAGTCCTTTTATATTATAAAATGCATGCTACATTATATTGTCATCATGTATTGAAACTAATTACTATAAAATATATTAACTTTCATTTGTATATAAAACATATGTTACTATAGTTGCTATATATGCTCTATTTGATAATGCTAAAAATTTAATTATTATTATCAATATTAATTAATTGCCCCCCTTAAGTTCGATTTCTAGCTCTGCCCCCAGGGGAGTGGGATTATGTGTGGCAGCTGGAGGGAAAGGGAGGTGAGAGGGAGAGGGGGGGGTGTTAGAGAGAACACTCGCATTGGTAGGGATGACACTCAGAGTTGGGGCAATTTTATTCTCATTCAACTCACTCAAATGCCATGCCAACCCAAATGGTTGGGGATACATATTTATAGGCTAGCCATGTAGCCCAAGATGCTAGATGCTAGTCTAAGATGCTAAAGCAAAGATGCTTAGTCTAGTCTAAGATGCTAAAGCAAAGATGCTAGTCTAAGATGCTAAAGCAAAAGATGCTAAAGGTGCTAAGACTACAAACTTGTCCACACATGGACATCACACATGTCATGCCAAACAACATGTCATGCCAAAACACACACACACACATAGACTTATCCTCTCAATCTCCCCCTAAGTCTTGTGTGGCGCCTTCTGGGAAATCTGAACCATCTCAATCCTGGCGTGAAGCTCCTGGAACTTGATCCGCCCAAGCGACTTGGTGAGGAAGTCGGCGAGCTGGTCTTGGTTGTTGATGTAGCTTGCCTTCACACTCCCCTCATCCAAACAACTCCGGATGAAGTGGTACTTCACCCGGATGTGCTTGCTGCGCTCGTGGAAAATAGGGTTCTTTGCCAAAGCCAAAGCAGACTTGCTGTCCACCCTGAGCTCCACTGCTTCGGCATCTATGCCAAGAAGATCGCCAAGCAGCCGAGCCAGCCAGAGAGCCTGAGTTGATGCAGAAGTGGCTGCGATGTACTCTGCCTCGCAACTGGACATGGCCACCACCTGCTGCTTGACCGACTGCCAGCTGATCAGACACTTACCAAGGAAGAACAGCGTCCCACTGGTGCTCTTGCTTGTGTCGATGTCGCCGGCGTGGTCGCTGTCGCTGTACCCGATGAAATGTGCCGCACCGGGGCACCTCGGGTAGTACAAGCCATAGTCAAAGGTCCCCGCGACATAGCGTAGGATCCTCTTCACGGCCTGCTAATGCTCCGTCGTCGGTCGCTGCAAGAACTGACTGACGTAGCCAACTGCGAACGCCAAGTCCGGTCGCGTGTGGACAAGGTAGCGAAGGCTGCCCACAATGCGCCGGTACTGCGTTGCGTCCACCTCCTCCGTCGTGCTGTCGCGACTCAGCTTTAGCCTTTCCTCCATGGGAGTGTAGGCTGGGTTGCAGTCGGTGAGTCCGCCCAGCTCGACGATGCGCTTGGCGTAGGCGGTCTGGCGAAGTGAAGTGCCAGAGCTGTCCTGGTGCACCTCGATCCCCAAGTAGAAGGAGAGGAGCCCTAGGTCGCTCATCTGGAAGGTGGCCTTCATCTTCGTCTTGAACGCCTCTACCTCCACCTCCTTGGTGCCGGTGATCACCAAGTCGTCAACGTAGACGCCTACCAGCAGCGCATTGTCTCCCTTGCCCCGCCGGTAGACTGCAGCCTCATGAGCACTTTGATGGAACCCCATCTGCCTGAGGGTGGAGTCCAACTTGTCGTTCCAAGCTCTTGGTGCCTGTCGCAAGCCGTAGAGGGCCTTGCGTAGGCGAAGAACCTTGTTCTCCTTGCCGGGGATGACAAATCCCGGCGGCTGTTGAACGTAGACCTCCTCCTTCAAGTCGCCATTGAGGAAGGCAGACTTGACATCCATGTGATAGACACGCCAACCCTCCTGGGCTGCCAGCGCGAGGAGGACACGAATGGACTCCATCCGTGCAACAGGAGCGAAGGCATTGTCGAAGTCGACTCCCTCCTGCTGAACAAAACCGCGTGTCACCAGCCGAGCCTTGTGCTTGACCACCACCCCGGCCTCATCTTTCTTCAGCTTGAACACCCACTTAAGGGTGATGGCACAGTGGTCGGCCGGAAGATCAGCCAGCTCCCATGTCCGGTTCCGCTCGACGGCGTCCATCTCCTGCTGCATCGCGACACGCCAGGCCGCGTCTCCTTCCGCCTCAACGAAGGAACGTGGCTCACCGTCATCGTGCGCCAAGTGCAGCTCTGCATCGAAGTCATGTTGCGCCATCCCAGGAACGGGCTGCTCACCAAGGATGTTATCCATGGTGCGGTATCGTAGAGGCTCGCCGTCATGGCAAGCATCGACACGGTCCCCGTCGTTTGATAATGGAGTAGTGAACTCCACTGTGCGCTGCTCATTATGGACTGAAGTTGTGGATGCCGATCTCGGAGATGTGGGCGCCGGTGTAGGAGAGCGAGGTGTGGCCGGTGCAGGAGGTGGTGGAGTACTTGCCGGAGCTGATGATGTGCCAGGTGCTGGGGCAAGCGAGCTCGGTGAAGGTGAGCTGCTAGCTCCCCCCGCTCCCTCGAAGTAGATGTACTCGACGACGAAATCGCTGATCGTCGAAGTCGAGCCATCATCCGCCATCTTGCCCCACGTCCAGCCTCGCCCTTCATCGAACACAACGTCTCGTGAGATGTGGACGCGCTGTGTCGTAGGGTCGAGGATGCGGTAGGCCTTGGAGCCCTCCGCATAGCCGATGAAGACCCCTTGCGTACTCCGATCGTCAAGCTTACCGACATGGCTGAGCTCCTTGACGAATGCCAGGCAACCAAAAACGCGAAGGTGGCCAACCGTCGGCTTGCGTCCGTGCCAGGCTTCATACGGCGTCTCGCCGTCAAGAGCCTTGGTGGGCGAGCGGTTGAGGAGATGGACGGCAGTCATCACCGCCTCTCCCCAGTAGATCGCCGGCATCCCCCTCTGCTTGAGGAGGGCGCGAGCAGTGGCCACCACCGTCTGGTTGTGGCGCTCGACGACGTCGTTCTGCTGTGGTGTGCACGGCGCGGAGTAGTGGCGCTGAATGCCCTCATCAGCGCAGTATGCCGCGAACTCAGCCGCCGTGAACTCGTCGCCGTTGTCCGTGCGCAACACCCGGAGCTTGCGGCCGCACTCCTTCTCCGCGGCAGCTTGATGACGCTTGATAGCATCTGCGGCTGCTGCCTTGGTGTCGAGAAGCACCGCCCACATGTAGCGGGACACGTCGTCGACGAGGAGAAGGAAGTAGCGCCGCCCTCCAGGGATAGCCGGTGTCACGGGACCGCAAAGGTCGCCGTGCACGAGCTCGAGCTTCTCCTTGGCGCGAAAGCTCGCCTGATGAGGGAATGGGAGTCGTCGCTGCTTGGTCAGCACGCAGGTGTCACAGAACTGCTCCACATGCTCGACACTCGGCATGCCCCGCACCATCTCCTTGATGCCGAGCTGCTTTAGGGCCTCAAAGTTGAGGTGCCCAAAGCGCTCGTGCCACCGCCACGCGTCGTCGTCGCGGCGGGCTGCAAGGCACACAGGCTGCGCCACCTGCACATGAAGGACATAGAGGCGATTGCTTCCTCTATTTACCTTGGCGACAAGTTGGTGCTGATGATCCCAAATGCGCAGCACCCCATGCTCGATCTCCACGCGCGAGCCATTCTCATCCAGCTGGCCAAGGCTGATGATGGAGTTCCTCAGCTTGGGGATGTAGTAGACACCGGTGAGCATCCGATGCTCGTCGGTCTTGGCGGTGAAGATGACAGAGCCGACGCCCCTTATCTCCACGGCGGAGGCGTCCCCAAACTTGACGGACCCTCGCACGCTGGAGTCCAGGTCGGAGAAGTGGTCCCGCCGCCTGGTCATGTGATGGGTGGCGCCGGTGTCGAGGAACCACCCGTCAATCTTGTCATCATTGGACCCATTGCCGAGGAAGATGTGTGCGCGCGGTTCGTCGACGTGGAGAAGAGCGGCGGCTGTCGACGTGGGAGGGGAGTGTAGCTCAATGTTCCCATGTATAAGGAACAAAGCTGGCTCCTCTTGCGCTTGCGCGACATGTGCCTGACCGCCGCGCTTCACCTGCCGGCAGTCCCTAGCCCAATGGCCGATCTTGCCACAGTTGTGACAAGTGTCATCACGGGTGGCCTTGCGGCCACTGTTGGCGCCGCCAGTAGCGCCTCCATGCGCCTGGGGGCCTTGCGCCCCCTGCGTGGCTGGCGCTTGTTTGATGCCTCCCCCTTCTGCTCTCGCTGGCGAGCGAGCCACTGCTCCTCGGTGAAGAGAAGCTTGCCACCAGTGGTGGCCGGCTTTGAAGATGGCTGGGGCTCGTCGATGTCGACGACCTTGAGGCGACCTATTGCTTCTCCGATCGACATCCTGGAGAGGTCCATCAAGGACTCGATCGAACGAGCCATTTGCTTGTATTTCCCGGGAACACAACGAAAGAGCTTCTCAACAGCTCTTTCCTCGTTGATGAGGTCTTCGCCATGCTGCACCAACTTCTGCAGTAGAGAGTTGAGACGGAGAGCAAAATCATCAACATCCTCACCTGGTTTGAAAGCCACGTTTTCCCACTCCTTGCGTAGTGCCTGCAGCGTAGCCTTGCGGGCGCGATCGCTGCTGATACATACTGCAGCGATAGTATCCCAAGCCTCCTTGGCAGTCTGCTTGCAAGCAATCAAACACTGCATCTCCGGCGGAATTGCAGCAACGAGGGCCTCCAGCGCCCGTCGATCATCATCGTAGTCGACGTCGTCGTATGTGACCGCCTCCCACATGTGCCGCACTTGGAGCTTCACCCTCATAATCATGGACCACTGGGTGTAGTTGGTCTTGGTGAGGGTGGGCCATCCACCACCAGCACCAGCGTCCTTGATGATGGTCTGGAAGCCGTGACGACCATGGCGCCGGTCCAGGGAGGGAGAGCCACGCCGCCTGTGAGGGTCGCGTTCGCCATGAGCACGACCGTCGCGTGCGCATCCTCCCGGAGTGTTGTCGACGCGTCTGGGCCCGTTTGGGCTGCCGCCGCGAGCATGGGGCTGCGCTGCTGCCCACTGCGCCACCCGCCAATGTTTACAAGTCGCCTAGTCGAACCTAGTCGCCATTGGACCGACTAGGTGACTAATCGCGATTAGTCGTCGACCAGGGCCGATTAGTCGTGTAGTCAGTTTTAGGGTTCTAGCTGAAAAGAATCACTCACCTTAGGAGGCGGATCTTGAGTCTTGACGGCCGGAGGGCTGGAACAGGCACCAGAACATGAGCGTTGTGGATGGCTTGGCCTAGAGCACGCGTGCACTTGAGCACGTGCTGGCCACCGGAGCATGCGCGCGCTACTGGAGCATGGTTGCGCGCCGCTAGACGGTTGGAGCATTGGTCGTGCACCGCTGGAGCGTTGGGCCGTTGGCTAGCTGGCCGCTGGATGGCGGGAGCTTCGGCTAGAGCACCACTGGACAAGGCGTGCACGTCGGCGTCGGCTGGACATGCGGTGTGAGAGGCTAGGCAGCGCACAAGGGTAATAGGCTGGGTGGCACACTGTGGGTTGGAGCTTCGCTCGGCATGCACACAGCGTTGGTTGGAGCTTTGCCCGACGTGCGTGCAGCGAAGCTGGACAAGCATGTAGGCGGCGTGAGACCCAGGCGGCGGCACAAGGGAGGAGATAAGGAGACTGTGCATCTAGGTCAAACAGAGAAATAACCCTAACCCTAACAGGCTAGGTAAAAATCCCACTAGAACAAGAACATGCCCACTAAAATCATAAACGTGAACCTGGTCGACTGGTCGCTGTTTTCTCCCTAATCAGCCGACTAATCGCCCCTAATCGTTGACTAATCGGACGACCAAGTTTCTGGGCGTGCTGATCGGGTCGGAGCATCTGGTCGTGTCCACAAAACCGACCAGGCCGATTAATCGCGATTAATCGCGACTAATCGGACGATTTGTAAACACTGCCACCCGCTCATCCTTCGCCCTCCTTGGTAACTCGGCCTCCAAGTCGAGGCTACCTCCCTCGGAGGCAGTGCCACTGTTGCTACCGTGGCGCAAAGCTTCTAGCTCTGCCGCCGCAACACGTGCTGCAACCACAGCCGCCGCCGCTTCCTCTTCCGCTCTCGTTGTTGCCAGTTTTGCCGCCGCCAACCTCACCTTCCGAGCTGCCGCTGCCACAACCTCTGCTGCCACCCGGTCGCGCTCCTCCGCCTCGGCGACTTCGGCCTCCTGCCGACGTCGTGCGTTCGAGGTGACCGAGCGAAGAGAGTCTCCTGTGGACATTGTGTGGTGGTAGAGTGGAAGGGTCGTGGGGGTTGCTGCTGCACTGGGAGGAAGCCGCTACAATCGAGCTGCTGCTCGGAGTGTGGGTGGAGCTCGCCGAGTCGTTGGTTTCCAGTGGACCGGCAAGGGAGGAAGATGAACAAGGAGAAGGGCGTCTCCGTTGGAGAGAGTCGCGGAGGGGATTGGAAAGGTCACAGAACCATACAACTTTGATACCAATTGTTAGAGAGAACACTCGCATTGGTAGGGATAACACTCAGAGTTGGGGCAATTTTCTTCTCATTCAACTCACTCAAATGCCATGCCAACCCAAATGGTTGGGGATACATATTTATAGGCTAGCCATGTAGCCCAAGATGCTAGATGCTAGTCTAAGATGCTAAAGCAAATATGCTAGTCTAAGATGCTAAAGCAAAGATGCTTAGTCTAGTCTAAGATGCTAAAACAAAGATGCTAGTCTAAGATGCTAAAGCAAAAGATGCTAAAGGTGCTAAGACTACAAACTTGTCCACACATGGACATCACACATGTCATGCCAAACAACATGTCATGCCAAAACACATACACACACATAGACTTATCCTCTGGGGGGAGTAGGAGAGATTGAGAGAAGTTAGGGTTAATAAATGGGCCAAGCTTTAAATAGGTTGTTTGGTCAAGTTTATATAAACAGATTATTAACTGAACTTTTAAATATAATATTAGACATAGTTTTAAATATGTTATTGCATTCTTAATTATATATTTTTTAATCTTATAAGGTATTTCAAGTGACATTATTGCAACTTGTATTGCTATTCTTATTTGCAATTTAGTACTTATATATTGATATATTTTTTCTAAATCATTAACTCCTGTAAGCTATTTTTTTATATTGTTTGCCATGCCGATGTGTTTGTGACAACGCGATGTCGCGCGCCATAAGCATTGTAAAGTTGTGAAGGTGGTAGGACATCATGTTTCGCCGCATCATCGTAACAACTGTAACAACTATGAGTCCCTCCCCTTCTACATCATCATGTAGCTCCCCTCTGTCTAATCTAACATGGCTCACGGCAAAAATGTCATTCTTTTTACTATAGGCATCACAAATTTGTTAATTAATATCAAGTTAGAAATTTGTTTTTTAAAATGTAGCAATATACTATTATATTTGTAGCCACTGCCTTTCCGAACTACTATTTTTATCTGCATTTTGTCTTTTAACAGCTCTTGCTGGCTGAATCTGGTTGGACATGGATGAAGTTGGTTTGGAGGTCAAAAACATGTAAAGTTGTTCGCTAGCCTGTGGAGACCATTGCAAGCTCGAAGCAGTTTCAGTAACACCAAAGACTTCTTACAAGATTTACTGTGCAGGTCTGATTCGATAGTGTCGGTTGTCCAGTTGTGCAAAAACATTTTTGCTTGGCAGGAGAAACGAGGAAGTTTATGTGGGCGTCCTGCCTAGTCAAGGCAGCAACCTCAACGGTCTCATGTGATGATGACCTTTCCTGGTCTACATGTTTCTGTGTTCTTATTGGTGCTTTAGGGGGATGCCAGTTTATTCAATTGTTGTGGTCAAATTTTGGAGCTGAACTGTTAATGTTTGGCTGCAATTTTCTTTGTTGTTTTGTGGAAGCGCGAGCAAGCAATTCCATTGTTAACTTTTTTTTTATCATGGTATGTAGCTTTCTGGTTCTGCTTTCTGTTCAGTATGGTGTTTTGTAGCTGTTGCCATTCCCGGTACATTTTGGGAGGAAAGATGAAAAACCTCAGGACATGGATATCTTTTGTCATTTGTAACATCAACAAGAAACGGTGGTGGATGGGGTGCATAAAATTTAAACGTTTTAGATGATACTTTAGTTTTCCTTGCTGTTGTCTGGTTTGTGCGATCCATTGTAATGTTCTTCGTCAAGTTCGATTTCAGTTATGGCCAACGGATCTAAATCAGCAGGAACTGCTCTTGCATCAATCTTATTCTGATTTTTTTTGTTTATCATTGTTGGTAGCTGTGTCTAGTTGTTGTACTGTAATCAGCTTCATGTTTCATAGGCTTCACCTGTGCATTTTTAGGGTGATTGTTTGGTCAAATTCGGAAGTAGCATACCTTTAAATATTTTTCAAATAGGGGGGGGGGGATACTTTTCCTCGTTCCTGTCCTTGGGAAGAAAATCCCCACGAACGACTCAATATAGAGGTATGTACCAGATGCGCCGGGGCTCGGGTGTCACTGAGGTTGTCAGTTAGGTATTGCGATATTTGCTTGTGCCCTGCTTTAACAGGGAAATAATCCCTTCCAGATCTCTGTCCTACTTCTAGTTCTAGGGAGTCATTCTTAATAATTTATTTTCCTCCAACAGAGTTTGCAAGTTTCAATCCCAATAACTTACCACTTTAACTGTTTTATCTATTCACCGTCACCCTTGTTCTTCCCTCGTCTACTGGACTACTACCCGTCAGAGTCGATGGAGATGGGGGATCAGCATGGGTTAGGCGGGTGGAGACACTAGAAGCTTGAGGTGGAGGGGTTGTCAAAGGTTTTCTCTATGAAACGCACCTCATGTAGCGGAATAGGGCGAGACGACGATAGTATTCACCTGTACGTGAAAGAGCAACAAAAAAAACTATATATACGGAGCAATACATACCCTCTACAAAGTTTTTTAAGTACATGTTAGAACTAATTTTTTAAATATAATCCCAAAAATTAACTCCGCCTATGTTGTCTCAGCATATGTTGGTGCAGCATAGCCTGGTCCCAAGTCCAGGTACAAGGAGGAGGATTGCGTTAGACGTGGCGAGCCAGCTATAAAAAAACTTAGCCACTCAAATGGAAATGAAACCCAATAGAAAACCGTTGGGGCGTAACCCTCTTAGCGACGCGCCATATCGGAACCCGGGTATGATGTTAAATGGGCAAGGGCCGGGCCGCCACCCCCTTGGTGGTGCGCCGTGTCGTGATCTGGATGCGGTGTCAAGTGAGCAAGGATCGGGTCGTCGCTTCCTTAGTGGCGCGCTACATCGGCGCCCGGGTGTAGTGACAAATGTGCAAGGGTCTTCGCATCTGTCTCAACGGGTGCGAGGGGTAAGGAAGCTAGTTGAGCCGACTAGGATCCGTGTAGGTAGTTGGAACGTAGGGTCCCTTACAGGTAAGCTAAGAGAGTTAGTCGATGCAGCGAGCAGGAGGCGTGTTAATATCCTATGTGTCCAGGAGACAAAATGGAAGGGGCAAAAAGCGAAGGAGGTGGAGAACACTGGTTTCAAGCTTTGGTACTCAGGAACAATGGCAAACAAAAATGGAGTAGGTATCCTGATTGATAAGAGCCTTAAGGATGGAGTGGTGGATGTCAAAAGGCAGGGAGATAGGATTATCTTAGTCAAACTAGTTTTGGGGGATGTGGTCTTGAACATAATAAGTGCATATGCCCCTCAGGTTGGTCTCAGTGAGAGCGAGAAGAGAAAGTTCTGGGAAGACTTAGATAGCATGGCCAGAGCAGTACCAACCAATGAGAAGCTTTTCATAGGAGGAGATCTCAATGGTCATGTAGGTTCAACAAAGGCAGGTTATGAGCTGGCTCATAGAGGTTTCGGGTATGGTAGTAGGAATCAAGAAGGAGAGGATATTTTGGACTTCGCTGTAGCCTACAACCTAGTGATAGCCAACACTTTCTTCAGAAAGAGAGATTCTCATTTGGTGACTTTTAGTAGTGGCCATCGTTCGAGCCAGATCGACTTCGTTCTCACTAGGAGAGAAGATAAACAAGCATGTTTGGATTGTAAGGTGATACCTGGAGAGAGTGTTGTGCCCCAACATAATCTTGTGGTGGCTGACTTTCGTTTTCGGATCCGTACCCATAGGGATAAACAAGCCAAAATTGCGAGGACGAAGTGGTGGAAACTCAAAGGGGAGACATCCGAAGTTTTTAAGGAAAGAGTTTCTGTGGAGGGCGCTTGGTCCGAAGAAGAAGATGCAAACAACATGTGGGTGAAGATGGCAACTTGTATTAGGAAGGTGGCGTCAGAAGTGTTTGGAGTGACCAAAGGGAGCAGAGGTGAACCTAAAGATACTTGGTGGTGGACCGAGGATGTTCAAAAGGCAATAAAGGAGAAGAAAGAATGTTACAGGAGCTTGTTCCATGACAGGAGCGCAGTTAACATAGAGAGGTATAAGGTAGCAAAGAAGACTGCTAAGCGAGCTGTGAGTGAGGCAAAGGGTCGAGCCTATGATGATCTTTACCGAAGACTAAGTACAAAAGAAGGGGAGAAGGATGTCTATAAGATGGCTAGGATTCGGGAAAGGAAGACAAGGGACCTCAACCAAGTTAAATGCATTAAAGATGAGATGAATCAACTCTTGGTAAAAGGACAAGACATCAAACAGAGGTGGCAGAGGTATTTTGACAATCTTTTCAATGGTGAGAATGAGACTATGGACACCCAATTGGATGACTCCTTTGATGATTTAAATAGATGCTTTGTACGCAGGATCCAAGAGTCAGAGGTCAAAGAAGCTTTAAAGAGGATGAAAGGAGGCAAGGCGATGGGTTCGGATGGTATCCCAATAGAGGTGTGGAAATGCCTTGGGGATATTGCTATCGTTTGGCTAACCAAGTTGTTCAACCATATTTTTCGATCAAACAAGATGCCCGATGAGTGGAGGAGGAGTACATTAGTACCAATCTTCAAGAACAAGGGAGATATTCAAAGTTGTACCAACTATCGAGGGATTAAGCTCATGAGCCACACTATGAAGCTTTGGGAGAGAGTTATTGAGCATCGCCTAAGAGGAATGACGCATATCACCATGAACCAATTTGGATTCATGCCTGGAAGGTCAACCATGGAAGCAATTTTTTTAATAAGACAGGTCATGAAGCGGTATAAGGAGCAGAAGAAGGACTTGCACATGGTTTTTATCGACTTGGAAAAGGCCTATGATAAAATACCTAGGAATCTCATATGGTGGGCATTGGATAAGCATAAAGTCCCAACAAAGTATGTTACGCTCATTAAGGACATGTATGACAAGGTTGTGACTAGTGTCCGAACAACTGATGGTGATACAAATGTTTTCCCGATTAACATAGGACTACATCAAGGTTCAGCTTTGAGCCCTTATCTATTTGCCTTAGTGATAGATGAGGTCACAAGGGATATACAAGGAGATATCCCTTGGTGTATGCTTTTCGCTGACGATGTAGTTCTAGTAGATGAAAGCCGGGAAGGAGTAAATAGAAAGCTAGAGTTATGGCGTCAGACCCTAGAGTCAAAAGGATTTAGAATTAGCAGGACCAAAACCGAGTATATGAGATGTGACTTTGGTACTACAATTAGTGAGGATGGAGATGTAAGCTTGGGAGGCCAAGTAGTACCAAAGAAGGACACCTTTCGTTATTTGGGATCGATGCTTCAGAGAGATGGTGATATTGATGAAGATGTTAGCCATAGGATCAAAGCGGGGTGGATGAAATGGCGTCAAGCATCGGGAGTCCTATGTGACAAGAGAGTGCCACAGAAGTTGAAAGGCAAGTTCTACAGGACGGCGATTAGGCCTGCTATGTTATATGGGGCTGAGTGTTGGCCTACTAAGAGGCGACATATCCAACAACTATGTGTCACAGAGATGCGTATGTTGCGTTGGATATGTGGGCACACAAGATTGGACCGAGTGAGAAACGATGACATACGCGATCGGCTAGGAGTAGCGCCAATTGAAGAAAAGCTTATGCAACACCGGTTGAGATAGTTTGGGCATATCCACCGGAGACCCCCAGAGGCACCGGTGCACAGAGGTATCATAAGACGGGTCAATAATGTGAAGAGAGGTAGAGGGCGACCAAACTTGACATGGGAGGAGGCAATCAAAAGGGACTTGAAGGAATGGAATATCCCAAAGGAGTTGTGTTTGGATAGAAGTGCTTGGAAAGAAGCTATCCACGTGCCCGAACCGTGATTAGGCTTTTTCCCTTTTAGTGCTCTTAAAAGTTTTTCCCCTCCCCTTTCTCTCTCTCTTTTTGGTGACTTCTTGTTGGGTTTCAACTCTAGCCTACCCCAACTTGCTTGGGACTAAAAGGCTTTGTTGTTGTTGTTGTAATCCCAAAAATTAAGAAAACTAAATTAGGTCTCGTCTTAGATTAGCACAAACTGAACTGTTATTCGTCCCAAGGGGACGTGTCCTCTCGAAGTGGCAGCCAACATCCCATTATTGTCTTACAACCACCTAAGGCAAGCCGTGTTTTACCAATTTATTCTGGATCAGATGTCGTTAATATATTTGATTGTTTGAATTGAACCATTATATTCTACATAGTTTGCTACAAATTCTTAAAATATTCTCATTCAATTCTATACGGTGTGGTTCAACCTAATATAAGAACCAAATACTTGTACCATTCCATTCAGGTTAACCATGTCATACAAGTTCAACCTAATATAAGCAATCAAACAATACCTAAATCTTAGAGAGATTTGATAATTTGCTACCGTCGTGAAGTGGCTTCGTTTTCTTCCATCCTATCTCACATGTAATTGACCTAAATAATTATACTTGCAGCTGTTTCAGAGTGGTATTATAATAAATAAAAGAGATTATTTTTAATATGCCCCTAAAAATTCACCCATCTTTATATATGTTACTCTCTCATTGACATGTAATCCACATACCATAGACCGCATGTCAATGCAAAATATGAAACCGGATAAATTTTTAGTGACATATATCGAACTTTCTCTAAATAAAAAGTTTACGGTAAGAGTGAAAAATTATATTTTTTTTTCATAAATACCATGTTTAATTTATGGAAGACCACCGGTTCATTTTAACGTGAACTACCCTATCCCAACTCCCAAGCCAACTACATCCGTCCTCTGTATTTTATACGTCTTTCTTAAAGCAAGTTTATCGCCGGCCTATTAGCTCAGTTGGTTAGAGCGTCGTGCTAATAACGCGAAGGTCGCAGGTTCGAGACCTGCATCACTGCATGGGCCATTCCTTGACTTTTTTTTTTCCGTTTTTTTCAGACATAATCCGAACTATAAAACAACTCTACGTCTCTACCACAACCACCCAACCAGCTCATTTGGTTAAGCAACTGATAGACAACACTCAATCAGTTCGTGGAGAGATTAAAACTAACATGATGCATCTAAATCGCTTCTCTATAACTACTATCTATAAAAAATCTCTTTTATGATACACCTCTTAAGAGTTAAGAGATGTACTTAATATCAACCATTGGTTAAAAAAATAACATATTATATTCTACAAGATAAGATGGAAAACTAAGAGATGCACTCAATATCAATCATTGGCTATAAAAAATGACCTATTATATTCTACAAGATAAAACATTATTTTTTAATTAAATCTATAAAATTAAACGGTCTTATATATCTTATAATATGACAGAAAGTCACTTATCTATATTACTAATCTATTAAAAATGATGAAAATAAAATCTTTGTACGCAACGCGTAACACGACGGAAAAGACACAAAAGTCACTTATCTATACTACTAATCTATTTAAATCGACGGATATCAATTATCTTAGTTTAAGGTTTCATCGGTTAAGTTTGATATCTGTTGACACGAAAACGTGCCCCCACATTTGGGTCAGTTCGACGATCCAAAAGTGCACGGATACTTAGAGACAAGCCTAAGCGTGACGTGGCACCGACGTCGCGTTTCGACTACCCTTAATAGTGATAAGTGGAGTGGAGTCACCAGACAACCAGATTACACAAAATAATCTAATTGGCCGAAAGAAATAGATTAAACAGAATGAAATCAGCAAACCAGTCGGAGCCCGCCTGGTTCGAAGTCTGCGCGAGGGGTGCGCCGAAGGGTACCTTCGGCGTCTGGCGCGAAGTGCTCCACCGAAGGGTGTTTCGGTGTTCGGACTGATCCGGTCGAAGGTAGACTCCGAACGGATCTGGACACGATGATCACCTCCGAACAGCGAGGTTCGGCGTGATATCTTCGATACATCAAACTTCGACATCTAGTGCGAAGTACTCCGCCGAAGTTTGCTTCGGCGTTCGGACTGATCCGGTCGAAGATGGACTCCGAACGGGTCTAGACGCAATGATCACCTCCGAACAGCGGGGTTCGGCGTGCGATCTCCGATATAGCAAAGTAGTGACGCGAGGGCCACGCGCGGGTGCAACTTCGTCCGGTGTAGAGTATAATCATGGCGAAGCCTATCGACGAAGTATGCTAGCGAAGCCTATTGTCGAAGCCTGCGGTCTTTGTCAAAGGGTGTCCTAGGGACCTCCAGAACCGATCTCTCAGTTCCGAACACCTCCAGCGAAGGGCCTCCGAACGTGCGAACCTGCAACAGAGACGATGCGAAGTACCAATTCGGCCTGAGGACCGAATTTTGCTAAGTGATGCACGGGTAGCAAAGGTAGCAATCTATTACGCAGATTAGCGGATACTTCACAGGCGAAGTACCAAGGCGATAGCAATCTATTACGTAGATTAACGGATACTTCACAGGCGAAGTAACAAGGATTACCACTGTTCCGTAGTGGCCGACGGAGGGCTTCCAGGCAAACCCACGAAGAGGTACAAGAAAGTAAAGGTACGATCAAAGCATGGCTTTGGTTTGGTTTGAGTTGGGGGTTCTCCATGTCGTCCATGCCTCTCTATTTATAGGGGTTTAACTTCTAATCTAATCTGCTATTAATCCGGCCAGATAGAGATAGAAATTGAGCCGGAAACGCGTCCAACTCTATCTTTGCCGAGGTGGGCTTCGGCCAGGCCCGTCGAGGCCTGCTCCTCGGGCCGAAGCTTCGGTAACGTGGGCTTCGGCCAGGCCCGTCGAGGCTCGTTCCTCGGGCCGAAGCTTCGGCAGCGTGGGCCTCCGAAGGCTTCCTGGCCGAAGCCCATGGGATGGCTAGAGGCTTTCGGAGCCCATAGCTCAATGGACTTCGGCCCTGTAGGGCTTCAGACAGACCCTGGACATGTGTACCTTCGGCCCAAATCACCAAAATTTGATATTTTGATAATCTAGCTATTACTGCCATTTTTTGCTATCAACAATATCTTGATCTAGTATATTTAGTTTATGATGTATATCATTCATATAAATAAAATATGCCCGATATGTTGAAAGACTGTTAGTCATTCATGATTTAGCAACTGTTAGTCTTACCTGATTTAATAGTATGTATATGTTCTCTACTATACTAAATTTAGATTTTATCGGAGTACAAGCCAATAGGTTACCTTCTAATTCTGTGTTGCATCTTATTGGCATCGGAGATTACCGATCGGCTCTAACGTATATCACACTACTTTCCTCACTATCGGTCCGATGGTGCGGGCGTTGCGTATTAGCCAATCGCCTAATCACTCTCGATGGTCCTTCGCCTATATACTCATATCGGCGTATATCGTGTCCATCGGCTCAATGGACGATCGGTGTTGCTACTAACAATTTTCCATACTTTATTAGTTGTAGAGTCAAACTGATTGGCACACTCAAAACCCTGATATTTTAGGACCTGCAATGGATTTAAGCAGATCTTTTAGGCCATGCGTGTGACCAAAAACAACACCAACAGTACGCTAAGAAGCTCGCGGGTTAGAAACCCAAGTTGTTGTCATCGGCTAGACAACTATGCCTATTAAGTCAATCCTAATGGTTTTGCCGATACATTTTCTTATGGTCATGCAACTCCCATAATAGGTCATAAAAGATATTCAACGCAAATGTATGGCTTCCTTTGGAAATGTCAGCAGTGGTCATTGTCTAGTGGCATGGGACACGACGTGCTTGCCTCTAGCAAAAGACGGACTCAATATTAAGGATCTTACACTTTTCGACAAGGCTCTGTGTATGCGGTGGCTGGCACTTGAAGGTGAACAAAGTGATCGATCGTGGATCCTCTCTAAGGTACATTTGACAGATGATCTCGATGATATCTTTTATGCAACAACGAGAGTGGTAGTGGGGAATGGTGTGGAAACAAATTTTTGGAAAGCTCGTTGGCTGTCGGGAGGTAGTTTTTCCACATGTTGGCCTACATTTTACAATTATGTCGAAAACTCCAACATCACTGTGGCACAAGGGCTGCAAGATCACCATTGGGTCCATAATCTTAATGTCACTTTATCCACTTAGGATCTTTGCGAACACCTACAGCTTTGGGACCTTTTGCAATCGGTGGAGCTCCGACTAGAGTTGAAGGATCAATTGTTGTGGACTACCATGACAGATGGCCGCTTCTCAACTGTAGCAACTTATGACTTCTTTGAGCCAAAGGCAGATTGGGGTTGTGGGTGGATGCTATGGATGATGAGGGTGCTATCCAAGGTAAATTTTTTTCTTTTGGTTGGCTTTAAA
This sequence comes from Zizania palustris, assembly GCA_019279435.1. NCBI lineage: Eukaryota > Viridiplantae > Streptophyta > Magnoliopsida > Poales > Poaceae > Zizania > Zizania palustris. The sequence continues at coordinate 13,239,717 of JAAALK010000080.1, forward strand.
AGGATGTTTCCTCACAATGGAGAACCTTGCCAAACAGGGCTAGCAGCATGAAGAGAGATGTGTCCTTTGTGCCCTCATTGTTGTAACATGTTTGCACTTGTTTGTGAGTTGCACTTATACCAACTCGATTTGGTGTTTGATCCGAGCATGGTTATGCATCAACTTTCATCTACCGGGTGCCTATACAACCTCCAGAATGGTGGTTAACAACGAGACGTGTCTTCCAGGAATTTTTGAGAAAAGATTTTGATTTTTTGTTTGGCTTGGTTTGCTAGCGTATTTGGAAAGAGAGGAACACTAGGATTATTCAACACAACCAAATGACTCCAATTGAGCTGTTGGGGGATATAAAAGAACTTCTAGTTTGGAAAGAGTCTAAGGTATTTAGAGCAAGTCTAGAGTTTTCGCCTCATTGATGTAACTCCTCTTTATTTTCCGCTATGTGTGTGTTTTCTTTGTGAGAAACCAAGGGTGGTTTCGGTGTTTTGTGATGAGTGATTGACAGGTTTTTACCCTCTGTTCGAAGGGTACCTCCGAAGGGGCTTCGGAGGTGGTACCTCCGAAGGGTGTTCGGAGGTGTTTTCTTGCTGCAGCTGTTGCAGCGGAGTGTACCTGTCGGAGGGGTCCGGCAGTACGCGATGACTGGGTTTGTACCGAAGGCTTCGGTACTTTGGGCGGTACACAGGAGTGTGTGCCGAAGGTTGCTAACCCGGAGAGGTCTCCGGAGTACTGGATACACTTGTCTGCTTGACTGTGGTGCGCAGGGACTTCGGAGGCGACGGACAAGGTTCGAGCCAGGTGAACCTGGGTCAAGCGGGAGGCTTGATGCCAGGGGAGCGGGGAGCTCCGTCATGGTGGCTGCGAAGGTGGTCCGGGTCGGTCCTCGGGTCGAGGCGCGCCAGGTGAAGGCAGAGAGTGCGGAGCGTGGCTCCGGCTGAAGGTACTCCGAGACAAAGTCCTCGGAGGTGAGGCACTTCGAAGGTACTCCGAATGGAGTGACTTCGGAGTTGGTGGACCAAGTCCTCTGCGGAGGCAAGGAGTTCGAAGTGTGCTCCGGAGGGAGACACTCGAAGGTGGCCCAACGAAGGTCTCAGAAGTCGAGGTGCATCGAAGGCATGGTCCGGGTGAGGCTCGTCGAGGAGTGTGTTCGGAGTGAGACACTGCGACGGAGTGCTCATGGAATGCTTCATGCGGAGGCCTTGGACGAAGGAGGGACTTCGAAGGGTGGTACTCCGAAGGTGGGCTTCGGAGTGAGGATGACTTGTGGTGCTTCGGCCATGCATGGCTTCGGTACACGGACGGATGGTGTTCGAGCTCGGAGTAGCTGCGAAGCCGTGGTGGTCCACTCCGGAGGTGGTGGTGCGAAGGCCCAAGGGCTTTGACGGCTTCGGCTCAAAACCGTCACTGTATCGAAGGACTTCTTCGGCGGAGCGAAGGCCAACAGGCTGCAGGCTTCTCGCCGAAGCTTCCGCACCCTCGCGTGCGAAGGGAGGTTCCAGAAGTCAACACTGTAAAGGCTGACACTGTCTGTTCTGAAAAAGGCTGACACTGTCCCCTCTGCAGCTGACAAGAGAAGCCTCCAAAATAAAGGTGGGCTACCTTTTGTACCCCTTAGTTCTGTAGAGACAAATCTGTTGTAAACCCTAGGGGTAAAGTAGTCACTTCCTTAGGATGAAGCCGTGGGCTATAAATATGGGGGCTCGGTAGGTAACATTTAACACTTTGAGCATTTACTGTTGAGCTCCTGTAGACAGACCTCGCCGTATTCATTCTGAGTTCAATTTATTTCAGTGTTCCTTGTTCAAGCAGCGAAGCCCTGCTTCTTTGTGCTTTTGCTTGAGCTCGCGTTGCATACCTCGCTAGCTTTTAGTTCACCGGAGCCTGTCTTGGCGAAGGGTGTTTTTATCGCGAAGTGTGCTTTACAGTGTGCTGTCGCTCTGTGTAACACGAGGCAAGACCTCGTTGCTTACTAGCGAAGCCCTGTTCTTTTCCCGTAGTGCTTCTTGTGTCGAAGCCCTTAGCATAGTCCTTTTGCGTGTGCGTGTAGACCTTCGGGTACGAAGCCCAGCACCCGTTGCTGTCGCCAAGTACTTGGTCGAAGTCCTCAGAGGGCTGTCCACTCTTGCGAAGGGTGAAGTGCGAAGTTTGCTCAAAGCACCCTGTGTGCGGAGCCTGCACTGACTTAGCAGAGTTGGTTTTCAAGGGTTGTAAGTGGAGCGAAGTCTTCTTGACTCCGAACTTTTGCCTCTCCGAAGCCTGTGTTCGAAGGTGTCGAAGTACCTCCGAACCAGACCTTCGAAGGCTGTGTTCGAAGCCTGTTCCGCAGAAGACAGAACAGAACCGAAGGCTAAATTTTTAGCCCAAAATTTTAAAAGCTCCCATTCACCCCCCCCCTCTGGTCGCCGTTTCCGGTCCAACAATTGGTATCAGAGCAGGTTAAGATCACCAGTTGACCTTAACCGGTTTTGTGATCTGTTGGTGACATGGATAGAGGCAGTAAAATTCCTCTGTTCGATGGGACAGATTTTGCATACTGGAAGGTGCGCATGGAGGCTTACTTGTTAAGCCAAGGAAATGCAATTTGGGAGATTGTGGACTCACAATACTCCATCCCTGATACCCGCACCACTCAAACTGAAAAAGATCAATATATTGCCAACTCGAAGGCAAGGAACATACTGTTCATTGGTTTGAGTCGGAATGAGTTTGATAGGGTACAACACCTTAGGACTGCTAGGGAAATTTGGACAACACTCACTGTTTTTCATGAGGGCTCTGCTCAGATTAAGGCCAGGCGCCAAAGCACCTACAATCAACAGTATCAGCTGTTTGTGCAGGCACCTGGTGAATCTGTAGATGCCATGTTTTCTCGCTTTGACGCGATAGTGAGTAACTTGCGATCCAACGGGACGCTTGCTTACAGTGATCATGATAGGGCTATCAAGCTTCTCTATGCTCTTGACCGTAGCATATGGGAAGTAAAGATATCCAGCATTGAGGAGTCCACAGGCTATGACACTTTGACCTGTGATGAACTTTTTAGCAAGCTGAAGTCCACAGAGATTGCCAAGGCATCTCTTGTAGTGCACAGAAGCTCTTTGCCACAGCCATTGGCATTGGTTTCTAGCACTAGCCGTGGCACCACTGCAGAACCGAGCACATCAGGCACTTGTGTTCTTGCAGATGGTTTTGCTTTGTCCTCCCTGGTCTCCGTCACAAAGGAGCAGGTGGATACTCTAGCAGATGATGAGCTTGCTCTCATTGCCCGGAGGTTCACCCGCTTTCATCATGAGAGACGGGATCAGAGGAGAAGTGGTTTTAGTGGCTGCTATGAATGCGGCGACACCTCTCACATTAAGGCCAATTGCCCCAAGGTCAAGAAGAGAGATGAGAGTGACCGCCCCAAATTCCACAAAAAGGAGAGGAAGCCCTTTGTGAAGGGCAAGCGCGGCAAGATGGCTAAGAAAGTAGCCAAGGCCGCTTCCAGAGCTTTTGTTGCTGCTCTCAGCGACATCGACACATCCTCAACTGAGGAGTCGAGCTCTGAGGAGGAGGAGTCCCCAAGGAAGGAGGACAAGAAGGACAAGAAGGGACGTGACTTCACCGGCCTTTGTTTCATGGCCGACAGCGATCACAGCGGCGATGAGCTTGACTCATCTGAGGTAAACCTATCATCTGACCAGCTTCTAATTAAATTAGATGAGCTGAATGAAGTTGTGCTAGGTCAGGATAGATTACTTGTGCAAGCCGCTAGAGAAAGAAAAGACCTTAGACTTAGGCTAGAAAATGTTTCTACTGAATATGCCATGCTTAAGTCTAAATATGATGATGCTGAATGTGAGTCCTGTTCTGTTGTCATGGGTGAGCTTGCTCAGTTGCGTTCTATACATGCTCAAACTCTTTCTGAGCTTGAGACTGCACAGAAGCAGCTTTTGGAGGTGGAGTCTAGACCTCATAAAATTATTGATTGCATGAACTGCTCCTTATTACGCGATAGCATTAATTTACGTGATAAGCATGTTCATGATTTAGAGGCTAGATTGGAGAGGGCCGGTAGTTCTAAGGATGTGCAACCTGTTTGTGACACTTGCATCACCCTTAAGGACCAGCTAGGCACTGCTAGAGAGCGAGCTGAGAACCTCATGTCTGAAAATGAATACCTTCTTTCTGTGGTAAACAAATGCACTGAGGGGAAGGGTAGGATGGATTTGCTCTTGGCCAAGACCAAGTTGTGTGCTGACAGAGCCGGGGTAGCTCTAGGTTTGGGTTTTGAGAGGATAGCTTCAGACAGTAAGTCCAAAACTGTTTTTACCTCTCCTACCACCCTAGAGAAAGAGAGAGCTCTGTTGGACACCCCTCCAGCCAAAAAGCCTACCCATCCACCAAAGAAAACCACACCTCCTATCAAGAAAAATCCTCCCAAGAAAACCACTCAAAAGAAACCCAAGGAGCCTGTGAGAATTGCTCCTGTGACCCATGAGAGTGCCCCCAGGAGAGTGTTTCATTGTTCTTATTGTCAGCGGGCGGGTCATTTGATCGGTTTCTGTTTCCGTCGCATCAAGGATGAGCGACGTGCACAGGCGATGAGCTATCAGGACATGCATTACCCATCTTTAGGTATGCATGAGTCTGAGTATTACTCTCGTCCTGTTTTCGAGGCTCCTCGTGCTTCTCGGAGAGGTTTTGCTCCTCGAGGTGTTCACCATGTTCCATATGGTGGTAGACCTCGGGCAAGTAGCTTTGTACCTCGTCAGAGTAGGAGACCTCTACATGCTTTTCGTTCTTTGCATGTAGGTAGACCTCGCACTTTGCATCATTCTGATTTTTATGTGCGTAGACCGTCTACTTCTACTGTGCCTACTACTCGTGTCACTCAGTGCTGGATGCCTCGTCATTATTTTACTCACCCCAGCACTGAGCGATCGAGACGTTTTCATCATGTGTAGGCGACTGGTCGAGGCTTGGAGGGCACGTGGATCATGGACTCCGGTTGTTCGCGCCACATGACCGGAGATGCAAACTGGTTCTCCAGCCTCACCACAACCAAGCAAAGGGAACATATCACCTTCGGAAACAATCGAAGGAGTAGAGTGAAAGGTAAAGGTGTGGTAAGAATTAACTCGAATTTCACTCTCAAAGATGTTGCTTTGGTTGAGAACCTGGGATACAATTTGCTGTCTGTATCTCAGTTGCTTGATGAGGGCTTCGAAGTGCGATTTCATCGTGATACTTCGCAAGTGCTCAATTCGGATGGCGTTGTGGTGTGTAAGATCTTTAGGGTTGGGAGAGTTTTTGGAGCTGATTTTTCAGAGTCGTCTGGTTCTTCTCATTGTCTTGTTGCACATTCAACTTCTGAGCTTTGGAAGTGGCATAGGAGACTAGGGCATATGAGCTTTGAGTTGCTCGCTCGTCTGAGCGCCCTAGGTTTGATCCGAGGATTGCCCAAGCTCAAGTTTGAGAAGAATTTAGTCTGCGCTCCTTGTCGACATGGAAAAATGATTGCCGCTTCGCATTCGCCAGTCACCACAGTGATGACTGAACAGCCCGGAGAACTTCTCCATATGGACACTGTAGGTCCTTCTCGGGTTAGTTCTTTAGGCGGCAAGTGGTATGTTTTAGTTATTGTCGACGATTACTCTCGCTACTCTTGGGTCTTCTTTCTTGCCAGCAAGGATGAAGTGTTTTCACACTTTCGGAGCTTGGCTTTGAGACTGTTCACTGAACTCCCTGGTGCATTAAAATTCATTAGAAGCGATAATGGCACCGAGTTCAAAAATAGTCTCTTTGTTGACTTTTGCATGGAGCATGGCATAGAACATCAATTCTCTGCTCCGCGGGTTCCTCAACAGAATGGTGTTGTTGAGAGGAAAAACCGCACTTTGGTTGAGATGGCTAGGACGATGCTTGATGAGCATAGGACTCCTAGAAAATTCTGGGCTGAGGCCATGAACACAGCATGTTACATCTCAAACCGAATTTTCTTGCGCTCAATTTTAAATTTGACATCTTATGAGCTGCGTTTTGGGAGACAGCCCAAGGTTACTCATCTTCGAGTTTTTGGCTGTCGCTGCTTCATCCTAAAACGTGGAAATTTGGATAAATTTGAGTCGCGATCTTCTGACGGGATCTTTTTGGGTTATACTACTCATGGTCATTCCTATCGTGTTTATAACTTGGAAACTAACACTGTCATCGAGTCATGTGATGTGACTTTTGATGAATCAACCCCCTCTGTTAGTTCTGCTTTTGAACAGGCAAATGAACACGACATGGAACAGACCTTATTCGAAGACGAAGATCCCGGAGAATTCGAGGATGATCCCCTACTACCCTCGACATCGACCCCCGAAGCTGACCCCGCTTCAACTACTTCGGCACGAGGTCCCGAAGCAACTACCTCAACATCGGTCATCTTGGACCACTCCAACGCACAAGTTGAGGGGGAGACTGCATCCCGCCGGGAGGCTCCACATCATGTCCAAAGGATGCACCCTCCCGAGCAGATCATTGGTGAGCTTGATCAAAGGGTAACTCGTTCTCATGCCCATTTCACTAATGCTGCTTTTGTTGCTTCTTTCGAGCCCTTAGATGTTAGTCATGCACTTTCTGATTCTAGTTGGATCAATGCCATGCATGAAGAGCTTGAGAATTTTGAAAGAAACCAAGTCTGGACTTTAGTTGATCCTCCACCTAATATTCATTTCATTGGAACAAAATGGATTTTTAAAAATAAACAAGGGGAGGATGGAACAATTGTTAGAAATAAGGCTAGACTTGTAGCTCAGGGCTTTTCTCAACTAGAAGGGATTGATTTTACTGAAACTTTTGCACCTGTTGCTCGCCTTGAGGCCATTAGGATTTTGCTTGCCTTTGCGACATCCAGGGGATTCAAACTCTATCAAATGGATGTCAAAAGTGCTTTTCTTAATGGCTTCATAGGTGAAGATGTTTATGTAAAACAACCCCCTGGTTTTGAAAACCCCAAGTACCCACATAAAGTCCTTAAACTTCATAAGGCTCTTTATGGACTCAAGCAGGCCCCTCGGGCTTGGTATGATAGACTTAAGTCTTTTCTGCTTGAGCGAGGGTATTTGATGGGCTCTGTTGATAAAACTTTGTTTACTCTCAAGCATGGCAAAGATTTCCTCCTAGTGCAGATTTATGTGGATGATATCATCTTTGGTGGCTCTTCTCATGCTTTAGTTGCCGAGTTTGCAGATACCATGAGCAGGGAGTTTGAAATGTCGATGATGGGTGAACTCACCTTTTTCCTTGGTTTGCAAATCAAACAAAGCAAACAAGGTACTTTTGTCCACCAGACAAAGTACACCAAGGACCTGCTCAAGAAGTTCGACATGTCTGATGCGAAGCCTCTCGCCACTCCAATGGCTACATCTGTAGCATTGGACCCTGACGAAGATGGAGAAGCCGTAGATCAGAAGGAGTTCCGGAGCATGATCGGCTCCCTCCTCTACTTGACTGCCACGAGGCCGGACATACACTTCGCAGTATGTCTGTGCGCTCGTTTTCAGGCTTCACCACGAGCTTCGCACCGCCAAGCGGTTAAGCGCATTCTCAGGTATCTCAAACACACCCTTGAATTTGGCATATGGTATTCATCGTCTTCATCTTTATGTCTTAGAGGCTATTCAGATGCGGATTTCGCTGGGTGTAGAATTGATAGGAAGAGTACCTCTGGTACTTGTCATTTTCTGGGTACGTCTCTGGTTTGCTGGTCTTCCCGCAAACAGTCTAGTGTTGCACAATCAACGGCTAAGGCCGAATATGTTGCTGCAGCTAGCTGTTGCTCTCAGATTTTGTGGATGGTTTCCACTTTGCGGGATTTCGGGTTAGACTATAAGAGTGTTCCACTTTTCTGTGATAACACTAGTGCTATTTGTATTGCAAACAACCCGGTTCAGCACTCCAGAACCAAACACATTGATGTACGGTATCATTTTCTCAGAGATCACAATGAGAAGGGTGATATTGAACTTCAATATGTTGATACCCAACACCAGCTTGCCGACATTTTTACAAAACCCCTCGATGCTTCTCGATTTGCTTACTTGCGCGGGGAACTTGGTATTTGTCATCCCTACGGCATTTTGTGAGGGGGAGCTGTTTTTAACTGACTTGCATATGCTCATTATGTGTGGAATTGCATTTACATCTTTTGCTATTATATGCCTGCTTTTAATTCAAAGAAATCATGACAGCTCAGCTCTATGAAATATGTCTGGATCATTGATTGTGCATGATGTTTTATTTTCTAAAAATCGAAACTTGCTCACCGCATAATCTTGTATCTAGCTTGTTTAGGCTGGACTGCTTTTAGCTATCCTTTATCTACTTGACAGCAAGACACTGTTCCTTGGATGCTAAATTTTGCAACTTGAAAAATTGTGTTCTTTATTCATGGATATTCATCAAAATATTAAATTCATCAAAATCAAAATCAAAAATCCATGATTTGCCTGGTTTCAATGAAAAGATCCAGGAGGGTTTGTTTGTCGCACTACTCTATTCTAGACTGCTTACCATTGCACTTTGGTCAGAACTGGGATAGTGTAGTGTATGCCAAAATCACCGCCTTAAGCTTCAGATGGCTTTCATGCCTAGGCTTGGCTTGATTGGAAAGTATAAGGTGGACAAACAAATAACCCCTGGCATTAAGAAAAAGAACAACAAAATTAATTGATCATCAAAGTTTGCTTTCACAAGCTCCTTTTGATCAAGACTTGTCTGTCTAGGGTAGGGGTGGCAGTTTGGCTCGGGGCTCGCGAGCCAGCTCGGGCTCGGCCGAGCCGAGCCGAGCCTGGCTCGGCTCGCTGTGCCACCGAGCCGAACTCGAGCCAAGCCTCCTGGCTCGGCCAACATTCGAGCCGAGCCGAGCCGGCTCGCGAGCCGGCTCGTTGGCTCGGTCACCGACATATGGAGCGAATCTATTCCTCTATCTAATGCATAAAATCATGGATTCATGTGAAGTAATAACATCAAATTGTGTATTTTCATCATTGTGTGAGCACTAAGCTCTAAACACCGAACAATAGACACATCTCCTCTCCCCTCTTGACAATTGGCACCATCGATGCCCTCGACGGCCAGCGGTCCTTGGCTGGCCCACAACCCCCACCGACCACCGCTACCTACACGGCTACACCCGGTGCCACCACCTGATTTTATGAGAGGAATGAGTCCCCAACAATGCCACTTTTTAAGTTAAGTGAGCACAACACATTGAAAAAGATTAAAAAAAACAAGTGAACGGTGGCACTAACGAGCCGAGCCGAGCCGGCTCGTGGCTCGGCCGAGCCCGAGCCGAGCCAGAATTTTGGCTCGCTAAACCATCCGAGCCGAGCCTGGCTCGGCTCGCTAAAGAGGTGGCTCGGCCGAGCCGAGCCGAGCCGAGCCGAGCTCGGCTCGTTGCCAGCACTAGTCTAGGGTAGAATTTGTTAGCTTTGCGCAGTCCTTGCCTTCACATGTCTAGCTGCGTTGATTAAGTGGTGATGCTTTTACTTCAAAAATGACAAAATCACATGCCATCATCTTGTTTCACAGATTGTTAAATTGAGCTGAGCCCATGATCATTTGTGTTAATTTTGGCATATTTTTGCATTATATGTCTTTGCAATTCTATTCATTTCAAAGCTTTGCATCTTTTGAATGCTCCTTGATGCTTGCATTGCCAAAGGGGGAGAAATTCCGGAGAAGTTTGCTATGTTCTCTGCCGCAAGAAGACATAATTTTGAAGGGGGGAGAGCTTTTTGGCTTTTTGACATAAAGGGGGAGAAAAATTTGCTTAACTCAGGGGGAGTTCTTATCAAGGGGAGATTTGCCAAAAAGGGCTTTTACTCTTTTGAGAAAGGGGGAGAAAAATTCTTTTATCAAGTGACATGCTTTGGCTCTTTTCTGAGTTTTTACGGTCACTTGTGTGCTGAAAGCTTTTCATTTTTCTTGAACTTGGAATTGGTTGTCAATGCACTCATCAAGGGGGAGATTGAGAAACCAAGGGTGGTTTCGGTGTTTTGTGATGAGTGATTGACAGGTTTTTACCCTCTGTTCGAAGGGTACCTCCGAAGGGGCTTCGGAGGTGGTACCTCCGAAGGGTGTTCGGAGGTGTTTTCTTGCTGCAGCTGTTGCAGCGGAGTGTACCTGTCGGAGGGGTCCGGCAGTACGCGATGACTGGGTTTGTACCGAAGGCTTCGGTACTTTGGGCGGTACACAGGAGTGTGTGCCGAAGGTTGCTAACCCGGAGAGGTCTCCGGAGTACTGGATACACTTGTCTGCTTGACTGTGGTGCGCAGGGACTTCGGAGGCGACGGACAAGGTTCGAGCCAGGTGAACCTGGGTCAAGCGGGAGGCTTGATGCCAGGGGAGCGGGGAGCTCCGTCACGGTGGCTGCGAAGGTGGTCCGGGTCGGTCCTCGGGTCGAGGCGCGCCAGGTGAAGGCAGAGAGTGCGGAGCGTGGCTCCGGCTGAAGGTACTCCGAGACAAAGTCCTCGGAGGTGAGGCACTTCGAAGGTACTCCGAATGGAGTGACTTCGGAGTTGGTGGACCAAGTCCTCTGCGGAGGCAAGGAGTTCGAAGTGTGCTCCGGAGGGAGACACTCGAAGGTGGCCCAACGAAGGTCTCAGAAGTCGAGGTGCATCGAAGGCATGGTCCGGGTGAGGCTCGTCGAGGAGTGTGTTCGGAGTGAGACACTGCGACGGAGTGCTCATGGAATGCTTCATGCGGAGGCCTTGGACGAAGGAGGGACTTCGAAGGGTGGTACTCCGAAGGTGGGCTTCAGAGTGAGGATGACTTGTGGTGCTTCGGCCATGCATGGCTTCGGTACACGGACGGATGGTGTTCGAGCTCGGAGTAGCTGCGAAGCCGTGGTGGTCCACTCCGGAGGTGGTGGTGCGAAGGCCCAAGGGCTTTGACGGCTTCGGCTCAAAACCGTCACTGTATCGAAGGACTTCTTCGGCGGAGCGAAGGCCAACAGGCTGCAGGCTTCTCGCCGAAGCTTCCGCACCCTCGCGTGCGAAGGGAGGTTCCAGAAGTCAACACTGTAAAGGCTGACACTGTCTGTTCTGAAAAAGGCTGACACTGTCCCCTCTGCAGCTGACAAGAGAAGCCTCCAAAATAAAGGTGGACTACCTTTTGTACCCCTTAGTTCTGTAGAGACAAATCTGTTGTAAACCCTAGGGGTAAAGTAGTCACTTCCTTAGGATGAAGCCGTGGGCTATAAATATGGGGGCTCGGTAGGTAACATTTAACACTTTGAGCATTTACTGTTGAGCTCCTGTAGACAGACCTCGCCGTATTCATTCTGAGTTCAATTTATTTCAGTGTTCCTTGTTCAAGCAGCGAAGCCCTGCTTCTTTGTGCTTTTGCTTGAGCTCGCGTTGCATACCTCGCTAGCTTTTAGTTCACCGGAGCCTGTCTTGGCGAAGGGTGTTTTTATCGCGAAGTGTGCTTTACAGTGTGCTGTCGCTCTGTGTAACACGAGGCAAGACCTCGTTGCTTACTAGCGAAGCCCTGTTCTTTTCCCGTAGTGCTTCTTGTGTCGAAGCCCTTAGCATAGTCCTTTTGCGTGTGCGTGTAGACCTTCGGGTACGAAGCCCAGCACCCGTTGCTGTCGCCAAGTACTTGGTCGAAGTCCTCAGAGGGTTGTCCACTCTTGCGAAGGGTGAAGTGCGAAGTTTGCTCAAAGCACCCTGTGTGCGGAGCCTGCACTGACTTAGCAGAGTTGGTTTTCAAGGGTTGTAAGTGGAGCGAAGTCTTCTTGACTCCGAACTTTTGCCTCTCCGAAGCCTGTGTTCGAAGGTGTCGAAGTACCTCCGAACCAGACCTTCGAAGGCTGTGTTCGAAGCCTGTTCCGCAGAAGACAGAACAGAACCGAAGGCTAAATTTTTAGCCCAAAATTTTAAAAGCTCCCATTCACCCCCCCCTCTGGTCGCCGTTTCCGGTCCAACAATTTTGAGAAAAGATTTTGATTTTTTGTTTGGCTTGGTTTGCTAGCGTATTTGGAAAGAGAGGAACACTAGGATTATTCAACACAACCAAATGACTCCAATTGAGCTGTTGGGGGATATAAAAGAACTTCTAGTTTGGAAAGAGTCTAAGGTATTTAGAGCAAGTCTAGAGTTTTCGCCTCATTGATGTAACTCCTCTTTATTTTCCGCTATGTGTGTGTTTTCTTTGATTTCGGTAGCCTCCTATTGATGTAAATTCTTGTACCTCTCTTTTTCATCTAAATAAAATTTGGTTCACCTCTATAAGCCAACCTGGCAAAAATATTTTGCCGCCTGATGTTTTCTCATTTTGAATTTCCACTTGCATTGTCTTTTATAAATCTTGTCTGATAATATATATGCTACATAATAGTTGTTACATATTTGTTTAAATTGATATAGCTAGGTTTATTTTATCTATGTTGCAGGATAACGACATTGCTATTTTGACACTCCAAAAAATGACTTTTGCATTTTTGACATTTAGACCCATTTTCATTGACTCAGGTGATCCTATGTGTCAACCTTAGAAGTATCGTCATAAACAAAGTGCACATCTTTAAAGTGCCAAAATAGTATTTTTTTTCACAGCAATAAATTATCTTGCTTCGTACCATTTCAAAGAGATACTTGCGGGTAGAGGAGGACATAACCAGGGCCGGCCCTGAAATTTTTGTGGCCCGGTGCGGAACAAAAAATAGAGGCCCCCATTCACCGTAAAGATACAAAATAATATTGAAAAATTTAGTGCCATTAACAAATTTCACACTAATAAGTTTAAATACAAAGGAGAAATATCTCTAGATTATTTAAAATAATTTCTTCTAACAGGTCTGCTGTCTGTGACTTGTGACTAATTTATAACTGAACTTTATTAATACTTGTGAGGCTTATTAGCATACTAAATTTTAGAGACCCCTTACTTTCGGAGGCCCGATGCGCTCGCACCGCCTGCACTACCTCAAGGCCGGCCCTGGACATAACTCACAGCTTATGGAATCAGAAGGGTCAAATGGCAAACTGCAGGAAAGCATATCAAGCCACTTCTTGAAGCTTATGCTGCAACTGCTTCTGTTCGATGATGTCAGGTGAGCTCTAGCATTCGGTAGATTTTATTTGCCAAATAATTTGTTTAATTGCTCCAGTTCTGTGTAAAGTTTACTTCCGTGACATTGAGACATTGTGGTACTGTTGCAGAAGGGAACTAGCAGGTTCTGCTGCAGATGCTTTGCTTCCCTTGCTTTTTATGTGAACATGAATTATATCAGGTTCTCTCCCTACCTCCCCCTCTATCTCTCAATAGTTATACAGGATGTAGGGCATTTTTAATGTCATTGACAAGCCAAAAAGAAGTCACCGATTTCTCTCCGGAGGCCTAGAAATTACCATATTATATCGGTCAATCCGGAGATGGATCACCGAAGATTTATACAAAATATTAAAGGAGAAATTGATTATATGTCTTAAAGTTGAGCAATCTTTAATAATATGTCTAAAATTTATCAAAGTTGTATAATATGTCCTAAGTTAAGCATTTAGGTTAATAATATATCTACATGCAGATAGAGTAGACACGGGATGGGATGGAACGGAAGCAGTGATCACTGGTGATCAGTCCATGAAACTGTGGGAAGATTTTCCACCGTTGTGCCAGGAGCGCATGTGTGCATAACGTGGAGTCATGTGAGCTAAGATGCCGACACGAGATGGAAGGAACACTCTTCCATTCCATGGCAGGGGTGGCTTCACCAGGAATGACACGAAGAACTTTGAGCGTCGCACGTATCAGGTCATGCGCGTCGTGAGTTGTGGTCAGGTTAACAAAGAAAACTTCATGATTAGGTTAACATAGCCATGCTAACAGCTCTTTTCGGTCTAACAGATGACTGGCAGCTAGCTTTCCAGTTACTGCTAAACCATAGGCTCCGCCTAAAACACAAGCAGCGAAATGATCTGCATCTTTCGGCACCAAATTTGGTCTTGTCCTTACGGAATGCGCCTTAACTCGTTGTATCTAATCACGCCGGCCAAAACTGGTGCGTCCCCCGTGTCTCCACCGTCGATGTGCGGCTTTTTACGCCGCTGCGGGAATCTCAAGTCTAGTGGCGCTCACCATCGCCCGCTGCACGCTGCCGCTGTCGCGTGGCGTGTCGGTGGCGGCATTCCCCTCCGCAGCTGCGACGCGTAATGGCATCGGCGAAAACTTCGATCGGATCCAACTCTGCAGCTCACTGCAGCTGGATTGAATTGGGGACTTTCTTTTTCTGATTCCTGCTGGATTAATTTGTACCTCCACAAGACCACAACCAAATGTAAAAAAAATGAGTATACGAAAGAGTAAAACTCCGTGGAAAACAAACAGATCGAGAGAGAGGGAAAGAAGAGTCACGTGAGAAAACAGATTCAGAGCATTTGGGGGTGTGGGGTGGGGGGGGGGGGGGGGGGCTGGCTACCAATGCCGCAGCCAATAGTAATGCAGTGTTGCACAGTGCGTGCAGAACAGCGGTATTTTTTTAGTGAAAAAAGGTCATTTTTATACTTTATACTAACGAAAAGTTAAAGAATATATATTATATGTTATAATTTGTAGACTTATTTCTAAACAAGAGATTGTATATGATATACTTAAGGGTATAGTTTTTAGTACTCTCGTAATATAACTCGGCTACTGTTTATATATCCATTTAGAAAAAAAACAAATATCCCTTACTTAAATACTCCTCAAGTTTTCAAAAGAAAGTCATTTTTTAAATGTATTTTTAAGATTGTATAAAGTTCTTAAAAAATGTCGTTTTGTACTTTGTGTGTATTTAAAAAATGTCGTTTTGTACTTTGTGTATATTGTGAATGTTTTATCCTTAAAGTAGTACTTCTGATAAGACACGGAAAAATTATTGAATCTCGTTGCCATTACTTATTTAATATATACAAATATGTAAATATACAAGTTAATTAAATGTTCATTGGTATCTAAAATAATGCACACAACAATTTATTTTCAGAAAGCGGAGAAGTATAACATAACAACAAATTCATAACCTAGATTAATAGAATGCGCCGACACCGACAGAGGTCTCCGGCCTAAATACCCCAGCGTCGCTAATGCTAATATTTAGTAATATAGGATTTCACATTCCTTCGCATGATCTGTTCGTGCCCGTGTCGGGTTAAAAAAAATGCGCAATTAATCTCTTACAACGCGTCAATATTAAATTAATCCAGTTAGAGTACTTAATGACCTCACGGATCTTACTACTTGTATTACTCTCTCCCCTCGCCTCCTCGCTCGCGCAAATCGAGGCCTTCCGCTAGAGCTCGCGCGGCCTCACTCCCTCTACGCCCCACCCACGCCGCGCCGCTACCGGAGACGAGCGAGCGCTGCGCCGGCACTGGATCCGCCACGGTGCGTTGCCTCCCCTTCTCTCTCTATCCGCTCTCTCGTCCACCTTGCATGCGCGTTCTGCGGCGTCCCTTCCTGCCGACGGCCGTCGACGGCGCAGCGGAGGCGCGGGCCGATCTGGAGCCGCGTCCTCTAGGGGGCCGTGGGTAGATTCTACAGGGGTCGGCGTGCTCGATTTGAGGCCGAAGGCTGGCAGCGCGTTCGGTTGGATTCGTGCTGGTTTGGCTCGTATTTTTGTTTGTTAGGATTTGGTTTGGGGGTTTTTGGATTTTTAATCTGATGCTGGCCTCGCGCCGGACGCACTCTGCTCTCCACTTGCAGCGGTGCCCGTCGCTGTCGCGCGTTTGAATTGCGTCAAATCCAAGTTTGTTTCTTGTCTGGAATCTTGATGTTTGGCCGCCTAATACAATTTGGTAAGCTTATATACGTGCTGATGAACCGAATTCCAAGTCCGCTTCGTTGAATAGGGAGTACCAGATCGGAATTTGCGAGTAAAACAGCCCGGAAAAAGGATGCTTTATTTAAAGTTACGGTCTTTCCTCTTTGTGATCTGAAACCCACTTCACTCCTCCTCCTGCTACCCTTTCTTTACTACCTTTGGGCACAGAAACTTTGCATACTTAGACTGGAAATTTTGATCCGGGAGCGGTCTGGTTCATTTCCATCTTACACCGAGTCTTGGGGATTCGGCGGGAGTATATAAGTTCACCCAGCAATTTTTCATTCTCAGGAGACTACCGTCTTGGTTTATCACTGCTTGACTAATTCTGGTTGGGTTTATGTTTCTTGAATTTTGTTGGCCTTGTGCTATGTTTTGTTGTAACATCAGATTGGGCTGTATATAATGACTGTATGTTTGCCTCTGCAGATCCTTGTATCCAAGAAAGCAAGAATTCTGGCTGATCATTTATGAATCCTGAGTCCTGTGTATACTAGAGGGCAGTAGGAGTTTGGATCCGAGATGAGGGGAAGAAATGATGGGGGGCAGAGCAAGAGGCCCATCGTGCTGCTCTGTGTGATGGTTGTGTGTCTCTGCCTCCTCTTCTTGTATTTCTCAGGCTCCAACGGGCAGGCTGGGAGTGCTGCATTAGAGTATGGGACCAAGTTCTCACGCTCGCTCGGGTGGGGCAGCTATGGAGACGATGATGGCTCAGAGGAGTCCATATTTGGCACCGGTGATGCAGATGATGTTAAGCTCAAGAGCTTTCCTGTGAGTTACCAATCAGTGAGCAGTGTTTGTTTGTTGATTGCTTGTATTTCTGATGTTAATCATGAATGTTGTTTTTTTGTGTGTGTAGGTCTGTGATGACCGGCATTCTGAGCTGATCCCTTGCTTGGACAGGAATTTGATATATCAGATGAGGATGAAACTGGATTTAAACCTGATGGAACACTATGAGAGGCATTGCCCTCCTCCTGAAAGACGCTTGAACTGCCTGATTCCCCCGCCACATGGCTATAAGGTCCAATATGATCCTATCAATCTTATTTAGATCCTGCCTCTAAGATAGAAATTAGCTTGATTGGGTTCATACACCGATCTTTTATACCTATACAGCTAATCTATACCTCTAAAAATGATCTTTAAGTGATAGCCTTACTATGCCTTATACAGAGTCACAAATTTTGACTGTGCAGGTTCCCATAAAATGGCCAAAAAGTCGTGATATAGTGTGGAAAGCAAATATTCCTCACACTCACCTTGCACATGAAAAGTCAGACCAGAACTGGATGATTGATGCAGGTGAAAAAATCAAATTTCCAGGTGGTGGAACTCATTTCCATCATGGAGCTGACAAATACATAGCAAACATAGCAAATGTAAGTTTGTTATTTAAACTTCATCACAATAATTTCTTTCTATGAAACATTATACATATCCATGCATTTGGCAGTGTCAAACTTCATTGTTGTGATTCATCTTTTGTACTATCCGGCAGATGCTTAACTTCAAAGATAACAATATTAACAATGAGGGAATGCTTCGTACAGTTCTTGATGTTGGTTGTGGAGTTGCTAGTTTTGGAGGATATCTTCTTTCATCTAATGTTATAGCTATGTCTTTGGCACCAAATGATGTACATCAGAACCAGATTCAGTTTGCTCTGGAAAGAGGGATCCCAGCATATCTTGGTGTTTTGGGAACAAAAAGGCTTCCATACCCAAGTAGATCATTTGAATTAGCTCATTGTTCTCGTTGTAGGATTGACTGGCTTCAAAGAGATGGGATTCTTCTGCTTGAACTAGACAGATTACTCAGGCCTGGAGGTTATTTTGCTTATTCATCTCCTGAAGCATATGCACAGGATGAGGAAGATCGTAGAATCTGGAAAAAAATGAGTTCCCTTGTAGAGAGGATGTGCTGGAAAATTGCAGAGAAAAAAAACCAGACCGTTATTTGGGTCAAGCCTCTGAACAATGACTGCTACAGGAGCCGAGCACCTGGTACAAATCCACCTCTATGCAAAAGGGGTAATGACCCAGATTCAGTATGGGGAGTTCCAATGGAAGCTTGCATTACGCCATATCCAGAACGTGAGTTCTTTCCTGTGCCACCATAATTTTGACTTTCTGTCGCTTATGTACTGCCTGGATTTCCGATATAGTCAGCTTTCTGTCCTGGTGTTTCACTATTCGTTTCTTCAAATGTGTTTGATAGAACTTGTGAATTGTTCTTTGGTTTGTTCTCTGCTGCATTTTTGATTGGGCTTGTAGTGATACAACTTTACTATTCCCATTAGAATCTCTGAGTGAAGCAGATGGTATTCCTGTAGTGGATACTGTCATGGTGCTTAGGCACTTGTTAGAACTCAATATAATGTGGTGTTCAATGATTCTATGCCATATAAATTCATCTATATCATGTTGCCCTGATGGTTTTGGTTAACTTCAGGGGAGTGGAATGATGGTTCATTTACTGCTGGAATAGTGTATCATATCCTCATCTTTCTTTCCGGTTAATTTAGGATAAAACACAAGCATACCCCAGTAATTTGTGTTAGTAGACTCATGGAGATTTTGCTTACATTGATGGTTTGAGGGAGTGAGTAACATTCAATGTGATGGTTTATGATCATGGTTGTCACGGCGTCGCCTAGGCGACGCCTAGGCGCCGACTAGGCGTCCAGGCGGTCACCGCCGGACGCCATGGTCAATCGCCTCGCCTGGTGGAGTTAGGCGCCCGCCTGGAGCTTCTAGGCGTCGCCCATGGCGACTAGGCGGTCGCCAGGCGTGTCTGGGCGGGCGCCTAGGGGCAAGTTGTAGTGTCTAAGGCGTGGCCCAGGCCCAGATTGGACTTTCGGATCTGCTTCTCCTTGCGCCGCCGGCCGCCCGGCCGCCACTGCTTCCCCTCCCCTTGTGAGTTGCGCCGCCGCCTGCCTCTGCCCCTTGCGCCGCCGGCCGCGGGCTCTGCTTTCCCTTGCGCCGCCGGCCGCCCGGCCGCCTCTGCTTCCCCTCCGTTGTCTGCTTCCCCCTCCCCTGCTCCCTCGCCGCAGCAGCAGCAGCAAGCAGACAGCAGCAGTCAGTCTGTCGACGAGAGGGGAGGAAACCAGAGGAAGAGGAGGAGGAGGAGGAGGAGGCGGAGGCGGGGGGTGGCCAGGGTGCGTGTATGTTGCGAGCCCTTTTATAGCGGCCAGTGCGTGAATCTTCTGGGCCGTGCGTGTAGGGTGCGGGGAGTTGGGCCTGATCTTCTGGGCCGTGCGTGAATCCTGTTATCCTGTATGCTATGCCAATTTTTGGTCGCCTAGGCGTCCAGTCGGTTCGCTGGCGACTGGGTTCGCCGGGGCGCCGTGACAACCATGTTTATGATTATTTAATACCTAAATGATAAATGATATCGTGCTTCTGTTGTTTTTTTGTCATGGTTGTCATTAAAGGCTAACAGCAAGCCACAAAATATTTGAGATCAAAGTGAAATAACTAAGAATTTTTTTTGTTCTCAGAAATGCACAGAGAGGGGGGAAGTGGACTGGCTCCTTGGCCTGCTCGTTTAACAACTCCACCGCCCCGTCTTGCTGATTTGCATGTTACCGCTGAAACATTTGAAAAAGATACAGTAAGTTGCCCATACTATCTGTATACATAGGTTACTGCTTATTATGGATATAATTTCAGAGTTGACACTGATAAAAAACTTCCTGCACAGGAAATGTGGCAGCAAATAGTAGAAAAGTATTGGAGTTTGTTAAGAACAAAGATAAAACCAGACACTATTAGAAATATCATGGACATGAAAGCAAACTTTGGGTCATTCGCAGCTGCTCTCAAGGAAAAGGATGTATGGGTGATGAATGTTGTGCCGCATGATGGACCAAGCACTCTCAAGATAATCTATGACAGAGGGCTCATGGGCTCCATTCATGACTGGTATGTGTCATTTCATATAAAAGACCTGTGCTTGAGATTTCAGTTTTTAAGCACTATGCTAGATGTTAGCTTGTTAGGTTCTGACAGTTCAGTTGACAGTAGTTCTCTGCCACTTTTCATGCGCACGTTGTCATTGTAGTTGAACCAGGGATTATAACTTTTAGAAAAGCTACTTAAACAGTATGCCAGTATGCTACATATTAAGGCTATATGATGTCATATTCAGTCTTTTCATGTTGCAATCAGCTTCTGAGTTCTGATTCTCTTATCTGCAAAGTAATTTAAGATTATATTATGCAAACACCACCAGACCTATTCCAGTATAATTTACTCATGATATTAGATCTTATAAGTCCCAGGAATGTTAAATTGCTAGATCTATTCTGCCACCTACCCAGTCTTATCCATCTCAGGAGTGATATCTTATTAAAGGAAATCAGTTTTGGTTGTATCTGTTAATGGTCATCCGATAATGATGGTTAGTGTCAGTCCTTTTTCTTAAGCTTCTAGAAATGTGTAGAGTGAGCCTTTAACTTTGCTGTACATTAAATTTGTGGTTTGGATTGTTCCTGGATACTAGATACTTATGATTGTTCCTCTGCTCATAAGTCTACTCAAATCTAATATTGGGTATGCAGGTGTGAAGCATTCTCAACCTATCCTCGAACATATGATCTTCTACATGCATGGACAGTCTTCTCTGATCTTGACAAAAGAGGTTGCAGCGCAGAAGATCTGCTCCTTGAAATGGATCGCATCCTCAGGCCTACTGGATTTATCATCGTGAGAGACAAAGGCTTTGTCATTGAATTCATCAAGAAATACCTAAACGCACTCCACTGGGAGGCAGTATCGGTTGTCGAGGCCGAGTCTAGTCCAGAATCAGAGGAGAATGAAATGATCTTCATAATCCGGAAGAAATTGTGGCAACCAGGAGGCTTGCCGGACCCCAAGTAATCTTTTCTTTTGAGTCCCTGTTGCACTGTGCCACGTGAAGATACATAATTTATCAGCATATGGAAATGTCTAGCAGGCTAAGCTAAAGCCTATTTTTGTCACTACAGATACTGCAATTGTTAATTGATGTGTTTTTCTCTAGTCTGGTTAGGAAATAAAGATATTCTTATCTTGAGCTTCATTTAGGTATTTCATTTCACGCCCATGTGTTGAAGTCTTCTTTAGTGATGAGATTTGGTTACTGTAAGCTGTAGACAGATTTTGGTCATGAGCTATGCAGCCAGGTGCCTCAAGCATGCCAAACGTTCGACTGCATCTGGAAGAGTACCACTGGCAGTCTAGCACAGTGCTGCTATGTCAATGTAAGCATGAACAGGTTTGAACCTGAAGAAGACTGGGATTTAGACAAACCTGTTCTGTTTACGGACAGAGAACTATCAACAAGGAAGCAAATGGTATATTGTACTTGCTAGCAAATAAAACATAACATATGAGAGATGACAGTTTTCATTTCTACCACATAATTCTGTTCGTTGCAACTTTGGCAAATAATGGTTTTGTATCCCCCACAAATGGTGATTAAAAAAGTGTCGTGTAAGGAACTAATCACCATATTCACGCTGAACTACAGCTTCAAATGTTGAAGTACAATTGTATATCAGACAAATGCTCACATGACACGCGAAGTTAGGCTACTTGTAATTAATTACATACTAGCTGCCTAGAAATCATCAGCTGAAGAGCACTGACCTTATCCATCATCAGCGGTATAAAACACAGAATCCATTGCGCATAATTTACATAGGATCTCTGCGTGATTCATATCACTCGTCTTGAAATAGCGTCAGCATAAGCTGCGACAAAATTCTGACCAACGTTTTCCCTTTTTGCAATCGATTATGCCAACGTTGCACCTTCTCTATTTGATCTTTGCAAGAGCTCCGAGCTTCCAGTTTTCCCTGAAGCACATTAATCATCGTATTTGCAGACATGAGTCCCAGAGGCCAAGCTATTCATATATAAGAGCATGGAGTGCTTCAAGGATATCGACGGGCATGAACTCAACATGGTGCTGTTTGATCATACAACACAAGTGATTTTCTATGCTAAACTGACTTCAATTTACCACAAATCTCTACAGCTGCATGTTCCATCCTTAAAGTGGTGATAGGTGCTGCCATCTGAAATAAAAATTTCCCGGTTCAAATCCCTTGAGATAATCTTGATTGATGAATGGCATTCCAAGCACATTCTAAAATTCTTTGTGATACGTATCGGCTCATGAGAACTCATGGAAATAAGTCCATAACACAACGCAATTCTCTCAGTGTGGTGGCATGACAATGGGTCAACTTCGACATTACTATAAGGCTCAAGATCTTGAGGAGGATACCCTAATTGTTCCATCCTAGTAGACAAGTCCTTCCATGTACTCAAAATCCTCTCGAATGCAGGATGTGAGAAATCTCCAGCCTCAAATGCCTGCAGAGATGTACCAAGATACAAGCAGCTACATTGTCTCTCTACATTTAACCCATGTTCATTCATAGCAGCCCTCACAGCCTCAGTGGAGTCCCACAAGCCGTTGTTGGCATAGATATTGGACAGCGACATGTAATTTGAAGTATTATTTGGCTCAAGCTCAAAAAGTGCTTTTGCAACCTTCTCTCCAATCTCCAGATTTGAGTGAAGCTTACAAGCTTTGAGAACGGTAGACCATAGGCATGCATCTGGTTCAAGTTGCATCTTCTGGATAAGTTCTAGTGACTCCTCCAGTAAACCAGCTATTCCCATGATGTCAACCATGCAGGTATAGTGTCTTAAAGTTGGTTTTATGCCATGTACATCTTCCATACTGTAGAAATAGCGATGAGCTTCCTCCATGGAACCTTCTTGCTTACAAGCTGAAAGAAGAATAATGAAAGTTACAGGATCTGGTTGAATTCTAGATTGTTCAATATACTTGAACAATTTTGTAATTTCTCTAGGCATCCTATGTAGCAAGTAGCCACTCATCATTGCATTCCATGTTGCTATATCCTTCTCAATAGTGCATTCAAAAACCAATCTAGCAGCCTCAATCTTACCACATTTCCCATACATATCTATCAATGCACTTGCAAGAGCACTTGGATAACCATCTGGCCAATTCTTCCTAATGTAACCATGCACTTCTCTCCCGTACGGCAAAGCCATAGTCATACCAGAAGACAAAAGAGCTATCTGTAATGTAACCAAGTTGGGAAGTAAATCAGATTTGAGCATTTCACGGAACAGTTCCAAAGCAATTTCTGGCTTCCTATTTTGCCTGTAGGCTGCTAATAGACTATTCCATGTGACAACATTCTTGTTCCTGATTCCCCAGAAAACTTTATCAGCACTGTCCATACGGCCAGTCTTACCATAAAGGTCAACCAGCTTGCTAGAAACAAATATGTTTGATGTCAAACCACTCCGTAAAGCATAGCAGTGTACTTCCTTCCCAAGACGATCTAACTTGAAATCTGTCAAAAGTGACAGGACACTAGTAATGGTTGTACCGTTTGGTTGAATTGGATTGCTAATATCAAGTAATGCCCAGCCATTTTCTTCACCGTTCGAGAACTGCATGTATCGGAAAACTTCCAACACATCTTCACAAAGGCCATGGTGATGCAAACCGGATATTAATGCATTAATCGATATCACATTAGGCTTCAAGCCAACATCAACCATGCCTGAGAGCACTTTATATGCTTGTTCTTTCTGACCTGCTCTAGCATATGCAGCAATGAAGCTGTTATATGTGACAGTGTCAGGCTGCAATCCATTCTTATGCATCAAGCTGAAAGCCTCCCAAGCTTCATTCATCCTCCCTTCATTGATATATGACTGAATCAATTCATTCCACACAGTGGCATTCTTCTCCTCCTCAATGGCTGCAAACACGCTTCTCGCATAACCAAACTCTCCACACTCAGAGTACATTCCAATCAAAGCAGAACCAATGTAAACGTTTAGTTTGATTCCACATCGTAAAACATAACAGTGCAGCTGCTTTCCAATGCCCAGCGCCATCAAGCCAGTGCAAGCAGGGAGTATACTAGCCACAGTCACCGCATCAGGTCTCTCGCTCTCGCACATCTCACAAAAAGTGCTCAAAGCTTCGTCATACTGCGCATTCTGCACGCAACCTGAGATGATGCAGTTCCAAGAATTGACACCTGGCTTGACTCCTCGCAGCCGCATTTCGTCAAACAGATGCAGCGCAGCTCGAAGGTCACCATTTCTTGCAAATCCAGACAACAGCGTGTTCCACGAAACCACGTCCGGTCGCACGCCGCTCTCTTGCATCGATTCGAACAGCTGGAAGGCCTTCCCCAGATCCCCAGCATCAGCGTACGCGCCGATGAGCGCAGTCCACGCCACCACGTCGCGCTCGGGGAGGCACGCGAACGCCGCGCGCGCGGCGGCCACGTCCCCGAGAGTGGCGTACATGGATACGAGCGCATTCCCGACGACGGCGTCGCCCGAAAAAACGGGCCCGCCCTTGGCGGCGAGCGCGTGAGCTGCGGCAGCGAGGCGCCTCTGGCCCGCCCCGGCGCAGGCGCGGAGCACCTGCGGGAGAAGGAACCTGTCGGGCGCGGTCCCCGCGGCGCGCATCGCCGCGAACGCCTCGCACGCCGCGCCCCAGCGACGCGCGCGCACGCAGGCGCCGATCTCCCGCGCGTAGACAGCCGCCGCGGCCGCGTCCGGGTCGCGCTCCACCACCGGCCGCCGCGCGCGCCGCGCCGGAGCATGCCTCCGGGCCTCCCCGTCTACCAGGTGGTGCTGCGCGTGTGCCGGGGTCTGGAGCGAGCAACGGGCCGAGAAGGCGCGAGGCGGCGGCGGCGGCAGCTGCGGCATGGTCGCCATTTTTCTATTGCGTCATTTCAGCTTAGCTCCATTACTACCAAGTTTTTTCCAGATAATTTCCCATTTTTGGCGGCTCTGTCTTCCCAATCTGTTCGTGTGGACTTTAGCAACTAGGCCCTTGTGGGCTAGAATTTTTTTGTGTGCAAAAAGACAGTTAATACTGGGCTCGCGTGAATGGGCCGGACGCAATCGGTGTCACGTTCCGGCTTAATTAGCAGGGGTTGCAACGGACTGGTCGCCAATACCGGATCTAAACCCATTCTTGTTTAGACCTGACCCCTTGGACCCACAGGGTAAAATACCAATTTAAACTCAGACCCATAAGATCCTGATGAACCCAGCAGCAGATCCCCGCAAACTCGGCAGCTTGGGGCTAGCGGCGCGTTACGGACTACAACACATAGGGGGCACGACACGAGCAGCTAAATAGAGAACGATGATCAAGGTGAGGCAGCAAGAGGCAAGAGCACAAGGGATTTAAAGACCCCTGAACGAAACCGAGACTCTAAATTTCGAGAAAAAATGTAACTTAAGGAATAAAGTGTAATTTTACTTATTATAAAGCTTCAAAATTTACGTGGTTCTTACACTATTAATACTACGAAGGTATCAAAACTTAATGCTAAAACAACATAATTTATACTCAAGTCTCAAGCAACAAGCTGACCTTATATTTTACTAAAAAGTATTATTCTTTTAGTATTCTTCGAAATAAAATCTTCAATTATATCTTCATACTTAATTATCTTCAAGATATCATTTTCAAGTGCTATTGTTGCCAACCCATTGAGTTTTTCTTGTGTCATTGTAGATCACAAGTATGACTTCAACAACTTGAGTTTAGAAAAACTCCTTTCCGTAGATGCAACAATAACAGGAATGGTTAACAAAATTCTATATACAATAATGGTATTTGGGAAAGAACCATGTTGTTTTAAATACTTCAGAATATCAAGAGGGCACACATATTTCTAAATACTCCACATAATTCTCTTCCATCAATATCGGAGTGTTCTCTTGCTTCTAGATTGACACAAGAGGAAAGCAAACTTTCACCATCCAAGGAGCACAACTTATCTAAAGTAAACAGAAAACCAAAAGTATTTTGGAATTATTAATATTGTTCAAATCTCCTAGAAAGTGAAGATATGGTCTGATCAACAACATGTATAAAATAATTAACCTGAAATGACTCTTGTTCAGATTGCAAAGCAAAAGATGCATCATCAGGGATCTCATCAAATTGTCTTTTTCTTTTGATTTTACGCTTGATGCGAAAATTTGGATCAATATCCATCTCTAGTGCAATTTCTTTTGCAACTGCCAGTGATTTTGTGAAGCCCATTTCTCTATACTTCTTGAAAAAGGATGCTAGCTCGTATACATTCTTAATAGCAGTATCAATAACCATATACTTTGCTTGTAGTTGCTTGCTAACAAAATTAACAGTGGATAATAGTTCATACCAGATGAGTATTGCCACTACAAATTCAAAGCTACCAAGCTCGTTGTCTGCTAAGGATTTAGTTTCACTGCTTGTTAATCGATCATCATCACTTTTAGCCACTTATAGTAAGGCCTCTCTTATTTCTTGCATCTGGAATTTTTTAGCCTTAGCACTATCAACATGACTCTCCCAACGAGTACATGACAACGCCTTGAGTGTCAATCCAGTTATGTTATCCAAAAGAATTTTCCATTTCTTAGTGGATTTACCAAATATTGTATAGATGTGTTGTATAACTCCAAAAAAATATTTTGCTTTACCACAAGTCTTGGCCATATCACATAATGTTAGATTAGACTGTGGCAACAACAAGATGAATAGAAAGCTCGGATTTATATCTAGAAGTTTCTTTTGTACCCCTTGATGTTTTCCTTTCATATTTGACCCATTGTCACATCCCTGACCTCTCATATTGTCTATATCAAGGTCAAGTTTCTTTAATTCATTTTGTAAGATATCAAATAATCCTTGCCCGGTTGTATCATTTACCTCTAAAAATCCTAAAAAGGATTCTTCAACACAAATATAATCTGAAGACATATCAACATACCTTATGATAAAAAACATCTGTTCTTAGCGGCTTGCATCAGAAGTACAATCAAGTATAACTGAGAAGTATTTTGCTTCTTTTACCTTTCTAACGATTTCAGATCTAATTACAACAGCAAAGAAATTTATTAACTCATTCTGGATGCCATGACCAAGATAATGCTTATGAATTCTTTCATTGGTTATACGTCGAACATGCTCTTGGATAATAGGATCAAATTCAGCTAACATCTAAACCATTCCTAAGAAATTTCAATTGTTGTCTTAGTACAATCTGCTATTACTGCCATGGGATGCTAGATTATGTGTTGCAAGAAATTTTACAATCAAGAAAATTCTGAACAAAACTTTTCTCCAATGCTCCCTTTCTTTTTGAATTTCTCTTTGAGCAGTTTTATCAATTGTTTGATAATTTTGCAACCTGTGGCGCAACTTATACCAAGAAGCCATATTCAAAACATATTCTGAACCGGTCTCATGTTCTTTAAGTCCAATGTCAAGATGATTCCAATCACTAAATCCTTCACTTGATAATTGTCCTTTTGCATGTCATTTTCTCAATAATTTGCAACAAAAACAAAATACTCTATCAAGAGGTTTGCAATATACAAGCCATTCTCTGTCACAAGTTTCACCATTTGCAAGAATTCTAGTGTACCATTTTGTAGAAAATATTCTACAAAATCTATCTTTGGGGCCTTTAACAATAGATAAGTATTTTTTAGGACCATTCTGCAATAATATATCAATCGTTTCAGAATCAAGTGAATCCCAATATCTTGGATCATATATATCAGACTCAAAAGAATTATTGTTGTCATGGGATTCATTATTAATTTCTACAGTGTCAGCCTCAACTTCTCTAGGATGAGGATTGCTAGCATCTTCACCAAGGCCCTCAAAAACATTAGCATCAGTAATTTGATTCTGAGAAGTAAATTGAAATTCTTTCACAACATATCTATCAAGAGCGCCCTTTTGAGTTTGTGTTGCACCTTATAATCTTTATTTCTTCTTACGCTTTTCATGGCCACAATCATGTCTCCTATTTTTATTTCTAGAAGACATGATGAAGATCAATGAAATAAAAATAAACACTCTTCCGATCTTATTCCTGTTTGTAATACAAAATTTTGATTAATCAAACAACTAATCTGTTTATAATACAAAATTTAATGTTAACTAATCAACTAATCTTGCGTCCTTGCCACTGGTGACTAGCGTGAGAAGAGAATCTGAGCACTGAGCAACACAGCTGAGGTGAGGAGTGAGGAGTCCAAGACTACCGGGAGAAATCGGAAAGGCAGAAAGCTAGGAACTACTTAGCTAAAAAATAATGAAGTGGAAGCGTCAAGCGTCGGTTGGCGTTAAGGACAATACTTCAGGCAAATAAGAAATCAACTGTTGCTATGGACTGTAGAAACTCTGTGTTGGGCCGTAGGCCTTATTGTTGTGGAGATTAGGAGTTGGGCTTTGGACCTTGGGAGTTGGGGGCCCTGAACCTATGCACCGGCTGCACATGCTGATCTCTGGGCCTGGACAACGGTGGCGAGAGGAGGCCGAGGTAGCTGGGAGACAATCGGGAAGCGACTAATAAGAGGCAGTCTGGTGGTGCAAGGACTTTGGGAGAGTTGACAGGAAGATGCATTGTGGTGGCTATGCATGTGGAGATTGGAGGTTGCACCGCTTGCACGTTGGGAGCATGACAGTGGTGGAATATGACTAGGCTTTTCACTTATGATCTTTTTCTTAATGGATCTGATTGGATTGGGACCTATGAAAACCCATTGGTTAAATATTGGACCCGCCCTTGCCCTCAGTTCTATTTGAGGTCCTAACCCGATGAATCCATGGGTCAAAAATTGACCCTAGTCTTGGCCCTATTGGGGTGCGTCCCCGTGCTTGTCGGGTGAGTTGCCACCCTTACTAATTAAGGTCCCGTTTGGATTATTACTAGTTAGCAACTAAAAATTAACAGTACAATTAATTGATGAATTAATTATTGGTTTCTTGGCTAACTAATAGTTAGCACATTAGTCTACAAAGGTAAACTAATTTGAGTTAATGGACCCTTGACTACTATAGTAGAATTATTATAGCATGAATAAAATTAAGTTTAGTTGTCTACTAATACAAACACAGTATAATTTTTAGACAACTAAAATATAAAATATTAGTCAGTTAATAATTAGCTTTAACTATTAGTTAGCAAAGCCCATCCAATTGGCCTAAGTTGGCCCACACGTGAACCCGCAACGCGTCGTGGCCCAATTTACATGGGCCGACCAGCCGAATCAAGATGGCCCGTAACACCAACCGTCGTAACGTAGATCCATCCCGATTACGATAGGCCTGCAAATTAGTAAGAATCCGTCTCCGCCGGACGCCGCCGATCGGCGGCGATCTTCTCTCCACCGCCTGGCATACCGCCGTCGCCACCGTGTCCAGCCAGCTACGGCAGCAGGTAAAGCCACGTCGGAGCTCGGAACAGCCCGCCGGCGCCGGCCGGGGAAGCAACGTCCAACGTACTACCCGGCCCAACGAGAAATGGTCAAGTACGTCGGCCCGTATCCAGCGCAGGCCCAAATATAGTTGGCCCCCGCCTCCTTTCTGAATCCCGTCTCGGCCCATTTATAAAATGGGCCTGGATTTCACACGGTAGCCCTCTTCTTCAAAATATAGTTGGGCCTGGATATCCACGGAGTACTATAGTTCAAGCTCAAATTAGTTTTGGGCCGACATGTAGTTGTGGATCCCTTCAATTCGCATCCATATAGTCTCCAGTTAATAAATTTTCCCCAAATTTCAGGGAAAATATATATACATGTTATTTTCAAAAATCAAACGAAATATGCCACTCATAATACCTTATATGTTTATTATGACCTTTTGCGTCTCTCAAATCATCTAATTAACTAAGCTGAGAGCATGACTTATTCTTGTAACTGTTCATCTCATTGAGATATACCTAGCGTATCATTAAGACCAAAATTTGATTATTTGAACTCTAATTTCTTGGTTCAGTTTTAAACGTAAACTTTAACTGTTGTTTTTTTAATACAATGTAACAATTAATATTTTAATGTACATTTTTAAATACATTACACGCATAACACAAAAAATACACAGTTTTAGCTTAGCATACAAAAAAAATTAAAAATATTTTTTAAATGAATGAGCTGCTCGTATTTTGGACGGATTGAGTACTTTTTTTTAAAAAAAAAAAGACTAGCGGAGAAGAAGCCAGAAACACACACAACACACGTGGCACTACAGTGTCTGCCTAGCTAATCAAGGAGCACAGTTGTGTACATGCATGTTGTGTCATGCGTACGTATTATTGTACGTACTTGACCCCTATGTCGACGCTGATCGATCGTATGAAAAGTGCATGCGATCTAACTCGCCAATTAAAGTAGCTAGCTAGCTTGTTAGTGCTAAATTAATGTAAAATATAATTTGGGAATTGGGATCTTCCGGCGGTGTTGATAAAGCCCGATGTCAGAGCACAGTCGGCGATCACGTAGGATTCACGTACTTCGCAGTAATTATATCGTCGAATTCCAAGTTTTAGCTGGATCACCAAAACTATGCTATGAGATCGACGTCGTACTTTTCTAGAGGGGATCTACATCCATAAATTAAAATACGGTGCAACCGGAAGCTACTACCGGAAACAACAAGTTTGCCGAGTGCCTGAAGGTTTACTAAGTTAATTCCATCGAACACTCGGCAAACATATTACACTCAGTGTGGTCCTAACAACGTCATAATAGATCGGAGAAAAAAATGTGCTTCGCCGAGTGTCACTATCGGACATTCGGCAAACTATATATAGGAATTGCCGAGTGACAACCTTGACACTCGGTAAAGGCGTGCGCCACGTGTCCAAGTGACCGGGTTTACCAAGTGTTATTTAAAAAAACACTCAGCAAAGCTGAAATACTACGAGTGCATCACGTAGGGCACTCGACGAAAACTACGAGCAGCCACATGGCCCTGCATGGGTTCACCGAGTGCCACGACAAGCACTCGGCAAAAGTAAGCAGTGTTCGCCGAGTGCTACATCGGGCACTCGGCGAAGTTGTCGTCCCGCGTCGACCCTCTGTACTCTACGTATTTTGCTGAGTGTCTGGTTGGGCACTTGGCGAAGCCGACGTGACACTTGGCGAAAAGCCTGTATACTGAGAGCCAAGTTGCCGTGTGCGCTTCGCCGAGTGTAGCACTCGGCGAAACCTTCACCGAATGAGAAATAGCCTTTACCAAATGCCGCACTCGGCAAACTACTGTATTTCCGTAGTAAAGTAATAGTGGCTTGACAGCTACTAAGCTATAGATACGTACGCGCGTACGTCGACAATCATAGTGAGCTATATTAAAGTGGGTAATTAAACAAAAGTTAATCAATCAATTATAGCACTGTATAATACTCCTTCCATTAACTTTTAAATGACGCGGTTGACTTTTATCTCAACATTTAACCATTCGTCTTATTCATTTTTTTACAAATATGTAAAAATATAAGTTATACTTGAATTACTTTAAGTAATAAATCAAATTATAACAAAATAAATGATATTTCAAAAAGTTTTTTGAATAAAACGAATGATCAAATATTAAGATAAAAATCAAATGCGTTATTTAAAAATTAAAGAGTATTTATTTTATTTCCCTAAATAAGCAGATAACTGAAACCCAGACAGGACGACTCGTGCATACAGTAACATTCAGAAATTCAACGTGCAATTTGCATGTACTGTGGTG
Organism: Zizania palustris; assembly: GCA_019279435.1. Taxonomy (NCBI): domain Eukaryota; kingdom Viridiplantae; phylum Streptophyta; class Magnoliopsida; order Poales; family Poaceae; genus Zizania; species Zizania palustris. The sequence goes on from JAAALK010000080.1 coordinate 13,271,152, forward strand.
AGCCACCACGATAATCCGCCGAACACTCGCTGTTGCACTGTTGCAAAATCTGGCAGGATTTGCATCGTCGTCGATCCATCTACGTGATCAGCGCTTGCGTTCGATTAATTCCTTTCTGCCGCTTGCAGCTTTGAAGCTAGAGACGACCATCTGATCGAGCCTTTTCCCTGCCTTCTTCGGTCGTTTCTCGCGCATGAATGCACCGTCGATCTCATCGTCGTACGTCCTGCTGCCTGCTGTCTGCTGCTCTGCTGCTCGATCTGCATGCGCTTCGCAGCATGCATGCAGCCAGCGTCGGTCAAGCTGACATCTTGTCGTAGTCATATATCCGGCCGGCCATCGCCAGATCTGGCTGCATATGCTGGCTTCCATCTTCAATTCGCACCCCGGCCAACAACTGCCTAGCTAGATTTAGGGCTATTAGCTGGTGTCAGGTCAGGTGTCTGCCTGCATGCATGTTTACACGCGTCAGAGTGATTTTCTCTGATATAATCATTCGTGAAATCATCATCTCCTATCCGATCAGTGCGCCGTACGTACTAGTCTGTTAATTTAATATGTTGGTTCTTTCATATACGTTGATGCATATATATGTTATCGATCCGTTAAATTAGTTACTTGTCGATCAGTAGTACTGGTGCAACTTGCTACATACACATGAGAATAAGACATATATTTGTTCTCCCGTATATGCTTGTGTATACTTATCTTCTTCCGTCTTAATATATATTAAAACAACCGATATATATAGGTAGGTAAGAATATATAAAGATCATATGTGTATAATATCCTCCTTGCAATAGGCATAAGTGTAGTGTACGAACAGTAGTGGTTGAGTAGAATAATTGGTAATAAAGTAAAATTGTTATTTATACTTAGTATGTATGTTACTGTACCCGGGACAAAAATTCTGAACTCTGTATTTTAGAACGATATACATTAGAGAAAAAACCAACGGTTTGCCAGTGGCAAGATGCTGATTCAATGAAATTCCATCGGCAAATAGAAATCCCGTGATTTTTGCAACTGAACGAACCAATTTTTCCGTCCTTTATTTGTCTCTGATGTAGTGATGTTCCTCTTCCGTGTCTAACTGACACGTACTGTTAGCTACTGTCAAATATTTGCTCTTGTATAACAATGAAATTATGTGCATGATACTTTGATCTACGTAATTTTGGAGCGAGAGAGAGAGAGAGAGAGAGAGAGAGAGAGAGAGAGAGAGAGATAGATAGAGAGAGAGAGAGAGAGAGAGAGATTGGTTTGTTCGGTGGCAATTCGCCCATGGCATTTCGTGGAATATAATCGGGGGTGATCTTTATTTAGTGGCAAATAAATATATTAAACAGTGGATCGACATGAATATGCAGATATACACATATACAATTATACATGCATGTATTAATCTCGGGCCACCCGTGAGTGAGCATATATACTCAGCTCACAAGTACGGGCAAAAAATTCAGTAACACCTGTGACGACCCCAGGAGGGCTGGCCTGCAGCCATGCAGCCAGCAGGGCGCCAAGTTGGGGGGAAAACGATCGAGAATCTCCATACATGCAGACGACAACTTGCATAAGCATGTACTTATGCATATTCAATTCATGCATTCTACTCGAGACAAAATGCCAACTTCTGCCAATATAATGGCATGTACTACAAATGTGTATATGCATATATATGTTGCCAACACTGATCGATCTGCAAGCTAGCTAAGCTAGCTAGACGTACGTACTGCAAGTTGGGAGCGCCAGCTGCTAGCTAGCTATGTATCGTCGATCGATCGATCAATCACACACGGGTAGCTTAGCTTATTAGCTAGCTCGATCGATCATCGATACATGCATATATAGATCCTGCTCCCTGATGTGTAGTGTCTTTTCTTGCCGAGATGCAGTGGCGATTTGTACTTGTACTGTTCTCCCAGATGAGGATGATCGAGCTGGTACGTACAAGTTCATGCTCTTTGTCTTGGCCGGCTTGGGCATGCATGTTGGATCCCTTCCTGCATGCAAATCTAGCGAGCTAGCTACATTAATGTACATCTAACTGTTCAAGGCAGTATGTACGTACGTACTTGCTGTTATTACGTCCTCACTGGCGCCTCCTAAAAGTACTACAGTGCTCAGAGCTGAGCTAGCTTGGTGGCCAGCTTGATAGATGTACCATCAATTGCATGCTCCCCTTCCATTGCATGCAATATATTCCTAGTCTTTAGGGACTAAACTAAACTTTAGCTCCTTTTTTGTAGGACTAAACTTTAGTCCCTTCTTATTTGGTTCTAAGGACTAAAGGACTAAAGGAGAGTGATGGATGTGAGGTAAGTAGTACTTTTAGTCTCTTTTAGCAAGGTTTTGGGGACTAAAGGGCTAAAGTTTATGGACTAAACTTTAGTCCCTTTTAGTCCCCATGTTTGGCAATTTAGGGACTAAACTTTAGCCCTAAACTTTAGCAGCCCCAAACCAAACACCCCCTTAGTCTTTTATAAGTTCAACTTTGACTAATTTATGTTGTAGTATATGCAATATTTTATATAACCAAATCAAGGTTGTCAGATGTGCTTTTTTAATACAATTCTACAAACATGATTTTTTATATGATTTTTCGCTAAATCTATACCAATATTAATTGAACACGCTAGCTCTAAGATAAATAAGATTATACGTTAAGCAAAAATATCTAACCATCAGAAAAATGGCTTGGATTAAAAGCAGATTAATGTAATGTCAGTTACAATTTGCAAAAAGCCCCATTCATTTGGCTTAGAGCATCTCTAAGAGAAGCTTTAAAAAGTTCTCTTCTCTAAATTTTTGGGAAGAATTAAAAAAATCTCATCCAATAGATACTCTAAATGACTCCCAAAAATAAAGGATCCTCAAAATTAATTATTGTATTTCTTACTTGTAGAGAACATACTCACATACTTAGAGAGTAACATATTTAAACTATTTGTATAATAAAAAATGGATCCAAAAAATTATATAGGGAATCAATTTTTAAAGTCACTCCTAGATATGCTCTTACATTTTCCTAATTAGTACAGCCTCCGTCCTAAAATAAATTTACCTTTATTTTATCCTAAGTCAAGTTATTTAAAATTTGACTAAATTTATACGGAAGAGTGTTAACATATATACCATATCCAACAAATAAACTATATATCAAAATATATTTCATATTGGACCTAATGATGCTCATTTTATAGTTTGATTTAGAATGAATCTAACAATAAACTTATTTGGGGATGGAATTGACGATCTATTAAAACAATGAAATCTTAACTAATATAATGCGGCTACTTTGTCTTCCGTTTCCGTCTCCGTCCGCAACACGTGCGTTTTTTCTCACGTCCCATAAAAACCAGCCAAAACTTGTGCCCTATGAAAACCACACGAACTCAGCCATGCCCACCGGCTCCACGCGCCGTGCCGCGCGCGCCGAGCGGCCCTCATCTGTTGCAACGAATGAAGAAAAAGAAAAAAAGAAAAAAAGAAAATAGAAAAAAGGAAAAAGGAAAATAAAAAAGAAGAAAAAAATCACGCGCCGCGCGCAGCCACCTGCCCGAGCGGCCCGCACGCCGCTCATCTGTTGCAACTGCCAAGAATGAAAAAAGAAGAAAAAAGAAGAAAAAGAAAATAAAAAAAGAAAAAATGTACTTTTGCATTTCAGTTTTTTAATTTCTTTATTTTACGTGGATGTACGAATTTTATATAAAAACCCTTTAGATTTCTGAAAAATCACGCAGAAACATGGATTTTATACAAATACCCTATTGAAAAATAAGGTTCTCTGTTGCAAAGCACGTGCATCTGACTAATAAAAATATAATATAACTAGTGTGTTCAAATGCATGCATGCATGGTTACCGAGTGTACTTTAAAATGTCGTTGACACTTCAAATATGTAAGAACGACAAGTACTTTTAACTGGACTAGTGGGTAGCTAGTAAAAAGAAAACAATCGATCAGTCTCGCTCATTGGATGCGTTAAGTTACGTTGCTTCCTAGCTAGGAAAATTAATCCACGGGAATCCTTCGTACAAAATGGGGCCTTTATATATACTGGATGTAGTGTAAGGATGGAGCTAGAGCGAGTTTGTTTGTAAGTTTCTGTCAATAATGGAATTAATTCGATCAGTCGTCCGTTGTTACAACGACTTACGCGCGCGTATATACAGTAGAGATATACATATATACAGAAAAAGCAAGCATCATTCAATTAAGCTCGATCTAGCTAGAGAGATCGAGTTGCAAGCCAACAATATTGAGCCGATGAATAACTGATCGAATTATTATTGCCTGTTGTCCTGGCTAGAAAGAATTTTCAGATTCTGTTCCCAAGCAGAGACAGGCAGCCAAACAGGTACGACGTGTCTCCTCGATCTCCTTTTTTTTCTTCTCTTGAGGAAAACGTGTGGCCTCTCCTAAATTAATATCATGGATATTTCTCTCGATCGTCTCCTTCGTGCAGTGGAATGCCAACAAAAGCTACGTACGACGTACATACCATTCATGCATCATACCACTGTGCCAAACACGAAGAAGCTCGCTATAGTACGTACTGAAATAATGCTAGCCTTTACATACGTACATGTATACTATACAAATATTATTGTCACCTTTTTTTAGAAATTTTCATACTATTTAATTTGTATGGCATTTTTAAAAATGAGGGAATAATATCATATCCCCTCCAGGGATAAAGGACTTTCTCCTTTCTAGGCCTAAGATATAACATTATTTTACAACCTAACATGGTATGTTTGGGTTAATTAGCCTTCAATTCTATATGGACAAATAAAAGTGAGGACGAAAGATCCAAAGAAAATTGCTAATTATTACACATACTTGTGGATATTTATTAATTGAAATGGTGGATAAACACTTGAGATATCTAACTTGCTTGCATTTATATATATATATACTAATTGGCTAAACATAAGATATTAAGATTTCGTTGTCGGCCCTGTCGAATTCTCCCAGCTCGCTCTCTCCACTGGCGTTCTGCGACAAGCTAGTTGCCACTGGGTTTTCAGACAAATTCCGTGATCGATGTGTGTCCCGTGAGTGGTGACAGGGATGCAAAGGTTAAGTTAGTGCTAGCTGCATGTGGACTACTTGCGGCCTCATGCATGTCTGGTAAATTTGTCTGATGCGATTGATTAACGAAGAATCTATATAGGGGAAGCTACGCTAATCTCAGGCTTGATTTAATTAAGTCGGCAGCTTATCAGTTATCACCATCTGCACACAGTTATTACTTGTTCTAGTTCTGTATATACGTAATTACGTATGTTGTTTCAGGTAAAGTTTTTTTGGCTGTTTCGCTTTATTAATTAATTCTTATAAAGAATGCTAGTCTTTTCAGCTGCAGTTAACCGCAAAGAGAGATCGTTTCTTGGACACGGCGAGATGACTGACCGGCATCGCCGCACTAGATCATATATATAGATCTGACATTAATATAACTTTTCAGCTTCTTTATAATTATATTGTTTTGTTGTTACGTTACAGATCGCTATTAACCAGCTTTCGTGTAAATATGCTTGTCGATCAGTACTCACTCAATATGCAATAATGTTACTAATTGGAGTCGTTTCAGGTCTGGATATGATTTAGGATCTTTTAATTTGGCATAACTCCAGCTTCGAAGTATATAGTGGTTCTGAAGTTTGTATATTACAATAAAGTGGTTTAAACTTTTATTTTAGTCCAAAATAAATCAAACGGCTTAAGTAAATATTCTCAATCTACCAATAACTCCAGATGCAAAAAATTTCAATTTAGAGCAAAAGGTTAATCAGCCAAAAAAGCTTAACATTGACAATGCTTGTGTAATACTCCCTCTTAGCTATCCACACCACGCATTTAATGCATACTCTTGCTGTTTGTCTTTTATAAATGAACGATGAACAACATAGACCATGAACGTATAGTACAAGCTAGCTAGTGTGTGAGTATGTATGTTGTTGGCCATAATTTACCAACAAAAGTAATCACACCTGTATAGGTTGAGATTCTTAATTTTTTATATGAGACTCAAATTATTGGAAGGGAATATTGTCACAATTATGGTTGTAACTAAACACTTGTTAAATTGGTTAAACTTGTCTAATCTCATAACGAAAACAGTGATTCACCGAGTGCCTTACGAAATATATTTTATACTTAGCGAAGGCCGGGTTTGCCGAGTATCATTCTCGGTGAAAAACACTCGTCAAACTCGGGTAAATTTTTTTTGCCCGCCTAAACACGCCGCCGCGACGTTCGTTAGTACCTATCTTTGCAGAGTGTATTTTACTGGGGTACTTGGAAAATAATTTATTTGCTGAGTGTTTACAGTTTGTCGAGATAAACACTCGACAAAGATATGAGTGTCCGAAATAATTTACTCAGCAAAATTTTAGCGCTCGACGAATTTGGGTTTCCCGTAGTGTCTCCTAAGAATGGTAAATTGTGGCAAAGTATGGCTAGCAACCAAAATTATAACCTCTAATTAAGTTGTACGAATTTGCTATTTCAGTCGCCCGAAAATGCAAGAAATCTTTTATTGATTTCGCACATCATGCACACAATATTGCCGTCCTCAGATTCCTGCTCCGATCGATGCAGACGTTTTCTTCTCAAGTACTGATAGCTGGGCCGGGCGCAACAACGGCGATGCAGAATTAGGCGCCATAATTAAGGGGGGGGGGGGGGGGGGGGGGGGGGGGGGGGGGGGGGGAGATCGAGGGGGGTTCTCTACATGGTTAGACGTAACACGAAATCTGATGTATATGCGATTATATCTTATGTCGACTGCAAGATTATCATCCAATACAAATGATCTGCTAATTATAAGGGCACACTAGCTTGCTGTAGTCATCTGATGATTAAATCCATTGATGTGTGATTAAAAAGGCATGCATGCCCTTGCAATTTGCAAAGGTTGCAACCTACCTTGCCTTCCATTTGCTATAGCTTGAAAACAACATATATCCATAATTAAAGTTCCTCTTAATGCAGTATTATTGTAGCTAGTAACTCATAAAATCAACACTACATACTGTAACTCATCAAATGGAAATGATGTTTATTCGTTAATGTATAAAAATGCATACATTCATGGTGCTATATATATTTGCTTTGGGTGCCTAAAAATTACCATGTTAATCGGGAAAATTAAATGAGACGGATTACCAATATTATATTATGGCACACATGATTTTAATTTATTTAGCTCCGCGCAATTTGCGAGGGAAATTCAGCTAGTTGTAATAATTACAAATACATGCATATGAGTACTTCCTTAATTATACAAAATCGTAGGAGAGACCATGTCAATAACGGTAACGATATGAATCCATGTCATCACACGCTACCGATATACTCCGTACGTACGTGCGTGTATTGCTTAATGCATCAACGGGGAGGAATTAAACCACACAAATTATTAATTCTTTGTCAACGTATGGACGTACGAGACGACCTTGATTGGCTGCTGATAAATTACTCGTGTACTCCAATGAGAAGGTTCGCTTGTGAAACCGCCGGAGAAATTAAATTTATGTTGCTTTTATTTCCACGCTTGGATAGGTACATATATATATACGTCATTAGAATTTAATCATCTCACTTTTCTTATTAGTCCAGGTAGATGGGCTTTCGTCTAATTTCCCTACTTTGAAACTCTCGTTTTGTCTGACATGCACATATATAATTAATTAATAACTATATCAGCTCTACTATATTTTACTTTTATTATTTAAAATTTGCTCTATAAAGATCTGTTTTTTAGCTTGTTTCCTTCGCTTAATTAATATGTGTGTAATTAATATATATTCTAGATAACCAAGTGACACACCACCCAACCAACGTACCTATAAATTAGATATTATCTAACCGGATCAATAAAGTTTACATATATTTAAGTTATTTCTTCACACTATTAATTAATATGTTCAAGAGAATCAATTAATTAAAATATTTTTAGGATAGATGGATTAATTAATTACTAAGCTAAGAGATTGAGCACGAGGAGATTAATTACTACAGGAATAATTAAACTCTAGTACTAGTCTAGCTACGGACAGGGAATTAATAAACTTTCTCAATCAATCAATCAATCAATCAATAAAACATATTAATAATTAATATGTTTTCTCGATCAGCTAGCCGCTTACATGCGAATTAGTACGTATATGATTGGTTTAATTTGCATTTGCGTCTCCTAAAACCCCAATCAGGGAGCATGCATATATCAGGTAGCTATCTACCTACGACGCTGGAACGATCGTTCGATCGAATCGATTAATTGAATTAATTACATGTATACATCTATCATTGATTGTCCATTGGTCACGTACAGCATGGCAGGCATAGTCGCGCGTACTGAGTACACTGACAGGCGACACCTTTCAGAAAGCGTACCGGTCGCCGCCAGCAAAAGGCAGCAACAGCGGCCGGCCGGTCGTCACTCTTATCGGATCAATAAAGTCCTATCAATAATGATGAGTAAGTATTTATCACTAAAGAGTTTCTTCAGTTCCCCTCTATGGCCGGCATGCCCCCTTTTAGTGACGGGAGAACTTTACATTTGTCACTAATGTTATGGTCATATTTTAAAAAATAATTATTTTTAGGTTGTATCTTGAATAGATCATACTAGTGACGGGAAGTACTTTACACCCGTCACTAATGTGATCGTTACTGACGGAGGATTATTATCACCCGTCACTAATAATATCAACATTTTTTTTAAAAAGGTTGCATCCTGAATCACATCCAGAATTTGGAAGCCAACATATGCAATATCCAAAGCACATCACAGACAATTTATCACAAATAATTTATTACCAAATCAGTATCACATACATTAACTACATACTCGCTATCTCGAAGAAAATGGCTACAATGAACAAAGAGCGACACAAAATTGTTTCATGGCTTCTAAATAGCTAATAGCTAACCTATATCGATATCAAGTGCTTGGATAATATCCTATCACTATCCAAGCTTCCACCACCACCATGGACAGCTTGAATAGAAGCTCAGTGGGTAGTAGCAGGAGCACCATGTGGCAGCGCCTGGTAAGGAGCACCACCGTAAATAGTCATGCCAACTTCGAGTGCGTTATCTCAAAGAAGTTGGCTAAGACCATCAATTATCTCGGAAAAATTGGCTAAAAACAATATGTCAATTTACCGTGTAACAATAAAATGAAAACAAAGTCAGCAATGTCCGACGGTGTATTCGGACGGAGAAGAGGAGGAAGATGACGACCTTAGGAGGAGGATGCAACCAAGGTGGCGGCGAGTAGGGCGACCACGAGCGCCGACAGTACATGTGGCCCGGAGCGACGAAGAGCACGACGAAGGTGACGATGGCGGTGGGAGTTAGGGTTACGGTTGGGGGAAATGAAAGCATGACGATTCACTTCAGTTACCCGCATATTTATAGGCGGGAGAAGTCATCAGTGACGGGTGGTAGTTACCATCCGTCACTAATGATGTAGGAGCCTTTAGTGACGGGTATAACTAAAGCCAGTCACTGATGATGTAGGGGAGTTCACGGGTATAGATCAACATTTAGTGACGGTTAACATTGTTACCCATCACTAAACGACCTTTAGTGACAGTTTATTATTATTACCCGTCACTAATGCTATGGCCATTTTGAAAAAAATAATAGTTTTTAGGATTCAACCTGAATCAAAGCTAGGATTTGGCAGCCAACACATCCAAAACACATCAAATACAATTTTTAGGCTGCAGTCTGAATTAAAGCCAGGATTGATTTGGCAGCCAATTCATATCATGGACAATTTATCACAGAATACAGATAATTCACCACAAAAGATTTATAACCTAATATTGCTTCATACCACAGGTTTACAATACATACATCACAACCTCAATGCCATTAGTAACAATGTTGACATGGAAGGCGCACACAGTGCCAACTTCTAAAGAGTTGTCGCTAAGAAATTGTCCAAAACCTTTAGTTAGCATTGTCCATCCGTTGCTTTGTGCACTGTAATTGGGACTACGTCAGACCCTGTTGTTTCCACTTGAATCTCGGTGGTCTGGTGGTGCAGGTGAGGTGTGATATAATTTTCACAGTACTACCTTGAAAAGTACTATAAAAAATTAAACAAAGCTATTAGAGAAGGCTATTTGTATAGACCAACTACATGTGTAAATAATTTACCAGTGACTTCTTGTTGATGATCGTGTTATTTATTGTGCAAACATATAACCGATTCTTGGAGGATAAATCTGTCGAGATGTCCTGTAGGAGAGTCTTCCTTGCCGGAGTTACATCTGTTGGATTGCCAAAATAACAGATGTGCTTCAATTGGTCCATTAGGTCGGTATCGACCTCCTTGGCTATCCCCTTCCCCTTCCTGTCTGCAACATTGCTAGGACCATCCCCTAGTATTATAAGAAATCATGATAAGAACATAAACAAAAGATGTGCATGTGTAGTAATGTCGCTTCTCTATGCATACCACCATCATTGTTGTCCACTTTGATGACCGTTGGGGTCTTGTCATTACCAAAATTAGTGTAGAATTTTGTCATAACAGTTAATGGGGCATGTTCCATTGTTATTACTAAATAGTCACCTCGTGTTAGGCCACCTCTTTGGCTAAATTCAGCCCACCCTTTGTGGAGGCATATCGTACTGCCGCCCCCACAACTCACAACCTCGACCTCAGTGGTGAAGCCATCTCTTGTCATTATTTTGATGGTGTCGCCAGCACGAATGTTATTGATCTCACAAAATCATTTTTATAAATACTAAAAAATAACAAATGTACTTCAGTTTGTTAACACATGAATAAACAAGACATGCAATGTACAAAAAACTATAACTAAACCCGGTGACTCCCGCCGTGAATTAGATGATTGATCTTTATTAAAAAACTATCAGGAACATAGGTTGGTACTTGTAGATCGTTTGAAATCCTTGCCATACCCTAATTCACAAATTTCGGATAAATGATTTTATAAACTAAAATTTAATAGTAAGAATGAATAAACTTACGAGAATGAGAATGCAACAACTGACGAAGGCAACGGAAGGCACGGGTGATGGAGCGGCGAGAGCACGATTAAGGCGATAGTGGCAGCGCCGGGAGTATATGGTTAGGGTTGCGTGAAATGAAAGCGTGATGATTCAACTTTGGTGCCTTGCCTATTTATTAGTGGGAGTCATAAGTGATTGGTGATAAACTTCTTTAGTGACGGGTGGAAATATACCTGTTACTATAAGAGAGATCTTTAGTGACGGGTCATACCATGACCCATCACTAATGAGGGTACCCATTCTTTAGTGATGGGTTCAATTACGATCCGTCACTAATAATGCAACGTTACTAACGCGTGTGAAATAGACCGTCACTCAAAGTGTATTACTGACGCACATCTTTTACCCGTAACTAAAGCTGCGTCACTAAAAACCGTTTTTGTGGTAGTGGCGGCCATGCATGATGACCCATCGTATCGATCAATTGTCAGCGCGTCGGCGTCCGCGCGCACGGTGGGGGGCACCCATTGATTCATTTTTTTAAAAAATTCAAATGTGTATAGCAGTTTCATGAATTTGCAAAACTGGGTAGCAGTCGACACTTAGTCGGCCAATTGGCGCAACGTGGCCCCGAGTCAGCATTTGGTCGGCAGTTCGGCCCCCTCTTATATAGGAGACCAGTCGGTTGTTGATCAGCCGACTGACGTCATGTCACGTGCCAGCGCCAGTCGACCGAAAGAGCCGTTGGCATGGGGAAATAGCCGACTAGCGCTGATGTGGTCTGACTCGGCCAACCAAGTGCCGATTCGGGGCCACATGGTATCAGTCAGCTAACCAAGTGCACACTTGCTATCTATTTTTTTGTAAATTTTGAAAATTGATATACACATTCATTTTTTTAAAAAAATATTATTTTAAAAATCCCCATCGATCATCGATCGGGCTCACGTCACCAGGACTCAGGGGAGCAATAATTTGTGGGCACACGCGACGGCGACGGCGAGGCTCGATTTGGCGCGGCCTACGGCGGTGGGAATTGATGTGCAGCTAGCTGTGTGCATATTAAGGATGCAGCATGCACCTAAGACGGATCTAATCAGCTGCTTAGTTCCTCGAGTACGTGATGGGTTAAAATTGATCCACGGACTAGGCGGATCCACAAATTTATTTTAGGATTTCAAAGTGACATATATATCGCATATTATCAATATTAAATTAGAGGATTATTTAGGACAGCCAAAAAACATTACGTTTCTGTAATAATAATTATTATATATAGGCAAATTTTATGGTATACCAAAAATAATGTGGACCATCCATTTATTTTGATCTAATGGCTAGAATTAAAGATAGTGAACTATATTACCTCCTAAAAGGTAACATGTAACCCTTGATTTTTCTACGTAAATTTTTTAATTTTTTGTTCTAACTTTCCAATTATACGCCGTTACTAAGTATTTTAATTTTAATTTATTTTTAATTCTAACTAAAATTAATGATTCAAATTAATTTTAAGTATTATCTCTTAAGAGATAATGAGTATACCGTAACAGAACCTTATATATATTATATTGTACCAGCCACCAGGGTTGTGTACTTTTGTATAGTCCCATCGAGACAAGTGATATATAAATTGAGATTTAGTATTAAATTTGCGCTTAACTCACAGAATTGAAGAAGCTTTTACATAATTACGAATGTCACTCCTTTAGTATACACACAGACGGTCTAGAAGGAAAATGATTTTTTATACACGAGTTGCTGACCATAAGATCGCTTGTCTAAATGCATGTATATAAAGGTCGATCTGTCTACTTGTAGACATAATTTTTATAATAGTGACTGATAAGTCATGATTTATTATTTTAATAAATTGTTATGCTTGCAAAATCTATTTTAGCGTAATTTTAAGCAAGCGTGTGAATATATGCGTACGTGTGTGCACGTACATTCCCTGGAAGGTTGGTGTATTGATAACTCGTAACTTCCAAACATGTGTGGACACACAAGTACGCATGTTTACAGATGTGACGTATATGTTGAGTGTGTGCACATAATGCACATAAAATAATAATATATGTAAGTTGCCGTGACAACAAATTAACCGAGGGTTTACTAACCATCAACCACCTGTTTCCAAACCCTAATGTACGTAGCTAGCCAAGTGCACCATTGTAGACTTGCGAGGTAATTATATATAGACACACACACACACACTACGTACTGATGCTGCTTCTACTTAGATCAGTTCAAACAATGTTTTTCAAATGGTATATATACGCATGTGTGTCGTACGTGTGGCCATGCATTGGACATGCATGATGCTGAGAGAGTGAGAGACCACCATCGATCCCTGCCTGTAGTTTTCAGGTACGCTTCAATGTCCAACGGTAAGTACTGTACCGTACAATATTACGTCGTTGGACTTAATCTTGATCTAAGCCACTAGAACTCAAAGTCATACACGCATACGGCTATAATTCATATGTAACGGTTCCGATTCTGTTTCTTATAGGTATGTACGTAGTTAGCAAGAGCTATGAATTAAGCTGTAATTTTTGTTTAAATTTTGATATAAATTAAGAAGAGAGAATTCTCGATTTCTAATGTGACAGATCGTGGTTTGTAGAGGAAATAATGCACATAAAATAATAAATATGTAAGTTGCCGTGACAACAAATTAACCGAGAGGGTTTACCAACCATCAACCACCTGTTTCCAAACCCTAGCTCTAGCCAAGTGCATCATTGTAGACTAGCTGAGGTATGCGTGTGTGTGTATATATACAGTTCAAACAATATTTTTCAAATGGTATATATACGCATATGTGTCGTACGTGTGGCCATGCATAATGAAACCATCCCTGCCTGTAGTTTTCAGGTACGCTTCAATGTCCAACGATAAATACTGTACCGTTGACTATATTACGTTGGACTTAATCTTGATCGCTACTATACGCATGCATACGGCTCTATAATTCATATGTATTTGTACGATTCTGATTCTGTTTCTTATAGGTACATGTAGTTAGCAAGAGCTATAAATATTAAGCTTTAATTTTTGTTTTAATTTTGATATAAATTAAGAAGAGAGAATTCTCGATTTCTAATGTGGCAGCAGCTGCTAGTGTATGAGCTAGCGAGATTCTTATGTTATGTTATGTTATCTTGTTTGCCTTGGTCATCATCTTTGCGCGCGGTGAACAGACGCAGCAGCTAGCACCCTTCGAAATTATTGTTTGTTTGCTAAGTCTTCGATCGGTTCTCCTGACTGCTGCTTCAGATATGATCATACACCATTATTCAATTGTACATTAACCAACAATTAAACCGCTGTACGTTCTTCATCTGAGAAATATATATAATAGCATATTTGGCTAACCATTGCATCCATGTCTGTAGCTAGCTAGCTACGATAGCTTCCTTCAGATGGCTAGCTCCAATGAGATGATGTTTTCAAACATGCGCATGCTTTGCTCCCCGTCCAATCCAATCGATCCAATCATGGAGCTACTACACCGATCAATCATTGTGCCCGGCCGCGTTTCGATCCCTTTCTTTGATGTGAGCGTTTCTATTCGGTATAATTTCGTGGAGGTAGTGCAATCTCTTCTTAATTACTCACTCCGTCTTAAAATGTAGCCAGTTCACCTAGAAGCTTAATTACTCAACTTTGTCGATCGTGGTTGTAGAGGAAATAATGCTGCTGTCGCCGCCTGTGGATGATGATGATCACCAATGTACTGCTCACCTAAGCATAGCAGCTGATCGTGCTAGCTAGCTAGGTGCATGCTGACAGGGACGCCGGCGAGGTCCACGTCATGAGGGGTAGCATTTCTTGTGAAGAAAGAACACGTACGTGCAAGACGGCAAATTTCTCTTCCCCCTATTGCGTGCTTAATTTTGTTTGGCAGGGAGAGATGATGCATGGCCTAAATAATGAGTGGCCGTTTCTTCCTTTGCAGATAAGCTCTTGTACAAATCCACACTCAATGTGTATCTGTGAATTAAGTGGATGCAAGTATGTCAGTGTGTTCTACAGAATGAATCATACTGATCATGCAGGTTCTAGCTATCTATATAGCTTGGCTAGATGCAAATTAACATTGTGTTACCGTCAAAATTAATTAATTAAGCCATCTTAGTCTCTAGCTACACCTGGTCTTAATTTCTTCAACTGTTCTCTGCTCCAGGCTGAAGTTACTAGTTTTTTCTTAGTTAATCATCAATTAATGGTATCGTTTCTTAATTTCTTGTTTGGACAACTGGGACACGAGTGATGAAACTAAGGGACTGTTTGGATCCTAATAAATATTAGATTCAAAATTGAAGAATTAGAATTAAATTCTATGAGATAGATTGCTTAGACCATTTTGGAATTATAATTATGAAATCATATCTAAAATTCATAGTTCAGCCTAATTTCTCTCCAATAAAAAAGAATTGACCGGAATCCCTACCACTCCTTTAATCTTAGATGAATTTAGATGGAGATGATGATGCTTTTCTTGTAATAATAGAATTAATTCTATGGTTTGATCATCCAAACAAGTTTTAGAATTAGCTCTTATATTTTAATTCTATGGAATGTCCAAACATAAATATTGGATTTCAATTAAATTCCACACAATTCAATGTTTTATAGAATCAATAGATTTCAATTCTTCCAATTAGGATTCAAACAGGGCCTAAGAGTTTTAGAGAGGATCTATCTTTCACTAGCTCCTGCATAGTACTTGCAATTCTTGAATCAGAAAGCTAATTCAGAACAACATAGTTTCATTAATTAGTCTTATATATCTCCTCACAGATTTTCTGTACTTAACTATAATACTCCGTCATACACACTATCACACAAAAGCACTTTAGTGATGGGTAAAAGTGTATATTAGTGACATACATCTTTTTCGTTACTCTTATCATGTCAGTGATATAACATCTTTAGTGACGGGTGACAGTATTCACCTATCACTAAAGGTTGTCTACTGGATCATCTGCTATTACTTTGTAGTTACTATTGACTATTGTTACCAATCACTAATATAATATTATGGTCATTTTTTTTAAAAAAAATAATTTTTAGGTTACCTTCGGAATCAAAGCCGGGATTTGGCAGTCAACATATCCAACATCCAAAGCATATCACAAACAATTCATCATAGAATGAACACATGAGATTCATAACAAAATTAATATCACACATTAACCTCTAACTCGTTATCTCGAAGAAACTACATGGCTAAAACAAAGTTCCATAAGAGCCACATTCCCTAACTTGTAATTTCTATTTAATTTCATGTTGACTTCTAAATTTCATAAGAGCTTAAATTACTTAAGGCTATACATGTCTAATTTTGCAGCCTCTTTTATTGTCACATTATACTCCTTACCTTGAATAGTGTCCTGTAGAGATTCTTTCTATCTACTCGCCACCATGGATTTCTTAAGCCTATACATGTCTAGTTTTGAAGCCTATTTTATTGTCACCTTGTACTCCTTCTCCCTAAACAAAATGAGTCAGTATAATATACACAATGATTATATGTGCAAAAATGAAGATGAATAGGAAAACATCATACCCCAAGCTTATACCACATACATGACATCCTCAATTGCACCATTATTGATGTTTAAATAGAAGGCGCGTATTGTGCCAACTTCTAGTGAGTTATCTCGAAGAAATTAGCCAAAACCAATAGTTAGATAGCACCGTCCATCTGTGAATTTATGCATCACCACTGCCTCAGACCCTGCTGCTGCCACTTGAATCTCGATGGTCTACTGGTGTAGGTGAGGTGTAATATACATCTCAAAGTACTGCCTTAAAAAGTACTATAGCAATAAAATTTAAACAAAAACCAGTTACACAAGGTGATCTGTATAGATGATATAGGTAAACACCGACATGTGCAAATAACTTATCACTGACTTCTTGTTGATGATCACATTGTTTATTGTGCATACATATAAAAAATATCAAAGGATAAACTTGCTAAAATGTCTTATAGGAGAGCATTCCTTACTAGAGTTACATCTATTGGATTGTCAAAATAATAGATGTGCTTCAATTGTTCCATTTGGTTGGTGTCGACCTCCTTGGCTATCTGCTTCCCTTTCTTGTCCACAACATTGCTAAGGCCCTCCCTAACATTATAATGAAATCATGTCAAGCACATATACAAAACATGCATATCTAGTAAATAATGTCAGTTATATATATATATATATATATATATACCACTATCGTTGTCTTCACCTTTTATTACCACAGAGTTATAACTGTCAATGGAGCCTATCACATTGTTATTACCACATAGTCCCCTTGCGTGAGGTCGCCTCTTTGACTAAATTCAACACACAATAAAATAATATTGTGTGAATAAAATGTAGGATCAATAATATTAGCACATACATCCTCATATTAGCACATAATGAACCTATATTATAACACACATCCTCATATTAGCACATAATGAACCTAAATTATCACACACATCCTCATATTTCACAAATAGCATCATCTTCATCAAGCAAATATTTTTACAAAATATATATCCACATTATATCATATTTCCACATATTAGGTGGAGGACATTAGGTTGATGAGTACGAGTATATGCAATCGAGGCGGTGACGAGTTAGATCGGCCACACGCAATGGAAAGGAGGCCATGTGCAACAGAACTGACGGATGGGATGGAGCAGACCATGGTGGTACCAGTGAGGATCACGATGAAGAGGCGATAGCAGCGGTGTGGGAGTCTACGGTTAGGTTTGTGCCAATTGAGAGTGTGCCGATTCACTCCGTGGATCGCCTGTTTATCTATCCATAGACGTCATCAGTGACAGGTAATAGATTCTACTCATCATTGGATCAGCAGCTATTAGTGACGAGTGAAAATGAGAATCGCCACTAATAGGGGTGTCCCTCTTTAGTTGGGTCTCACTACCACCCATAACTAATATGGCATCATCACATACGCGTCCAAACTGGACCATCACTAAAGATGTGTCACTAATGACTGATTTTGTAGTAGTGATGTAGGCTTGTACATATGTATATATTGATTTGTGCTTATTTTACATAACGTTTATGCTTATTTTCTTAATTTGAGCTGTTGTGTGATTGTGTGCATCTCAATTTAAACTTTAGGCGACTGATGGCTCCATGCACAAATATCTCATATGTGATAGGTGATAACTCTAATCTATGGTGGATGAGTTCACTGTCATTGTTAGGTATATGTCAATTCATCTCATATGGTTAACAGACTAACCTAGATATTATCATAGGTGGAAGTTGATAATAATAACCCATCACAATTTATTTTTTCCACCTATCATAGAAGAGAGTTTGCTCTATGCTAGATGGCTTTACCAACTAATCATTATCAACTATGATGGGTAGTAATAATAATAGATAATTCATCTATAACAACCGACAGGTAGGTGGTAAAGACGAACCAACAGATGACTCACTGATATTATTTGGAGATAAGGACAAGTTTATCTTTTTACATTGGATAAAATGAGTAAACCAAATAATTTATATTTTTACATTGGATAGGGATTGAGTTGAGCCTCATCCTTAGCTCCCTGTCGCTATGAAAAATATTGTAAAATTATATGAAAATTTTAAATGATCAGTTAAGAATAATTGGATTAGTCAGAGACATGATATATTTTTTACTCAGTCTCTATCTAAACATTGCTAACTACGAGTTTGTGGCTAGAAAAGCAACTATATAATACCCATTTATGATGCATGATAATATACACATGACCATTCTATAAATCTAACTTGTCTCGTACCCCTTGCCATTGTGGAAAATATTCATATAAGTAAAGACAATCGTCACATTTGTACGTAGAGATTAGACCTAATTCACAATTTCGTGTTGGTACTTAATATAAGTTTACATAGCTTTCTGCATGGTGCTGTATAGTGGCCAATCATGTCATGCATGTTAAATGTGCTCGGTGACTATGTGTAACAAACGTCAACTCCAACAACTTGGTCATCCTCCCTAGATATAAAGCTAGCTTGTCATTAGCCTCTTATTTTAATTTTGTTCTAAATGAACTTTTTTATATATTTTCATCTATAATCAGTTTATATATCAATATATTTTAATCCTTAAATATATTTTACTGTTGGAATTTATGGGCTTTTGCACTCGCTCGTCTTGCCTCATCTAGTCAGGCTCGAGCATGGTCTGAGCCATGGTCGTGGCTTTGAGGACACACACCACCTTCATGAATGGTTCGTCTAAATCTGGCTCCTCGTCTTGCGGGGACGCGGCCTTCTCTTTTGCCATTCTATTTTTTGTAACTCGGTCCATATTCGAGATATAAAAACTGACATAGTTTAGATTATGATATGATCATGACGTAAGATCATACATATAAATACCGGGCTATCTGATCTCTACCTATAGATCATATAAATTTGATCATAACTAAAATCAATTTAGCGTTTTTGCTTGTCTCTCCTCTTTGTTGTACCACCATCGTAGCCTTCTCTATCCCACCCACCGGTTTTGGGCTTTGGGGCATGGAGTTGGGATTCGGGCATTTGATGCTACCCCAACGAACAAGAATCACATATGATGTGATTACCAAAGTGTTGCTTACCTATGTCACCTAGCTTCTAGCAGTGATGTCAAAACTAAATAGGAATTAGATGAATATGGATCTTGTCCCACAATGCGTCATTAAAGGGAAAATGATCATTTTTATATTGTGGTACATCTTTTATTTGATAGAAGATCAACATAGCATAGTGTTGAACCTTGCATTATTTTGTAGATCATGGCACCTACTATAAAAAAATTAGTTTTTAACTTGCAATCTATTCTTGAAAATAAGAAAATGTTCGGAATAAATTTTATTGACTGGTAAATGAACTTGAGAATTGTTCTTGAGCAACAAAATAAATAATATATTCTAAAGGAACCCCATCTTGATGAACCAAAGGATGATGCGCCAGCAACAGAACATCGTGCTTATGAAAAGCACGCTAACGATTCAATGGATGTTAGTTGTCTGATGCTTGTCTGCATGTCCTCTGAGCTTTAGAGGCAAAATTAGGATAGGGATTCTTATGAGATGATCATAGATCTCAAAGACATGGTTTAGAACCAAGCGCATACTGAGAGGTACAATATCTCTAATAAGTCCCTATTTGCGTGTAGGTTAGCAAAAGGAAATTTAGTTATTCCTCATATGATCAAGATGATTGATTACATTAAGAGCTTGGAAAAATTGGGTTCTCCACTTGATTCATACTTAGCTATATATGTGATTCTCTAGTCACTCTCTGCGAGCTTCAAGCCATTTATTATGAATTTTCATATGAATGGCCTGGAGAAGACCATAGCTGAGTTGCATGGGATGCTTAAAACTACTGAAGAAAGCATCACGAAAAGTCATAATTATGTGATGATGGTTCAGAAGGAGAGCAAAAAGACAAAGCATAAAGGAAAGATTAAAGGATCATATGTGATCTCGAGATCCAAGTCTAAACTAGCTGGAAAGTATAAGTTTGGCCTTGTAACTTCTAATGTTTGCCCTAGCCATTAGCAGAGGAATTGCAAACTGTACCTGGAAGAACAAAAAAAGAAGGGAAGTGTGGCTTTCGCTTCAGGTATAAATATCATTGAAATTAATCTTGAATCTCATCCAAGTAATTCGTGGGTATTTGATACCAGTTCGATGATTTATACTTGCAAATAATTACATGGACTAAGTAAGTCAAGGAAATGTGCAAGAGGCGAGTTGGATGTCCGCGTCAACAATGGTGCAAAGGTTGCATCATTGGCCATCAACATTTATTTATTGTCGCTTCCCTCGGGATTAGTTTTGGAGTTAAATAATTGTTATTTTATCCCCGCATTGGGTAGAAACATTATCTCTTCGTCATGCTTAGAAGACGAATTTGAATTTGTAATAAAGAACAGCAAGTGTTGTCCGATATTTTTGAATGGTATGCTCTATGGTGTTTGTCCATTATTGAATGACTTATATATCTTGAATCTTTATGATACACATGTTTATAACATTAATACAAAGAAATTGTGACTTAATGATTTGAATCCTACATATGTTTGACATGGTCGTCTTGTTTGGGTTATATAAATGAGAAGCGCATGCAGAAGCTCCATAGAGATGGATTTTTGGAGTCATTTGATTTTTAATCATGTGACACATGTGAGTCTTGTTTACTTGGCAAGATGATAAAGACGCATTTCACTCGTCACAGTGAGAGAGCAAATGAGTTATTGTCCATTGTACATACTGATGTATATGGTTACATCTACTTAATGAGGCATACGTAAGAATCATTTGAAAAGTTTAAGGAGTTCCAAAATGAGGTACAAAATCATACAAGCAAGACAATCAAATTTCCACGATCTAATCATGGAGGTGAATATTTGAATCATGAGTTTAATGATCATCTGAAGCAGTATGGAATATAATAGTTCCACAAACAACTCCACCTAGTACGCCTTTGTGGAATGAGGTGTTCGAGTGGAGGAACCGAACCTTGTTGGACATGGTCCGGTTGATAATGGGTCAAATTGATCTTCCATTGTCTTTTTGGGGACTTGCTTTAGAAACTGTTGCTTCCACATTAAACAGAGTTTCATTTAAATATAGGGGCGAGGTTGATTCAAGGACCCCCCGAAACACTAAAATATTCAATCTATTATTACCTTGAATCACACTTTTACTTTTCAATCTACTTCGTTGCCCTAGGATTAGTTTAGCCCATACATATTTGTGAGTTTGCGCTATAAATTCTCCGTCCTCCCCATCGTAATCATGGTAAGCCTTGTTGATTTGCCCGTGAATCACCCATGTAATCCACGTAATGGATTTTTATCGGTTTTATCGGTTTTATCGGTTTTTGTCGGTAATTCGGTCTCTTCGATGAATTGACTCTCATCTTCTGGTGTTTTTGCAGTGTTTTATCTTCTCCATCATCACCAAATATCTTCACACCGAACCATCTTCATCGGTGAGATCACCGACAAATCGATCGGATTACTGCGTCGCTGGTCGGTCCGGTGGCATAAGGCCGGTCTGATAGCCAGCCCCTAGCCGACCTTTTTTCTCTTCTGGTCGGTCCGTGCGCCATCCTCTTGCATCACCGATTAGACCACCACCTATAGGCCAGTCTGACTGCCACCTCCTTATCGGTTTGACCGGCCCTGTTTGGCTGGTTTGATCGCTTTTCCCATACATCAGCTAATTAGGGCTATCCCTAGGTATCCCCTGTGGTCTAATTTAATTACCTGGTGACTCCACACTCCCTTGTCACTATCATGAGTTATCGGAACGTGACATCGGCGTCGTGTCATGCCTAGGGCTATCCCTAGGTATCCACATGCTTTTGGTTCATCGAACCGACGTCAGTGTGTTGGTACTTTGATCAGCGAATTCTAGCATCAACACACTTTTTGGTGACTCCGCTGGGGAAAACATGCCAAGTACAACTACATCAGTGATGGATACGTCTACTACGTCTACATCAATGGGACCCTCGACACCGATGGACCCAGTGGGGAGCACGGAGATCGACAATAGCAACATCATCCTCCCCACCCTCGACGATAGCAACATCACCAAGACTCGCGGGGATTTCGTCAAGCGTGACATCGACATCCTTAACCTCTCCGTAAGAAAGGTAACATCGTCATCCCCTCCACTATCCTCCCTGGATATCGAGCAAAAGATAGCCACCATAGTAGACCGGGCGGTTAGCGCCACATTTGCAAATCATCTAGAGGTCGTGGTCGACTCTAAAATGGAGGCGATGTTTAGGATATTCGGTTTTTCCAAGGCCACTTCTCCAACTCTGATTACAAGTGTAATCCATGTTCATCACATACACAGTAGAACTGATGGGAGTACCAGGAAAGCCATCACATCTCCGTCCTCATCATCCATGGTTGAGACCGCGTATAGCCCTGTCTGTCAGACCGGCCCTTGGGCCGGTCAGACCGACATATGCCAGCCTCAACATCCCACAATAGTTGGTCAGACTGGCCATCAGGCCAGTCCGACCAGCCATTACACCCTCGATTAAACCAGCCCTATGGCCGGTTATACCGCCCCTACCACCTATTATGCACCGCCTCCACCCGCGCCTACACTACCCTTTCACACGCTGCCCGCACCTCCTGCTCCCGCACACCCATATAGGCCTGAGCATGTCCCTTATCACGAGCCAACACGAGAGGAGGAGCCGCACGGCCGACACGCCGAAATACCACCACATGTCACGCTCCTGCAAGATATATGCGCACAAGCGAGAGGCGTAGATGACATCGAAGAGTGAATCCGCGCACTATTTAGGGAATGTGCGGGTTTCACACCTATGGATCGGGCTAGGGTTTACCACAAGCCATACCCTGACCACTTTGACACTATCCCATACCCGTGCGGCTTTAGGGTTCTCGAGTTCACAAAATTTTACGGTGAAGGTAGTAAGACCACCCTAGAGCACATAGGCAAATTCCTAGCACAATGTGGATAAGCTAGTGGGTTGGATGCATTAAAGCTTAGATTATTTTCTCTATCGCTTTTCGGCACCGCTTTCACTTGGTTTTCGGCATTATCGCCGAACTCCGTTAGACCTGGGCCCAGTTAGAGCAGAAGTTCCACGACTACTTTTATGCTGGAGAAACTAAACTTAGTCTCTCACACTTGACATCGGTTAGGCAGAAGGCTAGCGAGAGTGTCTCCGAGTACATTAGGCGCTTTATGGACACTAGAAATCGATATTTTACCCTAAACATTTCCGAGAGGGACTTGGCCGACCTAGCTTTTAACGGTTTGCACTCTGAACTTAAGGAGAATCTAGATGGTCAGGATTTCTTTGAAGTTAGTCAAGTCCTACAGAAGGCTCTAGTTCAGGAAAGATGATCCAAAAGTAAGAAATTCACTAAGACATTTAACAAACCTAAGGCCGAGGTGCCCATCATGGAGCACTCCGATGAGGAATCATCGGAGAGCGAGGATGACTTGGCCGATATGTACACTACAGAGTGGACTTGGTCTATAAAGACTAAGCCTATTACTTGCTCTGAGTTACGGTTGTCTCCCACTAAGAGTCAGCCGAGTGAAGGCTTTAATACAGATTAAAGCCCATGTCCTAGACACTATATAAAGAGGAGATGGGCATGCACATGTGATGTTGCTTATTGTTGATTAGATCAGAGTTCTAACCCTAGCCGCTGCCTCTCTTCTCCTTACGATCTCAAGTGTTGAGATTGGTTTTCTCCCGGATCTCTCAAGCGGTGTTAGCACGTCGGAAAGAGGAGATTCGTTCATGTACGTGTGGAGTCCGTGGAGGCGTTGCTTGAATAGAGACACTCATCGCCTTCTTCATGCACACATCGTCCTGCTTCATCAATGTGGTCATCGGCGAATGGGTGGAGTGAGGCGGAGTTGAGCGAGGACGTGCTTCATCAACTTCTACTTCCGTTTGTACAAGTGCATCTCGTGATAGAAGGTAACGATCTATGATCCCTCGCGTGCATGATTCCTTGGCCAGGGGTTAAAATTTAAAATTGCTAGCTAACGTAGACTCCCCATATCCCAACAGCTTCTGCACCCAACCCCCGTCACGATGAACTCAACCCATCATGTTGTGCACAGTGCCCAAGTGCCACGCCTGCATGGAGTGCCCTAGTGTGCGCCCGCACCATGCTTGTTCCATGCCGACAGCCACCTCGAGCCACATGACATGCACATGATCTCACACCAGCTCTTCCTTCATTCCCTTGTTGTATCAGTCACTTGGACATCACATCGCCACCCGTTGCACCATCGTCACCATCATCGCCACGCCCCCTCACAAATGTGGGTTTATTCCACCACCGCCTCACCATTTGTTCTAGCCATCCTCATGTCGACAATGTCTCAGCCATTATAACCATTTCACCGTTCCTCAAGCCTTATGTCATGGCCAGCACAGCCCCATGCCACTCCCTGTCATACACATCGCATTGTCACTCCATATATTCGCTCTCCTGATTTGCCTACAAGAGTCCGAAGCCCCCTTCTTTTCACACATGCACCCCTTCACACCCCCTCCACCTCCACCAAACCCCATCATAACTCCCAAGCCCTAGTTCGCCAAAATCCACCGAACCGAGCACGGCCACCCTCGATAAGCTTTGAAATTCCTCCGGTGCACTATACCATTACCAGTGTTCATGGTCGGAACATGATCCCTGGACTCCATTCTATTCGATTTTGCAGTTCCCATTCTAAGATTTCATCACCACCCAAAATGCCCAAATCCCACTATCGATCGTCACCTGGCACCGACCATCACTCAAGGTATAACCATACTTTTATTCCTTTATACCAGAGCACCCTCGTAGCTCGTCGCGTGTTGCGTTGTGCGCTGGTTTGAGTTGGCTGAGTTGGACTAGAAGCATAGCTCGATTTTCTATTTTTTGGTTTTTATTTTATGCCTTCCCACATGCACCATACCATTTTTCTATTTTAAAAAAATGATTAGAGCTTTGAAAAATCATATAAAATTAAAGTTAACTTAGAATAACTCTGTTTAAATTCAAAAAATTCTAAATTCTAAATTGTACTCTAGGACAAGTTAAAATTATTATTTTATAGAAAATGAATGATTTGCTCATGTGATGCTATTTTTACGCCTTAGAAGTCAAACCCGAAAATCCACACGACTTCGATTCCGAGGATCCCGACTACTTTCCATAGCAAAGCAAGTCCCCTCCTTTGATCATATTGATCCCTTGTTGTTAAAAATAAACTTGCTCTTTATGCATGATTAGGACACAAGCACACATACACTTTCATTAATGATGATCGCCTATGCAATTAGGTCAAATAAAATTTAAAAGTTATTGCACCTAGCCTACCTTTGTGATGTTGTGCTTGTATGCCCTTTATAACCTTGATGCTTAATACAACTTCATCCTAATATTGTGATAGGTTGTACGAAATCAAAAAACATCTTTAAAAAACTTTATTACATCCTTGCAAACTTTATTACAATGTTTTTATGAAATGTTGAATGATTGCATATTGGGTGAAAAATTGGAATTTATAAAAATATTTCAACAACGGTACCAAATACCAAGATGTTGAAAATAAAAGAAGGGTTATTAGGTAAAAACTTGTCATGTGGGGTCACCGCCTTTGTGGCTCGGTCTCATATGATGCATGAGGACCGATTCATTGGGGAACTACATCATGCACCACAATCGTGCAACCTTATGGGTATCATGGCTCTACCCTTGGTTTAGTAATAAGTGGACTTATGATAGTATGTATCTGCTAGGGGTGTAGAATCGTTGAGGTAGCTCTGGTTTAAAAGATTTCCCATGTGGCAACCATAGGGGGTGTTTTGTGAAAGTGTGATAGAGGATTAGCACCTACATGATTCCTAAGGAGGATGGGGTCCAGGACCGCTCGTTCCTTGGTCGCGGACCCATTCCAGTGGTTGTGCAGTATCCTAGGTCGGCTTAAGAAAGGCTTTGTCACGAACCTTCTCTACTTTGCGGGTAGTAGGAGTAAGCTCATGTCATAAGTGTAAAGCGTACACATTCAGCTGAAGTATAATCTATTCATACAGTTGTGCCCACGGTCATCATCGGTGTGTGCATTGATGACTTTCCCTTATGTAGTGTTTGGTTGGTTTTGTGAACAAATACCTTTGTCAGATGGGAAGGATTTTCAGAGTACGCCTTCATGGTGTATGATTAGCCTTAGTGGTTGGCAACGAGCTTGTGTGGTTTAGGAAGTGTTTGGAAGGATGATGAGGTTTGAAGGATTATTATGGAAAAAGGATTGACAAAGAGTCAGGTGAGGAAGTTTGATAAAGAGGAAAATGTTTCTTTAAGAATATTGGGTTCGCTCAGAAAACTGATCAAGAATACATTATTTTACTTAAAGGTTTTTTCAATTGAGGTTGGGAACCTCGATTAGAAAGGGTACACTTAAAAACTTTACCATGCATGTTTGTTTGAAAATTAACCATAAGTCATCCTTGATCTTGAATGTATCTATAATAAATTCCAGGACTTGTTGAGTACCTCCTATACTCAAACCGTTTCATAACTCCAGACTATGAAGACTCCGAAGAAGAGAACTATGTCATCAATGAAGGAGCTAAATAAGAAGAGTACCATGAGTAGGGTTCATGTCCTAGTTCCCAACTAAGAGTAGTAGAATGATTGAATGAACGATGTTGGTTTCCGCTTGTTAAACTCTGATGTAACGACCGAAATTGCCACGAGGTATGCCTCTTACAACATTTGTAATAAATTCAATACTATGTGTTGACATGATTTGCTGATAATTTATACTACTTTAAAAGAAGGAAATGGTGGTGAGTCTACCACCCAATCTTCTCATTGACATGTGGGCCCTCCCATCTAGCCTATCCCACCTCTTCTCCTCCCCATCCCCTGATCTTCATATGCCGCTCCTACGCCCTTCCTTACCATAGCTCACGCACGAGCCGAAAAGGTTCTTGTGTGGTAGAGAGAGAGGGAGAGGAGCATGTCGACGTGTAGAAGCGTGCGAGGGAGGCAGCCCATGAGCAATGCCACTAAGAGTGAGACTGCGAGAATGAGGTGACATGGTTGGTTCGCGCATCGCAGTTGACCCCCGGCCAGGAGCATGGGTGGTCATCATTCTCTGCCCACACGGTGAGATGCCTAAGCTTGCCAACCACACATGTCTTGGAAAACCACTAGCGCAAGCACGTCGTCGGTGAACATGGTCGTGGTTATCGTCATGGTTGCCCCGACCAGGAGCACAACAAAGAGCTACACAAGCAGCAAGGCACCGATCATAGTGGCGGCGACGAGTGGGGGAGGAGGGGAAGTGGGAGATGGCAGCGGGGAGGGATCATAACGGATCCATATCCATTTGCGCCGAAGAATTTTTGGAGACATGCATTGTGGGGTAGGGAGGATTCCGTAGGAGAGAGGCGGTGGACAGGTGCGTAATCAGTGTAGGATACGAGCATGCCCCGTTGAGTTATTATGTGTTACAAGTAGAGCATGTAGGAATTGACAAAATGATTTCTTTGGTCTTGTCTTCTAGAAATTAAATTGTGCTACCTTCCTCCAAAATACACAGGGTATAAGTTTTTTCGGGATCTTCAGCCCTGAATTTGAGCAGTACTTTTTTCATAATCCATAATCAATAGTTATAAAATTAATGTTATATCAAAATATTGTTTATATAGATTCAAATATATTACTTGTATAACACAAAATACATATTTTAATTTAACTATTAATCAACATTAAAAATAATGAATTTTCACTTGTGCACACACACTGTTTTTTAGATGAGAGAATTACGGTAGAAGCAATTTAAAGTTGGTTCTGGTTTTCACTATTCATGAATCCTAGCCATAAGATATGATGTTACTAAACATAAAAATAATATTACTACACAATAATTCTAAACAAATATCAAGAAGGCAATAATTTACTAGACAAACATAATATATTATGGAACAAGGTACAACTTATTATGAAAGAAGCATATGATCTTGTAGCTATGAGACACAACTTTAGGTGTTTGCTAGGAGTAGATGTGATCTTTGTGCTTAATATACTTCTAGCTAGCATGTTTGCTAGATAACCATGATCATGTAATGTATATGATAACTTTTAGATGCATTTATACAATGAAGTTATAACTGAATTACATTGAATATTATTTTATAATGTTTTAAATTATTTATATCATTTTCATGGTGTTATTCTAATGTTATAAATTTTTTCTGTTGTAACACACAGGCACTCAACTAGTCAGAAATGATATGGAGTCTTTTGTTAAGTGAAACTTCACCTCGTATTAGCCTAAGTGGGACATGGTGTCATAATTAATTTATTAATTTTATCTTAAAATAAATGTTTATGAGATAGAAGAGTATGTAGTACTTTCTCCATTTTCTTATGTCATTTAGTTTTGTATAGTTATATAAGCATACAAACTATTAAAAGTAAGTTTTTATTATATGTATCTATATATCAAAGTGATTTTTACATATAAAATGTACTTTTATGTATAATTGTATCCATTTTTAAAAGTTTAACCGCAAATATTCTAAATAAAATCTATTCGAACATAGCTAGAGGGAACATATGAGACATCGAGATCATCCTTTGAGGTTAGGAAGCTAGCTTAGCTTGCCTACTTTATATATATATATATATATATATATATATATATATTCTACTCCTAAAAGCAGGAGTTCATGGTGACCGTGTGTCCTACCCATGACCACCACCTTCTCACCTACCTCCACACCCAGCTCTCCTCACCTACCGACGCGGCCCCTCTCCCTCACACCTTCCGTTCGGCGCCACCCCACCCTGCGCCGCCCTCGCCTTGCTCGGCGCCACTTCGCCCGACATTGGCCAACTTGTCCCCCAACTAGCCCCATCGTTGCCCCTCCCCCTTCCCTTCCGTATGGCGCCCCTTGCGCCCTAGCCCCGGCGCCGCCCCGTCCTCCTCCCTCCCTTAGACCCTTGTCAAAAGGGGGATCGACGCTGCGTGGCTAGTACTATCGGACCACCTCGTCTTCGCGCCCAATCCAACTTCCTGCTAGCTCCTAGCTACCAAGTCCTCATCCGCTTCCCCTCCTCTTCCTCATCGCCATCCTATAGCCGCCTCCATATCACCCGCCACCGCACCACCTCTGCTACTCTCCAGAGAGGGCCACAAGAAGCCACAGCCGTCTGCATCTCTGTCACTTGGTCGGTACGCGTTGTCGTAGGTGGCTCGGCCTCGCTGACATGCTATGCCTCCTCCACGCCACCCTCGGGGCACTCGCCCAACCCACCACCACGATTTCCAAGCCCGCCTTGGTGCTCCCACCCAAGGATGACCCCGGCAAGGCTCATCGTGTCGATCCCTGCGTGAGGTAAAGCCCCCATTCATAGTCCCCTCCTCTAATCTAGGAACGATGCATCTTTCCCCTCTTTGTTCCTCTCTACCCGAGCTTTTCTTCTAGATCTAAAAGCTTCTGTCTTTGCCTTAGCCTTAACAGTGTAGTAGCTTGTTTAGTAGCGATGTTGTCGCCCTCCCTCGCTTCATCCGACGCCACGCCTCCCGCATTTTCTTGCCGTCGCCCGCCAGCAATCCAGCATCCTCCCAAGCCACATTGAAAAAATGATGAATTTGACCTTAGATGCTAAGTGACTACGTGCTTGTTAATGGTCAGGCCTATGGCTGCTAAGGGACTATTGACTTTGTGTTGTTAATGGTCAGGCATGTGGATAAGTGAAGGTCTTAGATTTCAAATTTCGATATGTTTGTAGTGGATCACATGATCAATGAGCTATTGAGCTGTAGTAAATTGCCATGTCCTTTTTGGACATTTGACATGTCTATCATATATTGGAGTAATGTGGCAATAGTTTAGCCATTTAGTGAAGCAGAACCAAAGTAGCTTCCCTATATTAGTTTGTTTGTTAGTTAAAATTGAATGTGAGATCAATCTCCATGCTTTAAATTACTCTATCCATTATCTTTGGTTTCTTGAAAGAGAGTAGTCTTGGCTATGAGACGGGAATGGAAATGGAAATATGCTACAGAAATAATGATGAAATGGAAAATCAAGCCAAGTCAAAAACTTAAAAAAGAGTTGAAATAATCTAAAATGTGTTACTCAAATCTTATTCTAAAAGGAGTTGCACAACCTGTTATTTCTGAAGCAATGTGGTCATGTGAGTGCTGGCGATTGTTGGGAGTTGGACAGTAAATGTAACTTCAAACAAGGTTGGCTGATGTTTGGGGCAATACAAAGAGTTAAAACATCGTGTTCTCCATCTCTCTTTAATAAAAGAAGTAATGCAAAGAAGTTTAGCAGAAGTAAATTATTTCATTTAGTGATTAAGATTCTCTCTAGGTTTAAGGGGAGTAGCGGCAGATCAAGGAAGGATTTGCCTTTGCTGCTTAAGAATTAATGGTGAATGTTACTACCTCCGTTAACTTTTAAATGACACAATTGACTTTTATCTCAATGTTTGATCATTCATTTTATTCAAAAAACTTTTGAAATATCATTTATTTTGTTATAATTTGTTTTATTACTGAAAGTACTCTAAGTATAACTTATATTTTTGCATATTTGTATAAATTTTTTAAATAAAACGAATGGTCAAACATTGAGTTAAAAATCAACTGCGTCATTTAAAAGTTAACGGAGGGAGTATCATTTATTGACCTTGGAATAATAATGCATCTGTTGATGACCTGAACATGCTTCTTTGTTGTCAATATTTTATATAAGATAATTTCCTTTCATAATGCTTTCAGGTCAAAGAGATTTTGAAACTGGTGCAGAAGACATTGAAAGAAGAACACATTTAGCAAGATGCCACTACAGGAAAAACCTTAACATTACTCATGTAAATGCAAATTTGGATAACTTTGATAGAATTATACTTCAGGATTTACGACAATGTGGCTCGATAAACATGACATATGAACTTAGTAGGTTATTTTACTTTTAAAAATTTATGAGACTCAAGAAAAATGATTCATATATTATTATATAAAAAATTATTGTATCCAATTTAAAATGCAAACAAAAAATATGATTATATATTCACAGCAGTAAATTATGAAAACAGATAGGTACTTATCATAAACTTTGCAAAATATAATCATGGACGCGGCTCATGTTCTTTTTTTGCTAAATATGAACTTTGCAAAATGTCATATTTGGAAAATATATATTTCATACATTTGATAGCATGGCATGACATCATATATCCTTTTGCTTTCTTTAAAAACATGAATCATCGTTTTCTATCCAATACAACTTTGTAAATTTGTATTTTATAATTTTTATTATAAACTCAATGAATTATAGGTTATAGGAATAAAAGATCCTTTTATGAGTTAGATTGTACTTCCTAAATATTCTTTTTATCGTTTTACAAAATAAATTTTGCTAGAGTTCACTCGTTATGTGATTATATTATGTTAGTTTATGAAAAACTAATATGGATTGATAAGTAGGCTATAGTACACTTTTTGACATACTAATTTTAAAATAATTTCTTACTCTCTAATATTTTTTAATTAGATTTGCTTGCATATATATATATATAAATAAATATTGTGATAGTATTTTAATCCGTAGCAACGCATGATAAGCACGATCTCAACCGGTAATGTGGTATAGAATATTGAGTAATTCGTTTGAATTACTGCTTAGTATATATGAAATAGCATGCGGCCGGCTAACCTAACCAGCCGGTAGGGTGTGGCACAAATGTTATCGATTTCTTTTGTAACGTGGGATTTGTTGGAAATTTGCAGGAACGTCACACTAACCTAGCTAAATACATTTAATTATTGATTATATTTCTTCAAGAGTTGTTATCACATAACCTATATATATTGATCTATACATTTTCAATTATGGTGATGGAGTTGGATATAGGAGATCATGCATCTTCAATTCCCTCGATATGAATGACCTTTGACTAGATACACGCGTTAATCACAAGAGTGTTTTGTTTGTTGCACTTGGATTGAAAGATCGGTCGGATTTATCCACGTGTGGCTACATACCCACATACTGAATCTTGGGACCCATAGAGACTAGATAGCCCCCAACTAGCTCAGTTGTCGAAACGCTGTACATGAGCTCCCCATATATATTCAGACATTCGAACACAGTCCCTTGATCAACTTAGTGGTCGAGGGTCAGATGAAAGCCACCCTGATTTATCTTCCTCGTTATTGTCTACTTCTGCCTTAATTGGTCATGGTTGAGAGGGGTCTTCTCTCGATCGTATCTCTCAAGAGAAGAAACGCTTATATAGTTTGGAGCTCTTATATCGAAAGCTTAAACAACACACGGCATACCCAAGCATAGACAGGATATGCATGGGTAATAAGAAAAATCTAACCTAGCTATTAAAAAGTTATATATGATAGTACTCTCGTATAGTCGTATCCGTATAACAATGTACACCATCTGACTATCTAGCTAACTAGCCTTTTCACATGAAATTTTTCCACGTATATATTTCTAAAAGGAAAAAGAATGAATTACATCTTCAAAATATCTCTGAAGTCTGAATAACCGGTGGTTTTGTTGACGTGGAAAAACAATAGGCGGTTTTGCTAACGTGGTGCTGGTAATATAGCAGATCAATGAAAAAGTCTAAATTACACCCTCTAACTTTTTCTAAAGTCTGAATATCCCCTTGAACAAATAAAAAATATTTAAAAAATAATTTCTAATTTTTAATAATTCTATTTTATTTTCCGAAAAACTAAAACAGTGTTGAAACATTTAAAAATTCATAACTAATTCTTTTTATTTTCTGAAAATTGTTTGTTTGTAATTAATTGCTTTGATGTGTAGTTCTGAATTCGCTCAAGAGACCATAAAATTATATTATTTAATTATTTATTATTTGTGTGAAATAACACATCAAATTATTCTATGTGTGAAATTATTCTTATCATGTAGATCACATTTTCTAAAAAAAATGCAATTTGAGTCATCAAATTTATAGTTAAAATGAATTAGTTATGAATTTTTAAAGATTTCAACATTATTATAGATTTTCAGAAAATAAAACATAATTATTAAAAAAATTAGAAACTAATTTTTAAATATTTTTATTTGTTTAGGGGATTATTTAGAATTTAGGCAACGTTGAAGGATGTAATTCAAATTTTTTTTCGTTGATATGCTATGTCAGCAACGCCATATCATCTATCATGTCAGCAAAACCACTTACTATCATCAGTAAAACCATCATTCAAAGTTATAGATTGAGTTAATTTTCAATACCACTGGTTTTTCAGGCGGTAAAATTTTTTAGTGGGTTATGTGTAATTTAAACTTTTTCTTTTCCAAAATATACAGTAATTTAATTGTAATCCATGGATCGATGCACGTACGACGTACTTGACAGTGAGTCAGTAAATTAACACACATGCATGATATGTATAAGCACACATAATCATCCAACGGCAGCATGCATGCGAGAGTGCAGTGTACTGTGATCTAATTAATTAATGAGCTAATTATAAACGGCCGATTATCTGGTATCAGCTAGCTGATCATGTCGATCGGAACTAGCTAGCCAGTAGCCCTCTGACCACGATGGAGCGAGCTGAGTGATGGCAATCGATTCGGCCGACCGACGTACGAGTGCTATCTGATCGATGAGATTCGATTCCATTTTGTAATTAATCCCGTCTTAATCAGCTAGCGCCTTAATTATTAATCCCCGGGGGCAAATTAATTCGTCACGGAGCTAAACCGTGGTAGCTGCATGACAACATACATGATCCATTGAATCACACGAGCTTCGATTCTTCTCAAATTATTATTAATTTCGCAATCGTAACAGTGTGGTGTCTTGTTAATTATAAGAGCTAGTGATATTATACACACATGTCTCTTGATTGTCAAGCACGTACTTGGCCGGTTTATTGTTGATTAAAGATGATATTTGTGAGATGCTTGGGGGCTCCTCGGAGAGTTTCTAATAACCAGAGATTCTCAATAGCTAGTCTGAGTATTTAGTTAATTAGAATCTAAAGAAACTAGTGTTTTTCAACTTCTGAATTATTCTAGTTTATTTTTCTCATAATCTAAACTAGAATCAAGATCGTTTGTTTTAGTTTTAGATTTTAGAAGTAGTTGCAGTTGTCAAAAACTCCTCAAACACGCTCTTAATTTGTTTCTCTTCTCTTTTATGAAAGGATGTCAGTTAGTTGTCGTCAAATCTTGTTAGAAATCCAATGTTAAGTGTATTTAGGCGGAAGTAGTAACAAGATAAGTGATATCTTGGGAAGTTCTCGTATCACATCCCTTCAAACTAGGTAACGCGTGTGACCTATTTAAAAAAAATGTTTCTCTTTGTGTTTTGTTTTAGGTAGCTTGGTCGCTTGGAAGCATAAAATTCTACGAAAGCTAACATGAATCCAAAACTGGCCACACTAGGGAAAATTTAAGATAGATTGTTTTTTTGTGGCAAAAGACTTACCCGTTCTTTTTAGCTTATCAACCAAAAATTATTTACAATTAACATGTTCATGATAGTATGATTTCTCTAAAAAGATTTATTTATTAGAATTGCTCAGATTATTTTTTCCTCTAGTTTGCTTGTGACGTACAACTCGTCGATTGATTCCTGTAATTTCAAAGTGCCCTTCGAATAGTTTTTTTACCTATTGACAATACATTATTATTAAAGTGTGATTTAATTTGAAGCCGCGTGTTTACGAGCAAGAATGCCTTATGTACTAGTTGAGCAAGAAAGGCATCAAATTGAAGATAGATGTATATGTTCCAGTGTGGAGATCTCATGACGTGTTTTTGGCGTGGTCTGATCCCGAAAATCTAGGTCACGGGATGATACTTGATTTTAGAGAATATCTCGTAGCAATGATACATGGTGATTAGAAAACGAAGCATCAAATAGATTGGACACTAGTATAGGAACGACCACTACCACAAAAAATATATTGACGAATAATAACGTACATTAGTTACGGGTTTATGTTTTGTCACTCTTATCGCATAGGTAAAATCCTATAATCATTAGTAACGGATAAACACTCATTACTATAAACGGTTCTGTTGGCGCAAAAGTTTACGCTAACAGGTTCTCTGAGATCAAGAACGGACAAACAGTAAGTTCGTTTTTAAGAACTGTATTAAGCCTCCGTATTGGATAATAACTCAAGTAGTTCGAATATGTGTATTGAATAGCCGGAGATTCGATCCCCGTTATAGGGTAGAGAGGGGGGTATTTATAGGCAAAAATGTCTAAGGAAAAGACCTAATTACCCCTAAATTACAACCAACATAGTGGAAACTATTCGGTACCCAGAGCAGGGTTAAAAGGGTAAAGTTATCCTGGGCAGATGGATAAGCCAAACGTCTTATCAATCTTGTCGTTCTGCTTCGGAGCCTTCGTATCTTGCGAGGGGCTTCTCCAGACTTCGGATCGAGGCACCCTTCGGCTTGATGCCTTCTCCTTCGAATAAGAGCCCATCAGCCCCAAAGCTTAGTGGATCTTTAAGTTGTTAATCTCTAAGTCCTGAAAGTGAAGCAATTTCCCCCAACAGTAGGCCCTCGAATACGCCTCTCCGGATTTAACCTGTACAGAAGGGAGGCAGTATACGCAAGGAATATTTTCATATTCTGAGACTTAGAGAAAATTTGAATACATTACAGTCCTTCGGAAGATTTCGGACCTAAATCATTCGGACCCCTTCTCCGAGCTCTCAACACGATGTGAACACATCATGAGAAAGAGTACCACTCCGAAGCGCAAACGTCGTGAAGAGCCGCTTGGTTATAGCCGTTAAGGCGCAAGTAGCCGTTATGCCCTGTAAAAGGTAATGATCGAAATTTACGGCAGTTTCTCGCCGTTCCACTTTCTGGACCCACCTACCAGTGGCGGAAGCCGAACCTGCAGTGTGAACGTGATCGAAGCGTAGCAACCAACGAACGGTTATAAAAGGAGGGTTAGAAGTTACCCGAAACTTTTTACCGTACTCAGCACCTGCGATTCACTTCCTTCAACCCCCAATCCTCACAATCTCCCAACTCACCGAGCAATGGTGAGGACCAGCCACACCGTACCGGCGACGGCGAGCACTCTGGCGTAGAGGCAAGCATGGGCCGCCTCGGCCGCGGCAGCAATGGCGGGTGCTCCGGGCGACGCCTGGCCCAAAAATCCTCGGGAGCTCCGCCCGCCATCCAAGAAGAAGATTCCTCAGAGCTTCCTCATCAGCCAGTCTACGAGCACCACCGAGTCTATTGAGGAGGCCGTGGAAGGAAAGCTGGGGGCCGGACTGAGAACTCGAGTCCTCGGGTTAGAATCAACCCCGAAGCCACGAAGCGGAGAAGTGGTGGTTTTCGAGGCATTCTTCGAAGCGGGCTTGGGACTTCCGGCCATTGACTTCTTGACAGAGGTGCTGGACCTATTTCACATCACTCTTCCTCAATTATCTCCCAATGTCGTCGCCCGCCTAGCTGTCTTCGAGTGGGCACTCTGGGTCGAAGGGTGTGAAGGATGCTCGGAGATCTTCGCCGCCACACACGAAGCTATCTGCCAGCCAAAGCCACAGGACGGGCCTAGGGACTCCAAGGTGATAACATCCTTTGGCAGCGTCAACTTCCAGTTGCGGAGGGAGCACGCCCAACACTTCCCCGCGAAGGCCATCAACGATTGGTGGTACACCAACTGGATCCTTCTGTGGTTCTATGCCGAAGTTGGAGAGGACTCCCCCCTCGCCGGGCCTCTCCAGGAGATCTGGTTCCGGAAGGAGGCAGAGGTTGCTCCGAACCCTAGCCTGCTCTCCACGCGGCTAGGGCTGTTGACCTCGGTGGTGCGCCGCATGAGCATGCGCGACCTTGCCGAAGAGTTTGTCACCCTTCGGATTCCACCCCTCGGGGCCAATTGGCCGATAGTGTTTCAACAGGCCTCGGAGGGTGATCTCCGAACCCTAGGTAAGACTTCAACTCCTGCAGTAATGTGTTAGATGATGAAAATAACATACTTATAACATGTTACCCTTTTTTCCAGCGGCTCCACTGGCGCTAGCTCCGGAAGACATAGCTCGGGCCACTGAACGGGTCCTCGGAGCCCCTACGGTGGCCGAAAGACAAAGAGGCTGGAGCTGGTAGGGAGCTAGGAGCGCTCCAACAGAGTGTGGGGAGCTCTCGGGATGGCGCCCCCTCCTTTACTAGACTTTACCTCGACCGGAGCAGCCCCTCGGAAACGGAAGGCCGTCGCCGAGCCCCCCAAGAAAGCCAGCAAGACGCCGCCTAAGAAGAAGAAGGTGGCGAAGATCCCTCCGCAGCTGACTCCTGCTTCGTCCGCTTCGTCCCTAGACATTCAGAGCTCGGCCTCAGAGGAGTCCGAGGACTCCAATGCCCAACTGGCGGCGACCTTCGAGAATTATCTCCTAGAGGGCGACGAAGATGCGGCGTGAGTCCTAGCCGAAGCTTCTGCTCGGGAGGTTGCAGAGGTAGACCCGTCACGCACCCCCATGCCCGCTGCTGTAAACTTGGAGCCGGACTCTACCACCCCCAACTCACCTGTAACCGGGGTGATCACGGCGAAAGTCGAGCCCCCAGCAGAAAACGCGCCGACGACATCGATGATATCCTCCGGATGTACGAAGTCCTGGAGGATCCGACAATTTTGCCTCACGGGTCCTCCGAAGGTATGCTACGAATCTTTTACCTTGGTCGACACCTGCAACAATCTTTGCTCGCAAATGCTTATCTAATATCTTGATACTTGTCACGCCCCGATTTAATAAATCATGACTTTTATTGAAATTCCATAGAAAATCAATAAAACAAGACGTTCATCATGCAACCACGTACAATACGAGCAATCATTCACAGTTCGTAGACTGCATTAGTACAAAAGTGGATAAAGATGAAGAGAAACTAATAAAACAAAGGGTCCTAGATGAACGCCTCTTTCCAGTCTCGCCTTGACTGGGTCGCTACTCCAGACCTTCATCCTCCTCGTAGTAGACGGGCTCTGGTGGTGTAAGTCAACGGGGGTGAGTACAAACGTACTCAGCAAGCCACCGAATGCAAATATAATGCAAGATAATAACAAGGGAGATAGTGGCTAATTTTGCGGAAGAAGCATAATTGTAAAGCATTAAATGTGATCAATTTATTAGTACTGAAATGTAAACATGCGTATGCATCATCATCTTCTAACTCGAGGAGTACGTTTTACCTCCTCGCACAACAGTCCTTACATGCCATGAATAATTTCTCCATTCAAACATTTGTAAACTAACTGCGAGTAGTCACACAACCCGCCCTTGACCGTGGGCTCGGCTTTTCGAAAAGATTAAATTACTCTGATCAGAGATGTACCACTGTACCCACAAGGCACGCACTCATCACTTACACCAAAGTGTAACAAGATGACCCATTTCACGGGAACTTGTGCCAAAACCTTCCATATGGTCTTCCCCGACTCAACAGCACCCTCTTATGGGTTTTGTATCGTGTCTCGCCATGTCGAGTTTCCACCATACCCCCCCCCCCTTGAGCCTCGTTGGTACAAGGCGCCCTGAGGGCTAGCCCCTTGCCCCCTCCACTATGGTGCAGAGAGTCGGAGTGTTCCACACTTCCAGTTAGGACTTACCCATTAGACTTGTGGTTGGTACGGAAGTGCTTTGCAACAGATCCCGCAGACCGGTCCTTATAGTGCCCCGGGTGCGACCAACCAGTTTCCGAGCTTGCACCCAGAACCCACCATACTTATAACATATCCCACTCCAACAGAGTCCAGAGACAAGAATAACGGGGAATTTCATATAGCAGAATCCATCTATCTACGACTCATTCTTTATTTCCTATAGCAGTTGTGCCGGTACATTGGGCACTAGCTAATATAATATCTGTAGAGTGACAAGGAGTTAAGGCTAAATAAGCATGGCTTGGGTTTGCACACAAGGACGGGGACCTAATAAATATAAGTGTAGGGCTTGATGTTTGACTAATGCAATATTAACCTATGAGTTATAGCGTTAATTTAATTAAAACATGGGCTCAATAATGATCAACTGTTTCCACAAGAGGGGTCGATGACTTGCCTTGCTCAGCAAAGGGTGAAGGTGGAACCTCGGGATAGAACTCCGGCCCCTCGACGAACTCGTAGTCTTTTCGATACGGAAAATAAACAATACATTCAATAAACAGATAAAAAATCCACCAAATAATAAGCATACATGTTTATGGGTGTTATTAATATTTTAATATTCTGAAGTTTGGTGTCAAACAGTAAAGCTTAACTTTTTAGGGTTTTTCCTAATTTATTTTCTATATTAATAATTTTAACCCTAAGGGGTTTTTATTCATTTATTTATTAAGAATATTTTGGGTAACAGTAACATACTGTTTTTATGGCATAAATGTGTAGAGAATAATACGCTGAATTTAACAAAATTTGAATGGTGAAATTTGGAGTTAAAATGAGCAAGTTATGAATTTTCAAAGTTTAAATCAATTTCTGGAATTTTATTTAAACAGAAAAACAGTCTCTGGTCCACGGTGAACCGGGTTCACAGTGGACCTTGGTACTGTGTGCGTGGACCGGCTGATCCAGAGCCGTTGGATCTGGATCCGGTGGCCAGGTGTGAGGCGGGTGGCTTTAAATGAAATCGGACGGCTAGGATTAAAACGTTCTGAACAGGTACGCGTGGACGCACGAGATCGCTCCTGCGCTTTAAGTTACGATCGACGGCTGAGAGGCCTCGATACCGCTTTGACCAGATGAACGCCCCAGATTAAGTCAAAGGGGGTTCTAATCCTAGTCGTTCATCGCGGATCGAGCGGCCGAGAGCCCGTACGGCACGGCACGCGTCGGAGGGGGTGATTACCCTTCGTCTCCGGCGACGGCGGGGCTCGGGTGCGGCGGCGACGGCGGCGGCAAGGGCCTAGGGGCCTAGTTCTCGGTGAAAACGGAAAGAGGAGAGTGAGGGGAGCGCGATGGTACCGGAGATGGCGACGGCGGACGACTGAAGGCGACCGGCGGCGAGGGTAGACGACGGGGCTCCTCGGGTGCTCATCGGCGATGATGATCCAGCGGGTTCCACGGCCAACGGAGGCGTGGCCGAGGACGGGCAGGTCTTGGCGGTCTCGACGGTGGTGGTGGCTAGGGCTGGGGAGGCCGGAGCCGACGGCGAACGGCGGCCGGAGTTGAAGCCGAGGGAAAACCCGAAAGCGAAGGGAGAGCGCTCTGGTCGACTTGAGCTCGCCTGCGGAGGTGTGGGTTGAGGGCGGTGAAGGAGAGGGGTATTTATAGGGGGTTCGCCGGCGTTCAAACGGAAGGGAACCAGGGTTTCTATTTCCCCTCCGCCGGTGAACTTTCCATAGCCGAGAGCACCTTCCATGTGTGCAGAGAACGCGTGGCCTTAGTTGAAAAGTGATCGCCGGAGCTTGGTAAGTCGGGTTTGGGCGCCAATTTGGCAAGGGGAAGCTGGCGGCGGCGGATTGGAAAGTGGGGGGTTGACGGCGATGGAAAGGGGAGCGATCCCCTTCCATCTGGGACGAAGCTCCTGACAGGTGGGTCCCACCTGTCAGCGGGCGTGCGCGAAGGAGAGAGGGGATGACAGCCGGGCCCGGCGTGGCAGTGGCTGAAGGGCGGGGTTCGGAGACTGACGGGTGGGCCACTGAGGCGCGGGTGAGTGGAGAGAGGGAGGAGGAGGGAGCGCTGACAGAGCGGCCCCGCATGTCAACGGGTGCGGGCGCGCGGGAAAGGAGAGAGGGACGGCGCCGACAGGTGGGTCCCTCCCGTCAGCGGGCGGGGCTGGCCTGGGCCGGGCCAAAAGGCTTTGGGCGAGGATTTGGGGGTTGCGGCCCAACGGCATTTAAAATGTATTTTTCTTTTAAAATAATTCCAGAAATTGGTTTATCTGTTTAAGGCATGAAGCACTGTTGGAAAAATTTTGTAAAAATTCTCAAAAATATTTCTTGGCCTCTAGTTTATCCCATAAAATTTTCAAGTCCAAATTTTGAATATCTATCTCTGTTTGGCTTTAATAGGTCTCTTTTAGGATTTTCATTAATAACAAGATTCATAAATTCATTGAATATTATTTTTCCTTTATTTTATTTCCTTTTAACTTTGGGGCTGTTACAATACTGTGGGTACCTCAAAGGGTGACGGAGCTCCGGCGACGCCCGAAGTCCCAATTTCTTCAGAGGTCGTGGTTCCGATGGACACCTCGACTCCCTGGGACGCTCCAGTCCCGGTGGCGGAAGTCGTGCCCACTAATGCGGCTCCGGTGGCCGAGGTCGCCCCCGCTGATGCGGCTCCGATCGAAGGGGTGGCCGCCGAAGAAAGGGCCACCCCCGCCTTAGCTGATGCACCTGCCTTCGTGCCGGGGAGGGGCAAAAGTATGTCTAGCCTCGGCCTCCCCCCTGGCCCAACGACGACCTCGCCCAGCAACTTAGAGGAGGAGGCCACGGCAGATGATCGCCAAGCTTCGTCTTGGCTCCCTTTGCTGGCTTCGTTCTTGGAGCACCGGACG
The DNA here is from genome assembly GCA_019279435.1 of Zizania palustris. Lineage (NCBI taxonomy): Eukaryota > Viridiplantae > Streptophyta > Magnoliopsida > Poales > Poaceae > Zizania > Zizania palustris. Next base: position 13,313,246 of record JAAALK010000080.1, read on the forward strand.
GGTCTCCGAGCGCTCCTAGAGCCTTTGGCGGAGAAGAGCCAGGATATTGCCAATTCGGACCTGGTCTCTGCTCTGAGAGAAGCTAGGGCTCCGGCGCTCAACATGGCCCTCGAAAGGGCTGCCCTTCAGGTATGAAAAGCACCACAACCATTTCTAATTAGTAATTATAAATAATCGGTACTTACTTGTTTTTTTTTCTTTGCAGCAATTCGTCCTTGCTAGAGCGGCAGCGACTTCCAATGAAGTCGAAACCAATCGACTCAAAAGGAAGGTTATCACCCTCCAAACCGCCCTCAAAGGCTCCGACGAAAGATCTCTTTGGTTGGAGGAGGAAGCCTTAGAGGAACGGAGGGCTAGGGCTGCGACCGACGAAGCCCTCCGAATAGCGAGGCAAGACAACGACGCGCTCCGTACTTCGGCCCAAGAGGCTGAAGCCGAGCGCATAGTTCTTCGAGCAAAGGTTGAAAGGCTCCGGCAATTGGCGGTCACTTCGAGTGCTCAGCTGGTGGAGCTCCAAGGAGCCCTTAATCAAGTGATGGCCCAGAAGAGCTCCTTGCTGCTCCAAGTGGCCGAAGTGTCTGCTACTGCTGCGGGGCTAGAGGCAGCGGAGAAGAAGAACGTCAGTGCGGCAGAACATACCTTGGACGCCCTTCAGGGTACCTTAGAATATTTTGGCACTATGTGCCCTTCGTCTTCTGTGGCTGCCTGCGAATCCCTTGATCGGAAGCTGAAGATGATCCAAGTGGCGGCGTCGTTGATGATGAACTCCGGCGTCCGGTACGGAGAGATCTCCGGTCAGTGCGCCGGCATTGGAGTTCTTCGCCACCCCCCTCACTTCAGTCGGGAGTTCGATCCCTGGAAGCTTCGCCTCCGAAGACCTGCTACACCCATCTTCGGACGTAGCCTTGGCTTGGGAAGCCTTTCGGTCGACTTGGAAGACGTACCACAAGGCTGCGGCCAAAGCTTGGATCGACGAGGCCCGTCGGCAGAAGCAGGCACAGACAAGGCCACCTCTTCCTGCCTCGCTAGCCCCGACAACTCCTGCTCCACCAACCGACCCGCAGGTCTAGCTCTTAGGGCAATCATGTATACAAAATCTTGTAATGCTCCTTTCATTAATGAAAAGTTATAAACGAAAAGCTTGTTTGGGTGTTTTGTTCATTTAGGTTTTGTCACGCCCTTCGAACCCTAACCTCGGAATACTGGATTTTACTGAAGGGCTCTAGAAGGAATGGGCAAGCCTCGAGAGCTTAAAGCCCTACCGCCGCTCTCGCTTCTCTGTTCCTTGTGGAGACAAAGGGGAGATACCCCTCAAAGTTTTTCAAGAGGTCTTAGCTTATATCAAGGAAGAGGAGAAAGAGAAGGCATCCTCGTCTTTCGAACACATGAATTGGTCCGACTCGGAATACCAGGCCGAAGACCCTGCGGAGGTTAACTCCGAAAGGCTTCTGACCTGGGCCGAGCTTCAAGAGGAGCAAAAGAAGCTGTGAGCCTCGAAGAAGAAGAGAAGTGCTCGGACGAAAAGGACCAAACCGACAGCTTCGAGCTCCGAAGGACAGAGTAGCCGGAGGGGTAGCTCGAGAGGCCGACAGGGTCTTCGATTTTTCCTAGGCTTGGACCAAAACTTCTCTTTATGTAAAAGTACGATGAATTAATGTGAATTGCCCTGAAAGTATCTTGTTTGCTTTTTACCCTCCTACCCCTCCTTGTGGGTGGTGGATCCTTTGTTGTGCAAATGGGTTCGCCGGACAAAATGATGCGCCGGACAACTTGATGCTTCGTATCACACTTAATATCTGTACTTTACCTTTTCAGAGGGTTCTTCTAACATACTTCTGTATTATTACCTCGTAAGTTTCGAAGTTGGATCTATCGCTTAGGACCTTTGATTCGTTCTTCTTTTTTTGTTTAAAGTGTCTCGTCGGCCTGGGCCTCGAAACCTTATTACTTGGTCACCTTCGACTCTTTTACAGATTGCTCGAACCCATAGGCCGGAGATCTGTTTAACTTTTAAAGTCCTTGGACTCTTCTACGGATCCTAACAAGCCGTAGCCTGGAATCCGTAGGGTGGCCACCTTCGGCTCTTTTACAGATACTTCACGCTCGGAGGCCGGAAATCTGTTCTTTTAAAGTCCTTAGGCTCTTCTACGGATCCTAACAAGCCGGAGCCTGGAATCCGTAGGCTGGCCACCTTCGGCTCTTTTACAGATACTTCTTGCCCAAAGGCCAAAAATCTGTTCTTTTAAAGTCCTTAGACTCTTCTACGGATGCTAACAAGTCGAAGCTTGGAATCCGTAGGCTGGCAGCGAAGCCCTCGAACCCATGGTTCGCAGGCTGCTGTCTGGGTCTTAGGAAAGATGCTTGACTCTGTAAGCATCTCCGTCCTCCTGATGCGTCCACCCGGAGTAAGGGATACTTGAAGAGTAAACAAAATTCGACCCTTCGCTTTTATTCAGAAAAGGAAATTTTACAAGTGATTACAAGGAGCTCCTAAGCGTAATAACGCTTAAGGTGCTCCGCATGCCATGCATGTTTCAATTCTTCTCCTTCTAAATTAGATAATTTAAACGATCCGGGACATCCTGAGCATAGGATGATATATGGTCCTTCCCATTTATTTCCTAGCTTCCTCGGTGCTATTACACTTCGCAAAACTAGATGACCTGGTCTAAGCTCGTTCAGCGTTACCTTCGAGTCATACCATGTTTTTGTGTGCCCTTGGTACTTCGTTAGATTGGCGACAGCTCGAAGCCTTGTTTCTTCTGATAAGTCCAGTGAAGTGTTTCTTTCATCTTCATCTCCGGGCTGCACTACACGAAGGGATCCACCCCTGAGCTCCGTAGGAGTCATGGCGTCATCTCCGAATAGTAGTCTAAACAGGGTAAAGCCCGTGGATCTGGTTTGAGTGGTTCGAATGGACCACAAGATCTTTGGGAGCTCTTCGACCCATAGCCCCTTGGCCAGCCCAACAATCCTTCGATTTAAACCAGAGAGGATGTTCCCATTAGCTCGCTCGACAGCTCCGTTGGACTGTGGATGGCGCACTGCTGCGAAGCACAACTTAATGCCCAGTTCTTCACAAAATTCTTTGAATGTGTCAGCTTCGAACTGGGTTCCATTATCCACGGTTAGCTCCCTTGGTACTCCGAACCTGCATATAATATTTTGCCAGAAAAACTTTTGCACATTCCTTGAAGTGATAGCAGCCAATGGTTCTGCTTCGACCCATTTTGAGAAATACTCGATTGCTACCACTACAAACTTCAAGCTGCCTTTTGCCATTGGGAAAGGGCCTATGAGGTCCATGCCCCATCGAGCCATTGGCCACACTGGGGCAATAACTTGAAGTGGTACTGGCGGATGGTGGCTTCTTCTCCCCATCCACTGGCATCCTTGGCAGGTTCGGACCAACTCCTCCGCATCTCTCACAACTGTCGGCCAGTAAAGTCCCTGCCGAAGTGTTTTACCTGCTAAGGCACGAGGGGCTAAGTGGCTTCCACATAAGCCTTCGTGAATGTCCCGAAGTATGTCTCGGCCTTCGGGTTGAGAGATGCACCGGAGTAGAGGAGAACACACTCCGGCTTTGTACAACACTCCATTGATAAGCTTATAATTTCTAGCCCGTGCCTACAGCCTTCAGAAATCTGGACCTTCAGAAGAGTCTATACTACCTTGCAAGATATCTATTATCGGAGCTCGCCAATCTGTGGCTAGAATGCAAAGAACTTCTACGGAGGGTAATTGATTGGCAGTAGGCTTTACTAGTTCTTCATAGAAAGCACCCTCTGGTAGGTCTAATGCTCCGGCCGCAGCCTTTGCCAGAATGTCTGCAAGTTGATTATCTGCTCGAGGGATACTACGAACAGAAAATCCTTTGAATGCTTCTTCAGTCTTGCGGATTTCCTCCAGGTACTTTGCTAGGTGTGGGTTCTTCGCTTGGAAGCTTTTATCGACATGCCCTGCGACGACTTGGGAATCTGTTTTAATTATTATCCTTGTTGTTCCAAGTGCCTTTGCCTTTCGGAGGCCTAGCAGGACTCCTTCGTATTCTGCGATATTATTGGTGGTCTTAAAGTTGAGCCTCGCAGAATACATGGCCTTTTGCCCTGACAGTGATATGATGACTGCACCAGCTCCGGCACCAGATGCCTGATAAGCTCCATCAGAAAATATTGTCTATAAACCTTCGGAGGGTTCCTCCGGAGCCCAAACTACAGATGGAGTCCACTCTGCTACGAAGTTAGCTATGATTTGGGACTTGACAGATGTTCTTACCGTGAAGGAGATTCCGAAGGGGGCTAGCTCGACAGCCCATTTTCCAATTCTACCTGTGGAGTCTTTGCTCCGGAGCATATCACCAAGGGGATACGAGGTAGGAATGATTAGGTTATGCGCCAAAAAATAATGCCTTAGCTTTCGCGAGGCCATTACGAGGGCATAATCAAATTTCTCGAGCTTGGAGTATCTTATCTTAGCTCCGGACAACACTTCTGAAACAAAATAAACTGGGTTCTGCACCAGCTTTCCCTTGAGCTCAACTTCCCGGACCAATACTGCACTTACTGCGGAGACTGTTGCTGCAAGATAAAGGAGGAGTGTTTCTTCTGGGAGGGGCACAGTAAGTGTTGACAAGCTTCCGAGGTATGCTTTTATGTCATCAAATCTCTTCTGGCATTCCGGTGTCCAATTGAAGCTTTCGGACCCCTTTGGGGCTTTGAAAATTGGGAGGTTTCGATCTGTTGACCTGACCAAGAATCTGCTAAGGGCTGCAAGCCTTCCTGCTAGCTTCTAGACCTGCTTCAAATTCCCTGGTGGAGCCATTCTTTGTAGTGCACTTATCTGCGTTGGGCTAGCTTCGATTCCCCTGCTCAAAACTAAGTACCCTAGCAGTTTTCCTGCTTGTGCTCCGAATATACATTTTTCAGGGTTGAGGCGTACTCCACATGCTCGGAGGCTCTCAAACGTTTCAGCTAGGTCTAGGCTATGCTGGTGTTTTTGAGAACTTTTTATTACAAAGTCATCCATATAGGCTTCGACATTTCGGCCTATTTGGTCACCCAAAGCCTTAGCTATTAGACGTGAAAAAGTGGCTCCGACATTCCGCAAGCCAAAAGGCATTCTTACATAACAAAATACCCCGGAAGGAGTTATGAAACTTGTCTTGGCTTCGTCTTCTCGCTTTAGCCAGACTTAATGATACCCGGAGTAAGCATCGAGGAAACTTAGCAATTCGTAGCCAGCTGTGGAATCCACCAGCTGGTCTATTCAGGGCATCGGGTAGGGGTCTCGCGGGCATGCTTTATTTAATGAAGTAAAGTCAATACACATGTGCCATTTGTTCGAGTACTTCTTCCTTACAAAAACAGGGTTAACCAACCACTCGGTATGGGCTACCTCCCTGATGATGCTAGCCCTTAACAATTTTTCTACTTCGGCTTTGGCGAGGCTTGCTCTTTCTACAGATAGCTTGCGGAGCCCCTGGCGTACTGGCCTGGCCTTCGGGTTGACGAGCAGGCTATGCTCGATGATGCTCCAATCTGCCCCAGTGATGTCTTCGTCGGTCCAGGCAAAGATGTCTAGATTTTTCTTGACGACTTCTTCCAATGAGGCAACTATCTTCGGGGATAGCCCTTTGCTGAACTGTACTGCATATTCTTTGCCATCTTTTAAAATTATCCTTGTCTCGACATCACCTTCCGGGCTTGGCTTGAGGGAGAGACCCTTTGAAGGGTTCAAAGCCTCTGGCACCTCTTCCGTGCCCTCCACCACGTTGTGCACTTGTCGGGGATCCAACGGCTGGCCGTGCCCATACTCCATTCTCCAGGCTATAGCCTGGTCTCCTGAAATAGTAAGAACTCCACCTTGCGTGGGCATTTTGAGACAGAGATAGTTGTGATGTGCTATAGCTCCGAACTGGTTCAGCATCCCTCGCCCGAAGATCGCATTGTAAGCATAAGGGGCGTCGACAGCGTCGAAGATCACCTCTTCTATCTTGGCCAAAGGCCTCTCTCCGAAAGCAACCTCGAGGCCTATCTGGCCGAGGGCATCTAGAGGCGGTCCTGAGAAACCTTGAAGTGGTCGGGCCGCTTGAAGTAGATGCTTCCGGGGTATACACATTTGATCGAAGGCCTGGACAAAAAGTATGTCTGCGGAGCTTCCACCGTCCACTAGGATCCTTCGGACTTCCACCCCTGCTATGTCTGTGGAAATGACTAAGGGGTCAGCATGGGGAAACTTTACCCCCGCGGCATCACTGGCAGTAAACGAGATGGGCACATGAGACCACTCCGGTATCCCTTCTGCGGAGCTCGAAGTCCCAATGTGCCCAACCTCACGAACGTATTCACGCCGCTGCCTTTTGGACATGCTCCCGAGGGTCCCCCCTCCGGAGATGGGCAAGACCACTCGTTTGTCGCGGTCCTGAGGGTCTTCCTGCTTTGGTGGTGGCATAATGTTGGCCACCGAAAGTCGCATGGGGGCTTCTGGGACACCGGCTCGGGCCACGATTTGCACAGGCTTCGACCGTGCCGCTGGTGGGGCTCGATCTGAAGTACCCCGCCCGGTACTTCTCCCAAGGTAATCGCCCCAAAGGGCCAACACTGCCTTGCAATCCTTCGTGTCATGGCTTCTATTATCGCCATGCACGCAGCAGAAAAAACTCTGGCGCTTTCCAGGTGCTCTCTCTTGAGGCTTCGGTGCTCCAGCCTTGAAGTTCTGCGCCTGCTGATAACTGGCGGGTGCCTTTGGAACGGAAGGTGCAATGTGTTGGACCGGAAACGGCGACCAGAGGGGAGGTGAATGGGAGCTTTTAAAATTTCAGGCTAAAAACAGCCTTCGGTTTTAATTCTGTCTACTACGGAACAGGCTTCGAACACCAACCTTCGGAGGTCTGGTTCGGAGGTATTTGACAACTCCGAACACAGGCTTCGCAAGGAGCAAAAGTTCGAAGCCAAGAAGACTTCGCTCCACCTACAACCCCGAAAAATCAACTCTGCTAAGTCAGTGCAGGCTCCGCACACAGGGTGCTTCGAGCAGGCTTCGCACTTCACCCTTCGCAAGAGTGGACTGCCCTCTGAGAACTTCGACCTAATACTTAGTGACAACAACTGGTGCTAGGCTTTGTACTGAAGGTCTAAACGCACACTAACAGACTTCGCTAGGGTCTTCGACACGCAAAGCTAAACGTGCTTCGATCAGGGCTTCGCTAGTAAGCAGCAAGGTCTAGCCTTCTGTTACACAGAGCGAACGCACACTGAAAAGCACACTTCCCACAAAACACCCTTCGCCTAGACAGGCTTCGGTGCACTACAACTAGCGAGGTATGCAAACAAGCTCAAGCAGAAATACAACACAGAAGCAGGGCTTCGCCGCTTGAACAAGGAACACAGTACAAGAACTCACTGGATGAATACAACGTATGTGGGGCTAGTACAGGAGCTCAATAGTAAATGCTCAAAGTGTTCAATGTTACCTACCCAGCCCCCATATTTATAGCCACTATTCACCCTAAGTGAAATGACTACTTTACCCCTAGGGTTTACACCAGTTTTGTCTCTACAGAACAGAGGGGTACAAAAGGTAGTCAACTTTATTCTGGAGGCTTCTCTGTCAGCTTTGCAGAGGGGACAGCGTCAGCTTTTTGCAGAGCAGACAATGTCAGCCTTTGCAGTCTTTGACCTTTCTGGAGCCCCCCTTCGCACGCGAGGGGTGCGGTAGCTTCGGTGAGAAGCCTTGAGCCTGATGGCCTTCACTTCACCGAAGTTAGTCTCCGATACAATGACGGTTTTGAGCCGAAGTCGTCAAAGCCCTTGGGCCTTCGCACCAACACCCTCGGAGTGGACCACCACGGCTTCACAGCTACTCCCAGCTCGAACTCCGTCAGTCCGTGTACCAAAGCCATGCATGGCCGAAGCACCACAAGTCAACCTCGCTCCGGAGCTAGCCTCGCTCCGAAGCCTTCCTCACTCCGAAGCCCCACCTTCGGAGTACCACCCTTCGAAGTCCCTCCTTCGTCCAAGGCCTCTGCATGAAGCATTCCATGAGCACTTCATCGCAGTGTCTCTCCCCGAGCACACTCCTCGACGAGCCTCACCCGGACCATGCCTTCGATGCACCTCAACTTCTGAGACCTTCGTCGGGTACCTTCGAATGTCTCCCTCCGGAGCACACTTCGAACGCCTTGCCTCCGCAGAGGACTTGTTCCACCATACTCCGAAGTCACTCCATCCGGAGTACCCTTCGAAGTGCCTCGCCTCCGAGGACTTTGTCTCGGGGTACCTTCACCCGGAGCAACGCTCCGCACTTACTGCCTTCACCTGGTGCACCTCGACCCGAGGACTGACCTGGACCCCTTCGCAGCCTTCGTGACGGAGCTCCCCGCTCCACTGGCATCAAGCCTCCCGCTTGACCCAGGTTCACCTGCTACGAACCGTCTGTCGCCTCCACGGTCCCCTGCGCACCACAGACAAGCATACAAGTGTATCCAGTACTCCAGAGACCTCTCCAGGTTAGCAACCTTCGGCACACACTCCGGTGTACCGCCCAAAGTACCGAGACCTTCGGTACAACCCAGTCATCGTGTACTGTCGGACCCCTCCGACAGGCACACTCCGCTGCAACAGCTGCAGCAACCAAACCACCGAACCCTTCGGTGAAACCACCTCCGAACACCTTCGGAGTTCCAGCCTTCGAACCCCCTTCGGAGGTACCCCTTCGAACCAGAGGATAAACTCTGTCAATCACTCATCACACTCCGAAACCAACCCTTGGTTTCTCAATCTCCCCCTTGATGAGTGCATTGACAACCAATTTCAAGTTCAAGAAAATTTAAAGACTTTCAGCACACAAGTGACCATAAAAAAACTCAGAAACGAGCCAAATCATGTCACTTGACAAAAGAATTTTCTTCCCCTTTTTGAAGAGTAAAAGCCCCTTCGGCAAATCTCCCCTTTTTCATATGAAAACTCCCCTTGTGAAAATTATACCTTTTTGCAACAGAGAACCCAAATTTCTCCCCCTTTGCGGCAGAGAACGTAGCAATTTCTCCCCCTTTGGCAATGCAAGCATCAAGGAGCATTTAAAAGATGCATAGCTTGGAAATGAGCATAATTGCAAAGACATATAAAGCAAAAATATGCCAGTAGTAATACCAATGATCATGGGCTCAGCTCAAATTAACATTTTCTAAAAACATGATGACAGCATGTGATTTTATCATTTTTGAAATAAAAGCATCACCACTCAATCATGATAACTAGACAAGTAAAAGCAAGGACTGCGCAAAGCTAGTCAATTTCTACTCTAGACAGACAAGGCCATATCAAATGGAGCTATGAAAGCAAACTTGATGAACATTGAATGTTGTTGTTCTTTTCTTAATGCCAGGGGTTATTTGTTTGTCCACCTTATACTTTCCAATCAGACCAAGCCTAGGCGTGAAAGCCATCAGAAGCTTAAGGCAATGATTTTGGCAGACACTACACCATTCGAGTTCAGACCAATGTGCAATGGTAAGCAGTCTAGAATAGAGTAGTGCGACAAAGCAAACCCGCCTGGATCTTTTACTTTGAAGCATGCAAAACATGGATTTTTACAATTTTTGATTGAAGTAAACAAATTGTGTAGCACTTTATGACTATCCATGAATATGTAGAACAATTTGTCAAGTTGCACAAATTAGCATCCAGAGAAAAGGGTCTTGCTATCAAGCAGATAAAAGCTAGCTAAAGCAGTCCTGCCTAAACATGTTAGATACAAGATTGAGCAGTGATCATGATTTTGAAAAGAAAACATCATGCACATTAATGTTTCAGATAAATTAAAAAGAGCTGAGCTGACACGATTTCATTAATTACAATAAGGCATATAAATGCAAAAGATGTAAATGCAATTCCACACATGGCGAGCACATGCACGACAATTAAAGCCTGCTCCCCCTCACAAAATGCCGTAAGGGTGACAAATGGCAAGTTCCCCACGCAAGTAGACAAAACGAGAAGCATCGAGTGGTTTCGTGAAAATATCAGCTAGCTGGTGTTGGGTATCAACATATTGAAGTTCAATATCACCCTTCTCATTGTGATCTCTAAGAAAATGATATCGCACATCAATGTGTTTGGTTCTGGAGTGCTGAACCGGGTTGTTTGCAATACAAATAGCACTAGTGTTATCACAGAAAAGTGGAACACTCTTATAATTTAACCCGAAATCCCGCAAAGTGGAAGCCATCCACAAAATCTGAGAGCAACAGCTAGCTGCAGCAACATAGTCGGCCTCAGCCGTCGATTGTGCAACACTAGACTGTTTGCGGGAAGACCAGCAAACCAGAGAAGTACCCAGAAAATGACAAGTACCAGAGGTACTCTTCCTATCAATCCTACACCCAGCAAAATCCGCATCGGAATAACCTCGAACACATAAAGAGGAAGACGCTGAATACCATATGCCAAATTCGAGGGTATGTTTGAGATACCTAAGTATGCGTTTTATCGCTTGGCGGTGCGAGGCTCGTGGTGAAGCCTAAAAACGAGCGCACAGACACACTGCGAAGTGTATGTCCGGCCTCGTAGCAGTCAAGTAGAGGAGGGAGCCGATCATGCTTCGGAACTCCTTCTGATCTACGGCTTCTCCATCTTCGTCAGGATCCAATGCTACAGATGTAGCCATCGGAGTGGCGAGGGGCTTCGCATCGGCCATGTCAAACTTCTTGAGCAGGTCCTTGGTGTACTTCGTCTGGCGGACGAAAGTACCTTGTTTGCTTTGCTTGATTTGCAACCCAAGGAAAAAGGTGAGTTCACCCATCATGGACATTTCAAATTCCCTGCTCATGGTATCTGCAAACTCGGCAACCAAAGCATGAGAAGAGCCACCAAAGATGATATCATCCACATAAATCTGCACTAGAAGGAAATCTTTGCCATGCTTGAGAGTAAACAGGGTTTTATCAACAGAGCCCATCAAATACCCCCGCTCAAGAAGAAAAGACTTAAGTCTATCATACCAAGCCCGAGGGGCCTGCTTGAGTCCATAAAGAGCCTTATGAAGTTTAAGGACTTTATGTGGGTACTTGGGGTTTTCAAAACCAGGGGTTGTTTTACATAAACATCTTCACCTATGAAGTCATTAAGAAAAGCACTTTTGACATCCATTTGATAGAGTTTGAATCCCCTGGATGTCGCAAAGGCAAGCAAAATCCTAATGGCCTCAAGGCGAGCAACAGGTGCAAAAGTTTCAGTAAAATCAATCCCTTCTAGTTGAGAATAACCCTGAGCTACAAGCCTAGCCTTGTTTCTAACTATAGTCCCATCCTCTCCTTGTTTGTTTTTGAAAATCCATTTTGTTCCAATGAAATGAACATTTGGTGGAGGATCAACTAATGACCAGACTTGGTTTCTCTCAAAATTTTCAAGTTCCTCATGCATGGCATTGATCCAACTAGAATCAGAAAGTGCATGACTAACATCTAAGGGCTCGAAAGAAGCAACAAAAGCAGAATTAGTGAAATGAGCATGTGAACGTGTTACCCTTTGATCAAGCTCACCAATGATCTGCTCGGGAAGGTGCATCCTTTGTACATGATGTGGAGCCTGGCGGCGGGATGCAGTCTCCCCCTCAACTTGTGCGTTGGAGTGGTCCAAGATGACCGATGTCGAGGTAGTTGCTTCGGGACCTCGTGCCGAAGTGGTTGAAGCGGGGTCAGCTTCGGGGGTTGATGTCGAGGGTAGTAGGGGTTCGTTCTCGAAATCTCCGGGATCTTCGTCTTCGAAGATGGTCTGTTCCATGTCATGTTCATTTGCCTGTTCAAGAGCAGAACTAATAGAGGGGGACAGGGGGTTGATTCATCAAAAGTCACATCACATGACTCGATGACAGTGTTAGTTTCCAAGTTATAAACACGATAAGAATGACCATGTGTAGTGTAACCCAAAAAGATCTCGTCAGAAGAACGCGACTCAAATTTATCCAAATTACCACGTTTTAGGATAAAGCAACGATAGCCAAAAACTCAAAGATGAGTAACCTTGGGCTGTCTCCCAAAACGCAGCTCATAAGACGTCAAGTTTAAAATTGAGCGCAAGAATATTCGGTTTGAGATGTAGCAAGCAGTGTTCATGGCCTCAGCCCAGAATTTTCTAGGAGTCCTATGCTCATCAAGCATTGTCCTAGCCATCTCAGCCAAAGTGCGGTTCTTCCTCTCAACAACACCGTTTTGTTGAGGAACCCGCGAAGCAGAGAATTGATGTTCTATGTCATGCTCCATGCAAAAGTCAACAAAGAGACTATTTTTGAACTCGGTGCCATTATCACTTCGAATAAATTTCAATGCACCTGGGAGTTCAGTGAAAAGTCTCAAAGCCAAGCTCCGAAAGTGTGAAAACACTTCATCCTTGCTGGCAAGAAAGAAGACCCAAGAGTAGCGAGAGAAATCGTCAACAATGACTAAAACATACCACTTGCCGCCTAAAGAACTAACCCGAGAAGGACCTACAGTGTCCATGTGCAGAAGTTCTCTGGGTTGTTCAGTCATCACTGTGGTGACTGGCGAATGCGAAGCGGCAATCATTTTTCCATGTCGACAAGGAGCGCAAACTAAATTCTTCTCAAACTTGAGCTTGGGCAATCCTCGGATCAGACCTAGGGCGCTCAGACGAGCGAGCAACTCAAAGCTCATATGCCCTAGTCTCCTATGCCACTTCCAAAGCTCAGAAGTCGAATGTGCAACAAGACAATGAGAAGAACCAGATGACTCTAAAAAATCAGCTCCAAAAACTCTCTCAACTCTAAAGATCTTACATACCATAACGCCATCAGAATTGAGCACTTGCGAAGTATCGCGATGAAATTGCACTTCGAAGCCCTCATCAAGCAACTGAGATACCGAAAGCAAATTGTATCTCAGGTTTTCAACCAAAGCAACATCTTTGAGAGTGAAATTCGAGTTAATTCTTACCACACCTTTACCTTTCACTCTACTCCTTCGATTGTTTCCGAAGGTGATATGTTCCCTTTGCTTGGTTGTGGTGAGGCTGGAGAACCATGCTGCATCTTCGGTCATGTGGCGCGAACAACCGGAGTCCATGATCCACGTGCCCTCCAAGCCTCGATCTATCGCCTACACATGATAAGAATATCTCGATCGCTCAGTGTTGGGGTGAGTGAAAAAATGACGAGGCATCCAGCACTGAGTGACACGAGTAGTAGGCGCAGTAAAAGTAGACGGTCCACGCACATGATAATCAGAATGAAGCAAAGTGCGAGGTCTACCTACATGCTGTGATCGAACAACATGTCGAGGTCTCCTACTCTGACGAGGTACAAAGCTACTCGCCCGGGGTCTACCACCATATGGAACATAGTGAACACCTCGGGGAGCAAAACCTCTCCGAGAAGCACGAGGAGCCTCAAAAGAATGACGATAGTAAAACTCAGACTCATGCATACCTAAAGATGGGTAATGCATGTCCTGGTAACTCATCGCCTGAGAGCGTCGCTCATCCTTGATGCGACGAAAACAGAACCCAACCAAATGACCCGCCCGCTGACAGTAGGAACAGTGAAAAATTCTTCTAGGGGCACTCTCATGGGTCACAGAAGCAACTCTCACAGGCTCCTTGGGCTTCTTCTGAGTGGTTTTCTTGGGAGGATTTTTCTTGGCAGGAGGGGTGGTTTTCTTTGGTGGTCGGGTAGGCTTTTTGGCTGATGGGGTGTCTAACAGAGCTCTCTCTTTCTCTAGGGTAGTGGGAGAGGTAAAAACAGTTTTGTTTCCATTTTCTGAAGGAATCCTCTCAAAACCCAAACCTAGAGCTAACCCTGCTCTGTCAGCACACATCTTGGTATTGGCCAAGTGCAAATCCATCCTACCCTTTCCCTCAGTGCATTTGTTAACCACAGAAAGAAGGTATTCATTTTCAGACATGAGGTTCTCAGCTCTCTCTCTCTAACAGTGCCTAGCTGGTCCTTAAGGGTAATGCACGTGTCACAAACAGGCTGCACATCCTTAGAACTACCGGCCCTCTCCAATCTAGCCTCCAAATCATGAACATGCTTATCACGTAAATTAATGCTCTCGCGCAATAAAGAACAGTTCATGCATTCAATATTATCATGAGGTCTAAAATCAACCACCAAAAGCTGCTTCTGTGCAGTCTCAAGCTCAGAAAGAGTTTGAGCATGTACAGAACGCAACTGAGCAAGCTCACCCATGACAATAGTACAAGATTCACATTCAGCATCATTTACTTTAGACTTAAGCATGGCATACTCAGTAGAAACAGATTCTAGCCTAAGTCTAAGGTCTTTTCTTTCCCTAGCGGCTTGCACAAGTAATCTATCCTGACCAAGAACTACTTCATTCAGCTCATCTAATTTAATTAATAGCTGGTCAGATGATAGATATACCTCAGATGAGTCATGCTCATCGCCGTTGTGATCGCTGTTGGCCATGAAGCAAAGGCCGGTGAAATCTCGTCCCTTCTTGTCCTTCTTGTCCTCCTTCCTTGGGGACTCCTACTCCTCAGAGCTCGACTCCTCGGTTGAGGAAGTGTCGATGTCGCTGAGAGCAGCAACAAACGCTCTGGAAGCGGCTTTGGCTACTCTCTTAGCCACCTTGCCGCGCTTGCCCTTCACAAAGGGTTTCCTCTCCTTTTTGTGGTATTTGGGGCGCTCACTCTCATCTCTCTTTTTGAGCTTAGGGCAATTTGCCTTGATATGAGAAGTGTCGCCACATTCAAAGCAACCACTAAAACCACTTCTCCTCTGATCCCGTCTCTCATGGTGAAAACGGGTGAACCTTCTGGCAATGAGAGCAAGTTCATCACCATCCAGAGTGTCCACCTGCTCCTTTGTGACGGAGACCAGGGAGGATAAAGAAAAACCATCTGCAAGAACACACGTACCAGATGTGCTTGTTTCTGCAGCGGTGCCACGGCTAGTGCTAGAAACCAATGCCAATGGCTGTGGCAAAGAGCTTCTGTGCACTGCAAGAGATGCCTTGGCAATCTCTGTGGACTTCAGCCTGTTAAAGAGCTCATCACAGGTCAGTGTGTCATAACCGGTGGACTCCTCAATGCTGGATATCTTTACTTCCCATATGCTACGGTCAAGAGCATAGAGAAGCTTGATAGCCCTATCATGATCATTGTAAGTAAGCGTCCCGTTGGACCGCAAGTTACTCACTATCGCATCAAAGCGAGAAAACATGGCATCTATAGATTCACCAGGTGCCTGCACAAACAACTGATACTGTTGATTGTATGTGATTTGGCGCCTGGCCTTAATCTGTGTAGAGCCCTCATGAAAAATAGTGAGAGTGGTCCAAATTTCCCTAGCAGTCCTAAGGTGCTGCACCCTATCGAACTCACTCCGGCTCAAACCAATGAAGAGTATATTCCTTGCCTTGGAGTTGGCATTTTACTGATCTTTTTCTGTTTGAGAGGTGCGAGTCTCAGGGATGGAGTATTGTGAGTCCACAATCTCCCAAATTGCATTTCCTTGGCTTAGCAAATAAGCCTCCATGCGCACCTTCCAGTATGCAAAATCAGTCCCATCAAACAGAGGAATTTTACTAGCTCTGTCCATGTCGCCAACAAATCAATTGGTGATCTTAACCGGCTCTGATACCAATTGTTGGACCGGAAAAACGACCAGAGGGGGGGTGAATGGGAGCTTTTAAAATTTCAGGCTAAAAACAGCCTTCGGTTTTAATTCTGTCTACTGCGGAACAGGCTTCGAACACCAACCTTCGGAGGTCTGGTTTGGAGGTATTTGACGGCTCCGAACACAGGCTTCGCAAGGAGCAAAAGTTCGAAGCCAAGAAGACTTCGCTCCACCTACAACCCCGAAAAATCAACTCTGCTAAGTCAGTGCAGGCTCCGCACACAGGGTGCTTCGAGCAGGCTTCGCACTTCACCCTTCGCAAGAGTGGGCTGCCCTCTGAGAACTTCGACCTAATACTTAGTGACAGCAACTGGTGCTAGGCTTTGTACTGAAGGTCTAAACGCACACTAACAGACTTCGCTAGGGTCTTCGACACGCGAAGCTAAACGTGCTTCGATCAGGGCTTTGCTAGTAAGCAGCAAGGTCTAGCCTTCTGTTACACAGAGCGAACGCACACTGAAAAGCACACTTCCCACAAAACACCCTTCGCCTAGACAGGCTTCGGTGCACTACAAATAGCGAGGTATGCAAACAAGCTCAAGCAGAAATACAACACAGAAGCAGGGCTTCGCCGCTTGAACAAGGAACACAGTAAAAGAACTCACTGGATGAATACAACGTATGTGGGGCTAGTACAGGAGCTCAATAGTAAATGCTCAAAGTGTTCAATGTTACCTACCCAGCCCCCATATTTATAGCCACTATTCACCCTAAGTGAAATGACTACTTTACCCCTAGGGTTTACACCAGTTTTGTCTCTACAGAACAGAGGGGTACAAAAGGTAGTCAACTTTATTCTGGAGGCTTCTCTGTTAGCTTTGCAGAGGAGACAACGTCAGCTTTTTGCAGAGCAGACAATGTCAGCCTTTGCAGTCTTTGACCTTTCTAGAGCCCCCCTTCGCACGCGAGGGGTGCGGTAGCTTCGGTGAGAAGCCTTGAGCCTGATGGCCTTCGCTTCACCGAAGTTAGTCTCCGATACAGTGACGGTTTTGAGCCGAAGCCGTCAAATCCCTTGGGCCTTCGCACCAACACCCTCGGAGTGGACCACCACGGCTTCGCAGCTACTCCCATCTCGAACTCCGTCAGTCCGTGTACCAAAGCCATGCATGGCCGAAGCACCACAAGTCAACCTCGCTCCGGAGCTAGCCTCGCTCTAAAGCCTTCCTCACTCCGAAGCCCCACCTTCGGAGTACCACCCTTCGAAGTCCCTCCTTCGTCCAAGGCCTCCGCATGAAGCATTCCATGAGCACTTCGTCGCAATGTCTCTCCCCGAGCACACTCCTCGACGAGCCTCACCCGGACCATGCCTTCGATGCACCTCGACTTCTGAGACCTTCGTCGGGTACCTTCGAATGTCTCCCTCCGGAGCACACTTCGAACGCCTTGCCTCCGCAGAGGACTTGTTCCACCATACTCCGAAGTCACTCCATCCGGAGTACCCTTCGAAGTGCCTCGCCTTCGAGGACTTTGTCTCGAAGTACCTTCACCCGGAGCCACGCTCCGCACTTACTGCCTTCACCTGGTGCACCTCGACCCGAGGACCGACCTGGACCCCTTAGCAGCCTTCGTGATGGAGCTCCCCGCTCCACTGGCATCAAGCCTCCCGCTTGACCCAGGTTCACCTGCTACGAACCGTCCGTCGCCTCCGCGGTCCCCTGCGCACCACAGACAAGCAGACAAGTGTATCCAGTACTCCGGAGACCTCTCCGGGTTAGCAACCTTCGGCACACACTCCGGTGTACTGCCCAAAGTACCGAGACCTTCGGTACAACCCAGTCATCGTGTACTGTCGGACCCCTCCGACAGGCACACTCCACTGCAACAGCTGTAGCAACCAAACCACCGAACCCTTCGGTGAAACCACCTCCGAACACCTTCGGAGTTCCAACCTCCGAACCCCCTTCGGAGGTACCCCTTCGAACCAGAGGATAAACTCTGTCAATCACTCATCACACTCCGAAACCAACCCTTGGTTTCTCACAATGCTTGGCACCTCCGAACGGAAATGCTTCTTCCCTCGCCTGTGCTCGTTGAAGCGGCTATCTTGAGGGGGTTGTAGAGGAGCCGAGGCTTCTGGCTCCACCTTAACTTCTTGGAGGGTAGGTGCGGGTGCTCTGGCTCGCCGAAGACAGCCTTCCTCCGCCTTGGCATACTGTTCGAAGTATGCCATCAGCTGTGCCACAGACGTCACCGGCTTCCGATGGAGCTTGCTGAGGAGGTCGAGGTTTAGCACCCCTTCGCGGGCAGCGTCGACTACCGAGGAGGTAGACGGGCCCTTAATATGTGACTTGGTGTGGGCTAAGCGCGTGAAGTACTCTTGGAGTGTTTTTCCCGCCCGCTGCTTCACCTGGAATAAACTCCCTATGGACATCGAGGCCACAAAGGTACCCTGGAAGTTGCTCACAAACTTCTTCTTCAACTGCTCCCAGGACCTGATCGATCCTGGCTTCAGGGACCAGAACCATCGGAGCGCCACGCCTTCGAGAGCGAGGGTGAAACACTTCGCCATCGTGTTGCGCACCCCTCCGCTTGCTTCTATTGCCAGGGCATATGAGCGGGCGAACTCTCCGGGGTCTGACCCACCGGAGTACTTGTCCAACTTCGAGGCCTTGAATCTGGGATCGAAGGGCACTCTTTGCAAGTCCGAATGTAGCAGAGACTCATCATCGAATGATGCGTTCTCAGCCTCCTTCGGGATTTGGGCAGCTTCTGGGAGATTGCGAGCACCACCATCTTGAGGCCCTCCTGAAGCCTTGCTAGCTGAGTAGCCTCGGTTCTAGGAAGGTCTTCGTCTTCATCGGAGGGCAGCTCTGGGTCTTGGGAGCTGACATAATCAGTCCGAAGCACCGTAGGAGGAGCTCGGGGATCCCTGGGCACTCGACGCCCAGTGGTATCTTCGGGAATCATTGGAGCAGTTGAAGGCCCGGATCCTGTGGTCCGAGGGGACCTTCGGAGAGGACCCGAGGCTTGGCTTCGCTTCGGAGGCATAGCTAGTCACGGAGAGGTCCGAAGACCGGGGACTTCGATTGATCTGGGAAGGCGAGCGAGAGCCTTCGAATCGCACTAAGAAGCCCCTATCCGAAGGGTGCGCGGAATCTTGGGACTCCGAGGCTCCCTCCGTAAGTGCTCTTTGAAGTGCAGTCAGTAGTAGAGAACAAGATTCTAGAACTGTTCCCCACGGACAGCGCCAACTGTTGGCGCAAAAGTTTACGCTAACAGGTTCTCTGAGATCAAGAACGGACAAACAGTAAGTTCGTGTTTAAGAACTGTCTTAAGCCTTCGTATTGGATAATAGCTCAAGTAGTTCGAATATGTGTATTGAATAGCTGGAGATTTGATCCCCGTTACAGGGTAGAGAGGGGGTATTTATAGGCAAAAATGTCTAAGAAAAAGACCTAATTACCCCTAAATTACAACCGACATAGTGGAAACTATTCGGTACCCAGAGCAGGGTTAAAAGGGTAAAGTTATCTTGGGCAGATGGATAAGCCAAACGTCTTATCAATCTTCCCGTTCTGCTTCGGAGCCTTTGTATCTTGCGAGGGGCTTCTCCAGACTTCGGATCGAGGCACCCTTCGGCTTGATGCCTTCTCCTTCAAATAAGAGCCCATCAGCCCTGAAGCTTAGTGGATCTTTAAGTTGTTAATCTCTAAGTCCTGAAAGTGAAGCAATTTCCCCCAACAGGTTCCTCTAGGTCCACGTTGTATCCATCATAACCTTTTTAATGACAGGTGATCATAGTAACCCATTCTTAAAGGTCAAACTATATTGACAGTGAGTACTTGACACCTGTCATTATTGGGAACACTATGGGAGATCCTCTGTTTGTCGAGTGCCTAGGACACGCGGCGAAGCCTCTTTTCCACTCGGCGAAGGCTTCGCCGAGTGCTGCACTCGGCAAACAGCACTCGACACTAGAGCTGTTGGCGATGAGGGGGTTTGCCGAGTGCAATTTATCGCACACTCGGCAAACATGTCGCCAAGTGCCCTAACAGCTTCGCTGAGTGCCACGTATAGAAGATTGTCCAATTTCTAAAGGTCATACATGAAAATTTTGTCGAAACATTATGAAATTTTTACCATAGTATATATGTATGATATAATGATACCATGTCAAGTATCATATTTTTTAGGCTTCAATTAAATTTTCTATAATTAAAAAACATTGGTGCTCCAAGTTGCCGGTTGAGTGTCGTAACTTATATTTTAAATATTTATATATATTTAGTTGTAAAAGATTACAAATGGAATCATGAACATAAATATGATTTTTCTACAATTTTTGAGTCATTATTTCATCTACATGCAGTTGAAATTTGACCCACTTCGAAGTAAATCCTAGAAACATGATTAGTTTATTAAAAATAGCAAACCCACTCAGAAAAATATGAAACTTTTCCATGTCTTAACATAGGTTGCATTATGAGTGTAAAAAAAATTCAAGTTCAAAACATGTTTAAAATGTGATATAGACTCAAAATATGTTTTCACATAAAATAATGGGATTTTTTACTTTGCTGAGTGTTTTTATTTGTGGCACTCGGCAAAGTATAGGGTTTGCCGAGTGTTCATTAGTGGCACTCGACAAACCCATATTTTCACCCCTGTCGTCATAACGACGACAGAAAAAATGGGCGGGGGATTTTTTGGCTTGTTTGCCGAGTGCCAACTTGGAATTGTCGAGTGCAATGATGTTTGCCAAGTGCATGACATCGAGCACTCAGCAAACTAGTGTTTGTCGAGTGCCCGATGAAATGCACTCGGCAAACATCGTAGCACTCGGCAAACTTGTGTTTTCCGGTAGTGGAACCTTAAGAGACAGGTCTTAGTGGCTACTCGTCACTAAATGGGGTCATATCAGGTGTGAGTGGACCTAGAGGGACCCTTCAGTGACAGGGAGTAACTAACACCCATCAATATTAGAAACATTTAATGACAGGAATTTATTTAGACCCATCATTAATGTTATGGTCATATTATGAAAAAATAGGATGCAACACGAATCAAAGGATTTGACAACCAACATTATGCATTGCAAGCAACATAGAATTCATCACATAATATCATCATAAATTGTATTGCATAAACAAAACATACATCACAAATTGTATTACAAACATCATATATTTCACCAAATGTTATAAGGTATATTACATCATAAGTTCACAACCAACAAACATCAATGACCTTTATAATTGAAAGTGCCAGCCAGTTTGAAGACTTGGTCCACAAGGAATGATGCTAGCCATGAACGGATGGCCTGCAAATCAGTCTCGCTAAAATTACCTTCAGCTATGTTGAATTCCTACAAATTCAGTTTTTGACATTAGTCAATGTTTACATAAGTGAAACAGAAATTCAACACAGAAATAAAGTACATGATAATATTTTATGCTAGGTGATTTAAGATCTGCTATCTTTAGGACCAACATCATATGATGTGTAACATAAAACCCGCATTGGTTTCTAGGAGGATGAGTGTAGCACTGTTATGAAAAATACATTATTAGTTTGGATGACACATTGTGGTTTTATGCACCAATTATCGACATTGTGTTGCTTTTAATGTACTAAGACTGACACTAAAAGCTCTGAAATGAGGTCTGATAAAATTAAGTTAAGCAAAAATAGGTTAAAGGTTGAACTTGTAGTAATAAAGTGAAGAAAAGTTTACTCGTCGATTATACTTTTGATTACCAAGTAGTTCCTCTCAGTGCAGTCGTCATTTGATCCCAACGATCTTGTTGACTCAATGTACCATATAATGTTCCACTTGAGGGCAACGAGTAGGACATAATGTTCATTTAAGTGGTGTATGCCCATTAAAAAGGTTCTTTCTTGCGGTACAATCTACGAGTACCTTACATATGTAGTTGATGCAAGACTCCTTATAATTCCACTGGTTGCCATTGCTAACAGTTATGGGTCAAGAAATTTGAATGGTCGCTTCTTGCATTCTTTCTATATTAGTTTGCAGATATAAAAGAGTAAATAATACCACATAATGGTGTGCCTAAGTCCAGGCTGACACCACATTAGGCTTCACAAGATTTTTAGACTTTCTACTGGCAATCTTCTTTGTTTTGATCTTTGTGACTGTTGGTTTCTTAGTCAGTGGCACAACAGTGATACTTTTACCTTGCTCGATAGGTGTAGGACTTTGAGTAGCAACAGGCGCAACAAGAGGTTGAGCACGAGCCTAGCTTGTAGTAGTCTTGGCATTGATGAAAATATCCACCTGATTACCTGATTCCATTGTACCCTTGTTAGATATGCATCACATAGAGTAATGATCGTCATTCAGAGGAATAGGCAATGCGATGTATTTTCTCAATGGGGGCACAAAATCGATAGACACCACTACCCATCCATCCCTTATCGTCACATTGTGCAGCAGCACATATTGATATGGGCAGACCACACCCCTTGCCACCTCAATATAATACAACCATGGGCTTTATGATAATGTTGCACATGGTTGGTTCAGTTAGCTAGTCAATCCTATCATTTAAACCACTGTAATATTATGGGATCACTTTTGGTTGTTGCTGCTCGACTTATCTTGATCAATGTTTTAAATGTCCAGCTAAGGTCCTTAGCGCAAGCTTCTGGATCAGCTACAAAGGTTATAGCTGGCTATAGCTGCTAGCTAAGCCATTTAGCGGTTTTAGAAAAAAACATAGCATGCCTTCGTTTGAATAGCAATTATCATGCAAATATAATATCAACAAAATAGATGGAGTGTCCAATACTTAAACATAATTTGGTAGTTCAATAATAGATCAACATGCATACAAATTTTATAACATTTGTAAAAGGCATTGAACCATTGTCTAACAAACTCATAAACATTAAGTTGCAAAATAAATTTTATAAACCATGGAGCATAAATTGATCTACTCATCTCCTAAATCATTCGAATCTGAAGCTTGATGCATTGAAATTTGTTTTTAGCGGGCTAAATAAGACTATTATTGTGTTTTAGTGGGCTAAATAAGGCTATTAGCAGCTAATTTTGTTTAGTTTTAAACAATGCTTCTCTTAGCCACAGACCTCCCTAAAAACTATAGCCGACTGAATAGACGCTATTTGCCGGCTATTTAGAACATTGCTCTCGATGCATAGTTGCTCTTTCCAACACAAGCAAGGCTATCCAATGTAGCTTAATCTGGAAGGATGATACACTATAGAGCTAATTTTTTGTGATATATGCATATAGATTCTTCTTAATTTTCATAGAGGGCGCTTCCATATTTATTTCTCCAGAGCTTCTTCGCTTCTTGTACATGTCAGCATATTCCAGTAAACCATGTTTCTAGCCTTGTGAGCTAGAGATGCACAACACGTGACCAGGGTGCTCTGGATTGCCAAGAGTACTTGTTAGCTCATCTTGCTCCCGTGCGATAATGAATGATTTTTGTGACGACTGCACAACCAAATCTCTTACATCTTGATCCACTAACATTGCTTCGCTCAAGGTCCACGTTACTTCACTGCACTCCGTCAATCTCCCTTGGGCCTTCAGAAACGATTGTGCTCTATTGGGAAACTGTTGCCATGAATTTTCATTGCCCTTGGTAGTCATCTTGGCATCTTCAGTTGTGTTAATGTTGTGGGTAACTTATTTCTAGCTTGGAGCTCTTTCTTGATAGAGCTTTCTACCTTGAACTTAGTTGAGCTTCTTATGTTGACAAATTGGTCTTAGTCCTCTTTTTTATGTACGGGTACTTTGTGAAGGGCTCGAGATCTTTGAAGATAAAGTTTAAGATAAGGTTACTTTTATGAGACCTCCATAGCTTAGATATCATCTTCATCACAATCCTTAAAGTTATTGCCTTTGTTTTCTCAGAAAACTCAAAAAAATTATTGATCTCATCGTTAAAGTGTATAATCTTCTGCTCTTGACTAAGATCATCAAACTTCCTTAGGGTCAATGGGATCATCTCCCATGTAATAAGTCTTGTAAGCTTTCTCACTCGTTGCAAGGTCACTTTATCTATTGGCAGGTCATCACTGTCATCTGCCTTGATGGTTATCTTGTCTGTTAGTCACTTTGCTTGTGTCATTGGCTTCTTGATTGTTTACTCGACTACATCGGCAGAGATAGAAGACTTGATAGAGAAATTGGTAGACATCTAAACATTAAGAGAAGGGAGACCTTAATGTTTTTCACAAAAAATGTACGATCGTACGAAGCTAAACTTTGGGTACTAATAGGCAAGGATATGTCCTAAATCCCATTCTGGGATGTGTGGCCCACGTAGCTGGGTCCCGTGGTCCCGTATGGTTATAGAGAGATTAATTTTGGCAACATCTCCCTATTGTTCTCCAAATACACGTCTTAACTTGGGTCGAAATGGTTGTGTATATGAAAAATAACATGGGAGACACCACTGAAACTCTCTCTAAAACCGTACGGGACCACATGGTCTCGCTACGCGGGTCGCACATTCCCAGACTGTTCAAAGTGTGTGGACAATTCAGGAGCCTCTTTCTATAAATATGAACAGTTGCCCAGTCATATTTATAATCCAATACTCCCAAATGAAAGACAACATAATTGATTCACGACTAATAATTACTCATATAAAAATTTGTAAAAAATTAATTCGATCATAACTAGCAAATTAAAGATTCATTAGTTATTAATTCACTAATTATTTCACTTTGTTCAACATATATATATATATATACTATAAAATATGATAGACAGATTGATATTGGAGAAAAAACATACTTTCGGTCGAACGTTATTGCTTGCGGTGGTGGGGCGGTGCATTGGAGCATGTAACAGTGTGTATTGTCATCCCAAGTGTGTGTGTGTTGCAGTGTGGTCAGTCAGCCGGTGGTTGGGGACTTAACTGTGGTCGATCGGCAATTATGGAATAAGGGTGAAGTCGGTGGTGGGTTCGAGCAATAAGTGCAGAGCTATGTGTCTAATGTCGTTAAATACTTGTCATCAGGGATGATTATCCCTAAAACAATGTCACTAACTATGGCCTTAGTGTTACATGCACTTCAGTGACGTGGGTAAAATAACACACGTCACTAAAAATGACATCGTCTAGTGACTAGTGATACTACTACCCATCACTAATGGGGGTACCCCTCTTGTGACAAATCGTATTATAACCTGTCGGTAATGAGAGTGCTCCATCTTTAGTTATGGCTCAGATTTTGATCCATCACTAATAATACAGTATTACTAATATGTGTAAAATAGACTATTACTACAAGTGTATTACTAACACATGTCTTTCTTATGTCAGTAAAGCTGTCATTGAAAACCGTTTGCGTGGTAGTGCACCTAGCTTTGTCTCGTAAGTAACGAACTTAAATTTTAAATTTTGAGAAAGTATATATGTATATTCATGTATGTTTGTAGATATGGATTTAATCATCGTTTGGTGTGACAAGCTTCCACGTCTCCTGCAGTCTTGTCACTTTCTCGTCTTCTCCCAATATGCATGTATAGTTGCATCGTCAAATTATGCTACATACACCCCACCAATTAGTGTCTAGCCAGTACTTCATCTCAACCTTGAACCTTTTCCTTTATTTTGCATTTAGTATAGTAGGTTTTGTCTGTGTATATATATTGTGATTGTTAGTTTGTTGCATATTCTTCTAATTATATTATTAAGACAATGTCAAAAAGAGTAGTACTGTGTTCGCTCTAGAATAAAAAAATCCTTGTGAGGGCTCTCATGCAACCAAAAAGAGTTTTAATACTAATTGTTAGCGCATGAGGCCTTAGCTCCCGTCTAACATCTATCCATATATACCGATCTCAGCTCACGTTCGAATATCCAACACAATTTAAGAACGAAGAGCCTTTTCATACTTTGGAAAATACTAGCTCCAATGACCCAACACGTAATCTAATTTCGCTCGAGAGATCCTTGTGAGGGCACGCGTAAGTGGGGCTGTGTGCATGCAGCAAAGCTAGCGGCAGCAGCAGCCTCTGACAAATCGCAGCTAGCTCAGCTCATATCAATCGAGCATCTTTTGGGGCAGATGGAGACGTCGTCGTCGTCGTCGATCGGCAGGGACCATTTCCCCCAAATTATCGAGAGATAATCATAATTAGCTAACTAATTAAACACCAGGCCGCTGCATGCCCTCTCCCTATATAAAGCCCTCGCCTGCTTCACCTCCCCGGGAGAAGAGATCCTCCAGTCGATTGCCATCTACTAGCATGCAGCTCCCTGCGTAATTCTTCTCAGAGCGAGAGAAATTAAGAGAAGCTAGCTAGCTAGATATAGGTGTAGCTCGTCTAGTGATCGAGTGATTAAGGGGGGTTAGTGCCTTAGTGAGTTTTATTAGTTGGTTAATTGGTTCTAGTTGATGGCCGGGCTGAGGGAGATGGAGTCGACGCTGCCGCCGGGGTTCCGGTTCTGCCCAAGCGACGAGGAGCTCGTCTGCTTCTACCTCCGCAACAAGGTCGCCAACCACCGCGTCGCCTCCGGCACCCTCGTCGACGTCGACCTCCATGCCCGCGAGCCCTGGGAGCTTCCCGGTAATTAACTAACCTCTCTCTCTCTCTAGATTATTTTTCTCTATCTCTCTCTCTAGGTCTCTGAACATTAATTACGTGTATTCTCGTCGTGTGTTCGCGTACGTATACGCTGTACGAGATGCGGAATTGCGTAGGTGTACGCCCCTGTACGGCTTTTGTCAGATACCGGACGCTTAATTACTTTTTTTATTGATTAGTTAATCATTGGGTTGCTTGGAGCACAAGCATAAATAGATAGAGTGATGGGTACACAGCACGCGCGAGAGCTAGCTAGCTAGCTAGCTACTAGCTTGCAAGCAACAAGCATCTGTATTAGCGCCAATAATTCGACAGTGTTTGATGGTAGCGGGCGAGCTCACATGTCCCCTTCTAATTAACCAACGTTCGCAAACCACAATGACCAATGCATGATGACCTAGGATTAGTTACCATAGTTTTCATTAGTCTTATCAATCCGTGATAGACACACGGTTACGCGTTTATTTCTAATAAATCGAACCAATAACAACAATACAAATCAGACTGTTTATATATAGATACGAAATCACACCTCGTTTCTAACTATTCTAGGCCAAGCTCGAGACTTAGAACACAACTTTACTGTACGTGTGTAGCCGTATCCAATCTCAGTTTCATGTATATATACTCGTATGTACGCACACAGATAATATAAAACCTTGTTAAAATCACACAATTCTTGGATACTTCCATACATATTACTCTAATTAATTAAGTTGATGAGGTCGGCCGATCGAACTTATCTTGACGTAGGGTCTGGCATATTTGATTTAATTTCCTCTCGTCGCAAAAAACGTAAACCCCTTAGGATAGTGATCGATGTGAACAGCTAGCCTATGCATGGGCTCGTTTGGCATTGCTCTGGGCACTGATCGATTCTGCTAATTAATTCCTATTTTTTTCTTATCATTTGAAGTTATTCTCTGTGATGAATCATTTTCAGTTATGAATTTATTTTGTTAGATGACTGTATTTTAATTCTCATGAGAGCAGATATAGCAGTGGTTTGAATGACTATTATTATGACTATATATGTAATGACTTATGTTATAAATCATATTGATTATATTGTGTTGTGTGCTAGATACTTCAATTATATATAAATATTTCTCTGATTTTTATGGGTATTTTCAATTTTTGTTAGCCTAGTTATCTTGTAAGAAGCAAGATTTTCACCTGATTCTCTCCTGTGGTAAAAAAAGATCAACCAATTCTCCTAAATCATATCCTAGCATCAATCATTTCAATTTCTGTCAATTTGGTAAGGATTCTACAGATTATTCTCTTTAGAATCGGCTCGAAAATCTCTACAAAACCAAACCAAACAAGACTAACATTAATTAATTGTTGTGGATTAATTAATATGAAGTATAGCAGCTGACCGGATGCATGCATGATGTTTGTTTTTGCTTCGTCTTCTTCAGAAGTAGCTAAGCTCACTGGGGACGAATGGTACTTCTTCAGCTTCCGAGACCGGAAGTACGCGACAGGATCGCGAACGAACCGTGCGACCAAGACAGGCTATTGGAAGGCCACGGGGAAGGATCGGGTCGTGCACGAGGCTGCCACGCGTGAGGTGGTCGGCATGAGGAAGACGCTCGTCTTCTACCTCGGGCGTGCCCCCAACGGCCACAAGACGAGCTGGGTCATGCACGAGTTTCGCCTCGAAACACCTAACTCGCAACCGAAGGTGCCGTGCCCTAGCTCGCTCACACCTCTGATCTCAGATTAAGCTATCGTACAAGAAAGTATATATGCCATGCATGACTTTGGTATTGTCACACTCACACACAAAACTAATCTTTGTGCAATAACCTTGGATATATATGTCAAGCAGGAGGATTGGGTGCTATGCAGAGTGTTCGACAAGAAGAAGCCATCAATAACAGAAGCCGAGCAAGGCATCAGCAACTGCAGCGACATTTTCGTCAACGGCGCCGGCGGCTCTGTCGGGCCATCCTCGCCCACGACGACGACGACGGCGCCTCACGTCGGCTACTCGCCCGATCCGACGACGGTGCTGGACAGGTTCGAGTTCGACCCCCAGGCAGCAGCGGCCGCAACGCCGCCGGCGCCACTGGTGCTGCTCATGCCAGCAGGTGGCGGTGCGGACCACATGGTCGGCGGCGGCGGCGGCTCAGCTAGCGCGCTGCTGAACTTGGCGATGCTGCAGTACAACTTCCTGCAGGAGCAACGGCCTCCCGCGGTCGACGTGGCGGCGGGGCCGGGCCACGTCGACACCTGCTGCCGCGGCGTCGGCGGCGGCGACGCCACGATAGCGTTGGAGATGGGGTTCGACGAGCATAGCATGGGGGAGATCATTGAGATGGAGCCAGCATGGCGCCAAGGTGGCAGCTGCAACTTCTACAACGATGAACTCTACTTCTAGCACGAACAATCAATGCACACAATTATATATGTGCATGTGTAGAGCTTAATTTGGTCCACCAGATTATAAGTAGATTTTAGAAGTGGCTTGCTAGTTTGTGGTTAGAGAGTGTGATAATTGAGGGGTAAAATTAAGGAGTTTGATTTAATTTGAGTGGCTGTGTGATCTGCAATTTGTGTAGCTAGTCAGTCTGTAGGTGAGCAATAGCATCAACTTCCCCTAAAGGGGATGATCAAATTGTGCCGCACTTTGAATTGTAATCCAAGCGAACGTGTTCATCTGATATTGAGCCATATTGCTCGTCCAAGGGGGAAAAAGTTGGCTTGTGTAATCAAACTGTGTGAAACAGTTTTTATCTAACAATTGGTCTCTTTAGCCTGGCAAATATATAAAACTTTGGCTTCTCAGATCAAAATACATTTTTTTAAGAAGATCAATTTTGTTTGAAAGCCGCATGACTATTTTCTTTTTGTAGGAGAAAACCACGTATGCCCGACTTTAATCGAAAGCTAAGTGTCGAAGATATTCGGACCAAATACATAGGATACTTTTTCTTCTTCTTTAAAGTCACTGTGCCCCCAATAAGCTTGATAAAAAGTTGTGATCTCATGACCTATAACTCAACTACATAAAACAGTCATAGCTGGATACACTGATGAATCTGTTCCTAGATCTTATACACACTACTCATCATAGTATAGGATCTAGTCATTACATATTTTCTACCTAGATCCACGATTTCTTAGGTTCTATTTGTATCCTAGATCTAATTTTTTTTATAGCTTAACAAATCTAACTCTAAGAAATCCTATATTTGATATTGTGGACAGATTGACATTGTTTAGTTAAATAATCTAATTTTCTTTTAGATTAAAAATTAAATTTTAAAATACTTTATTTTAAAGTAGACCTAGGAGATAGAAGCATACCAAAAAGATATTTAGAGATAGATTTGAAAAAAAATGGTACCCATGAAGTTACGACATTATTTGCATGAAGCTAGTGATCATTGATCACAGCGATGAATCTATTCTCAGCCTTATACATACACACCAACCATAATACTATATGAGAGTAGTACGGAAAAAGATTTCGCCAAGTACCAAAACCTAAGGTCACAATACACTCGGCGAAATGTTTGTCGAACCCGCTATCGGTGAACAGGGGTTCATCGATTGTTTTTCATCGACACTCGGTGAATACTTCATTGATTGTTAAATTTAGTACTCGGTGAAAAAAAGTGTAACGGTAACATGATAGATAGTTTTCTAAGTACATAAAGTTTGTCACTTGACAAATAAAAAACTGAAAATAAAAAAGGTGAGGTCGTGACCGGGCTCGACGACAAGCGGGGCGGGGCACGGTGATGGGAAGGACAGGGCTTGGTGATGGGCGAGGCGGGGGCACGGCGATGGGTGATAGGCAGGGCGTGGCTCGGTGACAGGCGACCATTTTTTGGCGTCGAATTCAATTTTTTGGTGAAAATTTTAGAATTTTGGCGTCGACTTCAAAAAAAGTTTGCCAAGTGCCAAATTTTTGACACTTAGCAAACAATTTGTGTTTGCCGAGTGTATCAATTTGGCACACTGCATACATGTTTTTTTTTCATTTTTTCATTTTTTGTTGATTTTATTTTTTCTTTTTTCTTAGCAGATTTTGTACAACTAACTGACCTTGAAAAATGCCAAAATTTTTAATGGTACGAGGAATGTTGTATTTTGATAGTAGAAACTTTTCAAATTCTAAAGAATATTTAACTGTCAATTTGCATTTAACCTAACCTATTTCTTCTTTAATTTCTCTTTTATCCTAAAAAAATATTCGGTTTAATTTCTTAACATTGTACATGATAACTTTTTACAAAAATTTTTAATTTTTATAATGTCATCTATGTATCATATCATAATAATATGACATGTCTCGTATTTTTCAGGCTTTATTTGATTTTTTTTGAATAAAAAACTATTAAGATCTATGTTACCGATCGAGCATCGTAATCTAGATTTTTTAAATTTTCTTTCAATTTAGTGGATAATAACTAAAAATGTAGTAAAAGCATTAATATTATTTTTCAATAAATTGTTGTTTATTGTTTTAGGTACTTAGAATTCAAGTTTCATCTATTTCAATTTAAATCATATAAACACACTTAATAAATTTAAAAAGTAAATGAATTAAAAAAATACTAAATTTTTACATTATATAAGTTATGTTGTATTTTGATCGTAAAAACATGAACCCAAAATATTTTCAAACAAAGTTACAAACATCACATAGACTCAAAACTTTTTTCAAAAAAAACAATGAATATCCTGGGTTTACGAGTGTTAACACTAGAATGAACCAGAATTTTTCGTTAGTTCCATTTTTTCTATTTTTTTTGCCAAGTATCGTAAGGATATTTCTGTCTTTGGATGTTAGTGAGTTGGCCATGTCTGAAGTACTTTTTCTTTCCTTCTCGACCCAAAAGATATAGGAGTAAATTTAGCCCAGAAAGGAAAAAAACTGGGCCAAAAAGACATACAGGAGGAGAAAATCTAGAAATTTCATCAATAACGCTAGAAAATTTAAATTTTAAAAAAGTAAACGGATTAAAAACACTAAATTTTTATATTATATAAGTTATGTTGTATTTTGATTATAAACACTTGAATCGGAAATCTTTTTCAAAGAAAGTTACAAACATCACATAGACTTGGAAACTTTTTTTTTAAAAAAAACAATAAATATCTGGGTTTGCTGAGTGTTAACACTGATTGAATCCAAAATTTTCGTTAGCCACATTTTTCTATTTTTTGCTAAGTATCATAAGGTTAATTTTGCCTTTGGCTCATAGGGAATTTTTTTGCCATAAGGTTAATTTTGCCTTTGGCTCATAGGGAGTTTTTTTACCAAGTATGGTAAGGTTAATTTTGCCTTTGGCTCATAGGTAATTGGCCATGTTTGAAGTTGTTACTTTTTCCCTTTTTCAGTTTAAAAGATATATGGGAGTAAATTTAGGCCAAAAAGAAAAAAAATGGACCAAAAAAGACAAACAAGAGGAGAAAAATTAAAAATTTACGCTAGAAGGAGGGCTTGAACCTCCGACCTTGTGGTTAACAGCCACACGCTCTAACCAACTGAGCTATTCCAGCTTGATGATTTTGCTTCCTCAATTATTTTAATGATTTTTTACACACACCGAAGTCAAAAATAGTTAAATCTTCTATTTCAGCTAGAATGTAGTAAAGAGTCTTTGCATTTAGTTTCAAATATATAAGCAGTATCAGTATTTCAAACAATGCTCCAAACTAAATGAAATCAATTATTACAGGCGAAGGTTGGATCGGACGGGTGATTCATGAATTATGAAAAAAATGACACATGTTTGGCCAGTGGATTGAATAAGTAAATTTTTTATTGGAGGGATGTTGAGAATGAGAATAGTGAAATATTAACTATTAATAGAACGTGTTATTTATCGTTATAAATTAACATTAAAACTCAAAAATCCATTATATTAATCAGGCCCACGTGAAGAGACAGCTCATACCCAGCGATCGCCACAAGTGAGTACCAAATCCGAGTAAAAAAACGAGAACAAAATTTAATCAACAAACAAATAAATCAAAAATTTAAACATCAAAAAACAAAAAAAAGACAATCCGAGTAAAAAACGAGAAAAAAATTTAATCAACAAGCAAATAAATCAAAAAATTTAAACATCAAAAAACAAACAAAGAAAGACAATTTTTTTAACGAACGAACAAATAAATTATAAAAATTTAAACACCTCCTCCGTCTCCGTCTCCGTCTCCGTCTCGTCTCGCCCCCCATCGTCACCACCACCCATCGAAACCCCGCACGCACGCTCGCACGCTCGCTCGCCGCCGCCTTTCAAATTTCTCTCCTCTCTAAACCCCTACCCTACCCACCCACCGGCAGATCCGACGCGCGCCGCGGAAACCCGCCGGAGATCGTAGCGGCGCGCCGCGGCGGCGGCGAGGGGTAGGGTTCTGCTGCCGGCGACCCGCGGCATGGAGGCGCAGGCCACGGCGACGGTGAAGGAGGCGCTCGCAGCGCTGTACCACCACTCCGACGACGCCGTCCGCACCGCCGCCGACCGGTGGCTGCAGCAGTTCCAGCACACGCTCGACGCGTGGCAGGTCTGGGCCTTCCTCGAATCTACTCGATCTCGGCTCCCATCTCTGTTCGTTCGCGCGGAGTGGATTTCGCGTGTGTGCGGGGAAGTCGTTGGTCGGAGGCTGTCGGGTTCGTTCTGGTGGGATTTGACCGTGGTTGTGCTGATTCCGCAATAGGGTTGGTGTGGATGGGTGATTTTTTCTCCATTTGGGATGGGACGAAATGACGATTTGCGGTTTGATTTGTTTGGAGTAGACTTCTATTCTTTGGTCAAATGGATGCACATTGTGTCTGATTAGTGATTTCCCATGTTGAGTCTACGGTTAATGTATGATCAGTTTGGTGAATTTAGGATTTGAGCTTATCAGCGGTGTTACTGTGTCAGATATTGTGAGTACCTTGTAGACTAGATTTGATTTTGGCTAGTGAACATAGATCATGACCTTCTTAGATTCAGTATTGTGCAGGACTTTGATGCAAGTTGGATGAGTTAAGCTTGCTATTGCTTGATCTAAATTTAGCTTGGTTTTTGCTGTTAGGTTGGGGTATGATATCATCCCTATTACCATATACTCAACCTATCATACACACACATACCATATACTCTAACATATCTGAACTACCCAAGCTTTTGGACTAGCACTAAAGTGGAATGACTGAGGTGGACGAAATGAACATAGATTTTGTGTGCATTGATGTGTATATTTGTGACTCTAGGAGAATTCCATGAAAGTTTGTTGTTCTCATTCACATTTTTAATTTTATGTTGTTAAAATTTCTATTTTTGTTTTAATGTTTTATTGTAAATGTAGTGTGTGCTCCTAGAAAATTTAGAGTTCTCATTTGGAACTCTCTTTGGGTATGGCCGATCCCTGTTTCCCCATTACAGTGAAATCTTGTTTGTGTCTTGTGGATGTTAGTCATCAAAGTATTTTCCTATTTATAATTTGCAGGTAGCTGACAGCTTACTTCATGATGAAAGCAGTAATTTGGAGACTTTAATCTTCTGTTCTCAAACCCTCAGAAGCAAGGTAAAATCGATATGTATGACTGCATCTTTCTAATTGTTTTAAACTTTAAAGTGATGTAATTGATTTAGTTCTCCCTGTTGTTTATTAAACTATCACTATAAATGCATGCAGGTACAAAGTGACTTTGAAGAATTGCCTTCAGAAGCCTTTCGTCGATTACAAGATTCGCTATATGTAAGCACCAGTTTTTGAATTTTTTCTGCGGATTATAATCATCTGGCTCTATGAACTATCAGATAGAGTCAGTCTACCGGGCTGCAATTTCTGTTTGATAATGGCCTAATGGGCATTGTTTTGCTTGCTCAAATAAAATAAAATCAATCTTTAAAAATTATGTTGTAGTTTAGATTATCTTCTCCTATTTATTTCATGTTCTCTAATGAATTTGTTTGCCTTACTCTACGATTTGGATAATCTTGTGATGATTTCATTTCATTTCATTTAACCTGGGTTGTATCTGCAGGAATTGCTGAAAAAATTTAGTAAAGGACCACCGAAAGTTAGAACACAGGTAATCAAAATACTACCTCAATTCTTTTTTTACTTGTTGTTTAGGACATCAACACAATCACCAGTATACATCTCTGATCATTACTTTTTCTAAATATGCATTCAGAAAAATATTTAACATAATTACATGAAATTGTTTTCATCATTTCATGACAAATCTACTAATGCCATTTTCACATTACAAAAATTAATACTGCTGTGTATACTAGTAGCCAAAAATTTCAATGTTTGACTGCACATATTCTAGAATGACTTCTATGAGTTCTATCTGAGTATGAAGGTAGTAATTAAGCAAACTATATTTGTATTAACACAATCATAATGGCCACACTACCTTTTTTTTTTTACTATTTTCACTTTTCAGATTTGCATTGCAATGGCTGCTCTTGCTGTGCATGTACCTGTCGAGGACTGGGGAGGTGGTGGAATTGTTAACTGGCTAAGTGATGAAATGAAATCTCAACCAGAGTTTATCCCAAGCTTCCTTGAGCTGCTAATTGTTTTGCCACAGGTACACACCATATTTAGCGTCACATGGATGTCCATTATATTCTAAATATTTATAATCCTATTTAGATGTGAACTTTACTAGCAGCTAATGTGCAACTTTAGTTTGATTAGTACATATGGAAGCACCGTGAATCCTTTTGTTACTGAAGTACCTGCATAAAAGAAAAGCTGAAATATGATCGCAATACCTTGTAAAATGTGTATTCTACTGTTTCTTATTTCCTGCACATGAAGCAGTAAAGTGGTACTGGTACCATTTATGTGCTTACTGTCTCATGTCGAAAAGACATTTTGGGGGGAGAGTAAAACAATAGACCTTTTTATTGTCCTTTTGCTATTTGGAGAAAGGTATTTTTCTAATTGTAAAGGTATATGCTGATTGTTGCTACTTATGAATAGTAAGGTAGATTGTTGATGAATCACATTCATGATTGTTAGGCATTTTTTCAATGAACCTGTAAGTCTGTAACCTGATTTCTATTTAAATCATAAAAGTACTATTATGGTTGTAATTTCATTATGTGTATATAAGTATATTATAATCATGCTTGAATTCAGTCTGAGTTATGTACACCAGCTACTCAGATTCTTATAGCCTATAGTTATTGCATCCAATGGAATATGTTGACAGTGAGACTCATGTTTACAACAATTGTCTATCATATGACACTGTTTATCTTGGTGAAGCTGGAGTTTTTTCAATGCTGTCTTTACAGGAAAGTTCTAGTCATAAAATAGCTGCTCGTCCTGAAAGGCGCAGACAGTTTGAGAATGACCTTTCTTCATCAGCTGAAGTTGCCCTTAGTCTATTGACTGCTTGCTTGGGTATTGATCAGCTAAAAGAACAGGTCAATTTCATCCTCTTCAAGATTGTTTTTTCAATATAGTTTGTAGGAGCTAAAGCGGCAAAGAAAATATTTAAAGTTTGCATGTTATTATTTCTCTAGAGAGAGCAAGCTGTTTGTTCACTTTAAAATCATTCATTACTCAAAACTTGGGAGGCATCTATTACATGTTCATTTTACTGCTTATAGCCTTATATTATGATATCCTACCCTGAAAGAATGGTTTGACTAGAGTGGTTGGTTTATTATGTGCTATTCTCATGGTATATGCAAATGGCGATAATTTATGTATCATTCCATATTCCACTTTAATATACTTAGATGGTCAGAAATCTTTCAGCCTTTCCAGACAGCAATCACATGTTTTTCTGTTATGTCATTCACATATTAGATGCTATATCCAAATCAATGCTTTAATATTGTCTAAATCCAGAAGTACATAAAATCTGCAATCTGTAAACATGAATCGATTTATGTAGCTAAATGATTAGGTGTTTTTGTAGCTAATCGTGATTGTTCTTTTTGCAGGTCTTGGAGGGATTTTCCTCTTGGCTTCGTTTCTGTCATGGGTATGCTGCTTCTTGGATTTTGATGTAGTAACACTTTATTCCTTTATAATGTAGCTTTTGTGGCACATCTAACATTATCTGTTGTTTACTACACAACTGCTACATAACAGTATTGGTCTCAGATATTTGATAAAGTGTTCTTTCTGCCAGAATCTCTGCATCTACTCTTGCTACGCATCCTTTGGTCTATACAGCGCTCTCTTCTTTGAACTCTGAGCAGTTTTTGGAGGCAGCTGTAAATGGTATTGTTTGTATATGATCATTGTTTTCATTGTATTTTAATTAGTCATCATTGTTAGTTTCTCAATTTCTCTTCATCCTTTTTAATCAATCTTTTTAAAGTTTTTTATTGCTATGATATTTATGTTCATCTCAGTTGCTATGTGTCAAGGGCGTCAGCACCTAGGGTAGGGGGCCCTTGACCGCGTAGATCATATCAGTAGGATAGGTCTTGTCAAGCTATGTTGGAGAACGGGAGAGACTTTAGAGAACAGGAGAGACAGAACTAGGGTAGAGATTGTATACTAATCTTCATTTCTTGCTTGCTTCTGCCTGAAGGGCTTACAATTATATTTATAAGGCCTAACAGATAAGAACAAGGAATCCTACTCTAACAAGGAATCTTAATCTTAACTAACAAGGAAACTAATCTTTAACTAATAAGGAATCCAATCTTAGCTTAACCAATATGACCTTAACTAAGGTGACATTTGGTTCAGGAGTTAGGTGGAAGCGAGCGGCTCCGTTCCATTCTTCATGTGTTTGGCTTGGAATTGGGTGGAATAGAACGACTCCAAAAAAAGAATATTCCTCCCAAATTCAGAACCATCCGTTCCAAAAAAAAGAAGGAATCGAGTGACCCTACCCTCCAATCCTCCTCCCGCACCGGTTCCCTCCCGCGTGGCTGCGGGACTGGCGGCGGCACGCTGGAGGCCGCTGCGCGCCTTGCGTTGTGGCTGCGGGCGTCGCTCACCTGGTGGCGGAACACTGGAGGCCGCTGCGCGCCTTGCGTGCTGGCTATCGGTGATCGGCGCTGGTGGAAAGCCATGGCTGTACCTCAGGGCACACCGCGGCGACGACCGTTGGTGCTCCGGGAGATCAGGATACAGTTGCGGGAGCTGCTCCATGCATGTCGCGAGGACGGCTGCTTCAAGCTGCACTTCGCCCATCCGGAGGAATAAGATGACGACGAACAGCTAGCAGATGATTCAGATCTAGCATATGCGCCGACGCTGCAACAACAATCACAGGAGAACGCATAGAGTACGCATTACAGATTCAAGTTCTCTGCTACGAGCTCTTCATTACTTCAATTTCCCTGCCAAAGAGTTGTAAAAATAGCCCATTTTTTGTTCACTGTGGCATCACTCGTCAATGCAATGTCACTCGTAAAAATAGCCCATCATGGATGTTATTACGAAATAAAAAGAACATGACTAAAAACATATAGCAGTGCCAGAAAAAATGTAGATTGAAACTCTGTTTCAAATCCAAATGTTTCAAGAAACCCCGTTTCAAAAAGTAAACGTTCCAAGAAATAAGTGGTGCATTACGTATAGATTTTAATATCTGTTCTATTCATATTTGTTTGACACATCATTGTATTTTGTGTTTGATTTCTGTTCTTGAACCAAATAAGGATAGAACCGTTCTGTTCTATCATATTTCAGAACCAAACAAAAAATAGAGTGGCTCTGTTCTTGCTTCCAAACGTGGAGTGGAGCCATTCCATTCTCAAAATCTGGAATGGAGTCATTTTGTGATATGAGATTCTTGAACCAAACGCCACCTAATATGGAAGTTGAATAGTTGATAAATCCAATCTTTAGCTAACAAATATAATCTTTAACTAATATGGAAGTTGATCCCTTAAGGGCCGGTTGGTGTTGCCGCATCAGCCCATGACATCTCCCCCATCCTTTGAAGAATAGAGCGGGTGAGGCACTGTTGACATCTTCCGATTTGGTAGACCGGAGAGGCCATGCCAGAAAACCCTATGACCCTTGCTCCAAAAGGACATGGAGAGTGTACTAAAATCCCATGTGATTGCCCTGAGTGATGCTAGCCACTGTGTTCCTAGGACTATGTCATAGTCGACTAGGGGTAGTGCATAGAAATCTGATTGGAAAGCTTCATCGCTGATCTTGAAAACGATGTTGTGGTACACGCCCGGGCATGGCACACATTCTCTGGTGGCCAACTTGACTTGCATATGGCCGTGAGGGAGTTGGAGAGTAGTATGGACTACCACCTTCTCAGAGATGACGTTGTGGGCGGCCCCTGAGTCTAGGAGGGCAAGTAGTGAGGTGCTGCCTATCTGCACGCGTACTTGCATTGTCTCACACGGACATGCACTAGTGATGACGATGATCTGTGGCTCGGTTGGTGCGGAGTCGTCGTCGATGGACAAGTCGAGGAGGAATAGGCGTGAGCAAACCCTGTAGTGGCTAGGACTGAATTTCTCATTGCAGTTGAAACAAAGCCCGAGACGACGACATTCCTCCACCTCTGCTTGGGATAGTCATTTTACCATCTGTTTTGCCACTGTGACCGATGTTGTCGTAGAGGTTGGTGGCGGTAACGATGCTTGGAGTGCCAAGTGAGCCGGTGATGTGGGTAGGAGGCCACGATCTTGATGGTGTGATGGTGTTGGGGTCGGGACCAAGGCAGCGACGCACTGATCGTGAAGCTCCAGCCTCTAGCTTGTGGGCCAAACTCATGGCGACAGCGAGGGACTGTGGGTTATGAAGTTCAGTGTCGAGGCTGAGTGGGGGCTACAGACTGGCGGTGAACAGTTGGACACACTGTTGCTCAGTGAGGACGCCTGCGTGTGACAGGAGCCCTTGGAAGCGGTCTTGGAACTCCTCCACAGATCCCGTGCGCTTGCATGCAGCGAGCTCGCCAAGGGATTGGAGCGGAGAGGCAGTCCAAAGCGTAGGTTCAAGAGCTCTGAGAATTGTCGCCATGTTGGAGTTCCTTTATCCATCTCGATCTACATATACCAAAGTTGTGCGGTATCGAGGAGATTGTATGACACCATCCATACCTTCTCTTCCTCGATGATGCGCTGCTAGTGGAAATACGACTCACAACGGTTGAGAAAAGGAAGAGGATCTTCCTTGCCGTCATATTTGGGGAAGTCCATTTTCTTGAACCAGGGAGGTCGGTCACCGTGGTGCTCGCCGGTTTGCTGAGGGGCTGATGGAAGGGCCCCATAGCGTTGTGGGTGCTGAAGGCGTTGTATTGCCAGAGAGTTATCTGCGGTGGTGGTGGAGAGGTCATGGACGATGGCGGTGAGGTCCCTGAGCTGGACCATCATCTCAGCCAGGGTAGGTTGAGGATCTTCAGAGACTGACATGATGGGGGCGACGGCGGTGTGGTCCGACTGATTGGTCGGGGGCATGGTGGAGGATTGTCTGGATCCTGATACCAAGTTGTCAAGGGCGTCGACACCTAGGGTAGGAGGCCCTCGACTGCGTAGATCATATCGGTTGGATAGGTCTTGTCAAGCTATGTTGGAGAACGGGGGAGACTTTAGAGAACCGGGGTAGAGATTGTAGACTAATCTTTATTTCTTGCTTGCTTCTGCCTGAAGGGCTTACAATTATATTTATAAGGCCTAACAAATAAGAACAAGGAATCCTACTCTAACAAGGAATCTTAATCTTAACTAACAAGGAAGCTAATCTTTAACTAATAATGAATCCAATCTTAGCTTAACCAATATAACCTTAACTAATATGGAAGTTGATCCCTTAAGGGCCAGTTGGTGCTGCTGCATCAGCCCATGACACTATGAACATTGTAAATTGGAATACAGCTTTAGATTTTGTTTCTGTTTGCTCACTGCACAATCGAGTTTCTATGCACTGCAATTTGCAATGATGTTGGGTAATTCTTGTAAACTGTGATGTTGAATTCACAGATAGCCAAGTTCAGAAATTAGGAATATAATATACTAACATCTTGGTATCAACCAGCTATTTGCTTGGGTATAACTCATAAGAAAGGGATGTTCTATGGAATAGTGTGACAAGCATGGTTATTAGGGTGTCCCTAAGGCGTCACCATGGCGCCAAGGAGGCGCAGCGGGTTACCATCTAGGCCTAGGCCACCACAGGGTATTTTGTCTAGGGCTACCGGGGTTCGGCGCAGGGCAGTGAGAACGAACCTTTTGGAGGTCGGGCGGGACAGAGGTGAGGGAGAAGATCTGGAGGCGGAGGATGTTGAGGCCATGCTCTGTGTCGTACTCCATCTTGTGCTCCTCTGCCCCCCCCCTCCTCGCCACCGCCATCGGGATGATAGCGTGGCGATGGGCTCAATGGTGGTTACACAAGTTGTAAATAGGTGACAATGATGTTTTTTGGAGGGTGGTGGTGACATAGTTTGGTTTGATGGTACAATGCATCTTACTCCCTATGTCCCAAAATATAGTGCCTTTTAGAGTTTAAAATTTGTCCAAATATAACAACCTGAATCTAGTACTAGAAAAATGTCACTTTTACCTCTAAAGTACCCACAATATCTTAAGACTTCATTACTCATTACTCTACCCAAGTAACCCAACTATTTCCGGGCCCACTCTCACTCATCCCGAGAAGGATATTATAGTCTTTTTGCATACCTACTTAATACATGTGCCCAAGCCTAAAAGTCCTTACATTTTGGGATGGAGAGGGTAGATGCAGACATGCAGTACAGATCCATACAGGAGCTCCCATGTTGGCCTGAGTGCCCATTCCTCCTTGTTGACCTGGTACACTGTTGTGGAGCATAATCTCACATTCTGATTCTGCACCATCCTCTTCCCTTCATCTATGATCTGCAACACCACTTCAGTACACGCACACCAAGGAAGGATTCATCAATCTACCCTATCCTCATCTGACCCTGCTCATCATTGAAGTTGCGGAATACGACATGACTCAATGTGTATGTAACAGGTGTAGCTTAAGCTGCAGCTTCTTTACAAATTACAATGATCTGCTTCAGTTTGGTCAAAAGCAGTGTTCACGTAGGGGCTAGGTGCTAGTCAAGCAGCAACCCGGCACCTATCGCCTAGGGGCGCCTAGAGTTGCCCTGTTTTTCTTCTTTTTCAGGCGCTCCCCTCCCTTTATCCTCCTCTAGCGCTGATCCCCTCCCTTTATCCTCCTCTAGGCGCTGCTCCCCTCCCCTCCTCCAAACGTGCTGCTCCCCTCTCTTCTCTTCTCCTCCCTGCCCTGGGTTCCTCTCCGGCGTGGCGTTCTGCTGCCACCGGCGGTGACGGCCGGATCTAGGCTGCACGTGCCTCTCGTTGCCGTATCCAGGCCACGCACGCATTTCCCCATGTTGGATTTGGCCATGTGCGTGCCTCCCGTCACTGGATCTCGCCGTGCACGCGTCTTCCGTCGCTAGATTTGGCCGCCAGCAGCCTCGGTGCCGCCGCACCATGCTGCCCAGTGCCACGGTCAACCGCCCAGCATCGCGGTCAGCTTGCCGCTTGGAGGCAAATCGCGGCGGCAGGTCGGCGCCCAATGCCTAATGGCTGCCTAGCACCGCCTTTTAGAACACTGTTCAAAAGGTGGATCTTTTCTAGCTTAAGTCAGATTCTGAATCTGAGGCCATTCTTTGGGAAAAACCATGCACTGAATATCATGGTGTCACTGGTCACAAGGGAAGACAAGATTGGATGCACTCCTGAACATAAATTGTAATGAAAGGAAGGAACAGACCGAGGTCCTTGACCTCGGCGATGCGGCGGCGCCGTGGTGGCGCAGCTGCTAGCCGAGCCAAGCCAAGCCCTCAGCCGAACAAGTGGCTACAAACCTAACTCAACACACACCCTAAACAAATCCCTGCCCCAAGTGCACAGAGGCTAACTAACCCCCTCTTATCTCTAACAAATAGCTAACAACTTGTAGAAAAAGATAAACTAATAAAGAGATAGAGATAAACTAATCCTAACAGCTAAAACAGAAATCAGGATTATAACTAATCTGTTACAGTACCGTGGTACGGTACCGTTCACGTGAACAGTACCGCGGTACCGTTCATGTGAACGGTACCGCGGTACTGTGCACGGGTTAGAAGGCCTGGGCCTGGCCCACTTCCTACCCATGACACTTCACCCCCCTAAAAACGCATCTCGTCCTCGAGCTGCTGAGTCGTTGTCACCGCTGTCGCCCACCACTAAGATGACGACGCGAAGGAGATGCAGACGACGACGGAGGCCACGACAGTCGGCATCACCTCTCCATGCGGGGAAGCAGCAGCCCACACAGCGGACAGCGGCGGTGCCGCGCCGTGCAGGGTGGCAGCGACCAACAGCGGTGTCGCGTCGTGCAGGGGTCTGTCGGGTCTCGAATCTTGGCGGCGTAGCGCCCCGACGGCTGCTTCCGCGCGTCGAGG
Organism: Zizania palustris; assembly: GCA_019279435.1. NCBI lineage: Eukaryota > Viridiplantae > Streptophyta > Magnoliopsida > Poales > Poaceae > Zizania > Zizania palustris. The sequence continues at coordinate 13,355,800 of JAAALK010000080.1, forward strand.
TGCCAAATCTCCGACGTTGGCTTTAGCTTCTTTAACTCCGACATCACGGGGTGCGTCTCGGAGGTGAAGGCGGAGGTGGCCCGCAACAAAGGGAGCTCGGCTAGGGCTTGGCCAGTGGCGGCGTCTCCCTTCCCTCCTCCCCCTTGTAGATCCATGGGAACCGCTTCTGCTACAAGGGCAGGCCGCGCCTCAAGCCCGCCTACGAGTTGCTTTGTGTCAGCTTCCACCTCGAGGACCTCTAGCACGGTGACCCTCTCCTCCAAGGATTGGATTGGTTGCAGCGGTCGCAACATCTCTTCGATGGCATCTAGGCGTTGCATAATAGACTTTAGCCTGTCATCGACGATGCTCCCCGAACCGGTGCTAGATTGGGAATTCATCGCAGTAGAAGAACCTGAGAGCTCCGATACCAAGTTGTCATCGGTCACAGGGGAAAACAAGATTGGACGCACTCCCGAACGTAAATTGTATTGAAAGGAAAGAACAGACCGAGGTCCCTGACCTCAGTGATGCGGCTGCGCCATGGCGGCGCAGCTGCTAGCTGAGCCAAGCCAAGCCCTCAGCTGAACAAGTGGCTACAAACCTAACTCAACACACACCCTAAACACATCCCTGCCCTCTGTTTATATAGTGCACAGAGGCTAACTAACCCCCACTTATCTCTAACAAATAGCTAACAACTTATAGATAAAGATAAACTAACAAAGAGATAGAGATAAACTAATCCTAACAGCTAAAACAGAATTATAATTAATCTGCTACAGCCAAGGTTAGAAAAAGCGTTATGCGCTATGCGTGCGGTGACCTACTGCATAGCGCTTAGGCGTTTTATGCGTCATTAAGCGGCGCTTAAGCGTTATTGACTTAGTCAACGAAAAGACCAAAAATAGGTAGAATTTTTGAGTTTCAGGTAGCTTACATTGAGATGAGTTCTTTATTTCTTTAAAATCAAATTGTCCCTTTGTTGTCTTCCTGTTCATGTCTTCTTGAACACCTGCACAACATCAACTAAGAGATGGTTAGTTCAAGAATCAAGATAATAGTAGATATAACTAATTATAGAAAACTGAAATTATTAACTTATCTCTCTCAAACAGTAGGATCAGCATTCAACAATTCTGCAAATTCAGCACCAAACAACCATATAATGCATAAGTCTGCACCTACACAACACAAGCAGTAATGTACACAACTAACACAAGTAACATAAGTACATAACAGCACCAAACAACCATATAATGCATAACATGAACACAAATTCAGAGATGTTCTTAGATTCATAGAGTTACAATCACACCACAATACCACATAATGCATGAATATGAAATAAATCTCTCAAACACAATAATAAGTCTCCTCAAAGTCTCAAACACAATAAATTATTATTGGTGCATGATGACACCATGCCATCTTCATTGAAAACCAGTCACTGTCCTTATTTCATCATCATCTTCATCTTCAAAAGATATGACATCCATTTTGAAACATATCTTGCTGTTTGATGTGTTCTCTCTTTCCAAAGTGCTTCATTTATATTCTTTTGCCTCAAAGCTTCAGTCCTAGTTGCTTTTGGATCAATGGGACGAGTGAACCTATCCATTGGGCCTAGAATGCAAGGATCTGCAGAGCTGCCATTCTTAGAATGCACCTCTTCTCCCTCTGTCCTTATCTCTGACATCCCTGTTGAAATCAATACAGAATCCCTAAGATCTCTGTCTTTCAATAACTTCTCCTTCTTCTTCTTACTTGTTTCCTCTAGATTTGCCTTGCACTTTGCCTTAACATCATTGCTGACTCTCTTACACTTTGCCACAGAAGAGCCAACATGGCCAAGATGTTGCTTCAATCGATTGATCCCTCCAGTGCTCTCATGGCCACAAATAAGACACTTTACTCTCATCTTGTCAGCAGGATTTGGTGTGACCCCCCATTCCCATCCCATGTCATCAGAGTTCCTCTTTAGTGGATTTGAATTTGACTGAACCTCAGCCCTCTCCTCTGCCATCTCAACATTAGCAACTATTGTGGGTGTAGTCATCCTGTATTAAAAATTTAGAACAATCAGATTGAACAATGAACATATGCCCTCTTTCCTCTACCATCTAAGCAAACATACATAAACACAGATAGCTTCAATCACAGAATGTTATCAGAATAAATTTTGTTGAGCAGTTAGATCATGACAGTAACTAGGGTGCCTTAAACTAAAGGTAGTTCACACTACATTGCAGAAGAATCTCTAGCTTCATTCCTCTGCTCCAAACCATGGAAAGGTACCAATCTGATATTCTGATTTATGGGATATGAGGTACCAATCAATAATACACAATATGATAGACAACTAGTAGGCTAGTAGCAGCAGACAACAGTAACTAATTAACCTGGAAGAGGAGGAATACCTGGGAGCAATCAGCAGTGAGATCTGTCAGGGGCCGATGAGGGGGATGGCAGCAGTGGCGGCTGGCTTGGGCGACGGCTGCAGCGGGGGCCGACGAGGGAGGCGGCCGCAGCGGGGGCCGGCTTGGGCGACGGCCGCAGCGGGGGCCGGCGAGGGAGGCGGCCGCAACGGGGGCCGGCGAGGGAGGCGGCCGCAACGGGGGCCGGCGAGGAGGACGACTGCAGTGAGGGCTGGCGGCTAGGTACTCTGTTCTGTTCTTCTCTGTCCACGACTCCACGTTGCATATATTTCGCACATGCATCGCAAGACGCCAAAAGTTTCCCGCGGGCAACACCTTTTCTCACGCGCTGGCGCGCGCGCGCGCCAAAGTTTCCCGCGCGCTTCCGCACCGCTCCCGCGCGCTTCCGCACCGCTTCCGCGCCGCTTCAGCGCCACAGCGCGCTATAGCGGTCCGCCTATGCGCGCTACCGCTAAACATAGCGCTTAGGGGCTAAGCGCAGCGGAAGTGCACCGCATGGCGCCTAATCGCGCTGCAGCGGGCGCTTTTTCACGCATTTGCGAACCCTGGCTACAGCACTGCTGTACTGTTCACGTGAACAGTTCCATGGGTACTGTTCACGGGCTGGAGGGCCTGGGCCTGTCCCACTTCCTACCCGTGACACATGGCTTATTCAGTTTCTTCATAAACCTTCCATACCATGCATCCCCTCCTCATTCTCTCTGTTGTGATCACTCTCGAGATGAAATCAGGATTTAATTGGCATGTGCCTTTACTACCTTTGCTTCCCGTTGTCAAGTTCACTGCTTCCTCATGGTTGCTCAAGTGGTGCAGACGTTGGCTTTCATCAATATAACCGCTCATACTCTTTCTCTACTTGCCATATGTCCTTGTCGCCAAGATCTGGGTTGGCATGATACTTTGCTGATGTTTATCTGCAATAAGCATCCTATCAGCAATAAGGCTTGGTTAACATGTCTGATTGATCTGATTCATAGAGTTCCATTCAAGATGGTTTGGTAAAGTCAGCTTGTTTTTGCTTTTAGCAGGTACAAATCCCTCAAAGTTTTCCAAGCAATTTTTTAATCTTGCCACATATGTTGACCTTTTGGGCTTATAAGCAAAGTTAGAAAAGGTTGGCTTATTGAATAAATTAAGCTTAGCTTGGGCCTTTGATATACTATACTTATTGTGAATGTTCATATCTAGTACATCTAATACAACTACTTATATACTAATGTTTTTGTTAGCTACTCACTAATTAATTTTGTTTAAATTGTCAGTTACTTCTGAATTGATACATTTTACGGTATCACGAGAAGCTAGTGGCATCACCGAACAGTTTCCACTTATTCAACTTCTCATTCCTTATGTTATGGGTCTCAAGGAGCAGCTCAAAGATTCGTCTAGGGTTTGGAATCTCCTACAAATCTTACATGACTTACAATTTATTTATTTGCAAAACTTCTGCTTGCTCATACTAGTATATTTCAGTGGTTTGGGTGATACAGTACATTGGCAAACAGTAAAATTGTAACTACACTTTTTTGTTATCGTCATGTTACCTTAATGATTCTTTTGTCCTAAAATGGATGCTTTCTTTTGAATAAAATATATCAACAACAAACTGTCTGGTTAAATGAATCTTATAGTTTGGCAGTTTGCACAAAAACAGAAACTTTGCAAGAATTTTGCTCACGTTTGTCACCTATTGGTGTCCATTATCTTCTAGTCATGTAATTTCATTTAAGTAACAATACCAGTTGATACTTGTTGAACTTTAGTGCTTTACCTTGTTTTTGTTTGCTCTTTGAAAGGTCATTTAGCATTATGCCACATATAATAAGTTTTCTGAAACACACAGCGAGCAAGCTATATTTATGTAATGTTTGACATTTCTATTGTTGGCTTGTTGGACATATCAGTGTAGGCAGTAAATATATAAAATTTGCTTGTAGTAAACTTTATGTGAGCATTTATATGCTTCTCAATTTTCATGGCGCTTTGTATCATTCCATCATCCCTTTTAATTTTGTGTCATGCAATTGCTATGTCTGAACATATTTTTCAGTACTGTCTATAATAAATTATATCTGTATCATCAGGATGAAGATGATGTAAAAGCTATTGCCCGTTTGTTAGCAGACATGGGTGATTCTTATGTTGAGTTGATTGCAACGGGTAAAACTCCATGGATGATGCTCATTGTCTGGATTTGTCTCCTGGGGTTCATATCTGCAAAAGTTCATTGTGGTCATTCATATAACATGCTTTCTTTTGATCTTTCTACAGGTTCTGATGATGCTATGCAAATAGTGAATGCTTTGCTGGAAGTTACTTCTCATCCAGAATTCGACATTTCCTCCATGACGTTTAATTTCTGGCATCATCTTACGCTTAACCTGACTGATAGGTAACTTTACTAAAGTATTAATAGTTTTTTCACAAGAAACAATCCTTTGAGAACTTACACATTCTAGGGGCTCGCATGCATCATATGGATCTGAGGCCTCAATTGAAGCCGAGAGAAATAGAAGACTGCAGATATTTCATCATCCATTTGAAATTCTTGTTTTTCTGGTATGTATTTGATGGGGTGATGATTATTAGTATAACCGTCATCTACTCATCTGCATAAGATGTGTCACATAATAATAAACTTGACATGCCAACTGAATCAGGTAAGTTCCCAAGTTGAATATCCTGAGCTCTACCACACCTTTTCAGAGGAAGACCAAAGAGATTTCAGACATACGCGATATGGTATATGCAATTTTCTTTTAACAGAGTTACTTTTGCAGTTCATGTTGGCTTTTTCATACAACTAGTCAAATAATTGGAACCATTATTCTTCAGCGGTTAGTGATGTGTTAGTTGATGCAACTGATGTTCTTGGAGGCGACCCGACACTAAAAATACTTTTCACGAGGCTGATTCAGGTGAACTAAGCTTTTTTAACTCATCTATTTCTATTTGGGCCCATTCATGTGTTAAATTGCTCTTGGTCCCATGCTATCCTTCCTCAGAAATTGTGGAATGTCAGTTTCTTGTTGTTTTGATATATGTCTGGCTGTGCTGAATTCTGGGATCAGAACATCTTTTTTAAAGAAGTGTACTTAGTTACTGAATGTTATTTGTCAAGGGAATTCTCACATGCCCATTTGTGGACATTCTGGAGGAAACCTGGGATTGAAGTTAATTTATGGAATTTATTATTAAAATTCATGGCATGTTTTTTTATCTACTTTTTTATATGTATTCTTGTCTTTTATAATTACCTATTTTTTGACAAATTTCTTTTGTATGAAAACATGCTAGTTGCATAATAGCTTATTTCAGACGTGAACAATGCAAATGACATGGAGTGTACTTCGTCCTATTAGTCTAGACTAGTAGACTTTCACTTGTTGTGTATAATGAGTCTTGCATGGGACTTAAGTAATTTATGCAACTCATATCAAATTAATTTGTTTTGATTATTTACCATCATCACAGGTTTTTGTCCATCCATGTCGTATTGTTGAGTTCCCTATCTGATGTGTAATTAAACAACTTATTTCCTTTTGAGCTATCCATGTGCTAGAAACATAAGTTGGAAAACCACTTTTCTTTCGCACTGCCCCTACTTTTATTATTTTTAGAACCTTTCTTTTTTTCCCTTCGGTTTGTGTGGTTTGTCTGGGGTGTCATCTATCCTACCCAAACTTGCTTGGGTCTAAAGGCTGATGTTGTGGTTGTATCAATGGCATTCAAGCTTTTAACATGGTTACCAATGGGTCTCCACATGGTAAAGGAGGGAAGTTCCCTTTCTCCTAAAAAGGTTGTGATAGTCTTAGTGAGCCAATGGAAAACCTAGCCACTTAAAATTGTGATGAAACACAAGTTTAGGTTTCAACTCTAGTTTACCTCAACTTGTTTGGAATTGAAAGGCTTTGAAGAAGAGCAATACCAACACATCTCCATATTTGTTGCCTTACTGTTGATTAGACTCCCTCCTTCCCCTCCCTCCTTGGGGCTTTTAACATCGTTGTGTGCATTCATCTCGATTTGTCTTTTGATTTATCAAACCTAATGTGGCATCTTGTTCTCGACGGCTCTGACAGCATCAGCTCTTCGGCGTCTTTTTCCTTAATGGCTGCTATGATTGCATCACTTGATCACTGTATTCGTCTTTACTGCACATTGCACATCTTGGTTCGCTGGCACCATCACATGCACGCCCACTTCATGATGCCTCTCTATGTGTCTGCGGTTTCAAGCTATCTCATAATTTGCATTCCAACTTTGGCAATTCGGCTACATCGTCCACGTTTATCTTACGCAACTATCGACCATAGGTTCTTTAGACTCATTTGTTTTTGGCTATCTCGACTATGGCATAAAGTGCCCCAGCTTTCCTTATCACCATGATTACCATTGTTTTTAACATGTGCTATATCCGGTACTCGATTTTACTTGCCCAGCTTCCTAATCTCAAAATAAAATATCTTTAGTCCCCTAATAAAATATTGTATTTTTGTATTTTAGTCGTGTGGAAACTGTGCTGGACAGAACCAAAAATGGCAACCTGTCGAGGCTGCCCTGTTCTGTATACAAGCTGTTGCTAAGTCGGTCTCAGTTGATGAGAAGGAAATACTACCACAGGTATGAATAGCATCTTGTGTGCCTTTTGTTTTTACTTATGATTCATATGCTAGTATGCTACTAACTGATGGTAAGGTTACTGAGTGGATACTGACTTGGTGCGTAGTACATGAATTTACTGCCAGTTTTCCATTCCTTTATACCGGATGCTGGTCATGATAATGTATTTCTGTTGTTATTAAGGTCATGTCACTCCTTCCCACCTTTCCTCATCAAGAACAGTTGCTGCAAACAGGTACATTTCGGTATAATTGATAGTTCAGCAATCCTTGGTTGGGTCTCAATGCTTTGAATCTTACTGCGACTGGGATTCATGTTTTCTCTGATAGACACTAGCTGGTTACCAGTTACCACTGATTGAGATTTAGGTTTCTAACAAAGTGACAAGTTAGGGATATGATTATTCTTATTTTGACATATTCGTACTTGCTTCTAAACTAATCATTACATGATAGTTTCAAATTCTTGTATGCGTGTTCATGTGTTTTCCTTTTTTGTGGGTGGTGGTTGTGTTGTTGAAATTAACAATTTAAAGAGTTAACTGGTTCTTCCTTAGCCTGATTATGACAATGTTTGGAGTTCAAATGTACTTGAAACCTGCAGTTTGTTCACTTATTGGGGAATTTTCAAAATGGATTGATGCTGCCCCATCTGAACTGCCGATACTACCACCTTTGGTTGATATTCTCAACAAGGGTATGAGAACATCGGAGGATACAGCTGCAGCTGCTTCTGTGGCATTCAAGTATATATGTGAAGGTAGGAATTGGGTATCCCCATACCTTAACGTAATCTCTATTCTTTTAGCTTATATATAATTTTCTTAGTTGTGATACGCTGTGATGTTGAATAGTTCATGGAACATTTATCTCTATTTCTTTGGCTGTTTGCATTTTAAGTTTTTAACATAAATTTGCATTGTAATCACAAGTAATCAGCTGTGTAGTTAAATTGTCTCATGTGTGTTAAAGACTGTAGGAGAAAATTCTCTGGGTCATTGGATGGCCTTTTCCAGATTTACCAAATTGCAGTAAGTGGAGTTGGTGGTTACAAAGTTTCTTCTGAGGACTCATTGCATTTGGTTGAAGCCTTAAGGTTCTTTAGATCCCCCCCCCCCCCCCCCCCCCCCCCCAGTACTCTAGTCATTTGTTACTACTGTAGTTTTGGTTTTGTTCAATATTTCACCTGACATGTTCTTGTAATCGTCAGTGTGGTTATCACGGCACTCCCACCAGACCATGCAAACAGAGCCCTGGAATTAATCTGCCAACCAGTAATTAATCCCTTGCAGGTTAGTATCAATATTTTGTAGTCATTTGGTTACTTTGATTTATCCATGCTAATACGATACATTTACCAAATAGGAAATAATCCAGCAAGGAGAGACAGTTCTTCAGCAAGTTCCTGTTCGACAATTAACTGTGCATATAGACCGTTTATCATGCATTTTTAGGTGGTGATCACCTGCTATATATTTATATACCAAAATGTCTTCTTTTTAAAAATTAAATTCTCCAAATTTTGCAGAAATGTGAAACTTCCAGAAATAGTTGCTGAAGCTGTCAATAGATATTGGCCCATATTGAAAAGTATTTTTGATCAGTGAGTATTTGAATAAAACAGAAATGGGAAGAAGTTACTATTGATATTATATTCACTATTCAGAAAAGGTTTTGTCTGTTCCTACCTTATTGATATATTCCTTTGCGCAGCCGGGCATGGGATACAAGAACCATGGAGTCACTATGTCGATCTTGCAAATTTGCAGTGAGTTTACCAATTTATTATTTATTTTAGTAGGGCTGGCAGACTTGCAGTTTTAGTTTATACAATCTGATCCAATACAAGTATTGTCACAGGTGCATAATGGTGGCATAATGTTTCATAGAATATGATCATGTTCTTACTCATCGTTGGCTTCATTAAATTCTAGAAATAATTTGATCTTAGTGTGTTGGCGTTTTCCAAATATGGTGAATACTAAATTGCGAGTTAACATTTTCTTTTATTTATTTGTCTATACTTTTCACTTTTATAGAGAGCATCATGTTGGTTGTGTAATTGCCTTACATTATCACTGTCTCCTGTGGTCAGTTCAGGACCATGCAAATTTGAACTGTTAATACTTCTGTGATGATCAATAATGCATTTTATCTGTGGTGATGAAGGTAAGGACATGCGGGAGGTTCATGGGAGTCACCATTGGTGCAATACTTACAGAAATACAAACTCTATATCAGCAACACAATCAGTCTTGCTTCCTTTACTTGTCGAGTGAAGTTATTAAGGTTCTTATTCGTTTCAGATGTCCTGTAGTGCATTTGTTATTGTCTTCGATTTTCTAACAACATTGTTAATAGATATTTGGGCCAGATCCAGCATGCGCAGGCTATCTTGCAAGTCTGATACAGGTGCTTTTCGGCCATACAGTACAGCTTCTCCGAGTGATTCAAGTACTATTCCTTCTTTTCATCTGGGACATTCAGATATCGAAAGTATGATCAACATGATAAGTAATTTCAGAATTGCATTATCTATGTTTACAGGATTTTACAGCTAGACCAGATATAGCTGATGATTGCTTCCTGCTATCATCAAGATGCATTCGTTATTGTCCTGATTTATTTGTACCCACAGAGATGTTTCCAAGATTGGTTGACTGTGCAATGGCCGGTATAACTATACAGCACAGGTAGTGCCTTGAATATAGTCTACCTGACTCATCAAAACTATGAAAGACACTATATGTGATTATTCTATGCCCAATTCTTCAGTGTGCATTTTTTATGGCTAACTTATTACCTTTCTTTGTGTGCCATGTACCAGGGAGGCATGCAAATCTATATTAAATTTTCTATCTGATGTCTTTGATCTTGCGAAATCGCCTGAGGGGGAAAAGTACCGAGAACTAATAAAAACGATTATACTTCAGCGTGGTGCAACACTTGCTAGAATAATGATTGCTTCTTTAACAGGAGCACTGCCATCAGGTCGCTTGGAGGAGGTACACCATTCACAATGTGCTTTTGTGTTATTGTATGGCATTTTATTTTGCTTACTGGGCTTTTGCTTACTTTATTTGCATGCTTATTGGAAAAAATATGAACCAATGAACCAAATGATGCAATTTCTGTGTTAGTAATTAAAATAAAGATTGATACTTTGAGGAATACACCAGTTGCTTTAAAAAAAAGGCCTTGGAAAACACATTCGATTGTCCTGTTTTTTGGGGGATGATTGTCAAAATATATGTTCTCAATTTGGTCTTCAGAAATTAGAATCATCAAAGTTCCTTTTTGAGCAGTTCATAGCAACATTCTGTTGCGTTAAGGTCCAATATTTTGTCTTTCCTCATTAAAAAAAATACTGGGGGGCATATCTTATCAATAGCTGATGCTGGTGTTTTACATCTAACCAGATATCGAAAAATATTCCTGTGGACTATTATATTTATATGAATCTATTCCTAAACATAATTGTTTGTTGAATTGTGCCTGCTTTGTATTGTTTGTTGTTCCATCCCCTACAGCTTGAAAATGTCTTCCCTTTAAATATTTTAGGTAAATATTAGAAATCTAGGTCCTTACTCTGCAAAGGTGAAGTTTTATCTTTTACATGGAACATTGCAGGTCTCTTATGTTCTAGTGTCCCTTAGCAGAGCCTTTGGTGGGAACATGTTGAATTGGGCAAGGGAATGTATTACCCTTATACCACCGCAAGCCCTGACAGATTCAGAACGTTCCAGATTCTTGAACATTATATCTGATGCTTCGTCAGGATCGAGCCTTGCTTCCCTAACAGATAGATTTGCGGAAATCTCAGATGTTTGTAGAAGAAACAAAACTGTGGAAGACATAGTTCAAAGCGCTTTGCGGCCACATGACTCAACCTTCACGGTTGCCCCAGCCCCACAACCATTGTGATGACAGGACGTTTCTACAAGACCAATTGAAATCCCATGGCAGTTCATGTTTTAGTCAGTATCTATGTATGCCTCCACCACATCTTGGGATCTTGATTTCTTACATCATACAAGTTTGAGTTGCGGCACCATACTGTCCAGATTTGTTCGGAGGATAGATAGGCCAGTCAGTAATCGCTGTAATTCTTTGTATTTCGTCACTGTACATGTCATGCATTGTGTATCTGGGGGAGGAAAGTAGTGTTGTATTGCTTAAAAAACAGTGGGTATACATAACTGGGGGATCACACGGGTGGTGATCTGCCTTTTGGCCTGATTTTTCATTGGCCGGTCAGCTTAGTTTTATCAGTTTAGATGGCCTTCAATTTTCTTTTATATGAAGACATCTTCAACTGTCCAGTGTCAAGGGTTCAATCGTATGTTTAAGTGACGAGGAGTGATTTAAACTTTATGCCAGAATGGTCTCAAATCAAAGCTCTGAAGTTTCCTATCCTTTTGGTTGACCATAGTTTTTTTGAGGAAACTGTTTTTTTAGAAACTTTTCTTATATGTCACTAAGAGTTCAAACTATTTTTTATCTGTCACTCTCTCTTCCACTGACATTTGGTTTTGGGATCTATATGTTAGTGAGAGGTTAGTGAGTGAGTGACAAATAAGAAAACGGGTGAACTGAAATTCAGTGATATATAAGGAATTAATCCCCGTTGGATAACAAATCCAATTTCAACAGAGGTCGCGTCATATACCAGCCTTCAATTCATGCGAAATTCTGGCTGGTTTTGCTTAACCCGTGTGAGCTTGAGTATCACCCGCGGAGCGGATAACATTTCGCTGGAAAACTCCGCAGCTCATTTGTAGAGATTTTATCAGCTGTAGCCCTTAAACAGACTATATTATTGTTTTGAAATTTAATAGCTTCAAAATCTAAAAATAAACTAGCATCCGTTCTAGATTCTGAGCAACTTGCCCAAGACAGGTTCTCACATTCTAGGAGTCTCTAATTAAGTCAAATATTTTAGTATTCTTTTTAGACAGGTTTCTATTGACTCTAGTTTTACAACTTAAGTAGAGCTGTTCAGATTTCGGTCAATTCAATGCATTGTTTTTTTATCATCTTGATTATGAACTCTACATATTTCGTGGATGTAGTATGTATGTTCTGTGGTCTGTCCATGCCCCGAAATTTCCCGAACAACGTAAATCTGATCAGAGAGTGGAATGAACTGGACTGGAACCATACCATACGAGGTCCAAAACAAAACGGAGATGCCTCTCTTTTTCCGTGGCGGACGTACGTGATCTTGTTGATCAGCTGGGGCCGTTATAATTCTGCAGCGCAAGTGAATTTCCATGAGCACTTGTTGCACGCCATTGTTCTGTTTAGTGATATAAATTTCTCGGTCGAATAGCTATTCTACACCCGTAGGGTAGAATAATATATACACACGTGCGTACGGCGTTGCCGCCTTGACGACGCTGAGAAGATCGGGCATACAGACACACAACACGTACGCACTGGTTTGGGAATTGGGATGGCATGCTCGCTTCCGTGATTTTGACTATCTAACGGTTAACTATAATCGATCTAAATACGATAGCGATAACCGTGGTAAGAGCAAAAAAATTTTTATTTTTTATTCCCCATAACATCATATAGATAGCATCCTATATTTTTGTCTACATGAAAACGAGTTAATCTACAACAGATTCCCTATAACTCCAATCTCTACTTTTAAAATTATGCCACATATACAATATATCTCCTCTTTGTTTGTCATGCTCAGATCTAGAAAAAAGCTCTGGCACGAGAGAAAGGAACCCACGCAAAAAGAAACGAAGATAGAGAATGTAAAATTAATCCTACTTTTGAGGTAGACAAGAGGTGATTTAAGGGATGAATTAGAAAAGAGATTGATTTAAGGAAACTGTTGGACCGGAGCTTGATTTTTTTAAAATACTTAAATTTAAATTTAGATAGTGTCACGAACCCACTGTCCTAGGCATTGTCGGATGCACTACAGGGGAAGCTAGAGGAAGCTGGCAGGAAGGGAGCTCGCACCAAGAAGCCAAACATGCGTCTCTGTGGGCCGGAATGGGCCAATTGACTGATGTAATAGCCCACATATAAGGAGGGTATAAATACTCTGTTGATTGAACGCTGAAGGTGGCGAATACGAACTAGGCGACAACCTGCTTGGTGATTGCAGCAATCGCTCAAGAAGTTACCTACCAAATTTTGAGTTGAGTTCTAACATTATGGTATCAGAGCTAGCGTATTGATCCACATCCTCTTGGATTGGCTATAAACAATCCCTAGGAAGAGGTTAGAATCCGCAAGAAATTGTGGAATATGTAAAGAATTCCTCGGTCTGGTTAGCCGAGCTCGAAGGGATCAATGCGAGTTGTGTTCATGGAGAAATCCACTGATATCACCAGGCAGGCCGCGCGAATCATGGAGACAGATAGTAAATTCGATCTTCTACTGAAAAGATGGAACAAGGGCGTACTGATCTCTTATCGCTCAAGGCATTAGTTGAGTCTTGGATGCCTGATGTTGAGAGGAGGATTGAACACTTGCAGTCTACTGTGGGAAAACTCCAAATTAAGGTTGAAAAAATGGAGAAAATCAAGGATCCAGATGAAGATCAGGGTCTCCCGTCAAATGACTCACATCATATCCTGCCTTCATCGGGGGCTAAAACGGACTTCCTCAGGAGAGGCAAGGAAGAAGGTGGTCGCCGAGAGGTAAATCTAACTGCTCCTCCTACTGGCAATTCATTTCCTCGTCAAGGTTTTGTGCTAGGCACATTTGGGGTAGAAGCACCAGTGTATCATGGATCCGGATAAATCAGCATGGGGGCACTGTCGGTCATGAACTGTCCCTAGTTTGATGGCGACAATCCTCAGATGTGGTGCTATAACTGTGAAAATTATTTTGAGACATATGGAATATACCCTAGAAATTGGGTTCGGTTGGCTACTCTCGGTTTTGTGGGGAATGCGACATCTTGGTTGCAATCAGTGAGGTCCGAGATTGTTGGAATTTCATGGGAGTCACTTTGTGACCATGTGTGTGCACGTTTTAGTCGTGATAAGCAACAGTCCTTGATTTGACAGTGGTATATGGTGCAACAGGAAGGAACAATAGCTGCTTATGTTGAGAGATTTGATGCCTTAATGCACCAACTAATGGCCTATGACAATGCTCTTACTCCTGTTTATTTTGTTACCCGATTTGTTGAGGGATTATGAGCCAACATTAGAGTTGAAGTCATGATGCATCAACCACCAGATTTGGATGCTGCGTGTGCTCTTGCGTTCTTGTAGGAAGAAACATTAGAAGGGGTTAAACATAAGGAATATTCAATAAATAGTAACAGCAGCTCTACCAAAACATATTCAAAGGGTGGGTAGTCCACTAAACTTTTGCCAAGTAAATCAGTTCAGGGAATGGGTACTGAAGATTGTCGATGTACTGATGGCCATGCAACAAGTCACCAGGAAGATAGAGTTTCAGCTCTTCAAGCATACATGCGATAAAAGGGACTTTGTTTTGTTTGTGGAGAACGTTGGAAAAAGGACCATTAGTGCTCCTCATCTATCTAGTTGCATGTAGTTGAGGAGTTACTCCAGGCAATTCAGAGTGACTCTAAAGATAACTCAATGGGGGATCAACCAATTGATTCTTCTGAAGACACCCTGATGTCCATATCACAACAAGCATTGGTTGGAACTGAATCAGCCCAAATATTCCGAGTTCAAGGATGGATCCAATGAACTGAATTACTTATGTTGGTGGATTCAGGAAGTACACACTCCTTTATTGACGAGCAACTAGGAATGGAACTCAAGGGAGTCACTGCCTTGCTTAGGGCCATACATGTCTGAATTGCTGACGTGGGATATTTATCATGCTCGAGGGTGGTTACAGAGTGTCAATGGAGTATGCAAGGATAAGTATACTTGACTTATTTTAGATTAATTACTCTTGGCAGCTATGATGCGATCCTTGGAATGGATTGGTTATAGCAGTACAACCTGATGAAAATTGATTGGGTTCAAAAGTGGCTTGAATTCAACCATCACGGACATCATGTACGAGTACAAGGACTCATTCCTCAACTTTCTAATTGTCATTGCATTACTGGAGAGCAAGTCAGGGAATGGTATTAGCAAGAATCATTGATGTATATGATTTGTCTATCCGCTTTCAAGCTTGAGTATGACGGTAGCATTCCAATGAATATACAACAGCTGCTTGATAAATTCCAAGATATCTCTGAAGAGCCAAGGGAGCTTCCTCCTATACGCTACTATGATCATAGTATACCCCTGTTACCGGAAGCTAAGCCTGTAAACATTAGGCCTTATCGGTATAACCCTGCCTAGAAGGATGAAATTGAGAAGCAAGTGAAGGAAATGTTGCAATCAGGCGACATTCAGCGAAGCACTAGTGCATTTTCATCTCCAGCACTGCTAGTACGGAAAAAGGATGGAACATGGCAGATGATAATTTATTATAGGCAATTGAATGACATCACAATCAAGAGAAAATATCCAATACCTATCATTGATGAGCTCCTAGACAAGCTACAAGGATCTAAATACTTCTCTAAGTTGGATTTGCGTTCTGAATACCACCAAATTAGGTTGGTTAATGGAGAAGAGCATAAAATGACATTCCAAACACATACAAGACATTATGAGTACAACATTATGTCATTCGGGCTCACTGGAGCGCCTGGCACGTTCCAAACAATGATGAATCGTACTCTGGAACTAGTGCTACGGAAGTATGCTCTGGTCTTTTCGATGACATATTGGTCTATATCCCAGATTTGAACTCTCATGTGCAACACCTACAACATGTTATGACACTCCTGCGTGAACATCAATGGAATGTAAAATTTAGCAAATGCTTCGTTGGTCAATCGAGTCTCTCCTATTTGGGACATGTAATCAGTTTGGAAGGAATTTCCACTGTTCCTAGCAAAATACAAGATGTCGTTAAGTGGCCACGACCGGAAACAATCAAACAATTGAGAGGTTTCTTGGGTTTGGCTGGATATTACTGCAAGTTTGTACAAGGTTTTGGCATCATAAGTAAGCCGTTAACTCAACTGTTGAGAAAGGATTAATCATTTGTTTGGAATCAGGACACTGAATGTGCTTTCGTAGCCTTGAAACAAGCACTAGTAAATGCACGTGTTCTCACACTCCATGACTTCACAAAAACATTTGTCATTGAGACTGATGCCAGTGAGTTAGGCATCGATGTTGTTTTATCCTAGGAAGGTCACCCCATTGTGTACATCAGCAAGGCTTTGGGACCAAAGACTAAGGGGTTGTCCATATATGAAAAAGAATGATTAGCCGTGCTGCTAGTTGTTGATCAATGGAGATCATACCTGCAACATGGTGAATTTCTCATCTATACTGATTATAAAAGTTTGATTCATTTGTCGGATCAGAAGATGACCACCCAATTACAATAGAAGGCCTTTGTTAAATTGTTGGGACTTCATTACAGGCTGTGTTACAAGAAGGGAAGTACAAATATTGCAACTAATGTTCTATCCCAGATAGCCAACAGTGAAAATGGTTGAACTTGTTTCAATGTCAAGCTGCCAACCCCAGTGGTTGGAAGAAGTGAGTAAGGGATATTTGCATGATGAATTTAGTACTCAATTGGTCACTGCATTGGCCATAGATTTGATAGCTTGAGAAGGCTTTACTTATCAGGATGGACTGCTTTGGTACAAGGGCAGAATTTGGGTTGGTGACAATCCTGAGTTGCAGAATAAATTGATCACTACCCTCCATGGCAGCCCAGTGGGTGGCCACTCTAGATTTCTTGTCACTTATCGCCGGCTAAAGAAATTATTCGCTTGGAAGGGGTTGAATAAAACTGTTCAACATCAACTGAAACAATGTGTGGTCTATTTGCAAGCCAAACCAGAGAGGATTCGATACCCTAGGTTACTACAACCTCTACTAGTGCCTAAAGGAGCATGGCAGCTTGTTACCCTCGATTTCATTGAAGGATTATCTAAGTCAGAAGGTTACAATTGTATCTTGGTGGTCATCGACAAATTCTCCAAATATGCTCATTTTATCCCTTTGCATCACCCATTCACTGTTAAAGAAGTTGTGAAGGCATACATGAAGGATGTTTACAAGTTGCATGGATTGCCTAGGGCAATAATATCTAACAGAGATAGAATTTTCACAAGCATGTTTTGGTAGCAATTGTTTGAGAGTTTTGGCACTGCCCTGCACTTGAACACCGCTTACCACCCGCAGACTGATGGCCAAACTAACATGGTGAATCAGTGCCTAGAAATTTATTTGCACTGCTTCACACATTCTTGCCCTACCAAATAGATGAAATGGCTCTATTTAGCCGAGTATTGGTATAATACTAGCCCCCATTCCTCAATCAATAAAAATCCGTTTGAAGTGTTATATTGTCATTCCCCCAGGCAATTTGGTATTGATGTAATTCTTATTTTGTACCTAATCTGGTTACATGGTTGGTTGATCGAGCATTGATGAATCAATCTCTGAAACAACAATTACATCGAGCTCAACACCAGATGAAGACACAAGCTGATAAGAAGAGAAGCTTTAGATAATTCTAGTTAGGTGATTGGGTCTTTGTTAAACTTCAGCCGTATGCCCAAAGTTTAATGCAAAAGAGGGCTAATCATAAGTTATCCTTTTGGTATTTCGGTCCATTCAAGGTGGTTGCAAGGATAGGTGCTATTGCGTACAAACTACAATTGCCTGATACTAGCAGTATACACCCAGTGTTTCATGTGTCACAGCTGCGTCAGGCACCAGGAGCTTTGGAGACCATGCCAGGAAAGATTAATTTTGTACCAACTGATGCTCTTCCTTTTTAGATTTTGGATTACAGAACTGAAGGTGCCAACAATGATTCAGGAGTACAGGTTCTGGTTCAGTGGAGTCTAGGAGCGGCTAAAGAAGCTACATGGGAAGACATTGAAGACCTTCGGTGACAGTATCCATAGGCGTTGGCTTGGGGTCAAGCCAAATTTCAAGGGGGGCGATTGTCACGAACCCGTCGTCCGAGGCATTGTTGGATGCACTACAGGGGGAACTGGAGGAAGCTGGTGGGAAGGGAGCTCGCGCCAAGAAGCCAAACATGCGTATTTGTGGGCCAGAATGGGTCAATTGATTGATGTAATAGCCCATGTATAAGGAGGGTATAAATACTCTATTGATTGCACGCCGAAGGTGGCGAATACAAACTAGGCGGCGACCGGCTTGGTGATTGCAACAATCACTCAAGAAGTTACCTACCAAATTCTGAGTTGAGTTCTAACAGGCAGCCTCTTAAGTAATCTATTAGAGATGCTCTAATAAGCAAACCGGTTACCACTATTCAACCGTCACTGATGATGGCTTGGTTAACCGGACGCAAATTTAGGTGGCACCTCAGCTCCGCTGGTATTCCACTGTGTCCGTCCAGCCCCTGTCTCATCGACGACCGGACGAGGATCGAGCTTATATATACTAGGCATCACAAAATTAACCTAGCTAGCTACTATACATTGCTTACGCTGCGTCGGTGCTCGGTGTACTACAGCACAAGCTTGACAGCAACTGGTATGACCTAGATAGCTAGGAAGTTGTCAATATATATATATACACTACCGGAAACAACATGTTTGCCAAGTGCCCAAGGGTTTGCCGAGTTTATTCCTTTGGGAACTCAGCAAACATATTATACACGAAAAATAAAGATATGGCACTCGGCAAACAAGTAAAAAAATCCCGCTGCCCTAGGTTTGATGACGTCGTTGTAATGACAGAGTGGGAAACTAGGATTTGCCGAGTGCCACTAACGGACATTCGGCAAACCCTTGTATTTGCCGAGTGTTTTTTAACATGGCACTCGGCAAAGTAAACAATCCCATTATTTTATGTGAAAACACATTTTGAGTCCATGTCACATTTTAAACATGTTTAGAACTTGAATTTTTTCTTACACTCATAATGCAACCTATATTAAGCCATGTAAAAGTTTCATATTTTTCTGAGTGAGTTTGCTATTTTTAATTAATTAAGTGTATTTCTGTGATTTAATTCAAAGTGGGTCAAATTTGAACTGCAGTACATGAAATAATGACTCAAAAATTGTATAAAAATCATATTTATGTTCATGAGTCCATTTGTAATCTTTTAAAACTAAATATTAAAAAACCTAGGTTATGACACTCAACTAGAAACATGGAGCACCAAGGTTTTTTAATTATAGAAAATTAAATTGAAGCCTAGAAATATGATACTTGACATGGTGTTATTATATTATACATATATACCATGGTAAAAATTTTATAATGTTTCGACAAAGATTTCATGTATGACCTTTAGAAATTGGACAATCTTCGAGAAGGTTTAAGAGTTGAGGGATGGAATGAGTTAGGTTTAGAAGCAAATCGATTTTCAAATCTTTGTTTGAACGTTAAACTTTTTGTACTACTAACACCCAATGTATCTGTTGATCGCAAAAATGGTATTAAATGGTTAAGATTATCAAAATATCAATTCTGTTAATTTGGGCCAAAAATACACATGTCCTGGATCGGGTCGAAGCCCTACAGGGCCAAAGGCCCACTGAAGCTATGGGCTTTGGAAGCTTCTATCAGGCCTGCTAGCTTCGGCACGAAGGCCTTCAGAGGCCTGCCTCACCGAAGCTTCGACCTGAGGAGCAGGTTTCGGCAGGCCTGGTCGAAGGCCCACTTCGGGTTGAATTCCAGAGATAGAGTTTGAGTCTGATTCTGGCTGATTTTATCCCTACGCATGATTAGGCCAAATCTTAACAGATTGATCTTATATATTAGAAGACTAGCCCCTATAAATATAGGGGTGAGGCCGGTTCATTAAACCCCCTACCACAAAATCAAGCACAAAGCCCTATATTTGAACCGTACCTTTACTTTTATCTTTACTTTTCTGCAACCTTCGTGGGTTTGCCTAGAAGCCCTCCACCGGCCACTTCAGAACAGTGGTAATCCTTGTTACTTCGCTCGTGAAGTATCCGTTAATCTACGTAATAGATTGCTATCATCTTGTTACTTCGCTTGTGAAGTATCTGCTAATATGTGTAACAGATTGCTGCCTTCATTTCTCTAGTGCAACACTTAGCAGAATTTGGTCTCCAGGCCGAATTGGCACTTGATCTCTGTTCTGTTGCAGGTTTTCACGCTCGGAACCACTTCGCCGGAGGTGTCCGGAGCCAGGAGACTAGTTTCGAGGCTGCCAAAACACCCTTCGGCAGGAACACTGCTTCGACTACCCGTGTCGGACCGTCACGTTGTTGTCGGTTTGACCGAGTTCCATGCGCCAACACGCTTCGCAACACACTTCATTAGGATAGGCTTCGCCATGTTTGCACCTCACGCCAGACGAAGTCATGCCACTGCATTGCGTTTAGGTTATTTTATCGTGTTAGGTACTTTGCGCCGAACCCCGCTGTTCGAAGGTGATTGTCGCGTCGAGATCTGATCGGAGCCCGCCTTTGGCCAGATCAGTCCAAACGCCGAAGGAACCCTTCAGTGGGACCCTTCGCATCAGACGTCGAAGGTACCCTTCGGCAATACCCTTCGCACTGTATACTTTGAATCAGTCAGGCTTCGCTCGGCTTGCTGATTTATTCTATTTAATATATTTCTTTTTGGCTAATTGGATTATTTCTATGTGATCTGATTACCTGGCGACTCCAACCCCCCTTACCACTGTTGAGGGTAGTCGAAATGCGACATCGGTGTTGTGTTATGCTTAGGCTTGTCCCTATGTATCTGCACACTTTTGGATCGTCGAACTGACCCAAGTGCGGGGCACGTTTTCGTGTCAACATACTTTTTGGCGACTTCACTGGGGAAGGCTACGCCAACATGACAAGTACATCTACATCGGCTACAAGTACATCTACGACAACTACTACGTCTACATCGCCTATGGATCCTATGGGAGGCACGGATATCGACAATCGTAACATCATAACGCCTACCCTTGAAGATATTCCCACAGAAGACCGAGTAGAGATCGAGGCAAAAATGAAGGCACTCCAAGACCTCATGCTTGGGAGCTATGTAAAGACACACGCAGGATTCATCAAGCGTGATGTCAACATCCCTGACCTCGCTCGGACCCAGGTAACACCGGTATCGCCTCGTTTATCGTCTTTAGAGATTGAGCAGAAGATAGCTGCATCAATAGATCAAGCCGTTAGCACTTCGCTAGCCAACCGTTTAGATTCGGCAGCTAACTCTCAAGCAGAGGCGACACTTAGAAGGTTCGGCTGTACCGAGGCCGTACCTTCAGCTCCGATTGCAGTATACCTCCAATAAATCACATTTGCAATAGAATTGACGGTAGTACCGGCAAAGCCATTATGTATATGGCCTCGATGTATATGGCTGAGACCAATCATTATGCTTACGGCCAAACTAGCACCGCCTACCATGTGCCGTCTCCACCTACACCGGTGCTAGTTTTGCCCACGCTGCCCGCACCACCTGCACAAGCGCATAGGCTCGAACACGTCGTACGTCCCAAGCTAGTGCATGAGGAAGAAACCCGCATCCGACACGCCGACATACTACCGCGTGTCGCGCCCCCGCATGAGAGACGTGCACATGCAGTATCCTAGGATGATATTGAGGAGCGGATCCGTGCACTGTTTAGGGAGTGCACCGGCTTCATGCCTAGGGGTTGAGCTAGGGTTTACTGGAAGCTGTAGCCTGATCATTTCGACATGATACCTTACCCTCGTGGCTATAGAGTCCCTGAATTCACCAAGTTCGACGGCGAGGGTAACAAAACTATACTAGAGCATGTCAGTCAGTTTTTAGCACATTGTGGAGAAGCTAGTGGGTTGTACTCTTTAAAACTTAGATTATTTTCTCTCTCACTATCCGGCACCGCTTTCACTTGGTTTTCGGTGCTCCCGCCGAACTCTATCCAAATGTGGGCTGAATTAGAACAGAAATTCCACGACTACTTTTACACAGGTGAGACAGAACTTAGGCTTTCACACTTAACATCGGTTAGACAGAAATCTAGCGAGAGCATCTCTAAGTATATCAAGCGCTTTGAAGATACCAGAAACCGGTGTTTTAGTCTTAATATTTCGGAAAGGGATTTGGCGGATCTAGCTTTTAGTGGGTTGCGCTCTGAAATCAAAGAGAGACTAGACAACCAACACTTCTTAGAAATAAGCCAAGTCTTACAACATGCTCTGGTCCAAGAAGGCCGAGCCAAGGATAAAAGGTTCATTAAGACGTTTAACAAGCCTAGGGCTGAAGTCCACGTGATGGAGCACTCCGATGAGGAAGAATTAGAGGAGGAAGAGGATTCGGCCGACATGTACGCGACCGAATGGGTTTGGAACGCCAAGAGCAAACCCGTTACTTGCTCTGAGTTAAGGTTGTCCCCTACCAAGAATCGGCCTAGCGAAGTCAAATATTCGTTCGATATAACTAAGTGTGATAAAATATTTGATTTCCTCCTGAAGAACCAGCTTCTCAGGTTGCCTAAAGGACAAGTCATTCCACCTGCCAACGAGCTAAAGAAACGCCCATACTATAAGTGGCATGATTCGCATTCGCATTATACTAATGACTGCAATGTTTTTCGTCGACAGGTTCAATCGGCCATAGAGGAAGGATGATTGAAGATAGACCCCAGTCCAAAGATGAAGCTGGACAAAGACCCCTTTCCCGTGAACACCGTCAGCCTCGATGAAAAGAAGGTGTTGATTCGGCCGGAGCAGGACGAGTCAACTAAAGGGAAACGATCATTATTGGAGAATTATGTACATGCACACTTGTACCTAAGAACCCTGGAGTAGGAGTGTGGAAACAGAATGTTAACACGTCTCCTTTGGCCAGGGCTCGCAAGAAGCCGAAGGTGTCATATTAGATGTTGTTAAACAAACATCAAAGAAAAGCTAAGGGAACAGGCCCCCGTGCAAAAAGGCTAAGTCAACTGAAGGGGCCAAATCAGTCGGAGGGTGGCTTCGGACCACAGTGATCGAACCCTCTGCATGGTGGCTTCGGACCACAGTGGTCGAACCCTCCACACGATGACTTCGGGCCAAAGTGGCCTAACACCCCCTATGGTGGCTTCGGACCCTAGTGGCCGAACCCTCTGTGCAGTGGCCTCAGACCCCAGTGGTCGAGATCCACACAGAACGAGTTCGGACCCCAATGGTCGAACCCAGCTCCGCTCTGGACGAACCCTTCAGTAGGAGGCTTTGGCCCGCAGTGGCCGAACGTACCTCCGGCCTAGCAGGACCCTTCGCTGATATGGTCTGAGATACCGTCGACCTGGCTGAGCCCCCCTCCGGGTAATGGGGTCGGATCACAGTGGGCGAAGCCGCTAGAACCACCGATGCCTCCGCCATACAATTGGGCGGGGACCTCGTGGGCTCCGTACGTGTCACAATCAGAGCACCCTCCGCAACGTAACACTGTCCCTTGTTTTCCTTCAGAGTATTATATCTGGTAGAGACAAACAGATGCGGCAGAGGGAGACATCGTCGACAGGCTGTCCGTGGTACCTCCGAATCGACTCACACAAAACAGAGCCAAAGGAGATGAGCGCAAAGAGGTGAAGGACAGGGAGTCCGAAGCTATCACAGTCAGAATAGGGTCTCAATAAGTCTCAATCCTGAAGGCCCCCTCGCCGAAGCCTGCCAGAGGTAAGTCTCCTACTCCAGCCGAAGCCAGAGCCGAAGCCTGGTCCGACTGGCCGAACGAGGCTGATCCGTATGGTAGGGTTCGCAGCGAAGGTCCCTCCGATTATGAAACATGCGAGGCCGATCCGGGTGGTACCCCTTCAGCCAAAAATAACAAGAACAAGGCTGTGGCACCTGGTACTAAACCACAACCATCTTGGGCACCTCCAGCTATGTCTAAATCATAGAAAAGGTGTCTGCAACGCATACGGGGATAGGAGATGCGTGAGAAGAAAGCCGAGGATGAGCGAGACGCCATTTTTGAGGAAATCCGCCCTCGGCCAACGACAAGACAAGTATGGAGGATTAAGTCGGTTGAGATAACCAACCCGACTCCTAGTCCGAGCGACAACGACGATGATATGCTCGACGACGACTACTCGCCCGTCTTTGAGGGACCCGCACATCAAGCGATGGACATCAACGTCCTCATGCTGCCCGCCGACTTCGCCCTACCCTAAGACGAGGCCAAGGTCGCTCAATTAAACCTCGGTCCGTGCAATGCTATTTTTGAGAAACCCGAGGATATGACTCGCCATCTAAAGCCTCTCTACGTTAGAGGTCACATTGACGGGAAGACGATTGCTAGGATGCTTGTTGACGGTGGTGCCACCGTTAACCTAATGCCTTACTCACTGTTGAAGAAGCTTGGTAGGGATGAGGAAGACTTGAAGAAAACCAACCTAATGCTTAACAACTTCAACGGTGAGAGCTCTAAGGCCAAAGGCGTAATCTCCATGGAACTAACAGTAGGCAACAATACGTTGCCAACAGTATTCTTCGTCGTTGACGTACAAGGTAACTATAGTGTACTACTTGGGCATGACTGGATCCACGAGAACTGCTGCATTATTTCTACTTTGCACCAATGCCTGATTCAGTGGGACGACGATGAGGAAGAGGTCATACCTATAGACACTTCGGCCCGGGTAGCATTGGCAGACGTGTCCATAGACGCCATCGACAATAAAGTAGAATGTCTATCGGGAAGGGATCTTTCGGATTACAACTTTGTTAGCGTGTCCAGAGGGCATTTCGTACCAGTGTCTATAAAGTCGGCTGGTGTAGCATGACTATTTCTAAATTAGTAGTCATGTCTAGCAAAAGTAATTTAGATTGGCTGAAGTCTCGTGTAGAGCAATATCAGTCTACTAAAGACGGTATTGCCGAGGCCATCGAAGACTTTAGCAAAGTAGAGAAATTAGGATAAGGTTTTGCATTGGCCGATCCTTTAGAAGAGATTGACATAGGCGATAGTAGCATCCCAAGGCCGACTTTTGTAAATCAACATTTACAGGCTGATGAGAACGCCGAAGTAATAAAGTTTCTTCGGTCGTATGTCGATTGTTTCGCATGGGAGTATAGT
Source organism: Zizania palustris (assembly GCA_019279435.1). Lineage (NCBI taxonomy): Eukaryota > Viridiplantae > Streptophyta > Magnoliopsida > Poales > Poaceae > Zizania > Zizania palustris. The sequence goes on from JAAALK010000080.1 coordinate 13,380,897, forward strand.
GAGATGCCTGGATTAAGCCGCGAGCTCGTAGAGCATCGGCTACCTATCAAATCCGGATTTAGGACTTATAAACAGCCTCCTCATCGCTTTAATTCGGTCGTCTACGACCGAGTTAAAGAAGTGGAGTGATTACTCAAGGCTGAGTTTATTAGACCATGCAGGTATGCTGAATGGGTCGCTAACATTCTGCCTGTAGAAAAGAAAGGGAGCGACAAAATACGAGTTTGTATTGATTTCAGGGATCTAAACAAGCCCACTCCGAAGGACGAGTATCCAATGCCAATAGACGACATGCTAATCAACGATGCTTCAGGACACAAGGTACTAAGTTTTCTTGATGGAAATGCCGGTTATAATCAAATCTTTATGGCCGAAGAGGACGTCTACAAGACAGCCTTTCGATGCCCTGGTTTTGTCGGCTTGTTCGAGTGGGTCGTTATGACTTTTGGTTTAAAGAATGCTGGCGCTACATATTAACGTGCTATGAACTTAATCTTCCATGACTTCTTAGGAGTTATGTTAGAGGTATACATAGATGATGTTGTAGTCAAATCGGCCGCTATGGGAAACCACTTAGCCGATTTCAAAGTTGCTTTTGATAGAATGTGACGGTATGGTTTGAAAATGAACCCACTCAAATGTGCTTTTGGCGTGTTGGCGGGCAAGTTCTTAGGATTCATGATTCATGAAAGAGGTATAGAAATTGATCCTAAGAGACTTGAGAAGATTAGAAACTTTGCAGCACCGACATGCAAGAAAGTTGTGCAAAAGTTTCTAGGCAAGATGAATTATTTGTGTCGCTTTATATCTAACTTGTCTGGCAAGATTGATGCCTTTGTCCCTATACTCCGGCTAAAGAATGAAGCCGAGTTCACTTGGAGGGAAAGTCAGCAATGCACTTTTGAAATGATTAAAGAGTGCTTATCATCACCACCCGTGGTGAGAGCGCCAAAAGCCGGAATTTCATTTCGGTTGTACATCGCCGCCAGCGATAATGTGATAGGGGTCGTGCTAACCCAAGAGGTGGAAGGAAAAGAATACATCATCACATTCTTGAGCCGCCGCCTGATGGACATCGAAACCAAGTACGTGTTTGTGGAGCGTTTATGATTATCACTTTACTACGCATGTACCAAATTACGTCACTATCTTCTCCCTACTACATGTATTGTCGCTTGCCAAACTGATGTCATAATTTACATGTTGCAAAAGCCGATTATAAGTGGAAGGATCGGAAAGCGGGATTACACTTTAATTGAGTATGATTTGTCCTATGAACCTCTAAGGGCTATGAAAGGCCAAATTATCGCTAATTTTATAGTTGATCACCACATAGATGTTAGTTGGAGTGACAATGTTGCTCTAATTGAGATAGTGCCATGGAAACTTTATTTTTGATGGTTTAGCTTGTAATAAAGGCCAAGGTATCGGGGTCATCCTCACATCTCCTAATGGTCCACACTTTGAAAACTCGGCCCATTTAGAATTTCCTTCTACTAATAACCAAGCCGAATATGAAGCCTTATTACTAGGACTTGAATTACTAGAATCTATAGGTGCTAAACATGTCCATGCATATGGTGACTCTCTGTTAGTGGTACAACAAGTAGCTAAGAGTGCTCAATGTTTCAATGGCTTGCTAAATAGTTACTTGGATAAATGTTTAGACATAATTGCTACTTTTGACGACTTTGAAATCTCTCACGTGTCAAGAGAAGCCAATTCAATTGCAAATGATTTGGCTCAGCAAGCATCTAGCTATCAAGTCAGGAGAAGAAAATTTTTTGTAAAAGAGAAGCCAATGTTTGGTCTTACTGCCGAAGCCAAAAGCTTCAGGCAGGCACGAGGTCTGTCGAGCCCTACGGGTCGGACCCCTCCGGCCACCGAAGGGTGTCATGTGTCGGAGCCCTGGTACCAGAACACTACATTCGTCGAAGGGCCTGGCACACCGGAGCCTCTGTGCCAAAGCCCACTGGACAACAAAGGTCTTCGGGAACCAGAACCCTCTGGTAGAAGGCTTCAGACTGATCGGCTCTGCACGACCGACCCAGTAAGCCTTCGACAGAAATGGGAAGGGCCCGGGGGGCACTCCGAAGTGAGTTGTATGAACATCACTCTAGGAAAGGAGTCAGCGAACCCTCCGGCTATCCATAAGGACGATTAGAGAATTCTAATCGTCCAGTATTTGAGAAATCCTAGTCAAAGGGATGACTAAAAAGTTCGACGACAAGCGTTTAAATTTGTGTTGATAGATGATGTACTATATCGCCGAACTATTGATGGATTACTTTTAAGGTGTCTAGACGATGAACAATGCTAGGTAGCTACGGGAGAAGTCCATGAAGGGCTTTGTGGCACTCATCAGTCGACCTAGAAAATGAGTTGGATGCTCAAAAGAGCAGGTTTCTACTGGCCGACTATGACTGAGGATTGTTTTAGATATTATAGAGGGTGTGACGTGTGCCAAAAGTTTGGAAATATTCAGCTTGCCCCTGATTCATTGCTTAACCCTATTATAAAGTCATGGTCATTCCGAGGTTAGGGTTTAGACTTCATCGGCCAGATTTATCCTCCTTCAAAAGGGCATCGGTTCATGTTGATGGTGACGAACTACTTCACCAAATGGACCGAAGCCGTGCCTCTCAAGAATATGACTCACAATGAGGTACTTGATTTTATCTTGAAGCACATCATACATAGATTCGGTATTCCCCAAATTCTCACTACATATCAAGGTAGTTCATTTATTTCCAAAGAAGTGAGAGATTTTGCCGAACTTTATGGTATTAAGTTGGTAAACTCTTCACCATACTATGCTCAGGCCAATGGTCAGGCCGAGTCTAGTAATAAAACTATAATTAAGCTCATTAAGAGGAAAATCGAAGAATTTCCTAAGAGGTGGCATGAAGTGCTTTCCGAGGCGCTATGGGCTTGTAGAATTGCAAAGCACAGCGCTACCAAAGTTAGTCCATATGAACTAGTATATGGACAAGAAGTCGTTCTACTTGTAGAAGTAGATCTTGGCTCTTTAAGAGTTCTAAAGCAAGATGGCTTATCGGTCGATGAATATGAGACTCTTTTGAAGGATAATATAGAAGAAGTGATCGATAAGAGGCTAAGGACTTTAGAAGCTATAGAGAAAGACAAGAGGAGAGTACCTAAAGCCTACAATAAGAGACTCAAATTTGGTAAGTGGTCACCTAGTTGGGAAGGCCCTTTCAAGATAGCCGAAGAAGTATTTCCCAACTGTGTGGCAAAAAGTTTGAAAAGTGTCGAGAGGCCGATATGGGAAGTATCGTCCTTAGCCCGTTATGCTTTTAGTTCACTTAGTTCACTAAAAGGCAGGGGGCATGTGTTGATAGCAAAAAATGGTATTAAATGGTTAAGATTGTCAAAATATCAATTCTGGTAATTTGGGCCAAAAATACACATGTCTTGGATCGGGCCGAAGCCCTACAGGGTCGAAGGCCCATTGAAGCTATGGGCTTCGGAAGCTTCCAGCAGGCCTGCTAGCTTTGGACCGAAGGCCTTTGGAGGCCTGCCTCGTTGAAGCTTCGACCCGAGGAGCAGGCTTCGGCGGCCGAAGGCCCACTTCGGGTTGAATTCCATAGATAGAGTTTGAGTCTGATTCTGGCTGATTTTATCCCTACGCATGATTAGGCTGAATCTTAATAGATTAATCTTAGAGATTAGAAGACTAGCCCCTATAAATATAGGGGTGAGGCCGGTTCATTAACCCCCCTAACACAAAATCAACCGTACATCTACTTTTATCTTTACTTTTCTGCAACCATCGTGGGCTTGCCTGGAAGCCCTCCGCCGGCCACTTCGGAACAATAGTAATCCTTGTTACTTCGCTTGTGAAGTATCAGTTAATCTACGTAATAGATTGCTATCGCCTTGTTACTTCGCTTGTGAAGTATCCGCTAATCTGCGTAACAGATTGCTGCCTTTATTTCTCTAGTGCAACACTTAGCAGAATTCAGTCCCAATACCGAATTGGCACTTGATCTCTATTCTATTGCAGGTTTTCGCGCTCGGAGCCACTTCGCCGAAGGTGTTCGGAGCCAGGAGACTAGTTTCGGAGGCTGCCAGAACACCCTTCAGCAGGAACACTGCTTCGACTACCCGTGCCGGACCATCACGCTGTTGTCGGTTTGACCGAGTTCCGTGCGCCAACACGCTTCGCAGCAGACTTCGGTGGGACAGGATTCGCCACGTTTGCACCCCGCGCCAGACGATGTCACACCAGTGCATTGCGTTCGGGTTATTTTATCGTGTCAAAGACTTCGCGCCGAACCCCGCTATTCGGAGGTGATTGTAGCGTCGAGATCTGTTTAGAGCCCGCCTTCGGCCAGATCAGTCCGAACGCCAAAGGTACCCTTCGGCGATACCCTCCGCACTGTATACTTTGAATCAGTCAGGCTTCGCTCGGCTTGCTAATTTATTCTGTTTAATATATTTCTTTTCAGCTAATTGGATTATTTCTGTGTGATCTGATTACCTGGCGACTCCACCCCCTTACCACTGTTGAGGGTAGTCGGAATGTGACATCAGTGTTGTGTTACGCTTAGGCTTGTCCCTAAGTATCCACACACTTTTGGATCGTCGAACTGACCCAAGTGCGGGGCACGTTTTCGTGTCAACATACTTTTTGGCGACTCCGTTGGGGAAGGCTACGCCAACATGACAAGTACTTCTACATCAGCTGCAAGTACATCTATTACAACTACTACGTTTTCGTGTTAACAGTATCTTATACCATACCAAAAATTGGCATTTTTTAGTACTAGCTTGCTATTTTTCGTTAAATAAATCTCTTTATATGATTTTAATTGAAAGATCCCAATTTTAAACTACAAGTAAATTAAATAATTAACACAATATTTTAAAAAAATCATACTTCTATTTTGATAGCTAAGTTAAGCCTTTCATAGTAAATGTAAAGAAAATTTAATGGGTCACGATGAAGGTACTCCATCGACATCATGCACATTCTTGGTGTTTTGATTTTAAACAATTCAAAAACATTTGAAAAACCTTCAAACTTGACATGGTGTTATGATATCATACGTATAATATGTGAAAAATTTGAAATGTTTCGAGAATTTTTTCACGCGCGATGTTTAGAAACCGGTGATTCTTGGAGTAAGTTTTAGAGTTAAGTGAGAGAATAGCTATAGGTTTCGAAACAAATTGATAGTTAAATATTTATTTAAACTTAGAAATTTTTCTACGATGAAAACTTAGTGTATCTTATATCACAACAAAAATTTGCAATTTTTTAGTGCTTTATTTCTATTTTTATATTTTTTTTAAAAAAATGGGTTTGCCTAGTGCACGTAGCAATAGCACTCGGTGAAAATGGGTTTTAAAAAAATTTACCGAGTGCACATGCCAGTGGCACTCGGCAAAGTAAGTTTAAAAAAAGTTTGCCGAGTGCCTTCCCGATTTGCACTCGGAAAAGACCCCTTTAGGGTGAAACCAACACAGATTTGGGTGCACCGTTTGCTATGCCCAAATCCGTTTTTCACCGCGCACCCAGCCGCACCGCCTCTGGCCGTCAGCCCAGCCCGCCAGCCCCCGACGTTGTCACCTCCGCCGCCGGCCATAGGCGAGGCTCGCCCCGGCCGCCACCTCCATCCCCGGCCGTCGGCCCCGCCGCCCTCTCTGCCCCCATTGCCACCGCCCCCACACGCCCCTGCCCTAGATGCCCCCGGCCCCTCCTCCTCCGACCGCCAGCCCCCCTTGCTCTGACCGCCGGCCCCACCGCCCCCACCGCCCCCTCCGTCACCGACGCCGCCGCCCCCGCACGCCCCTACCCCGGATGCCCTTGGCCCCTCCTCCACCGGCCGCCAGCCTCGCACGCCCTTACCCTCCTCCTTTGGCCGTCGACCCCGCTGGCACCGGCCGCTGGTCCCACTCCCGGACATCCTTGCCGACCCCCCTCGCCCCCCGGACATCGACCTGGCTGTCGGCGCCCTTGCCCCGACAAACCTTGCTACGGTTATTTTTTCGGTATTTAATTTTTTAATACAATGTAATGTTTAAAAATGTCATGTTAAATGCCATGTTAATTCTATGTTTAATTCCATATTTAATGCCATGTTAAGTCCATGTTAAATGCCATGTTTATTCTATGTTAAATACAATGCCATGTTGTTCTAATACACATGTTTTAGAAATTTTAATATAATCATTGTAATAATTTTTTATTTTTTAATAGTTATGTTGATTAATATCTTGTGGATGTGGATGTCGGCCATCGTGCCGTGATATATATATATATATATGTGTGTGTGTGTGTGTGTATGTGGATGTCGGCCATTGTGCCATGATATATATGTGTATGTGGATGTCGGCCATCGTGTCGTGATATATATTTGTGAGATTTAAATCCCGTTATATTTAAATGCCACTGGTTTAATCCCAAAGTAGTGAGACAGACCCCCAATCTTGGATTAATCAAAATTCGTCAAGATACCACATTGTCGAGTGAATATGTTTACATCATGGCTCAACAGGCAACACAAGTTTATTATCTCCCTTACCAAAACCATCACACGTCTTAAAGGTTGGGAGGTTGTGTATAAGGTGTCGCCACACGGTAAACTGCATGTTCCCAACAACAAAGACTATAACGTAGACATGAACACATACAATGGAGAGTTCTTTCAAGAAGATGGAGTATCAGGCATGTTTGTGATTGACTTGACGGAGATGATGGAAATAGATAATGAAAGTGGTGCCGATGTCAACGAAGGAGACGAGGTTCAGAATGGAAGGGACTTAGAACTGCTAGAGATATTATACTTAGGCAATTACAGTGATGACAACATTCCACCTCCTGATCAGCTGGATAATTATATCATATCATGTGATAGTGACGACAATACATATGATCCAACAAATCTGGACGACGATGAATATTTCTAGCAGTTGTATGAGAATTATGTTTAATTGTATATTAAATGTGTTTATAACACATTGCACGCTTTATCTAAATCCATTTACTCTTTTTTGTACTAGGTGATTGGAAAATGGTGGGGGTTTAAGGAAAATAGTAGCAGTCGTAGTTAAAAGAGGCGGTAAATCCACCTCTCAAAATGAGGTCGGGTCCTCATCTAGACCTCGAGGTGGGAGAACGAAGAAATCAACAATGAGAGGAAAGGCACTTGCGCCCTCGAGCGAAGCTACCAGCCAGAGGCCGACATCCCGTGACGACTAATCTAAGCTTGAGCGCGTCCAACCCACCAGCTTCTCCACACTTCACTAAAAATTGGCTAACATGCTTTAGTGTGTGTTGATAGCAAAAAATGGCATTAATGGCTAGATTACCAAAATATCAGTTTTGGTGATTTGGGCCGAAAACACACATGTCTAGGGTCCGTCCGAAGCCCTACAGAGCTGAAGTCCATTGAGCTATGGGCTTCGAAAGCCTCTGGCCAGCCCATGGGCTTCGGCCAGGAAGCCTTCGGAGGCCCAAGCCACCGAAGCTTCGGCCCGAGGAGCAGGCCTCGACGGGCCTGGCCGAAGCCCACTTCGGCAGAGATAGAGTTGTATGCGTTTTCGGCTCAGTTTTATCTCCATCCGGCCGGGTTAATAGAAGATTAAATCAGATATTAAGCCCCTATAAATAGAGAGGCGAGGCCAGCGTAGAAGGCCCCCCAACTCAAACTAAATCAAAGCCCTAGCTTTGATCATATTTACTTTACCTTTATTTTCCTATACCTCTTCGTGGGTTTGCCTGGAAGCACTCCGCCGGTCACTATGGAACAGTGGTAACCCTTGTTACTTCGCTTGTGAAGTATCCGTTAATCTACGTAATAGATTGATATCACCTTGTTACTTCACCTGTGAAGTATCCGCTAATCTGCGTAAAAGATTGCTACCTTCGCCACCGGTGCAACACTTAGCAAAATTTGGTCCTTAGGTCGAATTGGTACTTTGAATTCTCTTTTTTGCAGGTTCCCACGTTCGGAGCTACTTCGTCAGAGGTGTCCAGAGTTGAGAGATCAGTTTCGGAGGTCACCAGGACATCCTTCGACGGGGCCGCAGGCTCCGGCAACAGGCTTCGCTAGCACACTTCGTCGCAACGGGCTTCGCCACGACCATACTCCGCACTGGACGAAGTTACGCTCGTGCGTAGTCCTCGCGTCATTATTCTGTAGTTTGCTATATCAGAGACCTCACGCCGAACCCCGCTGTTCGGAGGTGATCATCCCGTCCAGATCTGTTCAGAGTCCATCTTCGACCAGATCAGTCCAAACGCCGAAGCACCCTTCGGCGGGACGCTTCGCACTAGACACCGAAGGTACACTTCGGTGACCCCTTCGCACCAGACTTTGAAGCAGACAGGCTCCGACCGGTTTGCTGATTTTATTCTGTTTAATATATTTCTTTCGGCTAATTGGGTTATTTTGCGTGATCTGATTGCCTAGCGACTCCACCCCCTTATCACGACTAAGGGTAGTCGGAATGCGACGTCGGTGCTACGTCACGCTTAGGCTTGTCCCTAAGTATCCGTGCACTTTTGGATCGTCGAACTGACCCAAGTGCGAGGGCACGTTCCCATGTCAACACACTTTTTGGTAACTCCACTGGGGAGAGCTACGCCAACATGACAAGTACATCTACATTGGCCACCGGTACATCTACATCGACTACTACGTCTACACCGTCGATGGACACAATAGGAGGCACGGATATCGACAACCGCAACATCTTGACACCTACACTTGAAGATATCCCCGCAGAAGACCGAGCAGAGATCGAGGCAAAGTTAAAGGCGCTCCAAGACATGATGCTTGGGGGCTACGTTAAGACACGCACATGCTCCATCAAGCGCGACATCATCACCCCCGACCTCGCTCAGGTCCAGGTAATGCCTGTATCGCCTCGTTTATCTTCTTTAGAGATTGAGCAAAAAATAGCCGCATCAGTAGATCAAGCCGTTAGTGCTTCGCTAGCCAACCGTTTAGATTCGACAATCAGCTCCCAGGTAGAGGCGACTCTTAGGAGGTTCAACTTTATTGAGGTCGTACCCCCGGTTCCTATTGCTAGTGCACCTCCGGCAAACCACGTATACGGTAGGACTAACGACAGCACTAGCACAATCATGTCTCCGGCCTCATCACTTATGGCTGAGACCAATCATTACACATACGGTCAAACTAACACTGCGTACCATGCACCACCACCTGCGCCGATACCCGCGCTGCCCGCACCACATGCGCAGGCGCCCAGACACGAACACGTCATACAAATAGCACGTAGGGAAGAGGCCCATGACCTACACGCCGATATCCCACCGCGTGTCGCGCCCCCGCATGAGAGACGCGCACAAGCAACATGCCAAGATGACATAGAGGAGCGGGTCCGCGCACTATTTAGAGAGTGTGCTGGCTTCGTGCCCAAGGGACGGGTGAGGGTTTACCGTAAGCCATACCCCGGGCATCTTGATACAGTACCCTACCCCCACGGCTATAGAATCCCTGAATTCACTAAGTTCGATAGCGAGGGTAGCAAAACTACACTAGAGCACGTTAGTCAATTTTTTGTACTGTGTGGAGAAGTTAGCGGGATAGATGCTCTAAAAGTTAGACTATTTCTCTCTCGCTGTCCGGCACCGCTTTCACTTGGTTTTCGGCGCTCCCGACGAACTCCATCCATACGTGGGATGATTTAGAGCAGAAATTCCATGATTATTTCTACACGGGTGAGACAGAACTTAGGCTTTCACATTTGACATCGGTTAAGCAGAAATCTAGCGAGAACGCCTCTGAGTACATCAAGTGTTTTAGGGATACTAGAAACAGATGTTTTAGCCTTAATATTTCGGAAAGGGACTTGGCGGAACTAGCTTTTAACAGGTTGCATTCCAAAATTAAAGAGAGGTTAGATAACCAAAACTTTTTAGAAGTTAGCCAAGTTTTATAGAGGCTCTGGTCCAGGAAGGCCGAGCCAAAGATAAGAAGTTTATTAAGACGTTTAGCAAGCCCAAGGCTGAAATCCACATCATGGAACGTTCTGATGAAGAAGAGTCCGACGAGGAGGATTCGACCGATATGTACGCAGCCGAATGGGTGTGGAACGCTAAGAATAAACATGTCACTTGCTCCGAGTTACGACCATCCCCCACAAAGAATTGACTTAGTGAGGTGAAGTACTCGTTTGATATAACTAAATGTGATAAAATATTTGATTTTCTCTTAAAAAGTCAGCTTCTCAGGTTACCTAAGGGTCAAGTCATTCCACCTGCCGATCAGTTAAAGAAGCATCCATACTGTAAGTGGCATGATTCATATTCACATAATACTAATGACTGCAATGTTTTTCGATGGCAGATTCAATCGGCCATAGAAGAAGGACGATTGAAGATAGACCATGATCCAAAGAAGAAGGTGTTGATTTGGCCAGAACAGGCCGAGTCGGCTAAGGGAAAGGATGTAATTGTTGGAGATCCACGCACTCGCACGCTCATACCGAAGAACCTCGAGGTAGGAGTGTGGAAACAGAACATTAACACCCCTTCGGCTAAGGCTCACAAGAGGCCGAAGGTAACATATAACATGTTGTTGAACAAGCATCAGAGAAGGGCCAAGGAAACAGGTCCACACGCAAAGCTAAAACAGCCGAAGGGTCCAAGACTCTCAAAGGATGGCTTCGGGCCAAAGCAGACGAACCCTCCGTACAATGGCTTCGGGCCACAGCGGCCTGGCACTCCACACGGTGGTTTCGAGCCACAATGGCCGAACCCCGTACAGTAACTTCGGTCCCCAATGGCCGAACCCCGCACCATGTTGGACTTCTCTGATGAGAGGCTTCGGCCCGCTCTGGCCGAGCGTACCTCCGACCTGGCAGGACCCTTCGCCGGTATGGTCCGAAACACCATCAAATCTACTGAACCCCCTTCCGGGTAACGGGTTCGGCTCTCAGTGGACAAGGCCGCTAGAGCTACCGATGCCTCCGCCGTATGACTGGGCGGGAAACTCGTGGGCTCCGTACGTATCTAGGTTGGGGTACCCTCTGCAACCTAACACTATACCTTGTTTTCCTTCGGAGTATTATGGATGGCAGGGGCAAACAGACGCAGCGGAGGGGGGCATCGTCCACAGACTGTCCGTGGTGCCTCCGAATCAGACCATGCAGAGTGAAGCCGAAGGGTGCGAGCACGCGGAGGCCGAGGTCAGGGAGTCCGAAGCCATCACCATCAGAGTTGGGTCGCAGGAAGTCCTAATCCCGAAGATTTTGACACCAAGGTATGACGGAGGTAAGTCCCATACTTCGGCCGAGCTCTGCGCCGAAGCCTGGTTCGGTCGGCCGAACGAGGCCTGTCCATCTGTCGGGGTTCGCAGTGAAGCCCCCTCCAAACACAAGGTGCACAAAGCCGAAGGGCACAGTACCACTTCGGCCAGAATTAGTGGAAGCCGAAGAGTGGCACCCGACACCAAGCCACAACCATCTTGGGCACCTCTAGGCATATCCAAATCGCAGAAGAGACGCCTACAGCGACTACGGGCACAGGAGATGCGCGAGAGGGAAGCTGAGGCCGAGCGCGACGCCGTCTTCGAAGAAATCCGCCCTCGGCCAGCTACAAGACAGGTATGGAGGGAGAAGCCAGCTGAGATAACCAACCCGGCTCCTAGTCCGAACGACGACGACGACATGCTCAACGACGATTACTCGCCCATCTCTGAAGGGCCCACACCCCAGGTGATGGACATCAACATCGTCACGCTGTCGGCCGAGTTCGCACTACCGCAGGACGAGGCCGAGGTCGCCCAATTGAACCTCGGCCCATGCAACGCCATCTTCGAGAAGCCCGAGGACTTAGCTTGCCATCTGAAGCCTCTCTACGTCAGAGGTCACATCGATGGAAAGCCGATTTCCCGAATGCTCGTCGACGACGACGCCACTGTTAACTTAATGCCTTATTCGTTGTTGAAGAAACTTGGCAGGGATGAGGATGACCTGAAGAAGACCAACTTGATGCTCAACGAATTCAACGGCGAGAGCTCCGAGGCCAAGGGAGTACTCTCTATGGAGTTGACGGTGGGCAACAAGACGTTGCCAACAGCATTTTTCGTCGTCGACGTACAAGGTAACTATAGCGTACTACTCGGGCGTGACTGGATTCATGCAAACTGTTGCATTCCCTCTACTCTACACTAGTGCCTGATACAATGGGACGATGATGAGGTAGAAGTCATTCCCGCAGATACTTCAACCCAAGTAGCATTGGCTGATGTATCAGTTGACGCCGTCCATAACAAAGTAGAATGTCTGTCAGGTAGAGATCTTTCGGATTACGATTTTGTTAGTGTATCCAGAGGACGGTTTGTACCAGTGTATGTAAAGCCGGCTGGAGTAGCATGGCTATTTTTGTATTAATAGTCATGTCTAGCAAGAGTAATCTAGATTGGCTAAAGTCTCGTGTGGAGCAATATCGGTCTAATAAAGATGGCATTGCCGAGGCCATCGGGGACTTTAGCAAAGTAGAGAAATTAGGACAAGGTTTTGCGTCGGCCGACCCCTTGGAGGAAGTTGACATAGGTAATGGTAACATCCCAAGGCTGACTTTTGTAAACCAGCATTTATAGCCCAATGAAAAGGTTGAAGTAATAAAGTTACTTCGGTCGTATGTCGATTGTTTTGCATGGGAGTATAGCGAGATGCCAGGGCTAAGTCGCGAGCTCGTGGAGCATCGGTTGCCTATCAAGTCCAGATTTAGGCCTTATAAGCAGCCTCCCCGCCGCTTTAACTCGGCCGTCTATGACCGAGTTAAAGAAGAAGTGGAGCGACTACTCAAGGATGAATTTATTAGGCCGTGCACGTACGCGGAATGGGTTGTGAACATTGTGCCTATAGAGAAGAAAGGGAGTGGCAAGATACGGGTGTGTATTGATTTCAGGGATCTGAACTTAGCCACTCCAAAGGACGAGTATCCAATGCCGATAGCCGACATGCTGATCAATGATGCTTTAGGACACAAGGTACTAAGTTTTCTTGATGGCAATGCCGGTTATAATCAGATCTTTATGGTCGGAGAGGATGTCTACAAGACTGCCTTTCGATGCCCTAGTTTTGTCGGTTTGTTCGAGTGGGTCGTCATAACTTTTGGTTTGAAAAATGCTGGCGCCACATATCAGCGCGCTATGAACTTGATCTTTCATGACTTGTTATGAGTTATGTTAGAAGTTTACATCGATGATGTCGTAGTCAAATCGGACGCTATGGGAAACCATTTAGCCGATTTGAAGGTTGCTTTCGATAGGATGCGACAGTATGGGCTGAAAATGAACCCACTTAACTGTGCTTTCGGCATGTCGGCGGGTAAGTTCTTAGGTTTCATGATTCACGAGAGAGGCATAGAAATTGATCCTAAGAGGCTTGAGAAGATTAGAAATATTGCAGCGCCGAACTATTTGCGTCGCTTCATATCCAACTTGTCCGGCAAGATTGATGCCTTTGTCCCCATACTCCGGCTAAAAAACGAAGTCGAGTTCACTTAGGGGCAAGCCAGCAAAGTGCTTTTGAGAAGATCCAGGAGTGCTTATCATCACTGCCTGTGGTGAGAGCACCCAAAGCTGGGATTCCATTTTGGCTATACGTCGCTGCTGAAGATAGCGTGATTGGGGTCGTGCTAACCAGAGGGGAAGGAGTACATCATCACATTCTTGAGCCGTCGCCTGCTGGACGCCGAAACTAGGTACGCGTTTGTGGAACAATTATGTTTATCACTTTACTACGCGTGCACCAAATTGTGCCATTATCTTCTCCCCACTACATGTGTGGTCGTTTGCCAAACCGATGTTATAAAACACAAGTTACAAAAGCCAATTCTAAGTGGAAGAATTGGAAAATGGGCTTACGTATTGATTGAGTACGATTTGGCCTACGAACCCCTGAGAGCGATGAAAGGCCAAGTCGTAGCCAACTTTATAGTTAATCATCACATAGATGTCGGCTGGAGCGATAGTATTGCTCTAGTTGAGGTAGTACCATGGAAACTTTATTTTGATGGTTCGGCTTGGAAGAGTGGCCAAGGCATTGGAGTGGTTCTCATATCACCTAATGGTATGCACTTTGAAACTTTGGGCCGACTAGAATTTTCTTCTACTAATAACCAAGTCGAATACGAAGCTTTATTTCTAGGTCTTGAATTGCTAGAAGTTGTAGGTGCTAGGCATGTCCATGCATACGGTGATTCTTTGTTAGTAGTGCAACAAGTAGCTAAGAATTCTCAATGTTTTAACGGCTTGCTGAATAGTTACTTGGATAAATGTCTAGACATAGTTGCTACTTTTGATGACTTCAAAATCTCTCACGTGTCAAGAGAGGCCAATTCAGTCGCCAATGATTTGGCTCAGCAAGCATCTGGCTACCAAGTCAGGAGAGGAAAATTTTCCATATTGGAGAAGCCGGTGTTTGGTCTCACTGCCGAAGCCAGTAACGGTGGGCAGGCACACCCTCCGGATCAAACCCCTCTGGTTGCCGAAGGTCACTGCGCGCCGAGGATCCCGGATCGGAGTACCCTGCCGACCGAAGGAGCTGGCATGCCGAAGTCTGTAGGCCGAAGCCTGCTGCACGGAGAAGGCTCCTCGGAGTCTGAACCCTCCGAAGGGCTTCGCCCCAGCACACTCCAAACGGCCACCCCAACCAGGCTTCGGCGGGAGCTGGAATGGCTCGGGGGGCACCCCAAAGTCAGTAATCTAGAAGTTTTTTCAGAAGGTGGACCAGCGAGACCCTTTGAAACCTATAAGGGCGATTGGAGAGTCCCAATCGTCCAGTATTTGAGAGACCCTAGCCAAAGGGTTGATCGGAAGGTTCGGCGACAGGCATTCAAATTCGTGTTAGTAGACGACATGTTGTACCGTCGAACAATCGACGGAGTACTATTGAAGTGTTTGGACCATGAGCAATCCTAGGTGGCTACAGGAGAAGTCCATGAAGGGCTTTGCGGCACTCATCAGTCGGCCCAAAAAATGAGTTGGATGCTCAAAAGAGCGGGTTTTTATTGGCCGACCATGACTGAAGATTGTTTCTAGTACTATAGAGGGTGTGAAGCATGTCGGAAGTTTGGCAATATCTAGTTAGCTCCTGCCTCATTGCTCAATCCTATTGTCAAGTTGTGGCCGTTTCGAGGTTGGGGTTTAGACTTCATCGGCCAGATTCACCCTCCTTCCTCAAAAGGGCATCGGTTCGTATTGATGGCGACGTATTACTTCACTAAGTGGACCGAGGCCATACCTCTTAAGAACATGACTCACAATGAGGTACGTGATTTTATTTTGAAGCACATCATACATAGATTCGGCATTCCTCAAACTCTTACTACAGATCAAAGTAGTTCATTTGTTTCCAGAGAAGTAAGGGGACTTCGCCGAATATTATGGTATTAAGTTGATAAACTCTTCACCATACTATGCTTAGGTCAATGGTCAGGTCGAGTCTAGTAATAAAACTGTGATTAAGCTCATTAAGAAGAAAATTGAAGAGTTTCCTAAAAGGTGGCATGAAGTTCTTTCCGAGGCGCTATGGGCTTGTAGAATTGCAAAGCACGGTGCTAACAAGGTCAGTCCATATGAGTTAGTATATGGACAAGAGGCCGTTCTACCCGTAGAGGTAGATCTTGGCTCTTTGAGAGTGTTAAAGCAAGATGGCTTATCGGTCGATGAGTATGAAAATCTTCTAAAGGATAATCTAGAAGAAGTGACCAATAAGAGACTAAGGGCTTTAGATGCCATAGAAGTAGACAAGAAGAGAGTAGCTAAAGCCTACAATAAGAAGGTTAAACCAAAATCGCTTCAAATAGGGGACTTGGTGGGGAAAACGATTTTGCCCTTAGGCACGAAGAGTCCCAAGTTTGGTAAATAGTGACCTAGTTGGGAAGGTCCTTTTAAAATAGCCGAAATCGCCCCCGGCAAGCATACGCGTTGGAATCCCTGCAGGGAGAGCGGTTTCGAAGAGCTTTGAATGGTAGGTACTTGAAGAGGTGCTTCCCAAGTGTGTGGCAAACATTATAAAAAGTGTCGAAGAGCTGATATGGATAGTATCGTCTTCAGCTCGTTGTGCTTTTAGTTCACTCAGTTCACTAAAAGGCAGGGGGGCATGTGTTGATAGCAAAAAATGGCATTAATGGTCAGATTACCAAAATATCAGTTTTGGTGATTTGGGCCGAAAACACACATGTCCAGGGTCCGTCCGAAGCCCTATAGGGCCGAAGTCCATTGAGCTATGGGCTCCGAAAGCCTCTGGCCAGCCCATGGGCTTCGACCGGGAAGCCTTCGGAGGCCCAAGCCACCGAAGCTTCGGCCCGAGGAGCAGGCCTCGACGGGTCTGGCCGAAGCCCACTTATGCAGAGATAGAGTTGTATGCATTTCCATCTCAGTTTTATCTCCATCCGGTCGGGTTAATAGCAGATTAGATCAGAGATTAAGCCCCTATAAATAGAGAGGCGAGGCCAGCGTAGAAAGCCGCCCCAACTCAAACCAAATCAAAGCCCTAGCTTTGATCGTATTTACTTTACCTTTATTTTCCTGTACCTTTTCGTGGGTTTGCCTGGAAGCCCTCCGCCGGCCACTACGGAACAGTGGTAACCCTTGTTACTTCGCTTGTGAAGTATCCGTTAATCTACGTAATAGATTGCTATCACCTTGTTACTTCACCTATGAAGTATCCGCTAATCTACGTAACAGATTGCTACCTTCGCCACTGGTGCAACACTGAGCAAAATTCGGTCCTCAGGCCGAATTGGTACTTCAAATTCTCTTTGTTGCAGGTTCCCACGTTTAGATCTACTTCGTCGGAGGTGTCCGGAGCTGAGAGATCGGTTTCGGAGGTCACCAGGACATCCTTCAGTGGGGCCGCAGGCTCCGGCAATAGGCTTCGCCAGCACACTTCGTCGCAACGGGCTTCGCCATGACCATACTCCGCACTGGACGAAGTTACGCTCGCACGTAGTCCTCACATCATTATTCTGTAGTTTGCTGTATCAGAGACCTCACACCGAACCCCGTTGTTCGGAGGTAATCATCACGTCCAGATCTATTCAGAGTCCATCTTTGACTGGATCAATCCGAACGCCGAAGCACCCTTCGATGGGACGCTTTGCACTAGACGCCGAAGGTACACTTCTGTTGGCGTAAAAGATTACGCTAACAGGTTTCTGTAGAAAAGAAACTAACAAACGAAGTGTTTGTGAAGCAAACTGTTCTAAGCCTCCGAAAGGATAATAGCTTAGAATAGTTCGAAAGTGTGTATTGAATCACTTGTATTCGGTCCCTATTACAGGGTGAAATGGGGGGTATTTATAGGCCTAAACATTAAGGAAAAGACCTATTTACCCCTCTATTACAACCGACATTAAGGAAACTATTCGGTTTCCTTAATAGGGCTAAAATGGTAAAAGACTAATCTAGTAAGAAAGAAGATAAGTCTTCCATCTTAGCTGGCAGAAAAGATCTTGAAGGGCTTTAGTTCGAAAACATACTTCGAACCTGTGTCTGTCTTCGGGCTTCGAACAAGGTTCTGAGCATCTTCGAAGATGATCTTCGGACAATCTTCGAACTGGTTGACTGTCTTTATGATGCTTTGGCCTTAACCCCGAAGATGAGATATTTTCCCCCAACAGTAGCCCCTCGAATACGCTTCTCCGTTCAACCTGTAACGTTTAGGAGAGCAGTATACGCAAGAAAAGTAATCATGCGTAGGGGTTAACAGATTTATATCATCTCCGAACTATGTGGAGATATATGCTTCGGATTGGTATTCGAAGAAGTTACATTCGAAGTAACTTAGAAGTATCTTTAAAAAGACAGAAGACTTTCCAGACTTAGAAGAAATAGCCGTTATCCTGTTTCTTCTAACGGAAGTTATACAGTGCGTTATTTTCGGAGGAAAATAACGGGCGAGAATGCGAAAGGGCAGAACTAAAATGGTAACAAACGGAACATTTAGGCTATAAATAGAGAGCCCAAAACTTACCCGATTACCTTTTCACCGCTTTCTCTCAGTCAAAAGCTTTGTGAGCCCCTTGAGTTCTTGAGCCCTAGCCTTTGAGTTCTTGAGCCCTAGCCTCCATTTCTTCAAAGTAATCGAGCGATCGTAATGGTGAAGACCAAGGGATCTGCGCCTCCTTCGGCTTTGGCTCGGCAACAGGCAGCCGCAGCGGCAGCAGCGGCGACATTGGCGGCGGCACCCTCGATGCAGGCGGCAATATCCATGGCGGCAGGGGGGAGAAATCCCCAAATCCCCGATGACCAAGGTCTGTGCCCACCTTCGACTAAATACTTGGATCAGTCTTTTGAGTTGGGGCCTTCTACCTGCAAGAGAGAATCTTTGGCAATCACAGCAGGGGGAAAGATTAGTAATGGAGTTATGATTCGGAAGCCGGGCAAAGAATCGATTCCATCACCAAGACCCGGAGAGGTCGTAGTATTCGAAGCTTTTTTCGAAGCAGGCTTGGGCCTCCCTGCTGTGGATTTCTTGGCCGAAGTACTTGACCTGTTTCATGTAACCCTCCCCCAACTATCTCCGAATGCAGTAGCTAGATTAGCTATCTTCGAGTGGGCGCTGAGAGCCGAAGGTTGTGAGGGGAGGGCAGAAATCTTTGCTGCACTTCATAGAGCGACTTGTCAGCCGAAGACCTTCGTAGGCTCCGGAGGTGAGAAAGTGGTGGTTGCCTTTGGAAGCATTAATTTTAGGCTTCGTGATGAATATGCTCTGCAATTCCCTGCTAAGGCCATCAATGCTAGATGGTACACCGATTGGGTCCTGAGGTGGTTTTATGCCGAAGTCGGAGCAAGCAGTCCTCTGGCTGGGCCCCTCAAAGAAATCCAATTCCGGAAGGAAGCCTTAGTGCAACCTGACGAAGGCCAGCTCGAAGCCCGTCTGAACCTGCTTGAAAAAGTTAGCCGAAGGCTCAGTATGCGAGACTTGGCTGAAGAATTCATCGGTCTTCAAATTCCTCCACTGATGGCCAACTGGCCTATCATCTTCGAAGATGACTCCGAAGGCGGTCTTCGCAAAATCAATTATACTTCGAGCCCTGCAGGTAACTTCGAAACCAACATACATTGTACATATTTACTTCGAAGAAAGACTAACTCGAGTTATTTTTTAGCTTCTTCAGCCCCTATTACTTCAGAGCAAATCGTAAGGGCTTCGGAGAAGATTCTGGGTGCTCCAACTCCGTCGGAAAAAGAATGGCGAATCAAATTAGTCGGAAGTTGGGAGCGATTTAACAGAGTATGGGGAATGTTGGAGTTAACTCCGCCCCCTCTGATGGACTGGGTGCCTCAAGAGAAAGGACCCAAGAAAAGAGTGGCTGAAGCCGGAGCTTCTAGCTCCGCAAAGACTCCGGTGAAGAAGGTGGCTCGGAAGCCAAAAAATCTCGCACCTTCGGATCCTGCGCCTTCAAGCTCAAGAACCTCAATCTCTGGTTCTAAAGAAGATGAAGGTATATTATTAGTGAAATTGATTGATGAAGATGCAGCTCAACGAAGTATTCACATTGAAGATACTGCAGGTATACTGGAGCCCCAAGCCAACATCGAAGAAGTAAGAGCTCCGGATACCCAAGAGGAACAAATCGAAGCCCCTATGGGTGAAGAGGAAGTCGAAGTTCCTGCAACTTCGGTTGTGGAGGAAAGGACTACTCACGGAGATGCTCCGACAGCGGAGAATCTAACTGCGGAGTCAGATGATGACTTCACTTTTGATCCTCCGATTAGTCCAGTGCTCGATCATCCGGAGAATGTCGAAGGTAAAATTCGCATAATTCTTATCAATTTATGTAAAATTATACAATGTATAATATTTTTGTTTTTGCAGAGCCTCCTGTTGTCGAAGTACCTCACGAAGATATAATTCAAAGGCCTTCGACAACTTCGGAGCCACACCCGGAGATTACTCAACAAGGGCCTGGAAGAGGTAAAAGACACATAGAGCCTCTCCCTACTCAAAGATCGACTTCATCTGAGTCAACAGATGAAAGTGAATCAACTGAGGGGGGGCCATCTTCAGAAGTTCCAAGGGCCTCGGAAGAACTCTCCGGACCTTCGCTAAGCAGAGCTGATCAGAAGGCTTCAGAAATGCTTCCTCTCATAACTCCTTTTTTGGAGGAGAAAACCGGACTTGGGACTTTGGTTAAACCTTTGGGTCAAGCCAGTCGCAAAGTCGGGGAAACAGAACTGGTAGCCCTTTTAAGCAGAGCGAAGGGCTCGGAGCTTAACCTTGCTGTAGAAAGAGCAGCTTATCAGGTATAAAGCATCTTCGAACCAAATAGCAAATTATATATGAATAATTTCTTATTTCAGTTTTTCTTTTTTCTTAGCAAGCAGTCTTAGCCCGCGCTGCGGCTTTATCGAGCGAAAATGAAATTGCTCAACTTCGGTAAGAGAACGAAGCTCTTCAAAGAAATTTTAACTTCTCCGAAGGTCGAGTAGCTCAGATGGATAACGTAATACTAGCAGAGCGAAGGGCTAGGCAAAGCTTGGAGGCTGCGAAGAAAGAGCTCGAAGCGGAAAGAATTGTGCTTCGAGCAGAGGTTGAGAGACTGCGGACGGAGGATGCTGCTAAGGGGTCCGAACTTGTAAGACTACAAGAAGAGGCTGGCCAACTCCGGACTCAAAAGAATGCTTTGACTACGGAGAACGCTAGAATCTTCGGAGTTTAGCAGAAATGACTTCGGCCAAGGATGCGCTTATTGAGGAAAGGCTTAAGTCTGAGAAGGTGGCTTCGGAGGTCATCGAACAGATGTTAGGTGTCTTGGAGTACTTCGGTACTACTGGATCACTACCTTCGGATGACAATGTGACTCTGCTGCGCCGGTTAAAGAGGATCCAAGGAGCAGCGAAGCAAATGAAGACGGCAGGCATGCGTTATGGAGAACTCTCCGGACAAGTGTCTGCCCTTGGATTACTTCGTTACTATGAGGATTTGGGCCGAATAATTACTCTGAGCGCAGAGGGCTCCATCATCTTCGACGACGCGAGACTTTTGACTCCTTCCGAAGGCGTGGCTGCCGCCTGGCGAGCCTTTCAAACTTCATGGAGAGCCGAAGGTCGATCTGCGATCAAGGTTTGGATTGATGAAGGCCAACGCCAGAAGCAAGTTCGGAGCCAAGCTTCGAGCAGTCAACCTCCTTCGAACCCGCAGGTTTAGGAATATTTTAGGATTTCTAACCATGTAAAGCTTTATGCTTGTAAACATTTATCAATGAAAGTCTTGTTTGTCATATTTTTAGACTTTGCCTCTTATGGAAGATATCGAAGTGTTAGAGCTTAACAGCGAACTTCGCTCACTGTGGAACACCTTCGAACTTCTAAAGAGTTATAAGCGTCCTCGATTTCTTATTCCTCGAGATGACTCCGGCGTTATTGCGCCCGAAGTAATCAAAGACGTATTGTCTTATATTAAAGAGGAAGATAAAGAGATTGACGCAAACACCTCGTCTTCTGAAGACACTAATTGGTCCGAAGACGAAGGTGAAGCCCAAAATAAAAGATCTGAAGATCTTAGAAGCTGGGAAAGAAGCCCCGAGCGGCTTCGAACTTGGGCCGAGCTTCAACAACAACAGAAGGATTTTAGAGCTTCGAAGGGGAGGAAGAGAGTTAAACGTAAAGTTCTTAGAACTTCCGATGTTGGAACTAGTCGTTCCACCCCTAGCTCTCGGGACCGAAGAGGTCTTCGATTCCTTCTTGGTATAGATACCAATTTTTCATAATGTAATCTGTAAATACATTTATTTCAATAATGAATGCCGATTTAAAATTGTCTCCATATTTACTAGCCCCTCTTTGGGTATAAGCAACTTCGAACTGTATTCAAAGATGGTTATGCGCAAAGAAAAAACTTCGGAGTACAATTTTTTTGGGGGTTCGGAGCCCCTCTGTCATTTAAAGATCTTTTGAAATCTTATGAAATGTCTTCGACTTTTTGTAGTCAGAAGAATGGTAACTTGGTACCTTTGTTTAACAAAAGAAATCAATTGAGATAACTTCCAGGACACTTTAGTGTCTTAAGAAATTTGTCACTTTGGACTTATATGAACAGACATTCGAAGCTCATGGCTCAAATGTTGTTTTGCTTTAGCCACCTTCGGCTATTTGTGCAGAAGTCTACCAGCCAATGGCTTGGACTTCGCAGAATTTGGCCACCTTCGGCTCTTTTTACGGATGTCTACCAGCCAATGGCTTGGACTCCGTATAATTGTAGCCACCTTCGGCTATTTTTGCAGAAGTCTACCAGCCAATGGCTTGGACTTCGCAGAATTTGGCCACCTTCGGCTCTTTTTACGGATGTCTGCAAGCTGCAGCTTGGACTCCGCAGATTTTGGCCACCTTCGGCTCTTTTTACGGAAGTCTACCAGCCAATGGCTTGGACTCCGTAGAATGTGGTATTGGCTCTTTTACGGATGCCTACAAGCCGTGGCTTGGGCTCCGGATGGATTTCAGCCACCACACCGGAGGCTTCGACTTTATGGGTACGAAGTCCGGAAATACAGCCCAGCTTAAAGACACTTCCCTCTCAGTCGACCCCACGGTTCCAGCGCGTCCGCTCGGGAAGCTGGGAGTGTATGAGGGGAAGGCAACTATCAGGGTGTATGCTTTATTAATTTAGAGGTGATTACAAGCGAATTACAAGGAGCCCTTATGCGAAGTATCGCTTTAGGTGCTCCGCATGCCAAGTATGTGCTAACTCTTCACCTTCTAAATTAGCTAATTTGAATGAACCAGGGCGCCCTGAGCGGACAATTAGATATGGACCTTCCCATTTATTGCCTAACTTCCCTGGTGCTATAATGCTTCGTAGAACAAGATGACCCGGCCTTAACTCGCTGAGCTTAACCTTCGGGTCATACCAAGTCTTCGTCTGCTGGTGATACTTTGATAAATTAGCTACAGCTCGAAGTCTTGTTTCTTCTGACAAATCTAACGAAGTTTGTCTTTCTTCTTCGATGTCTGGTTCGGTGCTGCGAAATGATCCCCCTTTGAGCTCCGTTGGAGTCATAGCTTCATCTCCGAATAGCAGTCTGAACGGAGTAAAACCTGTGGACCTTGTTTGCGTAGTCCGAATGGACCATAGAATCTTCGGAAGCTCTTCGGTCCACAGTCCCTTTGATAATCCTACTATTCTTCGATTTAGCCCTGATAAAATATTTCCATTGGCTCGCTCAACGGCTCCATTCGACTGAGGATGTCTCACTGCAGCAAAACATAGTTGAATGCCTAGGTCTTCGCAAAACTTCCTGAAGGGTTCTGCGTCGAACTGTGTTCCATTATCAACTGTGAGATATCTAGGCACTCCGAACCGGCAAATAATGTTCTTCCAGAAGAATTTCTGTACATTGTTCGAAGTGATAGCTGTTAAGGGCTCTGCTTCTACCCACTTAGAAAAATATTCAATAGCTACCACTGCGAATTTCAGATTTCCCTTTGCTAACAGAAAGGGACCAATTAGATCCATACCCCATCTGGCCATGGGCCATACCGGAGCAATGACTTGAAGAGCTGTTGGTGGGCGATGACTCCGTCGACCCATCCACTGGCATCCTTGACAAGTGCGGACCAAGCTCTCCGCATCAGCTGTTATTGTGGGCCAATAAAGCCCCTGGCGAAGTGTTTTTCCTGCCAGAGCTCTAGGGGCTAAATGACTTCCACAAAGGCCTTCGTGAATTTCTCGAAGAATTTCTTGGCCTTCGGCTTGAGATATACATCGGAGTAGAGGGGAACATACTCCGGCCTTGTATAATATACCGTTGATTAACTGATAGTTTCTTGCTCTGAGTTTTAATCTTGACAATTGGGGCTCTTCGGGCAAATTTGTTCCTCCTTGCAAGAGTTCTATGATCGAATCTTTCCAATCTGCACTAGGAATGCAAAGAATCTCCGCAGAGGCAATTTGTGGCACCGAAGGTACATTGAGCTCCTCATAGAAAGCTTCGTCAGGCACATCCACAGCTCCGGCTGCAGCCTTCGCTAAAATGTCCGCTTGCACGTTTTCAGCTCTTGGTATACTCCGAATGGAAATACCCTTAAAATGTGCTTCGATCTTGCGGATTTCTTCTAAATACTTTGCAAGCTGTGGATGTCGGACTTGAAAACTTTTGTCTACGTGCCCTGCTACTATCTGAGAATCTGTTTTTATAATTATCCTTGTAGCCCCTAGAGCACGTGCTTTCCGGAGTCCCAATAAAATCCCTTCGTACTCCGCTATATTATTGGTAGACTTAAAGTTGAGTCTTGCGGAGTACATTGCTCTTTGCCCTGACGGTGAAATCAACACTGCCCCAACGCCTGCTCCGGATGCTTGGAAAGCCCCATCGGAGTAAATAGTCCAAACTCCGTCATCTGATTTCTCCGGAGTCAACTTCGCAGGTGGAGTCCACTCTGCTACGAAGTCTGCTAGGACTTGAGATTTGATAGCTGTCCTTGCCAGGAAAAATATGCCGAAGGGTGCTAGCTCTACTGCCCACTTTCCAATCCTTCTAGTGGAGTCTTTGCTTCGGAGCATATCTCCTAAAGGATACGAAGTTGGTACAATTACATTATGAGCCAAAAAATAATGTCTTAGCTTCCTCGAAGCCATTATCAGAGCATAAACGAACTTCTCAAGTTCGGAGTATCTTGTCTTCGCTCCTGACAATGCTTCGGATACAAAAT
Source organism: Zizania palustris (assembly GCA_019279435.1). Lineage (NCBI taxonomy): Eukaryota > Viridiplantae > Streptophyta > Magnoliopsida > Poales > Poaceae > Zizania > Zizania palustris. The sequence goes on from JAAALK010000080.1 coordinate 13,405,565, forward strand.
AGACAGGATTTTGGACCAACTTCCCATTGATATCCGCTTCTCTGACAAGGACTGCGCTGACAGCTGAACCTGTAGCTGCAAGATACAAGAGTAGGGTTTCGTCCGCAATAGGCACCGTGAGTGTAGCAAGATTGCTGAGATAATCTTTAATATCTTCGAAGCTTTTCTGACACTCCGGTGTCCATGCAAAATCTTCGGACCCTTTCAAAGCTTTAAATATTGGCAAGCTCCTCTCCGCAGACCTTGATAAAAACCTGCTAAGTGCGGCCAGACGTCCAGTCAGCTTTTGCACTTGCTTTAAATTCTCCGGAGGAGCCATCTTCTGCAGCGCAGTTATTTGAGTAGGGCTAGCTTCAATTCCCCTGCTTGAAACTAAGTACCCTAACAACTTTCCAGCCCTAGCTCCGAATATACATTTTTCGGGGTTAAGACGGATCCCACATGCCCGAAGGCTATTGAATGTTTCTGCTAAGTCTAGGCTATGTTGGTGCTTTAAAGCACTCTTTATTACAATATCATCCATATAGGCCTCCACATTGCGACCTAGTTGATGACCTAGAGCCTTAGCAACTAATCTTGAAAAAGTAGCCCCGGCATTTCTTAAGCCGAAGGGCATTCCTACATAGCAAAAGACTCCCGAAGGAGTTACAAAGCTCGTCTTGATTTCATCTTCGCGCTTCAACCATATTTGATGATAACCAGAATATGCGTCAAGGAAACTTAGTAACTCCGAACCTACAGTGGAGTCAACTAGTTGATCAATTCGGGGCATGGGGTAGGGGTCACGTGGGCACGCTTTATTCAGAGATGTGAAATCAATGCACATGCGCCACTTCCCGGAAGACTTCTTCCTGACGAAGACTGGGTTGGCTAACCATTCTGTATGGGCCACTTCTCTGATAATCCCAGCCTTCAACAGTTTTTCAACTTCGTCCTTAGCTAGAGCAGCTCTCTCTGCGGACATCTTCCGGAGCCCTTGTCGAACAGGCCGGGCCTTCGGGTTTACAAGCAAACTGTGCTCAATAATATCCCGATCGACTCCGGTGATATCTTCGTCAGACCAAGCGAAGACATCCAAATTTTCTTCCACGACTTTTTCCAAGGAGGTTGCAACTTCAGGAGGTAAATCTTTACCAAATTGAAAAGTGTATTCTTTACCATCTTTAACAATGATTTTCGTTGCAATCTCTCCTTCGGGACTTGGTCTTGGAAACGACTTCTTCGAAGCTTCGGAGGAGGCTGAAAAAATTTCTTCATTATCTTGGACACTATTTACTTGCCTCGGATCAAGAGGAGGACCGTGACCATATTCTGCCCTCCGAGCCATGGCTTGATCTCCGAAGATTGTCAGGACTCCTGCTTGTGTGGGCATCTTCATGCACAAGTAGTTGTGATGCGCCACAGCTCCGAACTGATTCAACATGCCTCGCCCGAAGATGACATTATAAGCATACGGGGCATCTACCACATCAAAGATAACTTCTTCAGTTCGGGCTAGTAAACCTTCTCCGAAGGTTACTTCCAAGCCTATCTGGCCGAGTGCATCGAGCGGAGGTCCTGCGAAGCCTTGCAGAGGACGAGCCGCTGGGAGGAGATGCTTCCGGGAAATGCATAACTGATCGAAGGCTTGTACAAAGATAATATCTGCCGAACTACCTCCGTCAATTAGCACCCTTCGGACTTCAGTCCCTGCAATATCAGCAGTGATAACCAATGGATCTGCATGCGGGAACTTAATACCAGCTGCATCCTCCGCAGAGAAAGATATTGGAACATGAGACCACTCCGGCATTGCAGCTGCAGATGACGAAGTCCCAATATGGCCTACTTCCCGAACGTACTCTCTTCCTCTGTCTCTTGGACATGCTTCCGAGGGTACCTCCTTCGGAGATAGGGAGAACTACTCTCTTTCCTCTATCTTGCCCTTCTTCTTGCTTCGGAGGTGGCATAACATTGGCCACCGGAGGGTGCCTTGCAGCATCAAAATTTTCTATTCGCACCACAGCCTGGACCGGGTCTGGGCGCGCTGCTGCTGGACTTCGGTCGGTACTGCCTCGACCCGAAGTTCTTTCCAAGTATTCTCCCCTTAGGGTAAGGATAGCCTTGCAAGTGTCAGTTGCATGGCTTCGATTCTCTCCATGAATACAGCAAAAAAGGGTCTAGCCCTTGCCAGCCGTTTTCCCTGGCGGCCTCCAGCCGCTGGACTTGTTCCCCGCAGACTGTGGAGCTCTTGGTGCAAACTTCTGTGGGGGTGCAATGTTTAAGACTTCAGAGCAAGGGTGCTTTTGCCCTCTTCTTCTATCATGTTGCACTTCGAAGACTGGTTCTTGCGGCTGCGTCGAAGTCTTCACCTCTGCTTTAACTTCTTGCAATACTGTCGAAGTAGCAGCAGTCCTCCGAAGCCAACCCTCTTCTGACCTCGCATACTCCTCGAAGTATGACATCAGCTGTGATACTGTGGTGATGCTCTTCCGATGCAGTTTATCCAGAAGGCCTTTATGACTGACGCCTTCCCGAGCCGCATCAACCACCGAGGATGTGGACAGCCCCCGAATTTGCGACTTCGTGTGAGCGAAGCGCTTGAAGTACTGCCTCAATGTTTCTCCGGGGAGCTGTTTCACTTGGAAAAGGCTTCCTGTTGACATGGGAGGCACGAAGGTGCCCTGAAAGTTACTTATAAACTTCCTCTTCAACTGTGACCATGAATTGATTGTTCCTGGCTTTAAAGACCAGAACCATCTCAACACCACTCCTTGAAGAGCTAACGGGAAGCACTTCGCCATCGTGTCTCTGTCTCCGCCGCTAGCCTCAATCGCTAGGGCATAAGAACGCGCGAACTCTCCGGGATCTTCATCTCCGGCATACTTGCAGAGCTTCGAGGTTTTAAACTTCGGATCGAAGCGAACCTTCTGCAGCTCAGGATGCAACGGAGATTCATTGTCGTAAGAGGCGTTCTCCGGGGCTTCGGGATAACCAAGATCGTCGTCTTCGGGCACTTCGGGGATAGCTGGGGTGGCTTGAGAGCGAAGCCTATTCGCAGCCTCTTGTCGCCACCTCGCTACCTCAGCTTGAAGGTTGGCCATTTGAGTGGCCATGTCTCCAAGGCTATCTTCATCTCCTCCGGAAGGACCTTCCGGGTCTTGAGAACTGGTATGATCAGTTCGAATCGGAATGGAGGGTGGCGGAGTGGCTCCGGGCGGTCGGAGTATGGAAGGGGTTGACGGAGAGGCTTCGTATCCTCGAGGGATAAAAGCCCCTTGCGGAGTTTGAGGTGGAGGGATAGTCGAAGACCCTCCGACTTCGACTGTGTCGAAGGGTATCTCTCCGGAGATCCGAGAGGACCTCCGAGTGGGATTGCGAGGTGCGCTCCGCTTAGGAGGCATGATGTAAGAAGTTGGTAGAGAACGAAGTTTTTCGGACTAGGTTCCCCACGGACGGCGCCAACTGTTGGCGTAAAAGATTACGCTAATAGGTTTCTGTAGAAAAGAAACTAACAAACGAAGTGTTTGTGAAGCAAACTGTTCTAAGCCTCCGAAAGGATAATAGCTTAGAATAGTTCGAAAGTGTGTATTGAATCACTTGTATTCGGTCCCTATTACAGGGTGAAATGGGGGGTATTTATAGGCCTAAACATTAAGGAAAAGACCTATTTACCCCTCTATTACAACCGACATTAAGGAAACTATTCGGTTTCCTTAATAGGGCTAAAATGGTAAAAGACTAATCTAGTAAGAAAGAAGATAAGTCTTCCATCTTAGCTGGCAGAAAAGATCTTGAAGGGCTTTAGTTCGAAGACATACTTCGAACCTGTGTCTGTCTTCGGGCTTCGAACAAGGTTCTGAGCATCTTCGAAGATGATCTTCGGACAATCTTCGAACTGGTTGACTGTCTTTATGCTGCTTTGGCCTTAACCCCGAAGATGAGATATTTTCCCCCAACAACTTCGGTGACCCCTTCGCACCAGACTTCGAAACAGACAAGCTCCGACCAGTTTGTTGATTTTATTCGGTTTAATATATTTCTTTTGGCTAATTGGGTTATTTTGCGTGGTCTGATTGCATGGCGACTCCACCTCCCCTTACCATGACTAAGGTTAGTCGGAACGCGACGTCGGTGCTCTGTCATGCTTAGGCTTGTCCCTAAGTATTCGTGCACTTTTGGATCGTTGAACTGACCGAAGTGGGGGGCATGTTCCCACGTCAACAGTGTGGTTTTGTTACCCTCGCCATCGAACTTGGTGAATTCAGGGACTCTATAGACACGAGGATAGGGTATGGTATCAAAGTGATCTGGGTACAGCTTTCGGTAAACCCTAGTCCGATCCCGAGGTGCGAAGCCGTACACTCTCTAGATAACGCGCGGATCCGCTCCTCAATGTCGTCCTGTCCTCCTGCTTGCGTGCATCTTTCATGCGGAGGCACGACACGCGACGGTATGTCTTCGTGTCGGCCACGGGGTTCCTCCTCTCATGATGGTTCGGGATATATGGTGTGCTCGAGCCTATGCGGGTGTTCAAGAGCATGCGGCGCAAGCAGCGTGGGAAAGGCTAGTGCAAGCATGGGTGGAGGTGGCGCATAATAAGCAGGGCTTGCCTGACCGCAAGTGTAGTGGTTGGTCTCGGCCGTAGATGTCGAGGCTGGAGACATGATAGATTTGCTAGTACTACCATCAGTTCTAGTGTAAATGCGATTTATCAGGGGTATTTGTGACGCCCCAATTTACCGAAATCGGAACATTATTGAATTTCATAAGAAAAACAATAATACAAGAGGTTCATCATGTGACAACCGTATGTACGACAATATTCATGATACGTAGACCATATTTATTACATCAGAATTTTAATAAAAATAGTAATAAAGGAAATAAAAATGCATGACGAACGTCTTCTTCAGGTTCTTTGCTTGACTGGGTCGCTACTCCAGACCGTCTTCATAGTAGGCATCCTCTGTGGTGTTCAATGGGTATGAGTACAAAAAGTACTCAACAAGCCACCGCAAATGCAAGTAATAATGCAAGGTAATAACAAAGGAAGGATAATTGGCTAATAAGTGCGGAAAAGTACATTTTCAGTTATTGCAGTTAATGTAGTCAAATTTCGTCATGCGGAAAGTAAACAAGAACAACAATAACATCATCTAACTCGAGGAGTATGTTTTACCTCCTCGCACAACAGTCCTTACATGTCAAACATCATGCACATACATTTCGATAGTGAACTAACTGTGGGATGTCACACAACCCACCCTTTACCGTGGGCTCGGCTTTTCGAAAAGATTAATGACTCTTATCAGAGGTGTACTACTGTACCCACAAGGCACGCACTCATCCCAAACGAGATGACCCATACCACAGGAACTCGTGCCAAAACCTCAGCATGAAATGCTCCAAGCGATAACCACCCGCTATAGGTTTCGCCGACGCGCCGGGCCGCATCCCGGCTAACGTCACACCCCCTTTTGTGCCACGTCGGTACAAGCCACCCACAGGTGCTGCTTGACCCATCTCCAAATGGTGGCCTCAGTTTGGAACATTCCATACCTTAGTTAGGACTTACCCATTAGACTTGTGGTTAGTACGGAAGTGTATTACAATGGATCCCGTAGACCAGTCCTTATAGTGCCCCGGGTGCTACCGACCAATGCCCTAGCTTGCACCCGGAACCCACCATGCATACACTCACAACCATAACTCATCACCGACAGAATTCCAAGGATAAGAAGTAACGGGGATCGTATAGTAGAACCAAGTTGCTACTTCTCATTTTTAATCCTATGGCAATCGTGTCAATACATTGGACACTAGCTAATAATACTAATCATATGGTGACAAGGAGGTTAGGCGAGATAGCATGGCTTAGGTTGCACATCAAGGTCGGGGGATCCTAAATAAATATATTGTAAGGGTTTCGTTTGACTAATGCATGTATACCCTATCTGTTTTAGCAATAGTTTAATAAAACATGGGTTCAATATGCTCAAAAATGTTGTTTGGTGACTCGCCTTGTTCAGCGAATGGGGAGGGAGGAACTTCGGAAAAGTACTCCGGCTCCTCGATGGTGTCGTAGTCTTCTCGTTATAAATAAAGTAAAATAAAATAAATACAACATTCAATTTAAACAATACAAAACCACCCAACAGGCACATAGGTTTAAATTGGTTTAATTTAAAGGAAATCAAGTTGTAAAGTTTCTGAAATTTATTTTATAAATAATTTTAGAAGGAATTATAATGAATGGGTGTCCTTTTAAAAAAAGGGGTTTTAAATGTGAGTAGTCTCATTTTAAGTCTCCTAATAAAATTTAATATGAAAGGTTCATGTACAATTTAGTGGTTTTCAGTATATGAACAGAAAGGAATAAATATGAACTTTACTGAAATTTAAATAATTGAATTTATATTTTTACCCTAAGGGCATTTGAATACCTATTTAAATAAACATGAAAAGTTCAAAGTAAACCTACTGTTTTTTTGTATGAACATGAAGAGAATAATATTACAAATTTTCTGAAATTGGAATGGTAATTTTTGAAGTTAAAATGCGCCAGATATGAATTTTACAAGTTTAAAATAGTTTCTGGAATTTATTTTAAATTTAAATCCCCTCGGGTCCACGGTGAGCCAGGCCCACGGTGAACCCGCACACCGTGCGCGTGGTCCGGCCCAATCTGGACCGTCGGATCCAGATCCAACGCGCGAGGGCGAGGCGGGGCGTTTAAGTCGACGTGGACGGCTGAGATTAAAACACTGAACCGGTACGCGATGGATGCTCCAGATTAAACGAGGGTTTTAAATATAAACGAACGCGCGAGATTAAAACGTAACGTTTCGTCCAGATCCGATGGTGCAGATTAGATCGCGCACGAGGGGTTATAGGCATCGTCTGATCGCGATCGCACGACCGTGGTTAGATCCGACATGGCACGGGTAATCAGCCCGTGCCGGTAATCTTCTCCGACGACGGCGAGCGGGCCAGAGGCCACGGCAAGCGACGGCGGCCCTAGCTAAGCCTAGAAACGAAAAGAGGACGTCTAGGGGAACACGTAGGTACCTTCGGCGAGGCAGGAGGTCGACGAAGCGCGGTCGGCGGCGAGGGTAGACGACGGAGTGGTTTGGGTTCCTCATCGGCGATGGTGCTCCGTCGGGGTTCGTCGTTGGTGGAGGGGTGGCCAAGGTTGGCGGGGTCCATGCGGTCACAATGGTGCGGTCGGCATGGATGGGAGAGGTCACCGGCGATGGGGAGTGGTGACCGGAGTGTGGGCGGCGGTGGTTTGCTAAAAACCGAAGTGCAGGTGCTCTGTTCGTTCTTGCCGCGAGTGAGCGTGGGGGATCAAACGCGGACGGTCAGGGGGTTTAAATAGGGCCACCGGCGGAGCTCACATGCAAGGAAAGCCGAGGGAGGGGCTTAACTCACCGGCGAGGGCTCGGCCATGCACGCGCAGCGCGATCCCGGGGCGAAATCGCGAGGATTAACGAGGGGAAACGGTCTGGCGGGCACGGGGGACTGTTTAATGGCGACGAATTTAAGAGGGGGGCCAGCGAGGCGGGTCCGAGGCTGGGGTCGTCGGCCGGCGCAATTTGGGGACGGGGGCGGGAGGTAGACGACGGGTCCGACAGGTGGGCCAATGCGGTCAGCGGGCGCGAGCGCACGAGGGTGGTGGCTGACGGGTGGGGTCGGGCTCGATCGCGAGAGGGGGTCGGTTGGCGCCGACAGGTGGGCCAAGGCAGTCGGGCGCGCGGGCGCGGAGAAAGGGGGGTCTCTGATGGGTGGGGCCCGGGTGTCAGGTGGCGCGCGCGGGGAGGAGTGGGCTAGGCCGGCTGGGAGAGAGAGAGAAAGGGAGGGGAGGCCCATTACTGTTTTAAAAGGTTTTCTGATTTAAAATAATTACAGAAATTGGTTTAAAATAATAGGGCTACTTCCAAGGTTGATAAAAATTTGTAAAAATTCTCAAAAATATATCTTGGCCTTTGGACCATATATAAAAATTTTCAGCTCCTGGTTTGGTCATTTCACCTATGTTGAAGTTCAAAATGGTAAAGGAGGGCATTGAAAGTATTTCCAAAATAATAAATTCCAGGAAATTGGATTAAATAATATTTTTATTACTTTGAAAATTTGGGGTGTTACAGTATTCTAGTGATCAGAGTCAGAAGAGCGGCCTCGGTAAAGCCGAACCTTCTAAATGTTGCCTCTACCTGAGAGTTAACCGCCGACACTAGACGGTTGTCTAACGAAGCGCTAACGTCTTGGTCAACAGACGCAACTATTTTTGTTCAATTTCTAAGGAAGATAAAGGTTGCGATAATGGTGTTACCAGAGTTCGGGCGAGGTCGGGGATGTTAACGTCGCGCTTGATGAAGCCCGCGTGTGTCTTGACGTAGCTCCCAAGCATGAGATCTTAGAGTTCTTTCATCTTCTCCTCGATCTCCGCCCGACCTTCCTCGGGGATATATGCAAGGGTGGGCGCCATGATGTTACGGTTGTCGATCTTCGTGCCCCTCATGGTACTCATTGGAATTGTAGACATAGTAGTTGTTGTAGAGGTACTCGCAGTCGATGTAGATGTACTTATCATGCTGCCGTTTTCCACAGCGGAGTCACCAAAAAGTGTGTTGACACGAAATCGTGCCCCTGCACTTGGGCCGGTTCAATGATCCAAAAACATCACGAGACGCTGAGGTCATGTTCCGACAACCCTTAAATCATGGTATGAGGAATAACGGAGTCGACGAACAATTCAATTATATTTTTAAATATAACCTAATTAACAGAAAAATAAAGAGTTTTAAATCTAATCGGCCAACTAAAGCCGATTGGACAGAAAAATAAAGGGGCCGGTCAGACCGGCCAAACCAAGCAGGTCGGACTGAGCAGTGCAGGTAATTATACCGACAATAGCGAAGCGGTCTGAAGTGTCCCGAGGGATGCTACGGCCTATTGGTCGGTCGGACCGGAGCAAGAACCCCGGTCGGACCGATGCCTACGAAGAGGGTCGCTGAGGGTGATCTCAGCGTTTTGTTGTGAAGGTACCTCAGGCAGTCGGACCGGCAATGAAGCTCCGGTCAGACCAACGGACGCTTCGACGGAGGGGTCCGATGCGAAGGGGCTCCAGCACGGAGCAGGTTGATGTGGATGGATCTAGCGGTCAAACCGACACGGGGTCCGGTCAGACCGTAGGCTAAGCTCCGGTCGGACCACGGGCTCCGACGCACGCGATGTTGCAGGACTTCGGCACGGGCGTGCAGGGGTTAGCCGGTCAAATCGATTAGGCCTCGTCGGTTGGACCAGGGAGTGCCGTCAATAGCCTTACAGCCTAGCACGGAGAGGTCGATCAGACCGGGTACTTGCTATCGGTCAAACCAACAACACTGATGCAATATGTTCGGTCTCGCCCGCGTCCTCCTCGGATTAGATGGCTCCGTGCAGAGGATTTTTCCGGTGAAGGTGAAGATGGAAACCTAAAAAAACCAAAATCAAGTGCCAATTGGACCAAGAGACTGAAATCACAGGCGAATCAATAAGGGTTATTGTGATTACAACATGGCAGACGAAGGGCTTTCAACACAAAACCATGAAGATGGACATTAGGGCTACTCCTAGGGAAAGGAAAGTAGATTGAAATAAAAGTGCAATTCAAAACTAGGGTTTTGAGTTTGATCTGTGGAGATACCCTTTGAATCAACCTCACCCCTATATTTATAGGGACTAGTCTCAAGTTCCCTAGCACCTAATCTAAGTAGGATTCGGCCAAAAGTAGTTAAAATTTAATTATAGATCAAAATAGCCCGAAACAAACTCTATCCCTAATTTTTCAGAATGGGCCGGTTTGACCGGGCCAATTTGGCCGATTGGACCGGCCTGTGCCAGGAAAGGCATATTTTTGGCCCAAGTTACCAAAAATTGATATTTTGATAATTTCGACCATTAATGTCATTTTTTGCTATCAACACTTACGAATAACTCCGCCGGACACCGTGCCTTCGGTGGGTTGTGTGAAGGGGTTTGAGGTCGGGATGACCGTTACTTTGGTAATTATGCAAAGGCTTCAAGCTTCGGGCATCCAAACGCCACCTCGGGTAAAGCTTCTTTGAGAAACCGAACATCGCTTTTGATGGACGGAGAATCTGAAACCACGATCGTCACGGAAATTCCGGGATCGCGTCCCAGAAAACCTTTTTTCTTTTTACCTTGGCTCCATATATTAGCGACGGTGGATGGTGCGAAAATGGGTTAAAAGGTTTCACGCGGAACCTTGTGACGCAATCCTTAGGATCTATAAAAGGGGATGTTTTCCATCGCCATAAAATCTTCACGCCTTGAGTTCCCTCAACTTATCCCCACTTGTCTTCAACCTTTATTCATCTTCTCCTGAGCTTTTGCTTCCTGGAAGACTACAACACTTCGAGATGGTGAGGAACATCAAGAGCTCCGTGTCGGCGATGTCATCGAGCTCTCACCTTTTTCAAAAACAAGTGGTGGCTGATGCGACGGCCACGCAAGGGGCTCTACTACACCTGGGGTTTAAGGAGCTTGAGATCTCCCGTTTCCTTCTGAGAAGTTTACAGAGCAAACCTTTATCTTAGAGAGGTTAACTTGCATGGAACGGACGGTGAAGGAGGCGATCCAAGGGAAAATGGAGCCTAGAATTCTGGTGCGGATTCCAATGGCGAATTGATCCTAGAGCCATGAAGCAACGAGGTGGTGGTCTTAGAAGTAGGCCTTGGGTTCCTGACCTCGGTCCTTTCTCTCGGATGTGTTGCGGCTATATCACCGAGAGTTGTCCCAACTTTCTCTAAACACAATAGCACTTCTTGCCATCTTCGAATGGCCATGCGGGCTGAGGGTTGAGTGGAGGTCTTTGTCGTTATGCTCACCAGCCTAAGAAATGGTCGAGCGAAGATGGAGTGATGAAGTTGCTGGCCTATGGGAGTATCAACTTCCAACTTCGCAAGGAGTACCAAGACAGCTTTCTAGCAAAGGCGATCAACGAGTAGTGGTATTCTGAATGGATCCACCATTGGTTCTATGTCGAATAATGTGAGGATTTGGGGTTTCGCGGAGCGAACCAAGGGATCCACTACTGGAGGGAGGCCGATGTTTCGGCGGATGCGGGCTCAGTCCTGGCTCGAGTCCAACTTTTATAGTTTGTCTCTCGTCGGATGAGTATGAGGGACCTAGCGGAGGAATTCATTTCCTTTAGCATTGCCCCGCTCAAAGGCAGTTCGCCTACTTCATTTCGGAGTGCTGAGGGCGGAGAGCTCAATGAGATCCCCTCTGATACCATAGGTAATAATTGAAGCCCTTCAATTCGAAGTACTATGCTTTGAATTATAGTTCGTCGTTATCGGGGATATAACCCTGGGTACCCCGCCAAGTGGTTTTGTTCCAACTGTCGGGCCACCAACTGCTATGAAGTCAAGCCCGTGAAGGACCATCCTGTTTCTCGATTAAGAACTCAGATAAAGATTCACCTGAGTGCTAGGACTCCAACGGTCAGCTCTGAATCATCAAGCCGACGGTTACCCTCATCAAGATTGTCTTAATCTTTGTAATTATTCCCACCTATAAAAGGTTGTTATGTGGCTGCTTTCCCAACCATAATCATGACAGTTAAACTCCTGTAATCCCCTCAGCCTTCTCATATAAAAGGACCAAGGAGAGGAGGACACACAAACACACACATACACAGATCAATCATACACACAGGAGTAGGGATATTATCCTTAGGGAGGCCCGAACTTGTCTAAAATCCTCTCGTGTCCACCCTCTTACTCTTTTTTCTACCTTACACATCGAGGTAACCATCGGTCCATAGTCACAACTCCCCCTCTACCTAAACAAATCATATTGCGGATACCCCCATAGGCTCATGTTGTTCCAAAGCAATGATAGTTGGCGCGACAGGTAGAGGAAAAGTATTGTGACCCACAGATCGGACCAATGGACGTTGTCTACAAGTTCAACGTCAACGTGCCAAAGAATGTCATAATCTCCTTCGGAAGTTTGATCTTCGTCAGCGATTGCATGAACCAACTGGTTCCTACCACTAATTCACTGAAGAAGGCAAAATCTTCACCCGTGCCATCGTCGGAACCTGATCCACCAACAACTCAGGTGCTACGGTGGACTACCTCGCCAAAGACACCCTTCAAAGATCACCAGCAGAGGGTCATCGACACACCTGCTGACTACGTCATCTTCGCTAACTCTAGAGGGTGCACATTCAATGTCAACGGTTCACCACGATCTCCAGCAACTGACCTCGCCAATCGACTCCACCAACTCGCCAAGCTCCTCCTGCGGTTGCTGTTATGACAATCACTGGGATCATCTCAGATAATGAACCTTCTGGCGTACCGAGTCCATCGCCCATCGTCGAGAATGTCGAAGGCGAAACTCCGTCAAACGCAATCGGCGGGCAGAGACCCAAGGGGGAGCAGGAGTTCCTCAATAAGACGAACCTGTTGTGTACACGGTGGCCTTCAAAGGCCACGACGTGTCCCGAACGCCCACGACCAACCTCGTCGCCATCGATAGGGCATTGACAGCGCTCCCCGACACGCCTAAACTCTATAGGGCCTAGGCTATGGCCAAGACTGCTGCAGCACAGATAACGAAGCCACCACCCTCTCACTGACCATGATCACTGGCGCCAAGCTCGCGCTCCCGGACGTCTAGTCCAGGGGAGCAAAGTCATCGAACTAAGCATGGGTGAAGCTCATATGTTGAAGACACCCGACATATCATCAATGATTATTTGGATGCTCGCAACCTCATCATTTGTCGGTGACAAGGACGAGAGCTAGAGGAGATGTGTCATCGTGAGCGGAACGATTGCGACCACATGGCCCTGAATGGGGGCGCAGACCAAAAGGACCTTCGTCACGACGGCTTCCTCGCCTTCTCCGAACGGCTACGATGTTTCGAGTGGCCGTGCCACTTCCGACCATGTGGAATCGCTCCATACAATGGTAAAACTGATATGTATCAATGGTTGTGACTATACTACACTACCATCCATGCAGTAGGAGGGGACCAGGACGTCATGGTCAACTACCTACCATCATGTTGTCCACCTCCATCGTCAATTGGTTAACTTCACTCCCCGAGGACTGCATCAAATCCTAGGACGACTTGTGTGAGATCTTTATCGCCAACTACTGGGGGATGTGGCAAAGGCCCGCCTCACAGCACAACCTGCACCAAGTCCACCAAAAGAAAGGAGAGTCGCTGAGGGAGTATATACGATGATTCTCCGAGAAGCGCAATGTCGTCGCTAGCATCTCCGACGCTGACATTGAGAAACCAAATTGAAATGTGCCTTGGTTTCAAGTATGTGATGAGTGATTGACAAGTTTTACCTTCTGGGCGAAGGGGTCCCTCTGAAGGGGTTCAGAGGTGTTTTACCAAAGGTTTCGTGTTTTCTAGCTATAGCTGTTGCAGTAGAGTATGTCTGTCGGAGGGGTCCGGCAGAATACAATGAAAAGTCTATACCGAAGGGCTCGATACTTTGGGCGGTACACCCGAGTGTGTATCGGAGGTTGTTTACCCGAAGAGGTCTCCGGGGTACTGGAAATGCTTGTCTACTTGTCGGTGGTGTGCAGGTGACTTTAGAGCTTCCAATAAAGTAGTCTACAATCTGTACCCCCGTGTCTGGCTGAGACAAAAAATGATGTAAACCCTAGGAGTATTGTAGTATATTCACAAGTCAGAGTAGTGCCTATAAATGGAGAGACGGGCTAGGGGCTAGGGTAACACTGTGCACTCTTTTAGAACCTTCTGTTTCCCCATAGACTTGGCCAGCCGCCATGAAGTGTTCTCTGTATTTGTGAGTTTTGTGTTCCCTGTTCTTGCAGTGAAATTTCCATTTTGTTTTTCATCTATTGCTTGAACTTGTATCTGTGGTTTGCACTGAATGAGTTGAGTCTTCTGCGTTTCACATACGTGTGTTTTTCTCTCATACGTGCGATTTTTGTGAGTAACTCAGTGTGTGTTCGCTCTGTGTAAACCAGAGGAAAGTCCTCACTGATTACTAGCGAAGCACTATGCGAAGTGTGGATTTGATGTCTATTTCTTTTCATAGCCGAAGTCCTCATTGTAGTCAGTTTTTTGGTTTCATCACTCTGAAGTGCGAAGCCTAGTACCAATTACTAGTGTGGAGTATCTATTCGGAGATCTATGAGGGAAATAGACTTGTGCAAAGTACAGTAGTGTAAAGACTGCTCGAAGGCACCTTGTGTGCGGAGCCTGCACTATCTTTGTAGAGTACAGTGTGTTTTGGGTTTCTGAGTGAGAGCGAAGTGTTCTGAACTTCGAACTTTTACCCCATTCAAAGCCTGTGTTTGGAGTGTGTTCGATACCTCCAAACCAGACACTTCGAAGGGTAAGTTCGAAGCCTGTTCAGCAAAACAGAATTTTAAAAGCTCCCATTCACCCCCATGATCGTCTGTTTTGGTTCAACCATAACCATCTTCCTGGATGGCTTGAGGAAGCCATCCGAGTTGTTCCGCCACCTAGTGATGAACGAGCCAATCAACCCCGGCCATATGATCTCTGTCACCGAACAATTCACCGGAGCCGAAGATGCTGAGCAGGAGTAGATGCTCCCAAGATCACACGACCCCGACAAAGACAACAACAAGAAGAAGGATCAACACCGATCGCCCGCCTTCAAGGATCGCGACAATGGTTATCAGTCTCGTCTCAACGACAAGAAGAGGAAGGAAAATGAGATCATGGTCGCCAACAGAAGCACTTGGCCTCATAGATGAGACGATGCGGCGCTGCAAGAATTACTAGATAAGCCATGCATCCTCCATCGTAATGGCAATCATACCACTCGATGTTGCTTTCAGCTGCAGAACCAAATGTTGAAAGAAGCTAGAGCTGATTGTCATCCTGACAAGCGTCGGTGAGATGCCAGGCCCGAAGACGACAGGGGCAAGGGCAATGCTCCCTCAACAAGGAACAATTTCTAGGAGCCCGAAAATACGGTATCCATGATATTCGGTGGCACGATGGCCACCGAATCTAGGAACCAATAGAAGCTAATGGCCCGCTGCGTAAATACCATCGTTGCCAAGGCAAGTGAGCGCCTCAGATGGTCGGAGATCCCCGTCACCTTCGACCGTCGGGACCAATGGACGGATGTCCCTAAACCGGGGCACTTCCTGCTCATCGTCGACCTTGTCATCCTAAAGGTCCGCCTCAAAAGGGTGCTGATCGATGGGGGAAGCGGCCTCGATATCCTGTTCAAAGGGACGTTGGGGGATCTCGGCATCGACCATTCGGCGCTCCAAAAGATGGACACTCCCTTCTATGGGATTGTCCCGGGGAAGGCCCCCCATCCCCCTCAGCACGATCACCCTGACGATGACGTTCGATGTCCGAAATAACTACAGAACCAACCACATCAAGTTCTACGTCGTCGACTTTGGGACTGCGTACCATGCCGTCCTCAGAAGACCTTCACTCGCCAAGTTCATGGCGGTTCCTCATAACACCTACCTGGTCCTCAAGAACCCAGGATCAGGTGTGGCCTTCTCCATGAAAGGGGATGTCGCCAAGTCGCACGCATGTGAGCAAGATAGCCTTGCGCTGAGCGAGGCCATGGACATGTCTGATCGAATGGAGGAATTTCTCCAAGAAGCCAAGATCGAGCCGACTGACGGACTCGAGATCTCGAGTCTCGTACCTTCATCGACTGCACTGACGTCATCCCTGGCCAAGTACAAGAGTATTTGGCTATCGGGTGCCAGACTTCTCCAAGACAACCCCGATCAGGACTGCGCTTGATCCTAAATAGGAAAGCGCGCTCATTAGCTTCCTCCACTCTAATGCCAACATATTCGCTTGGCAACCCTCTGACATGCCAGGTGTCCCCTAGGAGCTAATCGAGCATGAACTTCGCATCGATCCGGCTACTCATATGATCAAACCGAAGATGTGACAGTTCACCGAGGACCGTAAGAAGGCTATCAAAGAAGAAGTCACCCGCTTCCTAGCGGCAGGATTTATAAAGGAGGTGCAGCACATGGACTGGCTAGCTAACCTAGTCCTTGTGCGGAAGAGCGGGAAGTGGAGAATATGCATCGACTACACCGACCTCAATAAGTGATGCCCGAAAGACACTTTCCCGCTGCCGCGCATTGATCAGGTCATCAATTCGACCGCTGGCAGTGCCCTCCTATGCTTCTTGTACTACTACTCGGGCTATCATGAGATCAGCCTAAAGGAAGAAGATCAGAAGAAAACCACATTCATCACCCCGTTCGATGCCTACTACTACACTTCAATGTCCTTCGGATTGAAGAATGTGGGAGCCACGTACCAACGAGCCATTCAGCGTTGCTTGGTTGATCAGATCGGTCACAACATCGAGGCGTGCGTTGATGACATGGTTATCAAGACACCTAAAAGACACTTTCCCGTTGCCGTGCATTGACCATGTCATTGATTCAACCGCCGGTAGTGCCCTCCTGTGCTTCCTGGACTGCTACTCGGGCTATCATCAGATCAGCCTAAAAGAAGAACAGAAGAAAACTGCATTCATCACCTTGTTCGATGCCTACTGCTACACTTCAATGTCCTTCGGATTGAAGAATGTGGGAGCCACGCACCAACGAGCCATTCAGCGTTGCTTGGTCGATCAGATCGGTCACAACATCGAGGCGTACATTGATGACGTGGTTATCAAGACCAAGGAGCCCGAAGACCTCATCGCGGACCTTCAAGAGATGGTGAACAACTTCCGCAAGTTTCGTTGGAAGCTCAACTTGGAGAAATGCGTATTTGGGGTCCCGGTAGGGAAATTGCTTGGGTTCATCGTCGGTCGCTGAGGCATTGAAGCCAACCCGGAGAAGATCTCTACAATTCTGAATATGGCGAGGCCTACCAACGTCAAACATATCTAGTGTTTAGTAGGATGCATGGCATCCCTTTGCTAGTTTATTTCGTGGCTGGGGGAGCGAGGGATGAATGAATGCCGCCATTCTAGCTGCAAGGCCATGACCCTCTCTGGCCTAGCTATTATGTGATCGCCAATTGCCTTCGCTTTTAGCCATGTGATCATGACCCGCTCTGACTTGGCTCTTGGGAAGATGAACGAATGCCACCGTTCTAGCTATGAGTCCATGACCCACTCTGGCCCAGCTATTATGTGATCACCGACTGCCTTCGCTTTTAGCCATGTGGTCATGACCCACTCTAACTAGGCTCTTGCGAAGATGAACTAACGCCACCGTTCTAACTGTGAGGCCATGACCTGCTCTAGCTTGGCTATTACGTGATCACCGACTGACTTCGCTTTTAGCCACGTGGTCATGACCCGCTCTGACTCGGCTCTTGCAAAGATGAACGAACGTCACCGTTCTAGCTGAGGCCATGACCCACTCTGGTCCAGCTATTACGTGATTGTCGAATGCTTTCGCTCCAAGCTATGTGGTCATGACCTGCTCTAACACAGCTATTGCGGAACGCGACCGTGTAAAGCCTGCTCAACACTTGGGCGGTCGTGAACAACTACTCTGACTATTGTATTCATGATCCGCTCTGGCGTAGTCATTGTAAAGGTTGTTCACCTGCTCGGGGGATCATACAAGCAAGTTTCCTTCGACCTACAGTCATCTCTTGCCTTCGGCTATCCGTGATGCTATCGGTTATAAACAACATGTATGTGGCTCGAGTTCCTTGCGTTACACAGGCCTAAGCTATATCGATGAAGACGAGGCTAAGCATTGCATGTAGTCAGGCAAGCAAAAGAAGGATTAGCGAATGAAGAAATTTTTTATTAAATTTGTATTAGATGCACATATACAAGAATTGAATTTCTTATACACTATTTCTTTTATCTGCTCAGCAAGGTCTGGAGGCCTAAGGCGCCAGTGGGCGGTATGACGAACTCCAAGCAGCCTGTACAACGCCCACAGGCTGACGCATCGTGCAAGATGCGCATCTATGATGACGCCGACCAGGTCATTGGTGAGCCTTGGTCCGTTGACGAGCGCTACCCCCATTGACGCCTTCGACAACTATGACACCGTCGATGCCAGGATGGGGCCAATCTTGACAATAAGTGCCGAGATCAGCGACCACGTCAAAGACCTACCTCCCACTAGGCATTCCCAAGGGATGTGGTCTTCCTCACCAACCCTCGTGTCACAAAGGCATTGTGACACGGGCCTAGAGACCACCGCTCGAGGGAGCCACCTCGTAGGGGAGCGCTTGGGTTGTCTTACCCATCGACAACCACGCTAGTCTTCCTAGAGGAGTGTCTAGAGAAGACCAAAGACGAGTTTTTTATATGCTCGACAAGGTCTTCTCTGTTACATCTCCTCGTGCACTACCCCGACCCTAAGAGCACAAGGTTGCATAGGGGATGAAAAATCACCCTAGGAACACCGACGTAAGGTCACCGCATGGGCTCGCCAGGACGGAACCACACCCGGAGAACTTCCCTAAGGTCGTCGCATGGGCTTGCAATCTGATCACCGAAGCAGCATAGCCTCGGCTGACTTGTGAAGACATTCTCCTGAAGATTATATAAAAGAACAATCAAGACTTTAGCAACCATTAGCGTGAAGATACACCAGACGAGAAGTACTTACTTGAAGTCTAAAGCCTCTCGATATCCCATCGAGAAGCCGACATGCCAATTCATCGGAGGAGTAACTTGCTTTGATGAAAGCTGAAGAAGAAAAGATGTTTCACGCCGAAGTATTGGAGAAACCGACACCAAAGATCCCTATTTATAGGCCAAAGCAAGGAAAGGGGAAGTGTATCACCGGCCCCCATTAAAGGTGGAATTTCATTGATGGTGTGCCAAAAATCGCTCCGCCAATCTCCGTATTGTGCCGGTCAAAATCCCCTTCCATATAGGCATGGTCAAGATGACTTGTCATGTCGCCTGAAGAGATGGCATGCAAAGCGCACCACCTGACGCATCTGACATTTCAGCGCAATTTAAAGCTCCATCAAGTTTTTTTCACCGGACTACACATCGTGAGATTTGCGGGATTTAATGCTCGCACGCTCGTAGCCAACCACCCAGATAAGTCTCCGAACTTTACGAGAATTTTACATGTTATTCAAATTCAAATATTGTTGGCTTCTAAGCATTTTTTGGAATAGGACGGTCTTTTAACTCTGTATCCAAGATCTGCTCTGGCTAAGTCGGGGAAAGCCCCTTGTGTTCGAATGCTTAATAAGATTTTGCCTCTTAAGCGTTATTTTCTCGTGATAGTTGTGGTCTTCCCACTCTATATCCACGATCCGCTCTGGCTGAGCTATGGAAGACCCTTTCACCAGACGCTTAAATTTTTTTTTGAGAAATCGTGATAATTCACTCTGTATCCACAATCCACTCTGGTTGAGTCGAATTGACAGATTCCCAACTGAATCGCCTTTCCTAACTGGTCCTCTGTGAGCACCGCCAACTCTGAGAAATGTGCATGTGGCTTGAGTATCCCAGCGCTAGCGAGCCTCCGCTATGTCATATAGTGGAAGGATCACAGCTAGTCGGACCCAATGCAAAAATATAAAGTGATAAAGCGATGTTACATCCAGACGATATAACTCGGTAGGTGCAGGAGGTGCAGGAGGATATAACTCAATATCTGATATCAAGGCCTCGGTGGTTTCTCCA
This sequence comes from Zizania palustris, assembly GCA_019279435.1. NCBI lineage: Eukaryota > Viridiplantae > Streptophyta > Magnoliopsida > Poales > Poaceae > Zizania > Zizania palustris. The sequence goes on from JAAALK010000080.1 coordinate 13,425,207, forward strand.
ACCTCTGCGTGGATCCGTTCGACATCGGCCTCACTGAAGTGTGTCGGCCACCCTGCTCGGATAAAATCCAGATGAGTAGTTGGATACAACACTTAGGTGATCCCGAGTGCGTGTACGCTCGGACGATCCTCAAGACGCTCCCTCGATGCCAATGGCTCTACAAAAGATAAAGGCAATAAATGACCAAATCGCACCGGCAAGACACCGAGAGTGTCGAAATTTACCAAGGGACTGAAGATCAAGTTGCTCGCAGAGAACGTGATTCTCCCACTCCAACCGCCTCACCTCGTCGGCCTTGGAGTCCAAGGAGTAAATAGGTTTTAATAAAGGAATGAGTTAGGTTTCAAAGCAATTTAGTACTTGATCTTTTTTCTATAATCAAAATTCGAAAGTAATAACTCGAATATGCAAAAATTTGGTATTTTTATTTCTAGGATTTAAATTGGAATAGTTCAAATTTGAACCACAAGTACATGAAATAATAAAACAACATTTATAGAAAATCATATTCATGTTTTTAAGTTTATTTTTAGTTCTTCTCCACTGAATTGAAAGAAATTTTTGCATATTGTTAAGGAAAATAATATAAAATGAATTTGACAAATTTTGAAAAAAATGTTTGCCAAGTGCCAAATATGAAGTACACGGCAAACCTCAAGTCGCATGCCAAAAAATTGAGTCCCGCCGCTCAAAAATTGAAAGCTCCGCGCGCAAAGCACCGCTTCCCAACGAAAATTTCACATGTGTTCTAATAAAAGCAGTCTTCTCATGAAAACTTCTTCACCCTCTCCCTCTTCACTCCTACCGCTGCTAGCTTCCAACGTCGTCATCTCCACCTTCCACCTCGCTGCCACATCTAGAAGACGCCCGGTGTTGCCCCGTCTCTTGGTGCCACTCGCCCCGTCACCCTGCTCCATCTCCCCTACCTCATCACACGGCGCATCCCCGTCACCTAGCGTCGCCCCATCGCCTTGCACCACTGCCCTCCCCGCCTTGTCGCCTCATCGCCCGGTGAGTCCTGCCGCCCCCACCCGTCCCGCCGCCCAGCGTGTCTTGCCACCACCCCATCGCCGGTGCCTCCCACCACGCCAATCACACCGGCTGTGCCGGTCACACTCTACCACGCATGTGATGCATGGGGCCGCCTTTTTTATTTTTTGGTTCTTTGTTTGCCTAGTGTCAAATTGTGACACTTAGCAAACCTTCCATCTCCGTCACTCATTGTGTACTAACTTTATTTCGTCGAGTACCGCGTGTAACACTCCACAAATCCCCTTTTACCAATGGTGCGAACGCCGAGTGTGGTTCTCCCGTATTGTACACGCGTATTGTACACAGCTGAATTCTGAGATACAAACAATGCCTAAAATTAATCCTAAAATCAAATTCAAAATCATCTTCAACTTTTAAGAAAAAAGTAATGCCAAACATCCGCTAAATATTGAATCCTAATAAGTATGTACAAGCTTATCACCTAGCTATCTGACCACATGTATGCCAGCTTTTCCCATAATTGTATGTATTAATATCGATTCTCTTAATTAGTTCTTGAATGTCAACACTACACAGAATTTTCCATTATTAAATGCAATGCATTTGGGAGCATTTGAACACAGTAGATTTCTCGAGACAGAAATTCCTGTATATATGCATTAGGGTCTTGGATTAAAACTTTGCACATATATATACTTAACCATCACATCGTTAATCAAGTCTAATCAAGATCAATTGTTCCTGGCCATACTTAATGCCGACATGCATGACTATTTTTAGATGAATGCCATGTAATTAGATGTACTGTATATATATGTCGACACTGACAGCATCAGCATTTGGCTAGCTAGCAAGCTCGATCGCTCCACGAAGGAAAATGACAGAGAAAAGAAACAAGCTGTATACAATTACCAAAGTCACCTCACACAATATATTCCACGAAACTGCAATATAACGGAAAAGCGACAAAATGTAACATCGACAAAACCTACACAAAAAAGTTCACTAATTAATCTACTAATTAAGCAACTAGGAAGGTATCCAAAGTTGATAATTATTATCACCTTCAGAATGAAATAAAAATATATACTGCAATTGAGGAGAGTGAGGGAACTAGCTAGAGAGGTAGGGGGGTCTGACGACTTTAAATAACTGTTAGTGAGCTAATTAAATTGTTCAGAATAATTTGTGCCCTGCGATAATCGATCTGCAGCTAGCGGTGCTCTCTGCAACAAATTATTAATTACACGCAACAACGCTTACAGCTACTAGCTAGTTACTACTACATACGATAACATAAAATCGAGCATGCATAGAACATGTGTACGACACACACGTATCTGCATATAAATCAACAGCTAAGCAGAATTAAAATTAATTAGTACTGGTACCAGATAAGAGTATGTCATTGTTAGGTACACTGGATAGAAATTACAATGAATGGGATGTGTGCTTCCAAGGAATTGAACAGCCAAGGAAAACATTGGCAAATAGGCAGTATCTGAAAATCACAGTGAATTTAATTATGAAATGATAAACATGGCTTATAGATGCAGTTTCAGGTAAAATTTGATTGAGACATCAGAGGTTATATATATATATATTAGATTATTGTATCCTTGGTTCATGATATAATTAATCAAATTTCAAATATTTTGCTAGTTGGTACTCGGGGGTGCAATAGTTTCACATAAATTTTGTAGGAATTAGTTGTCTAAAACAGTAGTACTATAATTACATGGCTTAGACCGATTAATCTTGAAAATTTAATTCTTGTGTTACAACAAGCCCAATTTCCCTACCAATGAATTTTCTCCCGGTTCTGTTTATATAAGCAAAGGTAGGCCACATGGAAATTAATTAATCCTCCAAAATAAGCATGAATTATTTATGCCCGCACACACACTACTTGCTCCTGCCATGTTCTTATTTAGATCGGAGTTAACGTTTAGGATAGTGCCACAGTCACCACTACAACTCACACTTGGTAATTATTTTTTTCCAATCAAATGTTTATAAAAAAAATTACAAATATAATTAGGTAAAATGTTTTCAAGACAAATATACTAATGCCATTAATATTTAACATGCCACATCTTAAAAAATTGCGTTTATTGATGATTTAAGATTTTTTTTTGTTGCACTTCAAGCATTCTAGCTAATATGATGGAGGGAGTATATATGCAGGAAGAAGACTATATATGGGCCCGTATGATCAGAAAAATGATAGAAATTATAGATAAAACACATTTTGAAAGGAAACATCAATATTATATTGTATATCTCTCTACAGATCTTTATATATACTTCTATAGTTTTATATTAATTACAAAGTGGATCACCTGACGGTGGGGACAGGTGCCCTGGTGTGGTGTCCATTTTTGGTGAATGAGACCTATATATGTAGATCGTGTGTTGCATGAATTTTTGGTGAAGTGTGATGCATTATTTACTTATGTATAATTGTATATGTAGTCGGTTGATGATATGATTAGGGTATAATATTTTTTAACTCAGAGATTGTGATCAATACACATGCTGGTAATTTCAAAAACCTAACAAACTTTTGTGATCTTATTTCTAGTTTTATTATTTCGGAGCTTCTAATGACCTTCTGTAGAAGAGGACGTTACTGTTCTTGACAATAACTATCTTAGTTCTACAGAAGAAACAGTTAAGATAAAGTACTTAACACCGTATTATTATTTTTACAATGCAAATAGAGGATCTCCTGTTTTTATTGAAAGTGGATCGATCTAATAAATTAATAACATATTATCAACGTCAAAATACAGTAAGCTGGAGTGGAACAACTCAACCATCATATATAATCTTTAATTCTTCCGGTCCCCACAATTAGCAAAAACAATCAGTGTGAAAATGAAACAAGATCAATGCAGCCATGCATCATATCAATTAGCTGGCCACACAAAGATATCAAATGCAACATATCAAAATAATAAATACCGGATTTTTGACATGAATGAAGTGCCATGGGCTACAATAACTAACACCGGCCATTGTTCAAATGTCAGAGAACTCAGCCATAAGCACTAGCTCGTGGCCTCTTTCCTGTAGACATTTGTAGCAATGTATACTGTATATGGACTGTATATTACTCTAGTACTCTACATGAGAAGGTGCACCAAACCTGACAATTGACAAAGGAGTGTGACAGTGTGCATACTTTCAGTAGTCCAGTTTTCTGTTGGCTAGCTAGTTGCATTGGAGAGAGAGATCTAGAGAGAGAAGCCTATTGCCCCATGAACAAATGGCAGTGCAAGAGAACATCCAATGCAAGAAGGCAAGCTAGTGGCTGGGAGGCTGGGAGAGATAGATCTTGCAAGCTTTGCAGACATGGCTTGATTTGATGTAAGAGGCGAGCGTGGAAATAGACTTGCAGGCATGCAGTGGTCAAATGCATCCTCTCTCTTTCTAAAGGTCACATAAACTGTGGCCATGCTGTAATTACTCCTGTCGTCCCAGCTTGTAGAAGCATGCAGTATTGCACATCACACCCCAGCTGCAGGTCTTGTTTTCCTCAAAGATTTTGTGCAAATGTGCAATGCAAAGGTTAGCTCAGCGTGCAACCCTGACAAAACCTTATAGGTCTACCATTAAAAGCATATGGAAGAGAAGAGGCACTAGAGGGGATCCTAACCTCTGCAGGGACAGAAACACAAAAGTTTACAGCAGGAGAAGAGGCTGCAGGTAATGGTGATGATATCACTATCCTCTCATGCATCAAATTGATCTCCATTGGTCATGGTCATTCAGCTAGCTAGCTAGCATTTCTGAGCACTGCATGCAACTGTGTGTGCTACTACTAGCAGCAGCAATCTGCTATGGTAAGCTAGCAGATGTGTGTATACAGAGAGAGTCAGAGGGGGCCAAGCGAGCCTAGCTACTTATGGTATGAGCAGTACAGGTACCATAAAAAGCAAAGCAAGTGTACCTGGAACGGGGGGAAAGGCAGGAACAGCACTAGTAACTAGCGCATACACACACACGCATCATATCTCAATCGATCACCACCATTGCTGCTGCGGCTGCTGCTGCACGCTCTGATCTGACGAACGCTGCTGCTAGCTTATTGAGGTGCATCCTGCTTAGATGTGCTTTTTGCTAGTTAATTAATAAAGTCGTTTGCTCGGGGTATTTTGCGACTTTGCAATGAAAAATATTTGTTAGATATATTTTTATGTTTACCTAACGTTAAAGATGCTAAAGATTGAATAATACCTTGAAATTAGATCCTACAATTTAAATTCAAATTTTTGGTAGAGGAGAGAGCATGAGCCATCCGTGACCCTCCCCGAGAAGAGAACAGTGGACGTGGATTCCCCAAGAGGACGAGACGCAGGAGTAGTACTGAACTGACATGACTCGCCACATCGAGCGATCGATCACACACTGCCTCTGCTGCCTGCCTGCTGCCTGCTGCCTGGCGACTGGCTGCTTCCTGCTTCCTTGCAAGAAAAGGAACGAAGACGACGACGACCAAGCAGGTGATGAGCAGATGCAGATCGATCACACTGTTTGCAGGATGCAGGGTGGCACCTACTTGTTCTTGCGGCAGGTTGCAGCAGCAGCCAAGCAAGAAGATGAGACGTATGCATAAATATAGTTATATATAAAGTGGATTGGGTAGATCAGCAGCAGCAAGAAACGATTTTTAGGAGTTCGATCACAAACTATATAAATAATCAAAGCAAGTACTGGATCGAGCTAGCTCTAGCTATCATATTGTCACAAACAGCAGCAGGAGGGTGACTTACACATCGAGGAGAATAATATGACGAGGGAAATTACCAGCAAATAGTAGAGAACTAGAGAGTAGAGCGAGTTGGGAAGAAACGATAAGGAAATCGACCTAATTAATTAGGAGGTAGTAGTAGTAGTATAGCAAGCTTGAAAAGAGGAATTAATTCGTAGTTGCGCTAGTAGCAAGCTAGCTAGGGATAATGGCAAGACGAAGTAGAGAGGTGGCAGTAGTAGGGGAGTGGAGTAGTGCATGCATAGCATACAGATGGGGGTCGTGGTGCAGCAGCTTCGCTCCGGGGATGTTGGAGGGAGCTCACGCGGCGGCACCCGGTGGAGGCGGTGGCATATGGTGGTGGTGGGGGAGGTGGTGGCCGTTGGCGTCGTGGGTGGAGACGGCGGCGGCGGCGGCAGGGTGAGGCGGCTTCTTGCGCTTCTTCTTCTCGTAGCTGACGCCGCGGGCGCGGGCCTGGTGCTCGCGGACCTCGCGGAGGTAGAGGCGGACGGCGCGGGCGCCGAAGGGGTTGTTCTCCGGGCGGCCGCCGTTCTCCTCGTAGGCAGCGCGGAGGCGGCCGACAAGCGCGTCGAGGCTGCCCCACGCCTGGCGAAGTGGGCATGGGCAAGGTGCCGGCGGGGCCGGGTGGCCGAAGAAGGGGCACGCCGGCGCGTGCACCTTGGTCTTGCCGAACTGGTCGAGGTAGCGGAGGAATTCGAGCACGTGAGCGCCGCTGCAACGCGCCAGAGACAGCGGCGGCCGGTGGTTCCGCAGGTACTGGCCGAACGTGTTCCAGTCCCGCCGCTTCTGCGACTCGTACCTGCTAGGTGACGCCCCCGCCGCCGCCGACGACGTAGCCACTGCACCCACCGCTCCTCCCACTCCCCCGCCGCTGTTGTCCGAGTGCGGGCTGTCCGGCGCCGCGTGCGCCACCAAGTCCATCTGACCAACCAACCAAACAAACCAAACGACGTCAGAAACCACCACCCAGTTGAGGAAGACGAAGAGATCTACCTGGGAGTTAGTGCGCGCGCGGCGGCAACACGAAAGAGGAGCTCAGAAAGCTCTGGCGCGCGCGCGGTGGTCCTGCCTCCCAAGAGAGAGACACGCGGCGTAGCGAAGCGGAAGCCGCAGCCTACGCTACTATAAATAGTGCTTCTCTATCTCCCCCCACCCCCACCGAAGACGACGAGATCGATGGACATCTCGAGATGGAAAGAAACTCACTTGGCCGATCCGGCGAATTCAGCGGACGAACACGAAGCTTACGCACCCTGCAGCAAGGTCAGGCGAGGTCGTCGTCGTCACCAACCAAGAAGTAATCTTTCCTGCTGTGACCATGGACGGGCGGCGGCAGCTAGCAAGCAAGGCAGGCAGGCAGGCGAAGCAAAAGCGGAGCAGCTGGGGGGGTGAGTATTAATTGGAGCTAGCTAGCTTAGGCGGGCGAGCTGGAGACGGTGGGAGGGGGTGGAGGCGAAAGGTGATGTGACGCAAGAAAAAGCTGGGAGGCCGGGGCGGGGCGGGGCGAGCAGCGAGTCCGGGCACCGGGTTGTGGGGCGGTGACCGCTGAAATATCTCGGTACGGCGGAGGGTTTAAAAATTTTTGGCACGGAGGCGGCGGCGCATGAGTTGCTGCGGCTTGCGTTGGGAGCGTTTGGCCGGCCCGGCCGCGGTTGGGGTTTTCACCTCTCCGCTTCAGAAATGAGATTTCATGCTTGTATTTCGATGGATTTGGTGGATTCGGATCACAGTGCTGACGTTGCAGGGAGCAAGGTTAATAAAACGATAACACTTTTAAGTGTGGGGCAGAAAAAATCTGTTTGGAACGCCAGATCTTAACCCGTCAGAAACTCACTTGTTTCCTCCTTATATAAACCTTAAACCTTCCGGTTATCAACAAAACTTGTATTTTGTTTAGTTTAAGATTTAGCTATTTTTGTTATTTTTGTCATAGACACATATCATCTAGACCTTATGTACTACGCATCTATAGAATTCCATCTATCGAAATTTTCACCTCCGTTGATGTAAAGAAACAGAAAACTCGACACGAAGGCGTGAAGTAAAGCTTACTTTGGCACAAAGTCTTAAAGAAAAGCTTATTTCGGTACAAGGCCTTCAAGCGGAGCCTACTTTAGAATGAAGTCTTTAAGTGAAACCTACTTCGGTACGGAGCCTTGGTAAAGGATGTCTTCCAAAGGGCTAACTTGGAGAGTGCTCTAGTGCAAAGCACCTTTCAGGCAGAATGAATACCACTTCATAACTTTACTCTAAACTATGGGCTTCGAAATATACTCAAGACGGTTTAGGGTCATACATGTTTACACTAAGACTTACTCTTTTACCCATACCATAATCGTTGTATATATTGTTGTAGTCGGTTCAATGTAGAGAGTAATAGAGTATTACCCTATGTAATTTTGCCTATAAATACCCTTCAAAGCACTATGTAAAAGGCAAAAAAACCAGAAATATGATTTAATATATTCGAAAGTTATTATCCCAAGGACCTCGAATATAGTCTTGAATCCTGTTTACATTAAGAACTCTTCGAGGTTCTTAAATTGATAAACCTATTGAGAAAATCTATATTACTCCAACGACCTCTATTGGCAATATCTTGATTGCACTTTTAGTTCTTGCTTGTTCTCTATTTTAGGTAGGGATTAAGACCTTCGTGGTCATGCTAATCGAGTATCCATAAGATCGGTAACCTCTGGGAGATTGGTCTAGCGATGCATTTGTGTAATGTACACTACACGTTGTAGTCAGATCGTCAAGTTTGACCTCCACCAAATTGAATTTTCGTATCTCATCGAAAGATTGAACGCATTTGCCTTATCATCATTAGCATCGTCAGATCCAACCATATGGCCCTCGCCGCTTGGCCTCACTGCCCCACACTGCACCCCGTCGCCGCCCTTGCTCCCTCAGTTTCTCTTCATCAAATGTTTTTCTCTTAAACGTGACGTGTATCCTAGGGATGGCAGTTCTATCCGTGGGTGTGGGTACCCGACCTGACGGGCACGACTTTGATTCAATTTTGTGCCCACGGGTTCACGAGTTCGATCAGCAAATCTTCTTCACATGTCAAAAAATTGTGCACATATAATGTTTCAATCTTTTACAAATAGTGTTGTACATAGTAACACATATTATTTTAGATAGTATATCATAATATTTTTTGATTTATTTTATTTATTAAATAATGTTTCAATTTTATAAATTAGTAGTTTTTTCCAAAAAATGTAAATAATGTTTAACTATAAACACAAATTATTTCAACTATTCATATATATATATATAATGTTTCAAACAATTATGAATAATGTTTCACAAAATTCCACATATTATTTCAACTAATATATCATAATGTTTCAAATAATTAAAAAGTTGTTTTATTTTTTATTAAATAATGTTTTATTTTATACATTAACAGTGTTTGTTAAAATTTGTGTAACTCATGTTTTAGTTAGAAACACAACTCGTTTCGGGTGTTCACATGTAATGTTTCAATCAATTCTGATCAATGTTTCACATAATTATATATACTTTACTAAGTAACTCATAATGTTTCAGTGTTATTGATGCATCGGTTTGATCGAACAACCAAAATTCAGTTGCGCGGGAAATTGGACGGCTCAAGAGCACCCGTTTTTTTAATGTTAGGACATCGATTTTTATTCACGTCATTAATCAAACCAACGGTCTACTCCAGTTACTTAACGGTGCATGGTTTGTTAACCTGCTGGGCATCATTTGGGAGCGAGTTTCGCTGTCACGGTTTAATTTACCAATAAACCTTGATGGGATCTGTCGGTAGTGTTTGGTTTGTTTGAACTCGAGTGTGTTCGATTCGTTTGTAATTTTTCATTTGTTTGCCAAAATGCAATGTGGCTACCAATTTGTGATATCCGTAATATAACTTGGATGTTCTTCAATTCGTTACGTTTAGCGTTCCGAAGTATGGATTACTCACAATGCTTAGTTGATTGTATAGTCATTAATTGCTACAATTAAACATGATATTCATTTACGGAGTTAGGCTATCACAGTGTTGGGTTTTATAACACTGTTTCCTAGAAGGTCACATCAGCTTTGCAACTGAATGAAATACCCTCTCTCAAAGTTTTATTTCACTATTTCCTAAGCTAACTAGTGTAATTAAATGCAACTAGCTCTCATGAAATACCTCTCTACAATGAACGATGAAACGATTTGGCTCACAGCGGGCGTTTCATCTCATTTCATCTGTCTTAGAAACGGGTTAGCACCATGTCATGGTGATAACACTATTTTCTTCTCTTCCCTCATTAATTGAATGTCATGTTAGCAAAAAATCTGATGTGTCATAGTAATTAATACCATGAAACCTCCATTGTGAGGCTATTCACACTGGTGGATTTCATAACATTGTTTCCTAGAATATTACATCAGCTTTACAACTGAATGAAATACCCTCTCTCAGTGGAGAGTTTCATTTCACTATTTCCTAGACTAACCAGTGTAATTAAATGCAACTAGCTCTCATGAAATACTCTCTCTCTGATGAAACAATTTGGCTCTCAATGGGTGTTTCATTTCGTTTCATCCGTCTTGAAAATGGGTTAGCACCATGTCATAGTTATGACACTACTTTCTTCTCTTTCCTCATTAATTAAATATTATGTCAGCAAAAAATCTAACGTGACATGGTAATTAATACCATGAAACAACTCATGAAAACCCAATTGTGAATAGCCTGAATAGTCTTACTCTAGTATAAGAGTGATCGAGCCAGACATTATTGCTCAAAACTCAATGCAAAGCTACGTGAAAATGCATTTTCACGAGGTCGTTCATCTCCCGTGTAATGGAAATTAAACCTTTCTTGCATTTTAAAGGAGCCTGCAGCGCGTGAACTTGTGAAAATTCTAGTGAAATTTATACGTTTTAAAACAGTTCTTCAGATTTTAAATAGAGGCGCAAGTTGAGATACCAGGTTTTTTAGGCGTGGAATAATTGAATAGGGTCTCGTTTAATTTGATACGGTTTAGATTCATATATTTTTATCTTGTTAAACCTAATTTTAAGAAATTAATTATGGTTTTGTGGGTATGAATGGATGGAATGGGTTTAGTTTGACATATTTAATTTTTGTTTTAAATTAAAACCAAAAAATTAAATTATTTTATTTTATCATACAAACTCTAGATCCAGTATACACGTAGCATGGCTCTTGTAACACTACGTGGATCAATGAAATACAAAATTTCAGTTCGTTCACAACTTATATATCTTTATTCCAACCGTGAGTGCACAATTAAGGATCATTTGGAACACGGAGACAAATAAGATCGAGTCACTTTCATGCGTTCCAAGGACCACACATACAAAGTCGTTCCATCTGTTTTACAATTGCAATTATGTATTTCGTTTTCCTTCGATCGAAATAGTGCGCCCAGACCAAAATTTTATGTGATTTTCGCAGGTCTGAAATAATGCACCACCTGAGAATACTTGGATATTTGGGAAGAAGCTAAGTGACTGGTGTGTGGTGGAGTCATGGAGCATGACCACTCTCTGCCCAACCAGAGTTCAATTCCTAGGTAACGGCGTGACTTTTACTACTGAAATAGATACTTTGTCGAGGGTAGATTTTTTTGTTGAGTGTATTTTGTCCGACAACTGTATCCTAGATACTATTAGGATTTCTTTAAAACACATGAATTTTATAGGATTTTTACATGAATTATACTAAATACTCTATCCTTTGAAAATATTCTATTCCGAAGGAGCCCTCAGCGTCCTTCTCAAAAAAATGCATTAAAAAGTTCACTCCTGAGAGTGTGTAACAGTGTGTGGTATGTCTATAATGTAATAAAAAGAAAATGCTTGAATTTGAATATTAATTTGGTGAGAAAAGGTTTACTGTGATAATTATATATATGTTGGTGTTGGGGGAAAATATCTCATCTTCGGGGTTATTGCCGAAGCAACATAAAAGCAGACAGCGGATTCGAAGGTTCCCAGACGATCATCTTCGAAGATATATACCCGGAACCAAGTTCGAAGTACGAAGATAGGCATTGGTTCGGAGTACATCTTCGAACTAAGACTTTTCAAGATCTTTTCTGCCAGTTAAGATGGAAGACTTATCTTCTTTTTCATTAGATTAGTCTTTTACCATTTTAGCCCTATTAAGGAAACCGAATAGTTTCCACTATGTCGGTTGTAATAGGGGGGTAAATTGGTCTTTTCCTTAATGTTTGGGCCTATAAATATCCCCCATTTCACCCTGTAATAGGGACCGAATACAAGTTATTCAATACACACATTCGAACTATTCTAAGTTATTATCCTTTCGGAGGCTTAGAACAGTTCTCTTCGCAAACACTTCGTTTGTTAGTTTTTCTTCTACAGAAACCTGTTAGCGTAATCTTTTACGCCAACAGTTGGTATCCTATATATTTCTATTTATAGTTCTAAGAATCTGATTGTTTTTAGGTTATAGTTGTCGTTGGGGGGAGGGGGATATACTGTGACAATAATTATATGTTGGTATCATATATATCTTATAACAAGTTGGAAAGAAATATGTCATGAGATGTTCGATAGAGTGTATTATTGAAGGGCTAGATTATTATGACTGGATGGTTGATAGACTATTATTGTTATTATATGGCTAAAGTCTATAATGCCCTAAATTATTTGGTGCGACAAGATCAGGTTAGTGAATATATTGGTGGGTACATATTTTCCTCAAGTTTCACGGACGCTTTCGTAAAATACCGATTATTAAGTTGAAATAATATATTTTCGCTTCTTATAAAATTATAATGTTGTAGCATAAAAGTTTATACTAATAGGTTTGTTTAATTTTGAAGGGCTTCTAATTATAAAGGAGATTTGAACATCGAAAGGTTCGCATGAAGAGAACATTTTATACTAGTTGATGCCTCCGAAAGAGATAATAACATTATGTTCAATTCAAAGTGATTTTCATATTCTATTTTCTCTGTCCTTGTTACAATAGAGGTTCCATTATTTATAGACAAAATATAAGACGAAAAGACTATTTTACTCTCTACTTACAATCATTATAGATGACTCTATTTATAAGACTTCGTAGGAGCAAAATGATAAATTCACGTGTAAATACATGTTCTGATACCAGGAGAGAAGCCCCTGATTCTGGCATTTCTGTCGAAGTGATTTCGCGGATCTTTGAGTTTGTACCGAAGTATAGACCAGAGGCTTCGTTACTAGAATGGTCTCCGAAATATGGAGAATTGCAAGGGGGGCTTGGAGGTCCAAGGCTTTGATAAGCCTTTAGCCTCGAGGCTCCAAAGTAGTCTTTAGGAACGGGGTATTAGATTATTTTGTTTCGCTCAAGACGAAGGGATCGGTTTGCAAGAGGTTTCAGACGATAATATCATTTGGACCTGTTAGAGAAATTATTCCCCCAACATATACTAATCCAAGCTTGAAATTAGAATAAGTTGGTCCAATAATCCAAAACATGTGTTTTCATTTTAAATCTGTAAGCTTGCTTATTTGGGTGGAACAAGCAATCTAAATCAAGCAGCTGGTGTACGCCGCCTAGCTAGCTATAGTTCTCGCTGTCGCAGTGATGGTTTCGTTTTCGATGAAAAGCTCGAGGACACGGCAAAATTAACCCCACAAATTAAAGCACTGTGTCGTTTCTCTCCCCTCGGAAGTTACTCTTTTCTGGCTCAGTCTCGCTGTTCTTGCTTTGACTGCGGGACGACATGTACACTGGCGAGTGCATTCATCCACTGCCTAGCTTGGCCAATCACCAACAACAACTTGCACAGCAACGTACAGGAGATTTGCTGTGCTGCAACAGTGTGCTTCTGTGGGGATTGTTCTCGATCGGTAGCTGGGCTAGGTACACTGCCCAATTAATAACTTCACTCGCTCAGATCACTCGACCTGATGATGCATGGTCAGTGTGTGTGTGCATGCATCAGCCACTGTCAATCCAATCCACTAGTAGCTCTGAAGAAAAAAATATATATGTGCTGAGTTTATGGACGACGACGACGACGACAGTTTTCTTAAGTATATATTTATTAAGCTCTAGTTAGATATAATTGGTTTCTATAATCCATGTAGTATATTAGATTCGTCTAGTCGATCTAGGTCTTTGTTTTTTAGGAAATTCAGGTCCTTGTTAATATTTCTCTAACCTTAAAGTCGTTAATATTTCCAAAGAGAGATTATATTGGTCGCTGCAGCCGGCCAGGCCACTAGGGTTTTCCCGGTTACTCGAAGCTATGCTAGCTGCAGATCGAACTCAGCTGGGCGCCACTGCACAGCGACGACAAAGGAGACAGTGACAGCTAGCGCTCGCGAGCACGCCGCCCGGGTGGCCCCGGCCCGGCCCGCCCGGTGGTGGCACGCAGATATGCACCGATCCGCAGGCGGCCGCCCGGCCGTCCGACTCCATCGATCTGCTCCGGCCTCCGGCGCCACGTACACGCGCGCACGAACCGGCCGGTGGCGCCGGCGGCCGGCCGGCCGGCCGAAGAGAAGACGGAAGGGATGACGGTGGAGTGTTCCACGCTAGCTAGCTTGAAACTCAACGCACGTGATATCGATCCGGCCATGGAGAAATCAACCTTGCAAGAGCCGACGACCATTTTTCTTTGCGTGCTTAGCTTGCTGGTAAAGTACGGGGGGTGTTTAATTGCCTTGTAACTTAATTACCTCACACGTGGATGTTTAATTTGGGATGACTGAGACTTTGATTTGCAAACTGATTGCATTGACCTGATACCACGTACGTACCTGTAGTCCCAGCTAGATGAAATTAAACGCACGGTACTTGGAGTACTGAAGTCACCACTGTAGTTAGCTAGGGCCTGCTACTTTAGGTTGAATTAAAAGAATTTTACAGGACCTACGGAGGATTTAAATCATTTGATTTTTCTTCGAAAGTAGCTATTTGAACAAAGAAATAAATAGGATTACAAAAATTGTTATGAATTATATATCTTCCTAGATCTCGTACGTTTCATATATAGAAAGGAAACATCGGTTAATACGACAGGTTTTTATTTTCGTTTTAGAACTTTAATACGCTCTCTTCCACAGACTAATAAATTTCTTCAAAATTTATGTATTTTATTTTCTACTACACTAAGCTTCCCTATTTCTAGCCTTCTAGGTTTTGAAACTCTCTCGATTCAATATATAGCTGTATTTTTTTTTATTTCTACGTTTTTATAATCCTACGTTCCAAAAGGAGTCACAAGGCTCCAAAAGAGTTCTTGGAGCATGGAGATTCTATCAAATTAATGCCTTACAGGGCCCTTAATTACAAACCGGATAAGTCACCAGTGTAATTACCTACTAAGTCCTGTTTAATTAGAAACTGTAGTCACCAGTGTGTAACTGTGTGGATCGCTCCGCACATTAATGCACGATAGTTTTCAATACTAAAATTAATGTTAAAAATGGCAAGTGTTAATGACCAAAGAGAGCTGAGTGTGCATCGTTATTATTGTGTACCTAAATATATATATGCAGAAGTTGAACGATTTTAAGCTCCTTCGCACCAATAATTGTATACCTTAGACCACAGTAATTTCGCAGGATTTAGTTTCAATCCTGCCAAATTCAACCGTTGCAAAGAGACCTAAAAGTGTGATGTAATAAGCTAAACTTGGGTTGCTGACTTGTGGAACATACCCTAATTTCCTCTCTGTGAAGCTGTAAATATCTCTCTCCTGGATGATCTTGAAAAAAGGACAAGGGGAATGTTTCCCACTGTTCCTTTCCAAGTTGGCGCCTCCCATTTGGCTTCAAACCCTGCATACAAGCTCTCTTCTCGAGAACAACCGGCCGGTTGAATAGTACTCAATCACTAATGACATTAGATTGTCCTCTTAATTAAACTACTTGAACCGAGAGATGCCAGACGAATAACAGTGTTAAACAAGTACTTAACTCCTTAGTAAGCAGTACGCAAGCAATTAGCCGCCTCCCTCTCACCATCTCTCTCTTCATTTCAAGTTCCAATGCCAGCTAGTTGTGCAGTACTTTCTTTAGTGGTAAAAAAGAGACATCGCCGTCCACATTGTAGTGATTTTGACCACATCTACAAAACAATTTGCAGTTTGAGAATATAAAGAAACGGTACGGGTAGATTGATTACTACTCCACTGTGAAAGAAGTACACCACATGCACTCTTACAATTTGTTAGAGCACGGCGTATGCAACTCAGATATTTTAAAAGATTTTCATAGGAATTAGAGTAATTCCTTTAAGACTTCTTTAGAATAAAGTATCTTCAAATAAATTTCGGAGGATTTAGTTTAATTCTATAAAAATCCTATAAAAATTATCCAATGAAGATCTATATGGAAATAAAACTAGCATTGAATTAAAGTTCACATGTTTTTAACAGACAACATTGTTTACTTTCAGTGCTTCAAACTGTATAAATATGTCTATCTTTACTGGTGTTATTTTACCTTCTTTTTCATTGCATGCATTAAGTATTTAGAGACATGTATACACAGAGCATTAGCTATTAACATGCATATCCAGTCATATTTTTTTCTTTTGCAAAATAACACCAGAGAATGGCATGCATTATTTGTCATGAATAGCCTGAGCTGCTTGTGGAAAAGGAAGGGTGTCGAGTTGGCTCCATACCCACGTGAGTTCGATGGGGACTTGGGCAGATTTTTCGTCGCCGGAGGGAGCTATCCTCTTCTGTTTCCAAATCACCCTCTACATAGGGAAAACCAAGTTCAGTGAACATGTCACGATGCAGATACAGTGCTATACTTTTTGTGCATGCATTCATGTACTAGCACATTGTCTGCGTCTGCATGTTGTGTGACAAATCTCAAAATAATATCTGGACTTAAAGAAAAGAAGAAATCATCCTTAAAGAGTTTTTTTAAAAGCATTCATTTATTAATTAAAAAGATCTTTTAAGGGTAATGTGTGAGTACTGATATATGGGCACCTTTTGTTCATTACATACCCAACTTAGCCATACCGACAAATTAGTAGTAATGCCAATCAATTACTTGTTCATTTGGTTTGTTGCTAAAAAATTGGCAATGCCAAATTTTCGGGAAGAAAAACAAGTGATTTTCTCCTATTTTTTATGAGAATTAAACAAATTCAAGTGGAAATCATGTAAATTTCTTGGGTTTCAAAAAGGCACAAGTACCATATGTATGTACGTGTGTGTGTATATGAGTATCTATCATTTGTATCATCCACTCAACTTAAGGCCTCCTTTGAAACACATGATTTTGTCCGAATTTTTATGAGAATTACACAAATTCAAATAAAAATCATGTAAAATTCTAATGTTTCAAGAAAAACCTAAGATATAAGAGTATATAAATATATATTCACTCTAAAAATGGGCTTCCATATATAGGAAACACGTACCATCTTACTCCTTATAACATTAATTCATCAGGTATACCCCTAATGTGACCTACATGTTGGTGAAGAAAACGAGCAGCTGTTTTGGCAATTATGCATAGTAGAGAACATACACGAATGCAGAGACAGCAGAGTCATGTGCAATTATGGGGTTTGGAGCGTACTGCTGCCTATAATTCCACGGGTTGGTGACCTGAGCACCTGGCCTGTGAAATTTGTATTCCTGATGAGACTTGAGAGCAGGCGCCCGAGATGGTGATGCATTATATTTTGCTATACTCGTATACATCACAAAATACGAGCAAAATTATTTAAGGGCGTGAAAGTAATAGAAGAGGGCGGGTAATTAAGTAGGGAGTACAGAATCACTTGCATTTAAGAAAAAAACAGAAACATATATACATGTTGGCCCTTTTGAAACAGATGATAACTCGAAATTATCAGATTAGCCTATTGATTAATTAGATTTTATATAATATAAAGTTAACAAATACTCTTTTCATTCTAGGGATTTTATTTTTAAAATAAAGTTAATAAATTAGTGGTGAGAACAAAAAATGAAAATATCCTTAGATTCTATTTGGATCCCAGATATTGAAAAAGTTGGAATTCATTTTAAATTTTATAAAACATTGAATTGTATAAAATTTAATCGAAATACAATATTTATGTTTGGGCATTCCATAGAATTAAAATACGAGAACTAATTCCCAAACATGTTTGGTTGATCAAACCATGGAATCAACTCCATTAATACAAGAATATTAGCTATAAAAACAAGCTTGACGAAGGAATACATAATACAATAATCAATTTTAACAAATATAGGAATTCCAGTCAATTCTTTTTTCTTTAACATGAATCAGGCATTACTGTGAATTCCTGGTTGAATTCTAGATCGGATTTAATAATTCCAATTCCATGGTGGCCCATACAACCCATCTCATGGAATTGAATTCTAATTTTTTAATTCTAAACCCAATATCTAGAATTCAAACATGCCCTTAAAGAAATTAATAATATGAACGGATAGATAAGAAATACTCCTTATTAAAAAAATAGAACTTCTTAATTTACGAACCTAGGTTAGAAAAAAGATGTACAAATGAAATCTATTTTATAAAATTAAACAGCTAGATGTAAAGTTTTTAAGGCAAAGAGTAAAATATAAAAAGTTATCTAAGATAGCAAACATAGCATAAATAATCCGGCCACTTAAAGCAACAGGGGAAAGCAGCTTTTAACTATAAATCGGATGAATGAAGTACTTCACTGTATACGGGGGTTGAGAAGGACGTACTCGCTAGGGGGGTGGAGGCTGGGCCCGCCCGTGTCTCCATCGCCTAGACAGGCCACAGGCGTACCATTATTGTCGGTGAAGCGTACATGCTTCGCTGAAATGGTGCCAAATGGTAACCTATTATGTTTCAAGACTTCATCAGAAATGCGTTGATGCACACGCTTGTTTCCAGTTTATTTTGAAAGCATCAACTAAAATTATACTCACATCAGTTTTGACTCCATGAAAATGAATATAGTTTGGACAGTTATTTCTAATCAATACAAAAGCAGTTAGAGCTAAATGTGCATAAAAATATTTTGGCTTCAAAGCTGACCATAAAATACATATATGGACACTCTATTCACACCATTACAAAAACGAAATTTATATAGGCCTCTTATTTCACTGCACAAACCGTTGAAAATAGATCGTGAAAATCTTTACCCAGTGTGATTGTTATGAACTACATGTAGAAAAAAGGTTTCCATATATGAATAGCATAACATAAGTAATTTCATCTACGACTGTACTATTATAAAACATCTACTTCATTTATGGATTCCGTCCACACGCCAACCACCTCCCTGTGAGCACCACCACCCCTGCTGCATGCACGCATGCAACTGCCCGCCCGCCGCATGCGGCAAGCAACGCACCAGAAGAAGAAAAAAAATAAGAAAAAAGAAAAAATGTATTTTTTTAATTTTAGTACTTTAATTTCTGTATTTTGCACGGAAGTACAAATTTTGCTCACGCAGAATTTCTGAAAAATCACGTAAAACTATGAATTTTGCGCATAGGCAATTAGATTCGCTGAAAAAAATTATCATCATAACAATAAAATAAGCCTCATCGCAAAGCATGAACCCCTTACTAGTGTAAAAAATACACATTTAATAATGCATGGTTACTCTATTGATCAACGACCTAAAATAGCTAGCCACATATTTATGTACTACAAAATATGTAGAATTCATCGTTATGTATCTTAAAATACCTTCCTGTTTGGTATTCGTATGTTTCTTATTAAAAGTATATATGGTCCAACTCTATTATTAAAAGTATACCTGGTAGAGTTGTACCGTACTGCAGAACGGGGTAAATCAATACATGTAAAACAGTATTTGTGCAGGGACGTAGTTGCACACAAAAACATACCTAGCTTTTGTTTGTTTAGCCTGGTATTTGTTGGAAGTAGGACCAGCAACCTGAGCACAAATTATATACCAGACCTTGCTACCATAGATTCTGTTGAAGACATTTATAAACCTTTCCTTCGAATCTACAATGTCACAACAGGTAGAAGCAAACAGGAATCACAACTTCTATTCCGGAACAAACAATTTACTTTGATTTTCTTTTACTTTTTTCGAGATGGTTCATGCATGGTTAGCCACATGCTCAGCCTGTTTATTTCTGCAAAATAAAAGAGCTTAAACATGTACTCTATAAAATATAACACAACCTAGACAGAGACAGTATAAAATATAACACCAACCAGGACAGAGAGGGTGTGACGGCTACACCAAGTCACCAACCAGGACAGAGAGAGGGTGAGGGTGTGACGGCTAGAGCTTAAGACATACCCCTGTTAGTCGGCAACGTGTTCAGCCTGCTTATTTCTTCAAAATAAAAGAGATTAAACAGGTACTCTATAAAATATAACATCAACCAGGGCAGTGAGAGGTTAAGTCTATGTGTGTGTGTATGTGTTTTGGCATGACATGTTGTTTGGCATGACATGTGTGATGTCCATGTGTGGACAAGTTTGTAGTCTTAGCACCTTTAGCATCTTTTGCTTTAGCATCTTAGACTAGCATCTTTGCTTTAGCATCTTAGACTAGACTAAGCATCTTTGCTTTAGCATCTTAGACTAGCATCTTTGCTTTAGCATCTTAGACTAGCATCTTTGCTTTAGCATCTTAGACTAGCATCTAGCATCTTGGGCTACATGGCTAGCCTATAAATATGTATCCCCAACCATTTGGGTTGGCATGGCATTTGAGTGAGTTGAAAGAGAAGAAAATTGCCCCAACTCTTGAGTGTCATCCCTACCAATGCGAGTGTTCTCTCTAACAATTGGTATCAGAGCTGTATGGTTCTGTGACCTTTCCAATCCCCTCCGCGACTCTCTCCAACGGAGACGCCCTTCTCCTTGTTCATCTTCCTCCCTTGCCGGTCCACCGGAGACCAACGACTCGGCGAGTTCCACCCACACTCCGAGCAGCAGCACGAGTGTAGCGGCTTCCTCCCAGGGCAGCAGCAACCCCCACGACCCTTCCACTCTACCACCTCGCAATGTCCACAGGAGACTCTCTTCGCTCGGTCACCTCGAGCGCACGACATCGGCAGGAGGCCGAAGTCGCCGCGGCGGAGGAGCGCGACCGGGTGGCAGCAGAGGTTGTGGCAGCGAAGGCTCGGAAGGTGAGGTTGGCGGCGGCAGAACTGGCAGTAGCGAGAGCGGAAGAGGAAGCGGCGGCGGCTGTGGCTGTAGCACGTGTTGCGGCGGCAGAGCTCGAAGCTTTGCGCCACGGTAGCAACAGTGGCAGTGCCTCCGAGGGAGGTAGCCTCGACTTGGAGGCCGAGTTACCAAGGAGGGCGAAGGATGAGCGGGTGGCGCAGTGGGCAGCAGCGCAGCCCCGTGCTCACGGCGGCAGCCCAAACGGGCCCAGACGCGCCGACAACACTCCGGGAGGATGCGCACGCGACGGTCGTGCTCATGGCGAACGCGACCCTCACAGGCGGCGTGGCTCTCCCTCCCTAGACCGGCGCCATGGTCATCGCGGCTTCCAGACCATCATCAAGGATGCTGGTGCTGGTGCTGGTGGTGGATGGCCCACCCTCACCAAGACCAACTACACCCAGTGGTCCATGATTATGAGGGTGAAGCTCCAAGTGCGGCACATGTGGGAGGCAGTCACATACGACGACGTCGACTACGATGATGATCGACGGGCGCTGGAGACCCTCGTTGCTGCAATTCCGCCGGAGATGCAGTGTTTGATTGCTTGCAAGCAGACTGCCAAGGAGGCTTGGGATACTATCGCTGCAGTATGTATTGGCAGCGATCGCGCCCGCAAGGCTACGCTGCAGGCACTACGCAAGGAGTGGGAGAACCTGGCTTTCAAACCAGGTGAGGATGTTGATGATTTTGCTCTCCGTCTCAACTCTCTACTGCAGAAGTTGGTGCAGCATGGCGAAGACCTCATCAACGAGGAAAGAGCTGTTGAGAAGCTCTTTCGCTGCGTTCCCGGGAAATACAAGCAAATGGCTCGTTCGATCGAGTCCTTGATGGACCTCTCCAGGATGTCGATCGGAGAAGCGATAGGTCGCCTCAAGGTCGTCGACATCGACGAGCCCCAGCCATCTTCAGAGCCGGCCACCACTGGTGGCAAGCTTCTCTTCACCGAGGAGCAGTGGCTCGCGCGCCAGCGAGAGCAGAAGAAGGGGGAGGCATCAAGTTCGTCAAATGGCCACAAGCGCCAGCCACGTAGGGGGCGCAAGGCTCCCCAGGCGCATGGAGGCGCTACTGGCGGCGCCAACGGTGGCCGCAAGGCCACCCGTGATGACACTTGTCACAACTGTGGCAAGATCGGCCATTGGGCTAGGGACTGCCGGCAGGCGAAGCGCGGCGGTCAGGCACATGTCGCGCAAGCGCAAGAGGAGCCAGCTCTGTTCCTTATACATGGGAACATTGAGTTGCACTCCCCTCCCACGTCGACAGCTGCCGCTCTTCTCCACGTCGACGAACCGCGCGCACACGTCTTCCTCGGCAATGGGTCCAATGATGACAAGATTGACGGGTGGTTCCTCGACACCGGCGCCACCCATCACATGACCGGGCGGCGGGACCACTTCTCCGACCTGGACTCCAGCGTGCGAGGGTCCGTCAAGTTTGGGGACGCCTCCGCTGTGGAGATAAGGGGCGTCGGCTCTGTCATCTTCACCGCCAAGACCGGCGAGCATCGGATGCTCACCGGTGTCTACTACATCCCCGAGCTGAGGAACTCCATCATCAGTCTGGGCCAGCTGGATGAGAATGGATCGCGCGTGGAGATCGAGCATGGGGTGCTGCGCATTTGGGATCATCAGCACCAACTTGTCGCCAAGGTAAATAGAGGAAGCAATCGCCTCTATGTCCTTCATGTGCAGGTGGCGCAGCCTGTGTGTCTTGCAGCCCGCCGCGACGACGACGCGTGGCGGTGGCACGAGCGCTTTGGGCACCTCAACTTTGAGGCCCTGAAGCAGCTCGGCATCAAGGAGATGGTGCGGGGCATGCCGAGTGTCGAGCATGTGGAGCAGTTCTGCGACACCTGTGTGCTGACCAAGCAGCGGCGACTCCCATTCCCTCATCAGGCGAGCTTTCGCGCCAAGGAGAAGCTCGAGCTCGTGCACGGCGACCTTTGCGGTCCCGTGACACCGGCTACCCCTGGAGGCCGGCGCTACTTCCTCCTCCTCGTCGACGACGTGTCCCGCTACATGTGGGTGGTGCTTCTCGACACCAAGGCAGTAGCCGCAGATGCTATCAAGCGTCATCAAGCTGCCGCGGAGAAGGAGTGCGGCCGCAAGCTCCGGGTGTTGCGCACGGACAACGGCGGCGAGTTCACGGCGGCTGAGTTCGCGGCGTACTGCGCCGACGAGGGGATTCAGCGCCACTACTCCGCACCGTACACACCACAACAGAACGGCGTCGTCGAGCGCCGCAACCAGACGGTGGTGGCCACTGCTCGCGCCCTCCTCAAGCAGAGGGGGATGCCGGCGATCTACTGGGGAGAGGCGGTGATGACTGCCGTCCATCTCCTCAACCGCTCGCCCACCAAGGCTCTTGACGGCGAGACGCCGTATGAAGCCTGGCACGGACGCAAGCCGACGGTTGGCCACCTTCGCGTTTTTGGTTGCCTGGCATTCATCAAGGAGCTCGGCCACATCGGCAAGCTTGATGATCGGAGTGCGCCAGGGGTCTTCATCGGCTATGCGGAGGGCTCCAAGGCCTACCGCATCCTCGACCCTACGACACAGCACGTCCACATCTCACGAGACGTTGTGTTCGATGAAGGGCGAGGCTGGACGTGGGGCAAGATGGCGGATGATGGCTCGACTTCGACGATCAACGATTTCGTCGTCGAGTACGTCTACTTCGAGGGAGCAGGGGGAGCTAGCAGCTCACCTTCACCGAGCTCGCTTGCCCCAGCACCTGGCACATCATCAGCTCCGGCAAGTACTCCACCACCTCCTGCACCGGCCACACCTCGCTCTCCTACACCGGCGCCCACATCTCCAGGATCGGCATCCGCGGCTTCAGTCCATGATGAGCAGCACAAAGTGGAGTTCACTACTCCATTATCAAACGACGGGGACCGTGTCGATGCTTGCCATGACGGCGAGCCTCTACGATACCGCACCATGGATAACATCCTTGGTGAGCAGCCCGTTCCTGGGATGGCGCAACATGAGTTCGATGCAGAGCTGCATTTGGCGCACGATGACGGTGAGCCACGTTCCTTCGCTGAGGCGGAAGGAGACGCGGCCTGGCGTGCCGCAATGCAGCAGGAGATGGACGCCGTCGAGCGGAACCAGACATGGGAGCTGGCTGATCTTCCGGCCGGCCACCGTGCCATCACCCTTAAGTGGGTGTTCAAGCTGAAGAAAGATGAAGCCGGGGTGGTGGTCAAGCACAAGGCTCGGCTAGTGGCACGCGGTTTTGTTCAGCAGGAGGGAGTCGACTTCGACGACGCCTTCGCTCCTGTTGCACGGATGGAGTCCATTCGTGTCCTCCTCGCGCTGGCAGCCCAAGAGGGTTGGCGTGTCTATCACATGGATGTCAAGTCCGCCTTCCTCAATGGCGACTTGAAGGAGGAGGTCTACGTTCGACAGCCGCCGGGATTTGTCATCCCCGGCAAGGAGAACAAGGTTCTTCGCCTGCGCAAGGCCCTCTACGGCTTGCGACAGGCACCACGAGCTTGGAACGACAAGTTGGACTCCACTCTCAGGCAGATGGGGTTCCATCAGAGTGCTCATGAGGCTGCAGTCTATCGGCGGGGCAAGGGAGACAATGCCCTGTTGGTAGGCGTCTACGTTGACGACTTGGTGATCACCGGCACCAAGGAGGTGGAGGTAGAGACGTTCAAGACGAAGATGAAGGCCACCTTCCAGATGAGCGACCTAGGGCTCCTCTCCTTCTACTTGGGGATCGAGGTGCACCAGGACAGCTCTGGCACTTCACTTCGCCAGACCGCCTACGCCAAGCGCATCGTCGAGCTGGGCGGACTCACCGACTGCAACCCAGCCTACACTCCCATGGAGGAAAGGCTGAAGCTGAGTCGCGACAGCACGGCGGAGGAGGTGGACGCGACGCAGTACCGGCGCATTGTGGGTAGCCTTCGCTACCTTGTCCACACGCGACCGGACTTGGCGTTCGCAGTTGGCTACGTCAGTCGGTTCATGCAGCGACCGACGACGGAGCATCAACAGGCCGTGAAGAGGATCCTACGCTATGTCGCGGGGACCTTTGACTATGGCTTGTACTACCCGAGGTGCCCCGGTGCGGCGCATTTCATCGGGTACAGTGACAGCGACCACGCCGGCGACATCGACACAAGCAAGAGCACAAGCGGGACGTTGTTCTTCCTCGGCAAGTGTCTGATCAGTTGGCAGTCGGTCAAGCAGCAGGTGGTGGCCATGTCCAGTTGCGAGGCAGAGTACATCGCAACCACTTCTGCATCAACTCAAGCTCTCTGGCTGGCTCGGCTGCTTGGTGATCTTCTTGGCAGAGATGCCGAAGCGGTGGAGCTCAGGGTGGATAGCAAGTCTGCTTTGGCTTTGGCAAAGAACCCTGTTTTCCATGAGCGCAGCAAGCACATCCGGGTGAAGTACCACTTCATCCGGAGTTGTTTGGATGAGGGGAGTGTGAAGGCAAGCTACATCAACACCCAAGACCAGCTCGCCGACTTCCTCACCAAGTCGCTTGGGCGGATCAAGTTCCAAGAGCTTCGCGCCAGGATTGGGATGGTTCAGATTTCCCAGAAGGCGCCACACAAGACTTAGGGGGAGATTGAGAGGTTAAGTCTATGTGTGTGTGTGTGTGTTTTGGCATGACATGTTGTTTGGCATGACATGTGTGATGTCCATGTGTGGACAAGTTTGTAGTCTTAGCACCTTTAGCATCTTTTGCTTTAGCATCTTAGACTAGCATCTTTGCTTTAGCATCTTAGACTAGACTAAGCATCTTTGCTTTAGCATCTTAGACTAGCATCTTTGCTTTAGCATCTTAGACTAGCATCTTTGCTTTAGCATCTTAGACTAGCATCTAGCATCTTGGGCTACATGGCTAGCCTATAAATATGTATCCCCAACCATTTGGGTTGGCATGGCATTTGAGTGACTTGAAAGAGAAGAAAATTGCCCCAACTCTTGAGTGTCATCCCTACCAATGCGAGTGTTCTCTCTAACAGGCAGAGACAGTATAAAATATAACACCAATCAGAGCAGAAACAAAGTGTGACGGCTAGAGCTTAAGACACACCCATGTTAGCCACATGTTCAGCTTGTTTATTTCTGCAAAATAAAATAGCTAAAACATGTATTCTATAAAATATAATACCAACAGGACGAAGATCGTCTATAAAATATAACACCAACCAGGGCGAAGACGGTGTGACGGCTAGAACTTGAGACACACCTCTAGCTTTTTTATTGATATAAAATTTGTTATAAAATTGTATGAAAATCTTGAAAAAAAATTGAATGATTAGTTAAAAACAGTTAGATTAGTGTAGAATAAATATACCAACATGACAACGGAAATACAACACCAACCATGCATTCTTTACTATCTTAACATCTCAAATAACCAACCTTGTGCTTTCGTGTGTCCCACACTACGACATGTTTGATCGTTCAAAGAGGACAAGAATACTATTACTACGGTAGCTACCTTCAAACGCGCAAGACAACATGCATAAAAAGTGTTTGATTAGTATGTTAACGTGTGTGCATGCATGGAATTTCCTCGGTTTTAGTGTAAGCTCCTCGATTGCAGCTTAAGCGCAAGTACTATTCACGATTTCAGGTGTTGTTAATGTTGATTAGAGTACCTGTGAATGTCTGATGCTGAAGCCAACAAACAAAACGGACACCGGTCAAGAATCTTGTTTTGTGTTTCAAAAATGGCATCGAACAGAACAAATGGAGTCTGGAGTTGTGGTGGTACGAAGCAGCAGCATTGAAAAACACCACTGGGGAAGATGTGTTGCTTGATGATATTCTGAGTTGTGTCGGAGTTTTCACCGTTGTACAGTATGAGATGATAAATCTGTAATAAATGTTAGGTCCCATACATTATTAGACGACACTAAAAGTACGGTCTTAAATATTCCCCTGTCTTACACAGATAGATCATAAAACACAGTGCAATTTAATATAATTTTTGAATACTTCAGCCGAAGAAAATTAGAATTGCCTTATGGAGATGGTAGCATATTGGCGATTACTTCCACATTATTGCATTTTTAATAACTTTACTCATAGAAAAAAAGGTCAGATACACGTACCAGCAATATGGACCAAGGTCAGTGTGCCTGAAATGTTAACATAAGAAAGAAAAGAAGATATATTGTAAGCGTATAGTGCAAACCCATGTTTGTGTCCAGGCTAGTAACATATACATCACCAGTTCACCGCATAAATATATGTGGTAGACCAGATTGGTTGGGGATCGAGACTGTTTAATCTCCCAAAATATCCAGGATTCATTCCAAGGACTGGCGAATGCCAGAGCTACTTGGCCATTTAAATAAAAATGAAACCATGCTTTTAGAGGGCAGCCAGGAGAGAGTATTGCACCTTAATTTTGAACACCTAATAAAGAAAAAAAAGATTCATTGATCAAGTGGGCAGATTCCACAACAACCTATGGTTGTAGTTCATAACACACTAACAGAAAGTAATTGTCCGGTTGCATCTTGTCAGAAACTAGGTGAGGAAATTTGCAAACAGATTGCAGACTCGAGGAAACTTACAGGAAAAACGGGGATAAATCCTTTGCTGTAACAACTCGCTAGAACTAGTATTTCAGCATTGTCAGGCTTCACATGAATACATGATTATTGCTCTGTTAGCTGCCTGTTTCTCGTACAGTGATTTTCAGTTCAGAATCGCTGGATATATGGCATCTTATTCAGCAGCTGCCAAGTTTCTAGATCTGAGCAAGATGTTAAACTTGCAAGAATGGAGCCCTCATATTTGATGGATTCTGGTTTTCCATGGCAGAATAGGCAGGCATCAGTTATCAATTATGCATCTTCCTGAAGATGGATGAGTCCAACAAAAATTGCTATCGGTAGTACGACACCAAGATGCAAAGGAAAACAGATGAAGCTGTCGTCACCATCAATTCCTGGAATGAGATACCCACCGATTAGTTTCACTGTTCCTGAAAACAGCACATAATAGTAGAGACTAGCAACAAGATTCACCATCATTCCTCCATTACATGTTTTCAACTAGAAAAACAGAGTCCACTTATTACTTACTCCAGTAGTGGTTCTAATTACCGTTTTAATAGCAAGCAAAAAATTATTTCCATCAGGAAGCTTGTCTGTCATAGTAAAAAAGCTACTAACTTCTCAGTTTCTACTTCAAGCTAAAAGTCCCATCTTTGACAAGAAATGAAATGCCTCAAGTGTGGGAATTAAGCGAATGGGGCAGCTTGATTTTTCTTTACGATATGAGCCTAAATGTGGTATCGGTGAAAAGACCACAAGAATCAACAAAAAGGTGGGACTCAAAGCATCAGATATATGTAACCATGCATAACAGACCTGAAAATTATAAACAACAGTAGGAATATACTGCCCAATAAACTGAGAAAAACTGGTGGGTATAGCATACCCTGAAGAAAAACATTAGGATAATGATGTGAACACTGTGAAGCTGTAGAGAACAACATAGGTAACATGGTAGAAAACCAGTAGAAAGCATCTGGTTAGCACTGCATTCGAACGGCCCACTAACCAGGGATACAAAAAAGTATTGATCCATCTACCAAATCCAAACTATGAGCACTCGTTTTGCCATGAGTATGTCACAACCTTCAACCTCTCCATACTCCTGGCACAAACATCATTCTTCAATATTACCTTTAACAATTCAGACTGTAAATAATGTGTGACACCAGAGATAGAAGGATAAATGATTTATTCCAAACTGTGGACACCAATCTCCTTGTTCAGAACAAGGCATGATTTACATTTAGTTAAACTTGATGTATCCAGTGTATGACTATGTAATGGGGATGAATATTTTGGGGTAACTAGGCCTTATGCTTTGCCAAGAGCTTGAGAGATTGAGGGAGACTAGAATTGTTTCTTCATTGTTCATTGCTTGATTCCAAAAGACAGAGCTACATGGGTATATATAGACCCCAGCCCTAACTAACTTCAATCTAATCTCTTAACTAACAAAATCCAATCTAATCTCTTAACTAACAAAATCCAATCTAATCTCTTAACTAACAAAATCCCCTTAACTGAATTAATCTCTTAATCAACCTTATCCCTTCCTAACCGCCCCTGCCGGAGCCTGCTGGCTGCCCATGACATCTCCCCCGCCCTTGGAGACCCAGCTCGCCCTCGAGCTGGATAGTTACTGGTCGAGGAAGGAGCCGACAACGTCCTGGATCCCATGGGAAGAGACGAGCAGCCAACTGGTCGCCCTGGTGATTGTTGTGGCCTGAGCCCCTTGAACCAGGGAAGGATGCCCACGCTGAAAGCTCTTGCGGCAAGGTAGCGACCTGTCCTTGCGAGTCACTAGCGGGTGCGGTGAGGGAGTTGATGAGCTTGGCCAAATCAGTCATGGTGGGTGCTGTCCATGGCGAAGAATTGGAGACAGCAGAAGGGGTGGTCGGCGTGATGTAAGGGGCGGTCGGCAAGACGAAGAGGGTTGCCGGCGGCGGCGGTCGGTGGAGATGGTGAGCGGGAGCGAGTAGGGTAGGTTGGATTGTTGCACGCAGCTTCCTTGTGGCGTGCCTCGCCAAGAATCCTCGCGCTGTCGCCTGTAGCCGCACCGTAGCAAGGCGTTCACGGCCGGACTTCTTCAGAGATTGCATCCGCCGGCGTGCTAGGAGACCACGTGTTGCTGCCTGTAGGCGTGTTGCTGCCAGGCATTCACGTGCCGCCCTCGCCTTGAACAGCGCCAGGATGTGCTGCAGTGTTGTGGACGCCTGCTGGAGCCCCTCAACAAGGGCGCTTAAGACATCGTCGGCAACAGAAGCCATGGAAAATGGATCGAAACCAAAGCTATCTGATACCAGATGTAATGGGGATGAATATTTTGGGGTAACTAGGCCTTATGCTTTGCCAAGAGCTTGAGAGATTGAGGGAGACTAGAATTGTTTCTTCATTGTTCATTGCTTGATTCCAAAAGACAGAGCTACATGGGTATATATAGACCCCAGCCCTAACTAACTTCAATCTAATCTCTTAACTAACAAAATCCAATCTAATCTCTTAACTAACAAAATCCAATCTAATCTCTTAACTAACAAAATCCCCTTAACTGAATTAATCTCTTAATCAACCTTATCCCTTCCTAACCGCCCCTGCCGGAGCCTGCTGGCTGCCCATGACAGACTATCCATTCTGTTTAGAGACAAGGGAAAATCTTTACTATTAAAAGAAATCGCAGCAAAAACAAAAGAAGGCGGCACTCATGCGATGCTTTCCCCCATCAAGGGAATGCCACTTTATCTATCTAGAACATCAGCCATGTTTCTTCCATGATTATGTCAAGCGGAATTGTGAAACTAAAAACTAGTGACCAAGTAACCTAAGAGCTTTTATAGAAGATAGACATGCATTTATGTAACTTGTTTTGTGGATAAAAAAAAGAATTGCCCACAACAATTATGTGCATTGCCCCCCTACATATCTTGTTTTAGTTTTTTGTGGTTGGTGTGTATATCTGAATCACAAAAAACTAAAACAAGATGAACTGATTTGATATATATTTCCTGCAAATGAAGGAATTCTATAGGAAGTGAAAAGGAAACTGTAAGATAAAATTAGTAAATCGCCTCACGTTGTATACAGGAGTTATAGCAGGCTCGTTAGCTATCAGTTTTTCAAGTATTCAATAGAAATAGGCAAAACATAAAAACTGCACGAGCTTCCAGTCTGCATGGTCCACGGTAGATATACACGTGATCTGCAAGACAAGATACAAACAAGATAATTAAAGAAATACATTTTCTCCATATCTGTTGTTTGCATCTGTACCACATACCACTAAATGTAACACGATAAAGGCTGATGCAAAATGACCTGCCTGATACAGAAAGGCTAATACCATTTCATGCATGCTGAATTGCAGACAAGAGTTTAAGTCTCCTGAGATTCATATAGAGTATAGGAACATCATTGCAATTTGCCAATAAAAATGTACAGTGTTTGCTGAATAAACACATGAAGAGATTGGTTACATTAAATGTAAAATGAGATACCTAGCATGAGACTAATATCATTGGTACCCAAAGGTTTTGACGAATTCTCTTCAGCATAGCAACCAATACATATCTCATGAAGCTCACTCCTATAAGGAGAGTCAATGCAAGATAAGTTATATCTGTCAAAATCACCATGCTAAAATAACCATCAAGCCTAATACCAAGGAATGTCTTGCTTGATTAGATACTATGCATTCTTTTCAAATTATGCAGGTCATGAGTATCAATATATGTTTGTTTTAATATGAAGAAATTTAAACAAAGAGTAAGAAACAATTGGTTACAGCCTCAATTTTGTGAACAGGACAACTCAAGTCTAACTCTAATTGGAAACATAAATGATAAATTAATTGCATGAGGCTGAACACTGCAGACACAAACCACGGAGAATATACAAGGACAGTACATGCAAGGGCAAAATTGGTTGGCACAGCACACATCTCCACCTGTAACAAGGAAAGCATAATAGAAAGTAACCTGGATGGATACACATAACACATGCTGCCTCTTTCTTTCGGTTCTGAAGCTGCTCCGTCATGACCATACCCGCATCCCCTCTCTAAATTAAATTTAAATAACTCCATCGTTCAATCATGAATTTTTTGAAGGTAAGAGCAGGCACAAGGCCTCTCCCATTTCCATTAGAGAAATGATAGTAAAACCTTACAGAGTAACCAGTGAGTTTAAAACCGTCCACACCTACTAGGTCCACACGAATATCATGAATACATTAACAATTTAACATCACAACAGTAACCCCAAAATCCAGAACCCCAAGGGCCCAACACTACCTCCATCAGGTACTCAGCATCGCCATTGCTCTCAGCATCCTTTCACATCCGCTTATAGGCCATCTTCACCTGGTCCAACCCATCAAGTGGACTGAGCCCCAAAATCTACTCACAAACAGGGACCAACAGCCATTACAACAAGACAAGCAAACACAGAGAAGGCTGGTCCTAACACGAACATGACTTTACTCCGGGGTCCAATTCTACATCGTACGGATTCTCAGTCCTCTGCGCCGAACTGCGCGCTCCCCGCCGCTGATGCAGCCGCAACAAACACCTCCCTGGCGTTTGGCCGGCACCGCACATAACCTCCTTTTCTCATAATGATTTAACGTAAATTAACGTAAAGCAACCCCACGAGAGCTAACGAAGTGTGAAATCGAAAAACTTCGTCACATTGGACTACGATTTCACGAGCATGGAACCAATTAGTCAGAGCGGATGCAATTACCGATCGGGGCGCGCGACGAGGGAGGCAACGCGCAGAGGCAGTACGCCGTGGCGCGGAGAGAGACAGAGAGACGAGGGAGAGGGAGCGGCGCGCGAGGAGTAGTAGGCGAGGCTCCGGCGGGGGTAGAGGGAGCGAGCGGCAGCGGTGGCCGCCGTAGCCGCTGCGGGCGCCGTCGCCCACATTGGGGAAGGGCTAGCTAGCATAGCGGCGGAAGCGGAGTGGAGGCGACGAGGCGGTGGTGGCGATGGCGACGGCCGAGGGACGAGGCCATGGGAGGGGAGGGGAGGGGAGGGGAGGGGAGGGGAGTGGAGGCTCGAGAGTGGTGGGCCGGGTAGTTTGATTGGGCTTTCTTGGGCCTTACGTTTCGCTGTACTGTTGGGCTGTTTGGGTTAGTTTGCAAATGGCGAAGTAATCCTTTTGGGCCTAGTTTGGAAAGATCACATTCCGGCCCAATAAAACTAGTGAAATTTTTGGAGGGAAATTTGGTCATATACCCACATTTTATATAGAAATTGAGAATTTATTCATCACATCTCAATGATATGTGAGATCTACATAGGTCAATGACATGTGGGTCAGGAGGATAAATCCTCAATTTACATTTAAACGGAGGGTATATGATCAATTTTTTCATTTTTGGAGGTCCTAGGTATGTTTTGTCAAATAATTTTCATTCTATTGGAACCTTAGGTGAATTCGACCCTGGAAATCGTCTTTATTGTTCATAAGTATTATTTGTGTTGTTTGAATTAGAATTTTAGAGGTTTATGATTTATTTGGATAAGATTCTTAAAAAAATGTGTGGGTGAGTTGTGTCAAAGTTGTTTTGAGATGAGAACAACAAATGAACCAGTATTACATATATATGGTATGGTATGTAATTATAACGTAATTTTATTGTTATATTCAATTATAATAAGTTGGGAATATATAAAATTTATATATTAACTGATAGAACTAATGGGCTTAGGTGGATACTCCTAGGTTAGCACTAATAGGGTTTGCCTAAGGTGAACATGGCATAGGGTTTAGTTAATTAAACAGAGAGGGGAACATGTGTGTGTACCTTCATTGGTGTTGGTCGACAAAGAGGATGCCATGGCGGTTCTTGGCAACGAGGGGGGCTTCCCACTGCACAGCACTAGGATAGATCGGGTAGCATAGGAGTGTAGGGGAAGGTTTTGGCGTACAAGGTATTGGAACCTTGCAGCCGGAGACCTTCCCCCCTTATATATAGCGTTGGCGGCAGGGGCCCCTCAACCATGAGTTGGTTGGGCACTCCCGATCAGGGCGCACGAGAAGAGGGAGTTCAGTTGGCTAGGCGCGAGTCTTAAGGGGGGAGGAGAGGGACTCGGCCCTCCCTCTCCTCCTGAGAGATCTTATCCAACATTCTCCTCCTAGATCTCATCTTAATTCTTAACTTAACTTAACATTATGTCTATCTCATTATAGATCAATGCGTAGAGCATGATGCATCACAATAGTCAGTTACGTACTATGCGACTCAACAACTACAACACACTTTTCTACTTTGAAATAGTTTCTAAGCTTATTTTGGGCCCTTATAAATCCAATGATCATAGGCTTTCTTTTAAACCCATACTGGTTAAGTGTTCTCTGAACACGTTGGGTGGTAAGCCTTTTGTGAGCGGATCCGCAAGCATACGCTTGGTACTTATATGCTCTAGACTTATAGTCTGATCTTGGATTTTCTCCTTAACAACATAATACTTAATGTTGATGTGTTTGGCAGCACCACTCTTCTTATTGTTATGGGAGTATAGTACTGCTGGCTCATTGTCGCAGTACAACTTAAGTGGCTTTTCAATGTTGTCGACCACTCTTAAATCGGGAATAAACTTTTTAAACCATAGTGCATGTCTGGTGGCCTCATAACATGCTACAAACTCGGCATACATCGTGGAAGATGCCGTCACAGTTTGTTTAGAGCTTTTCGACGACATGACTTCTTTTGCGAGTGTGAATATATAATCTGATGTGGACTTCTCAGTATCCACACATCCCGCAAAATCTGAGTCTGAATAACCTACTATCTTAAGGTTATTTGTTCTCTCATATGTGAGCATGAGGTCTTTTGTGCCTTGCACATATCTCAAGGCTTTCTTAACTCATTTCTAGTGATCTATACCTGGATTTGTCTGATATCTGCCAAGCATCCCGGTGGCAAAAGCTAAGTCAGGGCGTGTACATACTTGAGCATACATTAGGCTTCCAACAACAGAAGCATATGGAACCGATTTCATTTGATCGATCTTATATTGGTTCCTGGGACACTAAAAATTCCCAAACTTATCACCCTTGACTATCGGAGCAAACGAAGGCTTACATGCATGCATACTATATTTTCTCAGTATTTTTTTCTAAGTATGTCTTCTATGATAATCCTAATACAGAATCTCAATTCCTAATACATATGAAGCTTCTCCAAGATCCTTCATGTCAAAATGAGAGGACAATAACTTCTTAGTTTCTAATAGTAGATTAACATCGCTACTTGCTAGTAGGATGTCATCCACATACAAGACTAGGAAAATAAATTTCCCGTTCTTGAACTTAGCATAAATGCAATTGTCCTCTTCATTCTCCTTAAACCCAAATTTTCTAATTGTCTCATCAAATTTGAGATATCACTGCCTAGAGGTATGTTTAAGACCATAAATGTACTTAGTTAAATGACATCCCAAATTTGCTTTCCCTTTTATGACAAAACCCTTGGGTTGTGCCATATAGACATTCTCATTTAGATCCCCGTTGAGAAATGTCGTATTTACATCCATTTGATATAACTCTAAGTCATAATGTGCCACTAAAGTCATAATGATTCTAAATGAATCCTTAGATGAGACAGGAGAAAATGTCTCATTATAGTCTAGTCTTTCTCTTTGAGTGAAGCCTTTAGCAACAAGTCTGGCTTTAAATCTTTCTATATTCCCTTAGGAGTCACGTTTGACCTTGTAGACCCATTTGCAGCCTACTGTTTTGGCTCCTTTAGGAATTTCTTCTAATTTCCAGACTTTGTTGGTACTCATAGACCTCATCTCATCCTTCATGGCCTCAAGCTACTTAGAAGAGTGAGGGTCTCTCATAGCTTCTTGAATTGGGATATCACCATTTAAATTTCTTCACTCATATAAATCTCATAGTCATCAGGAATAGCTGATTTTCTTACTCTTTGTGATCTCCTAATGTTCTCTTGAACTGGGATATCACCATCTCTAATGTCTTCTTGAATTGTTACATCATTCTCTATGTTGTCATCTTCAACCGGCACATTATTTTCTAAGACAGAGGGTTGTTCTTTTTGTTCTTCATTAGCAGCATCTGGAACTACATGCTCCTGAATAACAGGTACCTCATGAACAACATGTGTCGCTAATGAAGGTCCAACTTCAGGTGCTGGACAAATAGGTGCTATCACAGGTATATGAAAAATTGACTCTTCAATCATAGGAGTAGGCACACAGACCCGCTTCTCTTCAAGGCTAATTTCTCTTAATACCATGCTCCCCCTAATCATAGCGTCTTCTAGAAAGACCGTGTGTCTCGTTTCTACAAATTTAGTATGTTTACCAGGACAGTAGAAACGGAAACCCTTAGTCTTTTTTGGGTAGCCAATAAAATGACAACTCACTGTCTTAGGATCTAGCTTACCAATATTTGGGTTAAAAACTTTAGCCTCAGCAGGACATCCCCATACTCTAAAATAATTTAGAGAGGGTTCTCATCCAGTCCATAACTCATACGGTGTCTTGGGCACCGACTTACTCGGTATCCGGTTAAGAATATTAATGGCGGTTTTTAATGCCTCCACCCATAAACCATTCGGTAGAGCGGAATAACTTAGCATGCTTCTTACCATGTCCATTAAGGTGCCATTGCACCTTTCTGCCACTCCATTTTGCTGAGGTTCGCCCGGTGTAGAATACTAGGCGATTATACCATTTTCTTGTAGAAACCTTGCAAAAGGTTCAGGAACTTGGCCATACGGGGTATGACGACCGTAGTACTCCCCTCCACGGTCAGATCTCACTATCTTAATCTTTAGATCATGCTAATTTTCCACTTCAGCCTTAAATATCTTAAATTTATCCAAAGCCTCTCATCATTCTTTAATTGGATAAATATAACCATAGCACGAATAATCATCTGTAAATGTTATGAATGAATCATAACCATCTACAAACGTCACAGGAAATGGACCACAAATGTCCGTATGAATAATTTCTAAGACTCCTGTGCTTCACTCTGTGTCTTTCTTAATATGTTTGACGTATTTGTCCATAATGCAATCTATGCATTGATCTAAGTCTACGAATTCTAAAGGCGGAAGAATTGATTGCTTAACTAGACGTTCAATCCTCCCCCTCGAAATATGGCCTAAGCGACAATGCCATAATTTCGAAGATACGTCGCTAATTCTCTTACGCTTATTTGTTTTGCTAAACGATGCGTTCTCATTAATGGAATTCACTTAATCATTCAAAGATAAGAGATAAAGTTTGTCATGCTCGAAGGCAAGAACCACAACTTTATTATCATAAATTATCGCGTTGGTTCAATTTTAATCGACAAAATAAACTTAATAAACTGGATGAGCAAAGTGATATGATTAACAACGATAACACAACGGAATTCTCAAACTAAAATAATACACCGTTTAATCAACAACAAAATTCTGAATTTAAATACTTAAAAACAATTATTTTCTAATAA
This sequence comes from Zizania palustris, assembly GCA_019279435.1. Lineage (NCBI taxonomy): Eukaryota > Viridiplantae > Streptophyta > Magnoliopsida > Poales > Poaceae > Zizania > Zizania palustris. The sequence continues at coordinate 13,462,132 of JAAALK010000080.1, forward strand.
GAAAGGAGTCGTTAGACTAATTTAAATTAGAAAATAACATAAGGAAAGATCTAAAATTACTCAAAAAATTCAGAACATTGCTAATAATCATGATGAAATTTACTAAATTTTCCCCGCATTAAACTTATCTTATTTTGGGCATTTTTTAATTTTCTAGAAATAAATAAAACAGAAAAGTAATTTCTTAATTCTGGAAAATAAAAAAGAAAACAGCCCAAACAGTAACCTGGCCCGGCCCACAAGTTCCTTTCGGCAGGCTGACTAAGTCCTGGGCCCAGGCCAGGAATGTGACGCGCGCGCAACCTGGGCCTGTGCCGGATTTTGCCCCCTCCTGGGCTTAATCAGGTCCACTATATCCTGGCCGTCGGATCAGATCTGACGGCCAGGCGTCGATTTCGGCCATTTAAATTAAAAGGGTACCCAGCCCTCAGCGAACCCTAAACCTAATTCCTCTCCCCCTCCCTCCACCCGGCCAGAGAGCAAGCGGCGGCGCACGGCGCGCGGCGGCGCGAGCGGAGCGGGCGGCGGCCGGCAGCCGGCGGCCGTGTGTGCGGCGGACCGGCGGCCACGCACGCGGTGGCGCGAGGCGGTCGAGCGTGCGGGAGGGTGGCTGAGCGGCGGAGGGCGCCGTCGCAGGCCCGCTCGCTGGTGCGCGCGCTCACCCGAGGGGGAGCGGCACTCCGTCGAGTTGGTCCGTGGCGGTGAGCACTCGGCCGGCTATGCGCACTCCGGCGAGCGGCGGCGCAGCGAGGCGAGGGGCACGGTGAGGACCCCGGCCCCCCTTTTCCTCTTAGCTAGGGTTAGGGTTAGGGTGAAAACCCTAACCCTAACTTTCGGATCTGAGCCTCTTTTTCTATTTTTTTGTGGTTTCTCAATTCTTCGTGATCTTACCCGAATCCTCAAATCTCCTCTAAAAAAATTTCTAAAACTATACTTGTTCTTACAAAGGGCTCACAGGGGTGTTTGTCTAGGGTTTCGGGTGAAACCGAAGGTCAAAAAGGGGGTTTTCTTAGGTTTTTCTTAGGGTTCATGCGGGAACAGTAGGATCTAACAGAGAGCCTTAGGTACACAAAAATTGGCGTCGGTCTGACGCCCAAACCTTAGCTAGCCTAGCCCTAGGTTTGCTTTGATACCATTAATAGAACTAATGGGCTTAGGTGGATACTCCTAGGTTAGCACTAGTAGGGTTTGTCTAAGGTGAACATGACATAGGGCTTAGTTAATTAAACAGAGAGGGGAACATGTGTGTGTACCTTCGTTGGTGTTGGTCGACGAGGAGGATGCCATGGCGGTTCTTGGCAGCGAGGGGGGCTTCCCACTGCACAGCACTAGGATAGATCGGGTAGCGTAGGAGTGTAGGAGAAGGTTTTGGCGTACAAGGTATTGAAACCTTGCAGCCGGAGGCCTTCTCCCTTATATATAGCGCTGGCGGCAGGGGCCCCTCAACAATGAGTTGGTTGGGCGCCCCCGATCAGGGCGCACGAGAAGAGAGAGTTTAGTTGGGCTAGGCGCGAGTCTTAAGGGGGGAGGGAGAGTCCCTCTCCTCCCGAGAGATCTTATCCAACATTAACAACTTCCATTTCTAAGGATTTTCTTGTCACTTAACATGTACTATAGCTCCGCTCCATATCTATTTTTTTTAAATGATCAAACCTAAAACTATGGATGGATTGTTGTTATTTAAGTATCTCAATCAGTTTTTATTTTAAATAAAATAATAAAACTTAGACTACTTTATTCTACTATATAAATATACATCCAATACAAGTCTTAGATTTGACAACCATATATGTGGGCAATTGTAAACACGACGAGCAAGTGGAAGATTTTTAGGTGACATGTTATTTTCAGGTTCCCCCTTTTAATTTCTACTAAACATCTGAATGCATAACATAACCAGCAGCTAGCAGTGCTTACTCTTTTTTTTTTATCAATTTGTGATTAGGATCTCACATAGAAATTGCGAGGGCCTCACAAACATGGTCCTAGTAGATAAGATCTAAGAGATATGATACTATATCCAATTGCAAATAATTGGCAATTTTGATCAAAAGGATATACGCTTTGCCCTTTAGTTTGAAAGCAAAAGTAAAACAAATAACTCTACGGTCTAGTTACAGCTGGAATATTAGTACAATATTTTTGGTGAATCTAAATATACAACTTTAATACTATATAATTTAATCATTGAACAATATTATTAGTCAAACTTTAGACTATTAAAGTTAAAACTCAAGAGTACCGACCAACCAATCCAAATTTATTAATTTGGTTTCGGTACTAACCAGAACGGTCGGTATGTATTATTTTATCACTCAAACCAGTATATATAAAATGATGTACGCTTTCATTTTAGTCAATATCAGTCTCTCGTACCATCTAATATTGAAAATATTATTGCATGTCAAAATCGTATTTTGAAGTACTCCGAAATGAAATTAAAATAAAAGACCAAACACTCGCTACGGCAGCTGTCATGACCACCGTTAGAAAGTAAGAATGACTTCTTCTCCACGCCAAGTTCTGAACGGAGCATCTTCCCACCCACATCACCACATGCCGTCCACGTGGCCCTTTCGATTAACGGGTTAAGTACAGACTTCGGGTGGGAAAAAAATAAATAAAAAACCAGTCACGTCCTTCCGAAAACCCCCAGTGGGCACCGCGTGTGCGGCTGGCAGGTGGCCCCCACACCGTCACTACGTTAGGGTCTCCGTTGCCTTTCCAGATCTTATCGCCGATCGATGGAAAGTGTGGGCCAGCGCGCGCAGCGTCACACCCGTGCTTATTTGGCTCCACACCACCCACTGTTTACTCACGCACACTGATTGCTCGGGCCCAGCTGGTCGGGGCCCCACCGTCAGCGACACGGAGATGCGGGGCTCCTGGTGGGTTCTGGAAGCGACGGACTCCGGGGCGCCCTCGGTCGCGAGGTTAAATAGCGGCCACCCGTTCCGCCTCGTCTCGCGAATTCACCATCCCCGCAGTCGTCGCCTGCTCAAAGGCCACTCTTTAATTCCCACTTCCAGAACCTTCTCGAAGCTCCTCCCCGCTCCAATGGCGAAGGAACCGATGCGCGTGCTCGTCACCGGTGCCGCAGGTACGGCGTCGAGCTCCCTCCCTCTGTCCCGCTTAGTTTCCGGTGTCATCTCGTCCGTAGCCGGCGGACCGGCTCGGATCTGGCTGTAGATCCGCCGATCCAGTGGGGTTTTTTCGATTGTGCTGTGATAGCTAGATCTCGATTTGTGACGGTTTCTCTTTTTGTTTGGGGTGGGGAGGTGGGGGGAGGGGGAGGGTCGAATTGTCGATTCGGATAGCGGGGGAGCTCCCTGGCATGACTGATTTGGTAAAATTTTAACACGCCCTGCGGTGTCTGCGAATCTGATGGGTTGTGGTGAGGGTTAGTGCTTAGATCTGGTTATTTTCACTTGATCTGGATCTAGGGGACCGACGGCGCTTATTAGACTCAGTTTGTGGTGGTTTGACCCCAGAGCTTCGGTGTTAGTCTGTGCATGGGTTTTAGCATGTGTACTCCTTTGATCTGGCGTTGTTCAAGGATTTGAAATGTATCACAGTGTTGGTTTTATCAATTACTAATTCCGTAGTCCCAGATTCTGGGACAGTAGGTCTTGTTTGGATGCGTTTATCTATTGCTCCGATAATCAGATGATCTGACGGGGCTAGTCCTAATAGTGAACTTGGCTGGCAAAAGTGTACGCTGCAATTAGTTTATTTCTGTACTGTATGTCGCCTCAGCTTGCCCCACAAACTTGTCATGTCCACCTTGTTTAGAATTGTTTGTATATCTGCAAGCTCTGGCCCACATCCTTATCCCATCCAGTTTTTTAGCTCTGGATTCAACTGAAAATTTTGGTATAAGTTCTCCCATTCCTTAACTATTTTGACAAATGGCCATTGGTCTGGCTAGACAAAATTTATCATATCTTTCTGACCCCTTGTCAAATACTGAGTGAATTTTGAACAAAAAATATTCTTTAGATGGGATTTGGCTGATATCTTGGCAATAAATATCTAGCTCATTTGTACTCTCCATTGCGTGAGCCTAAGCAAAAGGAAAATAATGAACCCCAAATTGTGGGGGATACCAAAAATTGGCCTGGGGCCTTGGGCAAGTTGGGGGTTCTCAAACCAAAAATATAAATGGGTTTATCAGTTCTCATACTAATATCTTATTTTAGTGCTGTTCATGGTTATATTTGCCACGTTACTAGAACATAGCAATATAGCATTTGAAGTCAAAATAATGCATGTATTTTCTTGTGAAAGCTAAAAACATGAACTAGCTGTGTTGTTAACTTTTCATAGTTATCAAAATCACCATTTTCTTTTATACGTCTGTGTTAATTAGGAGCATGGTTGGGGGAAAGATATTGATTGAGTTAGTTACTTAGTTCAATCTGATGTGGTGTGCACCTTACAAAGTCTTTTTGAAGGGCGTCATGAAATTATTTGTACTTACGATGATTCCCACTGAAGGTCATGAAATTATTTATACTTACGAGGATTCCCACTGAAGGTGCAAGGGTGTTTAAATACTTAATGTGGTTTGAGGGACCTTGGTTTTTGTACCTGGGAAAGAGTACCTTTTACCCAGTTAGAAGTTGGGGTGTGGAAAATGGAACTGTTAGCTGATTAGCATACTCAGAATCCCACTGACAGTAAAGCCCTGCAGAGGGGAGCATTAGCTTTCTTCTATGAGCTTTGAGGATTGATGAGAATAACTGATATGGTAATCACCTTGAAAAAAATGCACTTTTTATGTTCTCCTGGTACTGTTGCAGTATTTGAATGCTGACAGTTTGTATTTCATATAGAAAGTAATATTATTGTTGCTTGTATGTTGGAGCAATTTGCATCAAAGGGGCATTTGAATATTATTAGCTTTCTCTGGTGTAGTGCTTAATATTTACCATGTTGGATGAGCTAATTTATTCTGTTGTTGGACAGGACAAATTGGATATGCTCTTGTCCCCATGATTGCTAGGGGTGTCATGTTGGGTGCTGACCAGCCTGTTATTCTGCATATGCTGGACATTCCACCAGCTGTTGAAGCTCTTAATGGCGTTAAGATGGAGTTGGTTGATGCTGCATTTCCTCTTTTGAAGGGTAAGCTAGTTCATTGAACACATTTCTCGTAAATGTTGTCATCTTTGCTGATGTTTAAACTTTCTGTTGGTACACTAGGAGTTGTTGCAACGACTGATGCTGTGGAGGCCTGCACTGGTGTGAATGTTGCTGTTATGGTTGGTGGATTCCCCAGGAAGGAGGGAATGGAAAGGAAGGATGTTATGTCGAAAAATGTTTCCATCTACAAATCCCAAGCATCTGCTCTTGAGGCTCATGCAGCCCCTAACTGCAAGGTATGGATTTGTTGCTATGCACTGTTCAAATTTACCCCCAATTGTTGTCAAGTTGCAAGCATGCACTCACTTTAATCGGCAATCATACCTACTGAATGCTAGATACATAATAATTCAGACTTATTGCTTAATTTATGAGATTGATCAATCCACTCTTTCCTGTTTGATTTATTCTGTACCAAGTACCTCAACAGAATTTAAACTTGTGAAGAAATATTTTTGAAATACTAAATGCCATAATATTGCCTAAAATAAATAAAATATTTTAGGCACGATATATGCTATTCACTTATTTGCTATGGGGAGTGCTTACCTTTATTATAAATGTGGCAATTCATTCTTATCGGACTGTTGTGTAATATTAAAGAAATATCAGGGCAATCCATAAAAACTGCAGTGGGAATAGGTGGGGCACTGCCACCACCATGGCACACCACAGGCATGTTTGGTTTGCTACCCTACTAAAATTTTCCCTAAAATTTTGGTAGGCTAGCAAACTAAACATGCCTCACCACAAAATTTTCCCTACCAAAATTTTGGTAGGGTAGCAAACTAAACATCTCATAACAAAATTTTCCCTACCAATACATTGGTACTGCATACATATTTGCCTCTTATAGACACATTTTGACACCAAACCAAATACTACCTCTTATCTGTACCCTATCAAAATTCGGTAAGGCACTAATCCAAACTGGCCCCACAACTCCATAATTTTAAAGGAGTATATCTACAATTATTCTGAAGTTGCCTGAAAAGCTGGGTGAACTTCATTATGTTTTTTTATTTGAGTTTCTAGAGAGATTTAGAACATTTGGCTGTACTTTTGTTTCAGGTTCTGGTTGTTGCCAATCCAGCAAACACTAATGCTCTTATCTTGAAAGAATTTGCTCCATCCATCCCTGAGAAGAACATTACTTGCCTCACCCGCCTTGACCACAACAGGGCACTCGGCCAGATCTCTGAGAGGCTTAACGTCCAAGTTAGTGATGTGAAAAATGCTATCATCTGGGGCAACCACTCGTCCTCTCAATACCCTGATGTTAACCATGCCACTGTGAAGACTCCCAACGGAGAGAAGCCAGTTCGTGAACTTGTTGCTAATGATGAGTGGTAAAACAGATATGTTTCATATAGGTTATCTGTTTGTTCCTGTTTTCCTTGCATCTAGGATTTAATGGTGCTCTCTCAAACAGGCTGAACACAGAATTCATCTCCACGGTCCAGCAGCGTGGTGCTGCAATCATCAAGGCGAGGAAGTTCTCCAGTGCCCTCTCTGCTGCCAGCTCTGCATGCGATCACATCCGCAATTGGGTTCTTGGCACCCCTGAGGTCTGTTTGTCCTTCTCAACATATCTTTTCCTCTTAATTATACTTGAGACATTCCCTCCTCCTGGTCCTCATTGTTCATCAACACAATCGATTTTACGTTGTAGGGAACATTTGTTTCCATGGGTGTGTACTCTGATGGTTCGTACGGTGTGCCGGCTGGTCTGATCTACTCGTTCCCAGTAACATGCAGCGGTGGTGATTGGACTATCGTGCAAGGTATGCTTGCCCACTTTCTACACCGCCCATTTGTCCACGGGCTGTTACTCTGCCAATCCCTAGAATGCTGTGCCATTCATGTGCAACATTTTACAGATGCCTAATGTTTCCATTGTTTCTTGGTAGGGCTCCCGATTGACAAGTTCTCAAGGGAGAAGATGGACGCGACCGCCCAGGAGCTGTCCGAGGAGAAGGCGCTCGCGTACTCCTGCCTCAACTAAACCGAGCATACCCAGAGAGCGACTGCTACTCCTGCGTTTTTTTTAATAAATGAAACTCCCGTTCCCATTACATAGGAACTCTCGTCTCGACCCAGAACTCGACCGCTGCACATCGCTGTGCAGACGCCGTTGCTGGTTTTTTCCCCCGGTGTGTATGAGGCATTGTAGCTCTCCATTTTGCCTGGTGATTCGCAGGACATTTGATGAAAACATTGAACCATTAGATATCTAATGGGTCCGAAATCATTTTGCGGATGAACTTCCTCCTCTGGCTATATAGGCTGGTTTTGTATTGTTCCCTGAGACGAGCTCAATAGCCGTGTCTTATTTTATGCACCGCAACTGTTCATTCATTCCTAGGGCTGTCTTGAAAAATTCCGACTCCTCAATTCGTAGTGGGGCTGGCAACGAGACGAGCAAAATAGCCGCTTTTTCAGCGAGCTGAGCTAGGCTTAGCTTGGGCTTGGTTGAGCCATAAGTTGTTGGTGGAAGTAGTGGGCTAGGGGTTGTTAGTTGTCGAGGTCATGGGTGGTGCCAATCGTTGGGAGAAGTGAGTTGTATCCATTGTTTGGTGTTCACGGTTCGATTAGTGCTCACACAATAATAAAAATACGTGATTTGATATTGTCTATTATACATAAATCTATAGATGGCCAAATGGGCCGCTCAGCTTGACCCAGCCCGAGCACGAGGTGGCCTGATCAAATTCGTGCCCGGGTCGTGCTGTGCCAGCCCATGGGCCGAGTACTCAGGCATGGCCCAAATGCTCCTAAAATCGTGTTGGGCTGGTCCGAAAGCACGATGGCCTAGATTGATCGTGCCAACCCACAATACACATTGCAAAAATTGCTCCCTTAGGAGTCGAACACACCACCTACGGTATTGCATTGAACTGATAATAACCACTGAGCTACAACGCATTTGTGATTTTTTACTTTGATTGGAGTCATTGATATTTGGGCTGGCCTAGTAAGTGCACATGCTGCTATAGTTTAGTACCAACTCGCTTGTTCAGAGGAGAGCCTAATGTTGGCTATAAAAAGAGGGTGTAGACACTCGGTTGAGCATGAAAAAATTACAGTAGAAGATGGTACGCATCTTCAAACTATTTTAATCAATCGTTTAAATGTTTATAGATAATTTGGCTGAATGAGAGCCTATAAATTCTTATATCCGAATAAGATTTATTCTATTATTGGGTCGACATCATGCCTAGTCTAAAAATTGGGCCATGTCGTGCTAGCTCATGGGCTTGCCCCTCAGCCCAAGCATGGCCCAATGTTTCGTGTCGGGCTAGCCCAACCCAATGAAAGATGGGCTGTATCGGGCTTGGGCCGGGCCAAAAACCCCGTGCCTTGTGCCTGGCACCATCTATACATAAATCCGTGATTTTATCTATTAACCTATTCGCTCTATGTGTCAGTAAGTGAGCCAACGAGCAATGTTGGCCGAGCCAAGAGGCTTAGATTGAGTTTGGTTCGGTGGCATAGCAAGCTGAGCCGAGTTCGAACGAACTGAGTTTGAACTGGTTCGCGAGTTTGAGTCAAAACTGTCACCCCTAATGTATAGTTGTCTCGGCTGATCAAATGAAGCAAGGTTCGAATAGATTGGATACTAAGGCTAGCTGTAGAATATATTAGATTCTCTGCTGTTGAATAGATTGGACACTTTGGATACTACGTATGTATGCTGAATAGATTGGATACTTTGGGATTGAAGAATTCAGTTTGAGCTGTAAACATGGAGAAACTCTATCTAAAATACAATTGGGCTACAACTTTTTAAGGTCCCGGGATTTGAGAGACTGGGATCACACGTCTCGCCGCCCACGGTCCACTGTCCGTACAAACATTTGCCATCCCTGAATTCTCTCACAAGGTGAAGAAAAATCAATTCTTAGACAATCTGGACCACAGAAACTAGAGAACTACTTGCACTTGAAGTCTCCCTCACGATGCAACGTTTTCCAGGTTCGTTCTTCGATCTGTTTTGCCATGCCCTCCGTACCCCTCGCAGCCAGCCTCCATTGCTGTAGAATCGTGAGTGCCATGGCCCTGACTGCGTGCAATGCAAGTTGTTGCCTTTCTACAGTTTTGGATTTTGCTTGGTAAGAGCGTTCAGAGAGAGAGAGAGTAGCTCTAAAAATTGACTTCTTATATAGTTTTTTGAGATTATATTTTAGATTACAAATCATTTTAAATATGTTTCTTCCTAACATTTGAGTATCTCAATACGCTCTCTAGAAATAAGGAACACAATGATTAATTTTGATATCTTGTTTTTAGAAGTCATTTGAGTATCTATTGAATTAGTTTTTTAGTTGTAATTCTAAAAAATTAGGGAAGAAACTTTTTTTTTAAAGTTTCTCTTAGAGATGCTCTAAGTAATCTTTTGGATTCCTTATATAAATAATTCTATTCTACTTTTTACCTCTTTTATAAATATAAGTTATTTTAGAACTTCTATACACTTTGTAATCTTTATTCCATTGTTTGTTCTTATCAAATAAATAAATGATACAACATATCTTTTTTATAAAACAGAATAAATATGGATAATAAAGTTATTTGAGTTGATTTCTTAATTGTTATATATCAGTTTAAAACAATATATATTAAAAAGGAAAAGTTGGATCCATGCCATTACAATTTTACGAATTTGAATAAATGTCATTACAATCCACATATTTAGATTCATGCCATTACAAATTAAGAGAACTCCGAACTATACTATTACAAATTTAGAGAATTCCGAAATATGTCTATACCAATACAGATTTAGAGAATTTCGAAATATATCATTACAATTTTAAAGAATTTCCGAAATATACCATTACATTTTATGAAAGCTACAATTTCAGAATGACATAAATCTAAATATACGATTTGTACATTTCTCAAAAGTCACAAAATTATAATACCATAAATCGAATTATTCCTTATAAAAAAACAGATGAAGTAAGCTGATCACCAGTTTGACGATGGGAAAGAACACTCCTACCCGGCCTTTGCCTCCTCCGCCTGTACGGTCTACAGCAGCAGCAGCAGCAGCAGCCGCACCAATCTGGCAGAGTTGCGTGTGCATGCAGTGTGCATTCATACATGCATGCATGCATGCATGCATGTCCACGGCTAAGATAGCTTGGACCATACCAGTTTCAACTTTCAAGACTACAACCAACAACTCCTTGCCAAAATCCGGCAAAAAATAAATCTACCTACCTACCTATCACCTGTCTTCTTCTCTCGATCCTGTATCCAGACTTGTGACAGAAATGGGAAAGAACAGAGTTTTTAATTCTCTGCTTGTTCATTGTGGAGTTGGTTGAGAAACTGGACCGTCAGCTACAGGATCCACTCGGTTCTTAGCTTAGATCCTTGATTAGGGATTAAGTGGATAATAAAACATGTGTACTAACTATGCGTATAGATTATGGCAGTTAAATAACCCAGTCTAGGAGGAGGAGCGAGAGATTTGATAATTTAATATCGCTAAGAAGTGACTTTATATTAATTTAATATCGTTAAGAAGTGATTTTATATCTGTGCTATATTTACCGACGATATTCATCGACCTAAACGATCGATGTCATGCTGCCGCAAATCGATCATTATTAAGTTATCCATCTGGCTAGCAGTTTACTACCGGTTACGTGCTTAATTAATCTGTTGTTTGACTGAACCAAATCCAGCAAGAGCCTGAAACATGTAATTATGAAATATATATATATATATATATACAAATGCTATTCTACACCACGGGTGTAGAATGCTATTCTACACCGATGTGGAATTGAGGGGTTGAGATTGGGTGGGGGGTGGGCACGATTGGGATGATCGGTGTAGAATAGCATTTACACCCATAGTGTAGAATAGCGTTCCCGTATATATATATATATATATATATATATATATATATATATATATATATATATATACGGTAGCACTATTCTACACTACGTGTGTAGAATAGTTATTCTACACCGACCACTTTCAGTAGTGGATTTTCTCAGTAGAATAACAATTGAGTACTACTTTTTTCTCAGTAGTAGATTTCTCGGTAGAATAGCTATGCTACACCCGTGGTATAAGATAACACTTGTATATATATATACACACACTAGTATTGTACCTACGCAATGCTAAAAATCAAAATATAATCATGAAACAGTGTAATTATGAAACACAAGTGGCCGTCGACGAGCAGGAGCTGCGAGAATAGTTCGGGATGAAGGTGAGCTGCGAGAATAGTTCGGGATGAAGGTGGCGATGTATGGTGATCAGATGATCGGGGATCCGATTGGAGCGGTGGCTGGGAACGGGGAGGGGACGATGGACCAACGGAGTCGACAACAAAGATGGATGCGGCCGCCGACAATAAGGACGGGCCGCGACGGAGCAAAAACACACATCGTGGGCTTAGGTTCACGAGGCTAGGGTTAGAATTGATGGCGGGATTTAACCATGGACTCTAGATTTTATACGAAGGCATCAGAGAAAGAAAGGGTGGGTATGGAAAAAGGATTCCGAGGCTTCCATATATTAATCAGATTTATTTTTTCATTTATTTATTATTTCTATATAAAACTAATCATATTTCCATATATATGATCAACATTCTATATATTAATGATTTTCATATAAAACGGATCAACTTTCATATAGTGATGATTTTCATATATTAATAATTTCCATATAAAACAGACTAGTTTCTATATATTAATGATTTCTATATATTAATAATTATCATATAAAATAGAAATCAGTTTCTATATAAAATAGGCGGGTCCAGCGGCAAAGAGAGGAGTGAAGGCTAAATGGGTTGGGCCAGTCTAAGAGAGAGTAAAACAAAGATATGTTGGTTATGATTTATTAGATTTAAATGATGAATGTGATTCAATAGATGAATGATCAAGTGGACACTCAAACTCACCAATCATATAATAGGATAGATATATATGGAGAATTTTATGATACCCCAGAATTTTGTAGAACGTTCAATCTCTACGATTCAATGACTCATATTTGATATTGGTGACCTATTACATCCTAGAGATAATAGACCATATACAATTTTCTTTAATATGTTTGAGCCCACATACATACAATAATTAATTCCTTTCTTTACATGTCAGCATATTAATTATTGTATGTACTATAAAGAAAAAATAATCGATAGACTTTCCATGCTATGTTGGCAACATATATGCAGATTGCTTTCCAATAAATCTGATTAGCCATTTTTTTAAATTATTTATTTTAAACATACTTAATAAATGGTATAGATTAGTTTTAACCGTTATGTAATGAAGAGGAGAGTTAATATATCTATATATACGAGAGCGCTATTCTACATCATGTGCTATTCTACACCGACCATGAGAGTACTACTTTCAGTAGTAAATTTTTTCAGTAAAATAGCTATTCTACACATGTGGTGTAAGATAGTATTTATATATATATATATAAATGTTATTCTACACCTTGGGTGTAGCATAGCATTTCTACACACTCCAAACCGACCGAGGCCATCTGGCACGCAAACCAACTGAGGCCACCATCTGGGGCGCAACCCGACCGAGCCCACTATCCGGCGCGCCCCCACATCCAATCGAGTCAGCACCATGTGAAAACCACCCCACGACTGAGTTGTGGTGGACGAAATCTGCTAAATCTGGTTGTCTGTAGCCCCACGCGCGCGGCTGAGACGACGATGAACTACGACTACGACGGTGACGACCTCAGTGACGACAATGGCGACGGTGATGCTGGATTCAGTCGCTCCAACCTACTGATTCACCTGTAATCTCCTTTTTCTCATCCACGGTCGTCCATTGGTGAGACGTTTGTGCTACTTTTGTTGTTCACTTTTTCGGTTAGTAGTTGCTATATCTAGATTTTTATTTTTGCTTGTATATGATATACCATTATTGCACTGTATTGTGAAAGATTTTCTATGTTTTTGTTGTTGATTATGGAGTGTATTCACGAAGGGGATGATTTTTATTAGGGTTAACCTTCTTTTTATTTTACACTGAAGCACTATAATCATTTTTTTCACTATAGGGGGTGATTTTGATTGTATGACATCAATCATTGTTGTGTGCATATTGCGCATTCTTACATGGTTAGTAATTTTATTATTGTGGTCAGTAACATTTTAGTCATCATATTGTTAATGTTATAGTTGTAGTCAGTAGTTCTAGCTAGATTTGTTTTCTTGCACTGTGGCAATGAAAAACAATTATCACTATGTTTTTATGGTATGTCAGTAATCATTGACCTTTTTTGTATAGGACTCGTTTTGTTGAGTTTTAATTAGTCAACAGTTTTTTTATTATACGCTATGCTATCAATCTTAATTGTTTTCGTGTGTGTTTTGATTATAGACTTGATGATTTTTTAATTGTTCAGACTAAGTTCTATTTGTCACAATGAGTGATAAAGTAAATATGGAGACACGGATGACAGTGAGAAAAGTACCCTTTTAGAAATTAAAGATGCCTTCGAAAACAAAGTGTGTTTCTTTGCAACAACCCAACGATTCGCCTGGCGATGATGATTTTGTTGATGCAAAACAACAAAAGGTACAAAACAAATCAGTGCATTTGAAAAAGACGACGAAATCACCCGCTCAAAAATGTGCAAATGTGCAAAAGGTAATATTTGTCTGAGTGTAGTTTCATGTTCAGTACTTACTAGTATTTTATTGATTTCTTTTCAGTATATTCATCCTTAGTATTTATCCACATTATTTCTTTTTTATCAGTAGATGTTGCACAACATGCATTTGTATTCGGTAGTTTTTGCTCAGTACATGTTTTTTATGCATAGGGGAAGAAGTTGAATTACTTGACAACAAGGTGCGCCCCTTCTTTGGTTGTCAGTCTGATTCACACTTTACACCATGATTTAGAGGAGAGGTTGAGAAACATTGGATTCAGTCACATTCTTGAGTTTAATTTGGATTGAATTGATAATAGGGCTCTCGCCCTGTTTTTGATTAACCACATACGTGAAGAACCTTTGAGTTTTGTGGTTGGTAGCAAAGTTCTCCCTATTAATTCCGCTTCTATTCATGTTGTCCTTGGGATCCCTATCGATGGCTTCAAGGTTCCATCATTTACTCTTGCTGAGAAAAAAATAAGGACTTAGTGAGTTGAGGAGTATCTGTATACAAAAGGGAATGGAAAAGTTGTTCCTTAATAGGTCTAAGGAACACGACAATGTGAAAAGCTTCGAGGATTTGCAGAAAAATGATGTCCCAAGATGGGTTATGGAGTCTTTTGCTTCATCTGGATCGAATGATGATTGGACCCTTCAGTGCTTTTTGATGATCGTTTTCAACTCTTTGTTGTTCCCAACTAGCGTCCTTAATATTAATGGATCAGATTATTTGTATTGCAAAAATATTATGCGATTGGGAGACTTTGATTGGTGCCAAGCAGTCATGGAGGACATCCGTGACAAAGTGGAGAGATGGAAGAAAAATAAAGATAAAAGAACTCCAGTTGTCCAAGGATGCCTTGCATTAATCATGGTATTTTTAAATGATCTATATAGTATTTTTCTTCATTGTATGTTTTATTATTTTTTGTTGACGGTTGTTGAAAATAACAAGACGTTTTGTGATTGGTATTTTTGTTCAGTAGTTTTTGGACAGTACATTGCTCATTAGATTTTCTTTTTACTAACATGCGTAGTTTAGTATGTTGTTTTTTTCTTTTTGAACAGTTTTGCCTACTTGTGCAGTGCAGTATGGTATTTCAATTTTTTATGGCTACTGTTTTTTAGTGTATCATTCTACCTATTGTTTTCAATCTCTCTACACCTTTTTAGCAGATCTACTACCCGGACAATCTGAAATGCAAAGATATAATTGCTGATTTGGTATCTATTCCAAGAGCTAGATTTTTTACTAGTGCAATCATTGAAAAAATTGCCTCAACTAATCGCGACTCAGACGAAGGATATTTGTCATATGGAAAACTATAGGTAGGTATCCATTTTACATAAAGAAATTTGGTTTATATTATTGTACCTTTTTTATTCAATAAAACAATAGCAATGCACTACTACTGTTCTTAGTAGCAGGAATTTCCAGTAAAAATTGATTCAGTGGCTAGCAAGATTTCATCATTAGAAATTTATTCAGTATCTTATTTTTATCGTAAATATCTACTCAACTGATTTTGTATGACGCGATTTATGTTATCTTTTTTGTTGTTTTTCATGGCAGCTGAGAGAGAGACCTGGCAGTTGCTATACAAATATATGTGGAGATGGGCAAGAAGGGCAGGGGTAGGTGCTAGACTATAGGGTCTCTTCATCTGGATTTCTATATGGGAAGGCGGCTGGTGCTGTGAAGATACCCCCTACTGCTAAAGATAAGAGGGCCTCTCCTACTGCTAAAGATAAGAGACTTATTGAGAAACTAAGGGTTGGTTTCGGAGTGTGATGAGTGATTGACAAAGTTTATCCTCTGGTTAGAAGGGGTACCTCCGAAGGGGTTCAGAGGTTGTACCTCCGAAGGTGTTCGGAGGCTGTTTCACCGAAGGGTTCGATTGGTTTAGTTGCTGCAGCTGTTGCAGCGGAGTGTGCCTGTCGGAGGGGTCCGACAGTACACGATGACTGGGTTTGTACCGAGGGTCTCGGTACTTTGGGCGGTACACTGGAGTGTGTACCGAAGGTTGCTAACCCGGAGAGGTCTCCGGAGTACTGGATACACTTGTCTGCTTGTCTATGGTGCGCAGGGGACTTCGGAGGCAACAGACAGTTCGTAGCAGGTGAACCTGGGTCAAGCGGGAGGCTTGATGCCAGTGGAGCGGGGAGCTCCGTCACGGTGGCTGCGAAGGGGTCGAGGTCGGACCTCGGGTTGAGGTGCGCCAGGAGAAGGCAGTAAGTGCGTAGCGTGGCTCCGGGCGAAAGTACTCCGAGACAAAGTCCTCGGGGGCGAGGCACTTCGAAGGGTACTCCGGATGGAGTGACTTTGGAGTATGGTGGATCAAGTCCTCAGCAGAGGCAAGGTGCTCGAGGTGTGCTCCGGAGGGAGACACTCGAAGGTACCCGACGAAGGTCTCAGAAGTCGAGGTGCATCGAAGGCATGGTCCGGGTGAGGCTCGTCGAGGAGTGTGCTCGGGGAGAGACACTGTGACGAAGTGCTCATGGAATGCTTCGTGCGGAGGCCTTGGACGAAGGAGTGACTTCGAAGGGTGGTACTCCGAAGGAGGGCTTCGGAGTGACGCAGGCTTCGGAGCGAGGCTAGCTCTGGAACGAGGTTGACTTGTGGTACTTCGGCCATGCATGGCTTCGGTACACGGACTGACGGAGTTCAAGCTGGGAGAAGCTGCGAAGCCGTGGTGGTCCACTCCGGAGGTGGTGGTGCGAAGGCCCAAGGGCTTTGACGGCTTCGGCTCAAAACCGTCACTGTATCGGAGGCTGACTTCGGTGAAGCGAAGGCCGTCAGGCTCAAGGCTTCTCACCAAAGCTACCGCACCCCTCGCGTGCGAAGGGGGGCTTCAGAAAAGTCAAAGACTGTAAAGGCTGACAGTGTCTGCTCTGCAAAAAAACTGGCGATGTCCCCTCTGCAAAGCTGACAGAAAAGCCTCTAGAATAAAGTTGACTACCTTTTGTACCCCTCTGTTCTGTAGAGACAAAACCAATGTAAACCCTAGGGGTAAAGTAGTCAATTCACTTGGGTGAATAGTGGCTATAAATATGGGGGCTGGGTAGGTAACATTTAACACTTTGAGCATTTACTGTTGAGCTCCTGTACTAGCCACCACTCTTTGTATTCATCCAGTGAGTTCATTTACTGTGTTCCTTGTTCAAGCAGCGAAGCCCTGATTCTGTGTTGTCTGTCTGCTTGAGCTTGTTTGCATACATCGCTAGTTGTAGTGCACCGAAGCCTGTCTAGGCGAAGTATGTTTTGTGCGAAGTGTGCTTTTCAGTGTGCATTCGCTCTGTGTAACAGGAGGCTAGACCTCGCTGCTTACTAGCGAAGCCCTGATCGAAGCCCGTGTTTCTTATCATGTCTAAGCCCCTAGCGAAGTCTGTTGGTGTGCGTTTAGACCTTCAGTGTACGAAGCCCAGCACCAGTTGCTGTCGCTGAGTACTTGGTCGAAGTCCTCATATGGTAGTCCACTCGTGCGAAGGGTGAAGTGCGAAGCCTGCTCGAAGCACCCTGTGTGCAGAGCTTGCACTGACTTAGCAGAGTTGGTTTTTCGGGTTTGTGAGTGGAGCGAAGTCTTCTTGGCTTCGAACTTTTGCTCCTTGCGAAGCCTGTGTTTGGAGCCGTCAAATACCTCCGAACCAGAACTTCGAAGGGTGTGTTCGAAGCCTGTTCCGCAGTAGACTGTATTAAAAACAGAAGGCTATTTTTAGCCTGAAATTTTAAAAGCTCCCATTCACCCCTCCTCTGGTCGCTGTTTCCGGTCCAACACTTATCCCTCATGCTAAATATAGGAGCCCCCTCCCTCCTACTAATGATAATCCAAAGAGATCCAACACAAAAAGACATTCCACGTGCGCAGCGATTGATAATTGTTTCATTCCACATGGCTTTTTTCGTTTACAACCTCTACTATGTGGACTAGCTGATTCTCTATTCGATTGATGGCAGAAAAAAGAGTTTTTAGTTGCTTTGGATTTATATGACAAGGATGTAGACGCTGGTATAACTAAAATCAATGAAGCACATAAAGAGATCGAGAATGCACAACAAAAGATTGTAACTCAGATCAAGACTATATTTGGTTCTCCGACAGTTTCTTCATTGCCTACAGAATCACCATGCGAGGCTCGCTGTAAACGTCGTGCTAAGGTTAGTAGTTTATGTATGTAGTAGTTATGTCATGACCTTTCAATAGTTTTCATACTATAACATATTTTCAACTTTTTCTTGTATAGAGACCGGTTGGATATGGTTCTCCCAATGCTAAACGAAAATCCAAGGTTCCACGTGATGTGTCCCTAGCACATATAGATGTCAGCGATGATGGTCCAAGGGTCAGTTCATTTTTCTTTTTTTTGGAATTTGATCTCTTATATCTATCTATACTTTATTTTTTATTCAGATTATTGTTGAACATTCTAGTAGTAGTTTTCAATAGTTATAATTTTTTTTTTCAGATTGTTGTCAAAGATTTATCTCAATCAGCAGTAGGACAATCTACATCTGTACAACAGGAGGCAGCACCTCCAGCAATTGCTACATCTGTGCAACAGAAGGCAGTACATTCAGTAGCAGATGCAAGCATACAATAGGAGACAACAACTCCAGCAATATCTACATCTGTGCAACAGGAGGCAACACCTTCAGTAGCAGATGCAAGAATTCAACATGAGGTAGCACCTCCAGCAGTAGGTACAACAGTTGCAACTATACGGGATTCAACTACATGTGTACAACACCAGGAAGCACTTGTAGCTTTAGTTGCACCAGTTTTACAACAACAACAACAGATGTCCCAACAAACATACTCTGGTGTTTTTAATGGAGCTTTCAATCATGAGGATTGGAATCAAGTTGGCAACATACTCTGCAAACTGCAGGAAAATCCTACGCAGATCTCTCTTCGCAAGGAATATGAGATTAAGGAAGCAGCGACACTTACAACAGAGAGGGTATTTTTCTTCTTGCGATAATTTAACACTCAGTAGTTAATAATCCAATATTTTTAATCATGCAGTAGATGGATCATTCAGTAGTAGTTCTTGATTTAAGTGACTTGTTCTATTACACCCTTTTTAGTACTTTTATGTAGTGAAGCTACCTTTTTTTCCATCACTCTTTTGATGCTATATTTTTTGAAGTAACAAGTTTGAACTAAGAGAGGATTTTTACCGTTTTGTAATGTCACATGAAGATAATACATTTAGCATTTATATTCTTTTTTGCACAGGGAAAGGCTAAACAATGTCCTAGTAGGAAAACGAAAGTCTAATAATCATAAGAGACCAGTTGGAACACGCACATCTACAAGGGTCAATACAACAAAGAATAATGTTGCAAACAAGGCGTCTGATGTTGGCATGCTAGATGTTACAGTTACTCGCGCAAAGAAAAGCAAAATCACACATGCAAGAAAGATGAAGGAAATCAAGTTGGTTGAGAAAAAAACTTAGAAATTTATTTCTGCCTCCTAAAGAACTAGGAAATTTCTCCCACTTGTTTAGATGGGCGAGCAAAAATTCCATCTCCTTTCGAGCCCCCCTATAGACCGCGCTAACCTCCATACACCACTTTGGTAGTTGCACTCAAGACTCTGATTTTCACAAATGACTCTTTCGACATGTGAGATCCACCTAAACTCTTTCTTATTACTTCTTTTCCATTTTGTACAGCAGCTAATGGTCTATTACCTAGTAGGATTTCAGTATTTTTTATTTCTCACTAGATGTACCAAATTTATTTGTATTCAATGGTTTTTTCTTAGTATTTTTCATCTCATTATGTCACATATATATTTTGTAATTTTTTAATTCGGGAGGACACTCATAAAATACCGTGAAAATCTATCTCTGGGCACTTTCACAAGTTTGCTGATAGTTTCTTTCAAGAAAGATTTGATCAACTCATTCCAGGATGGGAAAGAATGTGAGTGCTGCTTTATTGATCTTTTTGTCAAATGTGTCATTGATGATGATAAAGAGCTTAGGAGGCAGTGTGCAGGATACAAGATTATATTGCCAACCTTCATATTGATAAGCATGTTTCATGTCTTTTGTCTAGCATCAGTACATTTATCATTTCCCCTATTTGTTCTGAATTTGATGTGCCAAAGGTCTTTTTTATTCAGCAAATTATATTACATGAGAATTATACAACGCGATCACAATATGACAAAAACACCATACCCTCACTGCTTGTTGAATGTTTGAAGTCACATGACCTGCTGAATGCATCACTTGTAAGTATTTCTCTAACACTTCTTTTTCAGTAGTTTGCTTAGTACTTACTTTTAATATCTTTATTCAGTTGTTCGGTATCTCATTTAGTAATTTTCTCAGAAGTTCTCATCTAGTAGTTGTTATAATGACAATCACATGTATTTTTACCGGTGAACAGTCGAGGGCATTGGACAGTTTATTGTATCAATTTGATTCATCATCAAATTGATATTTTGGATTCATACGCATGGTCTTCAGAAGAACAGAGAAACAATCATCATGCATCTATATACGTGCGTGTCCGGGAGCGGTTGGATGATGCTTTCCAACAATTCACCAATGGTGTGTTCCCTGATTTCAGTATATGTGGTCTTTCGTACATAGTTGTCCCCAAGCAAGTGCTCAAAAATTATTGTGGTTTTTTACTATGCTGTTCTTGGAACATTATGATGGTGAGCATCGCAAGTTTGATGTGCTAATACTTCCGGTTAGTTTTCTTTTTTCCTTTTGTTTTGTTTACCATACACATTTTTATTTCTTTTTTTGCACTACACTGATATGTGTTTTTTTACTTTTATGTAGGAAAAGGGCATACAATATAGGGCTGAGTTGTTGTATTACATGTTTTCCCACAAGATGAATGAAGCGAGGGGTCCATCTTTTGAATTGTTTCAACTTCTTGCGCCAGATAAAGCAGGGCACAATGCGATTGAAGGTACAAAAGAAAATAAGCTTTTTTTTGTACTTGTTTTGTATAGACGGAATTAAGGCCCTTTTTCGGAAATACTTGAATACCTGCTTTTCTCAGTACTTTGTTTTGCACACTTTCTATAGTTGTTCACCTCTTTTGACATTTTTTCCACATGAAATATATATATATATATATTGTAGTTGTCTGTTAGTTAGTAGTTCTACTAAGGTTTTGAACTTTATCGGTCAGTAGTTTTTTCAGCCAGTTTGCAGCATGGTTATCTATCACATACTACAATTTTTTATGTGCATGAAATATATATTTTTTACTTGCTGTCTTGCAGTTTATTGTTCAGTACATTATTAAAGTTTTTCAAGTATCTTAGTATTTTGTTTTTGATGGCCTCGTATGTCATATATCACATACTGACACGATTTTTTTTGCAAAGGTACACAGCAAATCATCGCCTCATCTGATGCCACGAAGGATGGCGTTGCTTCTTGTGATGTCGAGAAAGACAACGTTGCTTCATGTGATGATCAGAAATATGGTGCTGCAACCAATTTATGTAGACCACATCTGTGTAGTTATGATGTTTAGGTGTATGGAGAAATGTCTTTTTATCTACATAAAATGTTTGAATGTTCGTAACAGCAACTGTGATGTCGCTATTTTCGCTATTATGCAGTTTTGATGTCTAGGTGTACTGAAAAATGACTTTTGCTATGTAAGTTCTTTCCCCGATCGCCTTTTTTCTCATGTGATGATGACTATTGAGTATACACAACCATATAGTTTAATATCGGTAGTTATATGTTTAGTAGTAATATGTTTAGGACTGTTTGAATATGCAACAGTAACACAATTTTGAAGCTATTTGATTCAATTTAAATAGAGTTTATTAGTAGTTCACCAGTAGCTATTCAGTAGAGTTCATCAGTATTCTAAATAGCAGCAATATTCAGTACAAGAATAGATATGGAGTACTATATTTTCCTAGTAGTGGAATTAATAGCAGCAACATTCAGAACAAAAATAGATATGTAGTACTATTTTTCCGAGTAGCGGAATTCTTCAATAGAAATCGATTTAGTACATATAGGTAAGTTGTATTGTTAATCATAATGAATTAAAAATCGACAACATAAAGTTATCGACATCTTCATCACTTAATGAGCACTCATCGGACACATATCTACCTACGGTTTGACTACTTCTTGGCCTACAAAAGAAATAAGGTTGTCAGTATTTACTACTATATAGACTTGATGTATACTATAAGAACTCAGTAGCTATAGAATGTTACAGTTCAGTCATTTGTTGTGCATCTGATACGGTGTCACCACCCATTCTTGCTTGCACCCCTCTTGCTCCACTGCCTTTTGGTCTACCTCATGGTCTTTTTGGACCCTCCACTCGCTCTTTCCCACAGGTTCATGAGTTGTGTCGCTCTTTTTTCCATAGGTACTACTTCTTTTAAGTATCTTTTTCTTTTCATATCTAGTATGAGGTTCTGGAACATCATCTATACAATTTCCTCTCTTGTGGGACCCTTTTGTTGTTGACAAAGGTGGAGCTGAAGCAGAAATGTTAATCTGTTCTTCCATAGTATATGGGGACATAGCATTCACAGCAGCCATTAGACCCATGTTGTGTGGTATCGCATCTACCACGGCACATGCATCTTTGATCAGAGATATTGCCGTGTCTATGGCCTACGGGTGTTAATTGAATAAACCCATCGCCTCAATAGTAAAATGGTGCAACAGTAATAAAAGAGTATTCAAGTACTAATTTTATAGTGTAAACAACATTTGTTGTATAACTTCAATACTGTTAAAAAATAGATTTATTTTAGTAATAAAACAACACTCAAGTATCAATTCATTAGCACATTATTAACTCAAGCATGAATTTTATATCATCTACAAATACATTTTTTTCAGCAATAAAATAGCCAATCATCATCTTGCCACTGCTTTTCAGTAAATGTTTATAGCTGAGCAGTAAAACAACACTAAGTATGAAATATTAAATTTTTTGTACATGTGCAGACATGATTGCGGAATTCGCCAGTGCAAAAAGATCCTTCAGTATGACTGACGATCTGTAGGCTTTTGTTGTGCCATCGGTCCAATAAATTGGTTGTCATGCCTGTCAAAGCTAGTGTTGACTTTTGGGTCTCTCGAATAGCGCTTCATGATGTACTTTGATGGTATGCACTCCATAAAAAGATGTGTCAATGCACAAATCACATGTGGACAGAAGATCCCTACATATTTTACATTTTTGATTCATTTATTTTACTTTTTTTCAATGCAACTAATTGAACTACAACACAATATATTGTTTCTAACAGCATTATAAATGAAAGGGTATGGTGTGAGGCGTACCTGTGTGCTCTCAATACATGCACTTACAGTTGAAAATAGAGTTTTCAGGGTTGTCTGCATCAGCGATAGATTTCACCCAATATTAATGTTGAACTCATGGAAAGTCAGTTGTCTTTTTGCCATGCTCAATGAAATAATATCCATTTTTTTCTTGATCTGCTCGCAAACGAAAAGAGGGGCCGGTGCACCATTTTTGCCTAAATTCTTTGTACACATTTCTTGAGTATATCCTGCTCACCTGTCCTCATAGCCATAATGTGTATACAACACATTTGGCGCCTACAAATAACAAGCATCTAAGTATTAGCACACAATACAATTTTTTTAGTACAAATTGATTCAGTAGCTTGCAAGAGATCAACAATAGTTTTTATAGTAGCAGCATTCAATAGAATTCTGTTCAGTAGCTTAGCAAGAGTTGATCAGTAGTAGAATTTATGTACAAATTTTATTCACTAGCTTGCAAGAGTTCATTAGTAGTACAATTTCAGTAGGGATACATTCAGTAGCTTGCAAGAGTTCATCAGTAGTAGAATTTCGGTAGAATTTCTAGTCACTATCTTGCAATAGTTCATCAATAAAGAGTACTATTTTATTTAGTAACAAAATTTTAAATGCAAGAGTAATTTCAGTATGATTTTATTCAGTAGTTTGCAAGATTTCAGCAGTAGTTTTTTAGAAGCATGATACAGTAAAAATATTTTTTAGTAACAACAATTAATAAAATATTTTCTATTGAACATGAAGTAGATACTTGGTCAGCAGTTTTCCCAACCTGAGAGTTGAAGGCCTCCTGCGCCTCATTCTCCTTTGTATGCTCCAAGACCTCGAGGAACTTCTTTGCAAACTCATGTATTGGTGTAGAGTTGTCTACGTACCCGCTCTTAACAGTCGAGTTAACGCTTTCACTCCTTTGCGTTGAGGTCACTAGGCCACGTTACATTTCTTTGAAATATGTTGCAACCCACATCTTTCTATCTTCATAAAGCTTCTGAATTGTAATTGACTCTTGCACAGAGAAGTCCTCAACCATATTTGCCCATGCATTCTCAAACTCAAGCGGAGTGAGCGGGTGGTTGATAACAGATGTGAGCCTCTCACACAACACTAGGTGTCTCTTATATAGCTTGTTCAATGCATCTTCGTGCTTCCTGATCATATGCCATCTATAGTTTTTTTAGTACAAATGATTCAGTAGCTTGAAAGAGCTCATCAATAGTAAAATTTTCAATACAAAATGATTCAGTAATTTGTAAGAATTCATTTAGTTTCAATGAAGTAATACCTGTAAAAATTATTATGGGGTCTTTACCACCCATGCATTCCCGGAATGCCCTGAACAACCGCTCAAATGTTTCAGCACGCTCATCCCTCAATAGTGCTTGTCCAAAAACAATGTTTTGGAGCTAGTTGTTGAAACCAACGAACATTACAAGAGGCATGCTATACTGGTTAGTTCTGTAGGTTGTATCAAATGTGACAACATCTCCATAATCTGCAAACACATGTGTTCAGAACAGTACATTTTTAAAGTTTTTTTTTGAAAACCTTTAATCAATTATAATATGCATCAATATTTTTAACATATTGCAGGATTTAAGGAGCATTACCTGCAAAGTCCGCTTGCTGGTTGGCGTGGCTCCAGAACACATTTCGCACGACGTTCTTCTCATCTAGGTGGAACTCATAGAAGAACTGAGGATTGTTTTTCTTACATTCCTTGAAAAAATCTTGGAGCTTAGGAATATCATTTGTTTGCTCCTCACGCATCAGGGCAGCTCTTCTGTAAACATATATGCAAAACATGTGTCAATTGTGACAGCAACAGTAAAATACTACACACAGTTTTATGTTCAGTATAAAAAATTCAATCAACAGTCTTTTTTTGGATGTATGTTTTTGTTTTTTACCTGTTTTGATCATCTCTTTCAGTCAAACATAGATTGTCTATTCCTCCAATAGTAGTTCTAAGAATGCTCATCACTGTGGAATGTCTCACTTTGCTTTTGAGAGCTATGTCAACTATGTGCATCAATCTAGGATCACATGTTTTATGGGCCTGCATTCCTCTTGTCATACGAGGTGAGTGTCGCGCCCCGATTTAATAAATCAGGACTTTATTGAAATTCCATAGAAAATCAATAAAACAAGACGTTCATCATGCGACCACGTACAATACGGGCAATCATTCACGGTTCGTAGACCGCATTAATACAAAAGTGAATAAAGGTAAAGAGAAACTAATAAAATAAGGGTCCTAGATGAACGCCTCCTTCCAGTCTCGCCTTGACTGGGTCGCTACTCCAGACCTGCATCCTCCTCGTAGTAGACGGGCTCTGATGTTGTAAGTCAATGGGGTGAGTACATATGTACTCAGCAAGCCACCGGATGCAAATATAATGCAAGATAATAACAAGGGAGATAGTGGCTAGTTTTGCGGAAGCAGCATATTTGTAAAGCATTAAATGTGAGCAATTTATTAGTACAGAAAAGTAAACATGTGAATGCATCATCATCTTCTAACTCGAGGAGTACGTTTTACCTCCTCGCACAACAGTCCTTACATGCCATGAATAACTCAATCCTTCAAACAATTGTAAACTAACTGTGAGTAGTCACACAACCCACCCTTGACCGTGGGCTCGACTTTTCGAAAAGATTAAATTACTCTGATCAGAGATGTACCACTGTACCCACAAGGCACACACTCATCACCTACACCAAAGTGTAACGAGATGACCCATTTCACGGGAACTCATGCCAAAACCTTCCATATGGTCCTCTCCGACTCAACAGCACCCTCTTATAGGTTTCATATGGTGTCCCGACGTGTCGGAGCCCCACCATACCCCCCTTGAGCCTCCTTTGGTACAAGTCGCCCGCAGGCTTGCCCCTTGCCCCCTCCACTATGGTGCCGAGAGACGGAGTGTTCCACACTTCCAGTTAGGACTTACCCATTAGACTTGTGGTTGGTACGGAAGTGCTTTGCAACAGATCCCGCAGACCGGTCCTTATAGTGCCCCGGGTGCGACATACCAAAACCCGAGCTTGCACCCGGAACCCACCATACTTATAACATAGCCCACTCCAACAGAGTCCAGAGACAAGAATAACGGGGAAAATTCATATAACAGGATCCATCTATCTACGACTCATTCTTTTTATCCTATAGCAGTTGTGCCGGTACATTGGGCACTAGCTAGTATAATATTTGTAGAGTGACAAGGAGTTAAGGCTCAATAAGCATGGCTTGGGTTTGCACACAAGGACGGGGATCTAATAATTATAAGTGTAAGGCTTGAATATTGGACTAATGCAATATTAACCTACGAGTTATAGCGATATTTATTAAAACATGGGCTCAATGATGATCAACTGTTTCCACAGGGGTGGTCGATGACTTGCCTTGATCCGTGAATGGTGAAGGTGGAACCTCGGGGTAATACTCGGGATCTTCGACGATGTAGTAGTCTTCTTGATACGAAAAAGTAAATAAAACATTCAATCAAAAATCCAAAACAATCAACCATACTAACATACATGTTTATGTTGGATTAAGTAAAGGAGATAGAGTCTTAACTTTTAGGGATTTGTTACTTAAACATTTAAGATTAATTTCTAATGAGAGTTCTGACTCTTAAGACTTATGTAATTATTTTTCCTAGGGGTTTTTATTTTCCCTTTTTAGAGATGAAGCAAAAGGTATAAAATTAGCCTTAATGTTTTTATGGTATCAAAAATAGTGAATTTAAATTATTAAGTCTTCTGAAGTTTGTTATATAGTTTTAAGATAATTTCATAAAGTATGAATCTTTACTATATGAATTAATTAAATATCCTAAAAGGGCTTTTTGTAATAGGATTTAATAGAGCAAAGTGGGCAACATGAATGTTCTATTTTTACTGTATTACAAAAGGTGAACTCAAGTTGTTAGGTTTTCTAAAGTTATTGTATAAGTTGTCATGACATTTTTATAAAGTTTTTAACTTCTATTATATTAATTACTTAATTATCCTACAAGGGCTTTTGCAATATTAATTAATAGATTAAAGTGGGCAAAGTGAACATGTTATTTTTGTTGCATTAAAACAGTGGAATAAAGTCATTAGGTCCTCTGAATCTATTATATAAGTTTCCATGATATTTTTGTAAAATGTTATGTTTCTTTTATATGAGTTAATCATTCATCTTAAAGGGCCTTGGAAATGTTGTTTAATAAATTAAAATGGGCAAAATGAATTATTATATTTTTATTGGCTTATAAATAGTGTACTGGAGTCAATATATCATCTAAAATTAATATATAAATTTTTAAGAGTTTTTCTGATTTATTTAAATGAAATAATAATTAAACCCTAAAGGGGAATTCTCTTCATTATTTAATAAGATTATTATATGCCAAGTAAACATATTGTTTTTATTGTATAAAAGTGTAGAGGATAAAAAGACAAATTTTCCAGAATTAAATTGGTGAAATTTGGAGTTAATATGAGCAAGATATGAATTTTTAAAGTTTTAAACCAATTTCTGTATTTTATTTAAATCAGAAAACAGGCGTGGGTCCACGGTGAGCCAGGTCCATCATGGACCCGCGCACTGTGCGCTGGACCGGCCGGATCTGGACCGTTGGATCTAGATCCAACGATCGCCAGTGGAGCTGGGCGTTCAAGTGGCGATCGACGGCTGAGGGAGCCTGATACCCCTTTGACCGAGTGGACGGCCCAGATTAAACCCGAGCGGGTTTTAATCTTAGTCGTTCATCTCAGATCGCACGGCACCGAGCCCGTCCGGCACGCGCGCGGCACGGGGGAAGCCGAGGGCTTCGTCCCCGACTCCGGCCGAGCGGCGGCGAGGGTTTCCGGCGGTGGCGCGGGTTACCCGGTCGGGCTAGAACCTAAAACGGAACCAGGAAGGCAAGGGGAGCTCAGTCGTACCGGCAGTGGCGACGAGAAGCGACCAACGGCGATCGGCGACGAGGAGGGGCGGAGGAGTCCTTCGGGCTCGACGGCGGCGGGATGTTCAGGCGGTCTTCACAGCCAACCGATGCGAGGCCGGGGTAGAGGAGGCGGAGGGGATCCCGATGGTGGCTACGGCGAGGGCGGAAGTGGCTTGGAGCGCCGGCGAGGGCTTGCCGGAGAGAAAATGTCGCGCCCCGATTTAATAAATCAGGACTTTATTGAAATTCCATAGAAAATCAATAAAACAAGACGTTCATCACACGACCACGTACAATACGGGCAAATCATTCACGGTTCGTAGACCGCATTAATACAAAAGTGAATAAAGATGAAGAGAAACTAATAAAATAAGGGTCCTAGATGAACGCCTCCTTCCAGTCTCGCCTTGACTGGGTCGCTACTCCAGACCTTCATCCTCCTCATAGTAGACTGGCTCTGATGGTGTAAGTCAACGGGGTGAGTACAGATGTACTCAGCAAGCCACCGAATGCAATTATAAATGCAAGATAATAACAAGGGAGATAGTGGCTAGTTTGGCGGAAGCAGCATATTTGTAAAGCATTTAAATGTGAGCATTTTATTTGTACGGAAAAGTAAACATGTGAATGCATCATCATCATCTTCTAACTCGAGGAGTACGTTTTACCTCCCCGCACAACAGTCCTTACATGCCATGAATAACTCAATCACTCAAACAATTGTAAACTAACTGCGAGTAGTCACACAACCCGCCCTTGACCGTGGGCTCGGCTTTTCGAAAAGATTGATTTTACTCTGATCAGAGATGTACCACTGTACCCACAAGGCACGCACTCATCACCTACACCGAAGTGTAACGAGATGACCCATCACACGGGAACTCGTGCCAAAACCTTCCATATGGTCTTCCCCGACTCAACAGCACCCTCTTATAGGTTTCGTACCGTGTCTCGCCATGTCGAGTTTCCACAATACCCCCTCTTGAGCCATCGTCGGTACAAGGCGCCCTGAGGGCTAGCCCCTTGCCCCCTCCACTATGGTGCCGTGAGACGGAGTGTTCCACACTTCCAGTTAGGACTTACCCATTAGACTTGTGGTTGGTACGGAAGTGCTTTGCAACAGATCCCGCAGACCGGTCCTTATAGTGCCCCGGGTGCGACATACCAAAACCCGAGCTTGCACCCGGAACCCACCATACTTATAACACACCTAACTCCAACAGAGTCCAGAGACAAGAATAACAGGGTATTACATATACCAGAATCCATCTACTCTACGACTCATTCTTTATATCCTATAGCAGTTGTGCCGGTACATTGGGCACTAGCTAATATAATATTTGTAGAGTGACAAGGAGTTAAGGCTCAATAAGCATGGCTTGGGTTTGCACACAAGGACGGGGATCTAATAAATATAAGTGTATGGCTTGATCTTTGACTAATGCAATATTAACCTATGAGTTATAGCGATAATTTATTAAATCATGGGCTCAATAATGATCAACTGTGTCCACAAAGGTGGTCGATGACTTGCCTTGATCAGCAAAGGGTGATGGAGGAACCTCGGGGTAGAACTCCTGCTCCTCGACGAACTCGTAGTCTTCTCGTTACGGAAAAATAAATAATACATTCAATAAACAGATAAAAATTCACCCAATATTAAACATACACATTTGTAGGTTTTATTATGTGGGGTAATATTTTTAATATTTCAAGGTTTTGTACCAAACAGTAAAGTTTAATATTTTAGAATTTTTCCCAATTTATTTTCTGTATTATTAATTTTTAACCCTAAGGGATTTTTATCCATTTATTTATTAATAATATTTTGGACAACAGAAACATACTGTTTTTATGGCACTATTGTGTAGAGAATACTATTCTGGTTCTAACAAAATTTGAATGGTGAAATTTGGAGTTAAAATGAGCAAGATATGAATTTTTGAAGTTTAAACTATTTTCTGGATTTTATTTAAACAGAAAAATAGTCCCTGGTCCACGGTGAACCAGGTTCACCGTGAACCCGTGACTATGCGCGTGGACCCGAGCGATCTGGGCCGTTGGATCTGGATCCGGCGGCCAGATGCGAGGCGGGCGGTTTAAATGAAAATGAACGGCTGTGATTAAAACGTGGAGAACGGTTACACGTGGACGCCTGAGATCGCTCGGAGGTTTTAAGTGGCGATCGACGGTTGCGATCGCCCGATACCCCTTCGATCAGATCCGAGGGCTTGGATTAAATCCCGAAGGGATTTAATCGTAGCCCTCCGATCGCGATCGGACGGCCACGACCGCGTCCGGCACGGCACGACGTAAGGGGGCGCGTACCCCCTTCGTCTCCGGTGACGGCGGGTTCGGGTGCGACCATGGCGGCGGCGACGAGCGCCTACAGGCCTATCTAACGGCAAAAATGGAACGGGGAGGGGAGGGCGGTCATGACCGTACCTCAGGTGGCGACGGCGGCGGAGAACGGCGACCGGCGACGAAGGTAGACGGCGAAGAGGGTTCGGGAGCTCGACGGCGGTGGTGATCCGGTGGGTTCCGAGGCCAACGGAGTGGTGGCCGGGGATGAGCGGTCGACGACGGTCTCGTTGGTGGCGGTGGCTAAGGCGGAGGAGGCCGGGATCGACGGCGAGCGGCGGCCGGAGATGAAACCGAACTCAAGCTCAAAAGAAGGGCGACGGCGCTCTGCTTTCGCTCGAGAATGGCTTTGCTGGCGTGGGGTGAGTGCGGTGAGAGGAGGGGCTTAATAGGGGTCACCGGCGGCGAGGATGGAAGGCTAAACCGGGGAAACCCGAAGGTTTATTTCCTAACTCCGGCGAGGTTCCCATATTGTCGGATTTACTTCCCTAATCACGAAACCGCGTGGGCTATGGATGGAATGGGGTCGGTACCGTTCGGGGAAGGTGATCGGAGGGTGATCCGAGGCGATCCGGTGGCCGGCGGTCGAGGAAACGGAAGGGGATCGCCGGGGAAGGAAAGGGGGATCCCTTTCCCGGGAGGAAGATGATCCTGACAGGTGGGCTCCACCTGTCAGTGAGCGGGCGCGAGACAAAAGGCGCCGACAGGCGGGCCACGCATGTCAGAGGGCGGAAGGGTGCGGCTGCGGCTGACGGGTGGGACCGAAGCGGGCGCGGGTGGGAGGAGAGAGGGGAAACGGTGCCGACAGGTGGGACCCACGTGTCAATGGCTCAATGTTTGGGCTGGGCTGGGCTCGGTCACTTTGAAGGTTGCGGCCCACTAAGCATTTTAATTCTTTTCTGGTTTAAAATAATTCCAGTAATTCCTTTATTTGATTAAGGGTTGAAGCACTGTTGATAAAAATTTGTAAAAATTCCTAAAATTATATCTTGGGCTCTAGTTCATCTCATAAAAATTTCAGGTTCAAATTTTGAGTATTTCTCCCTGTTTGGCTTTATTTGGGTTCTTTTATGATTTTCCTTTAATAAATAAATCCAGAAATGATTTAAATAATATCTTTCTTTTATTTTATTCCTTTTAATTTCTGGGGTGTTACAATCCTATCCCCCTTACAGAGAATCTCGTCCTCGAGATTCGGATCAATCCTCGAATAGCTCAGGATGCTGTGCCTTGAGTTCATCTTCTTTTTCCCATGTAGCTTCCTCTACTCGATGATTGCTCCACTGCACTTTGCAGAAGCGGATGACTCGACTCCTGGTGGTTCTTTCTTTGACTTCCAATATCTTGACCGGTTTTTCCACATAGGTCAGATCTTCTTGGACATCCAACTGCTGGAGATCCACTTGCTCCGTGGGGACGCGGAGACACTTCTTGAGTTGAGATACATGGAACACATCATGCACTCCAGTCAACGAAGGTGGTAGTTCCAACTGATAAGCTACTTCGCCTTGGCGTCGAATAACGGGAAATGGTCCAATATATCGAGGGGCTAACTTTCCTCTCATGTTAAACCGTTGAGTTCCACGGAGAGGCGTGACTCGTAGGTAGACATGATCTCCTTCTTCAAAGGCTAGGTCTCGTCGGCGATTGTCGGCATAGCTCTTCTGTCGCGATTGGGCTGTCTTGAGTCGGTCTCTGATGATCCGTACCTTCTCTTCAGCTTCACGAAGAATGTCGGTTCCGAATACTTGGGATTCACCCGTTTGGTCCCAAAGTAGAGGCGTTCTGCACTTACGTCCATATAGGGCTTCAAAAGGAGACATCTGAAGACTGGCTTGATAGCTATTGTTGTATGAGAATTCTGCATATGGCAAGCTCTTGTCCCAAGTGGCTCCAAAATCCAAAACACATGCTCGAAGCATATCCTCTAGTATTTGATTTACCCTTTCTGTTTGTCCATCTGTCTGAGGATGGTAGGCGGTACTGAAATTCAATCTCGTGCCCATCTCCTCTTGGAGGTTCTTCCAAAAACGAGAGGTAAACTGACTTCCTCGGTCAGACACTATCTTCTTGGGCACTCCATGAAGACATACTATCCGGGCCATGTATAGCTCTGCTAGCTTGGGGCCACTAAAGGTCGTCTTAACGGCTATGAAATGAGCTACCTTTGTAAGCCGATCAATGATCACCCATATAGAATCATACCCGAGTTGGGTCTTTGGGAGTCCGGTGATGAAATCCATACCGATCTCTTCCCACTTCCATTCCGGCACTTTAAGTGGTTGTAACAATCCTGCAGGCCTCTGATGTTCGGCTTTTACTCTTCTGCAGGTGTCACATTCGGCGACGAACTGGGCAATCTCTCTTTTCATGCTAACCCACCAATATCGTTCCTTCAGATCTTGGTACATCTTGGTACTGCCGGGATGAATGGAGTACAACGTCTCATGGGCTTCTCTTAGGATAAGAGTCTTTATTTCAGGTTTATCCGGCACACATATCCGAGTTCCAAACCATATGGTGCCATTTTCGTCTTCTGAAAATCCGGGGGCCTTTCCTTGTCTCATATTCTTCTTAATGGCAGCTATATCTGGGTCCTCTAACTGAGCTTCACGGATCTGCTCAAACAAGACAAGTTGGGTCTCCAAGGTGGCTAGATATGCTCTGGTGGTCAACCCAAGATTTAAGTTTTCCATCTCCTTACATAACAAGGGTGCGTGTTCTTGAATCATCAGGGCTGTGCAATATCCCTTGCGACTCAAGGCATCAGCTACCACATTAGCTTTTCCGGGGTGGTAGTGAATACCTAAGTCATAGTCCTTTATTAATTCCAGCCATCGTCTTTGCCTCAAGTTCAGATCTGGCTGTGTGAAGATATACTTCAAACTCTTGTGATCTGTAAAGATCTCACAACGATTTCCAACCAAATAGTGCCTCCAAATCTTGAGGGCGTGTACTACGGCGGCTAATTCCAGGTCATGGGTCGGATAATTTAACTCATGAGGTCTCAACTGACGGGAGGCATAAGAGATAACTTTCCCATCCTGCATAAGAACACATCCCAATCCTTGGCGAGATGCGTCGCAATAGACATGGAAGTCTTTGCGGATATCCGGTAGGGTCAGTATAGGTGCAGACACCAAACGAGTCTTGAGGGTGCGGAAACTTTCCTCGCATTCAGGAGTCCATTCAAACTTTTCTCCTTTCTGCAACAGCTTGGTCATAGGCTTGGCTATCTTAGAAAAATTCTCGATAAACCTCCGATAATATCCGGCCAATCCCAGAAAACTCCGTATCTCAGATACGTTCGTGGGTGGCAACCAATCCGTAACTGCTTCTACGGTGGCAGGGTCTACTGCGATTCCTTGCGCAGAGATGATGTGTCCAAGGAACTTTACTTCTGCCGTCCAAACTTGCATTTACTGTACTTGGCATATAATTGGTGTTCCCTTAGCTTTCCTAGGGTTAACCGGAGGTGAGTCTCGTGCTCCTTCTGGTCCTTGGAATAGATGAGGATGTCGTCTATGAAGACCACGATGAACTTGTCCAAATATTCCATGAATACTTTATTCATCATATTCATGAAGAATGCAGGGGCGTTGGTCAATCCAAATGACATAACCGTGCACTCATATAATCCATAACGGGTAGTGAAGGCCGTCTTGGGTATATCCTCTTCTCGGATCCTTAACTGATGGTAACCAGACCTCAGGTCGATCTTCGAGAATACTGTAGCTCCTTTTAGCTGGTCGAAGAGATCATCGATCCGAGGCAACGGGTACTTATTCTTGATTGTTACCTCATTCAAGGCGCGGTAATCCACACACATACGCTTTGCCTTGTCTTCTTTCTTCTCGACAAAGATGACGGGGGCACCCCATGGTGACGTGCTAGGTCTGATGTAGCCTTTCCTCTCAAGATCCTCCAACTGTTGCTTCATCTCAGCTAATTCATTGGCGGCCATCCGGTATGGTCGCTTATAGATAGGGGTGGTTCCAGGCACCAAGTCAATCCTGAACTCGATGTCTCTCCTGGGTGGCATTCCTGGTAAGTCCTCTGGAAACACGTCCGGGTACTCACAGACTATCGGTATTTCTTCCAAGGTAATCTGGTGCAGTCTTGGTCTTCTGATCTTTAGTCTTGGCATCTGAAATGTAACGGCAATCCCTTCTTCGCTGGTCACGGTTACTTTTCTCTGGGCACATTCTATCACCCCTTGGTATTTATTTAACCAATCCATTCCTAGAATGAGATCTAGGCCTTGGCATTCTATTAGGATGGGGTCGGCCCAGAATATGGTGCCGTGGATATCTATCCATACCTTTGGGCTATATGTTAGGGCTAGGGTTTGTTTTCCTGGGGTGACTATTTGTACGGCTCTGGGTAGATCTTCGGTGTTTAGATTGTTCTTTTCCACAAAATCAGTTGATATGAAGGAGTGCGTAGCTCCAGTGTCAAATAAAACCACTGCAAGTGCTGAATGTACCAAGAACTTACCCATCACTATCTCTGGTGCGGCCTGAGCTTCTTCCGCGGTGACGTGATTGACTCGGGCGCGGATGGCGGGGTTCGCGGCAACTCCTTGGACGCGCTTAGGATGGGGGCAAGCATTGGAGTAATGCCCCTCCTGACGGCAGTTGAAGCATACCACGGGCTTGCCGTGCTTGTCGCGCAGGATCTCTGCCTTCTTGGCCGGGGCAGCTAGGGCAGTTGGTGCGGCTGGAGCGGCACGAGGTTGGCTGGCTCCGGTATTGGCAGCTGGTGGCGCCGGGCGATATACAGGCCGGGGGTGGTACTGTGGCGCTGGTGGGGGTGGAGCAAAACGGGGTCTCTGGGCCATACCCTGGTTCTGCCTGAAGGCTATCATCCTCTTCTTCTTCAGGTCAACTTTATTCTGTTGAGTTTCTTGCATAATAGCTTTGTTCACCAACTTTTGGAAGTTGGCGAAGTCTCCTGAGATGAGTTGTAGGGACAACTCGTCCTTCAGTCCCCTAAGGAACTTGGCCTGTCTGGCCGCGTCTGTACGGACCTCCTCTGGTGCGTACCGGGCCAGACGGTTAAACTCATGCAGATACTCGGTAACAGATCTGCTCCCTTGTTGTAGATCTCTGAATTCCTGTTGCTTCTGAGCAACGATGCCGTCAGGGATGTGGGCGGCACGAAAAGCGGCCGAGAACTCCGCCCAAGTGGGGGCGTGGCCCTCGGGTAGGGTCTCGCGATGGTTGTCCCACCACTCTGCGGCGGGACCATGAAGCTGGTGGGTGGCGAAGGCCACCCTCTCCTGCTCAGTGCAGGTCAGGAGGTCGAGTTTCTTCTCGATCGCCCGCAACCAATCCCCAGCCTCCATGGGGTTGGTGGTGCTCGAGAAGGTCGGTGGGCGGACTCGGAGGAACTCCGAGAGCTGAGTTGCGGGAGCGGGAGCTGGTGTGGCAGGTCGGGGCAGCTCGGGCTGTTGATGGAGGCGAAAGAAGTGAGCCTGCTGCTCTTGCATTTGTTGCTGCTGCTGCTGCATCTGGTGCAGAAGGGCTGAGACCAACTGGTTTTGCGTGGCCATCATTTCAGCCAAGGTGGGGTGGTTGGCGACCGGGGCCTGCCTCTGCCCGGTGGCTCCCCATTGTGGCAAGTTGCCACTCTCCCCTCCGTTCTGAGGAGCGTCTGATCCCTGGGTGTTGGTCATCCTGGAATTTCCAATGTACACATATTTATTTTGGGTGAACTTCTTTATATTTATTCCAAAAGAATACCGTTCTTGCGGTTACACTTATTTATTTCCTCATTCATGCCTTATACTTTGACATGAATGTTGAATATAAGCAATCAAAATAAAAAGAAAAACAATCAATCGTAACACTACGTCTAAGGCAGCTCGGGGGACGGCTCGATCTCGGGCTCGTGGGAGACGGGCGGGGTCGCGGAACTGGACGGTCCGGCGGGTGGTGCACTGCGGGAGATCCTCTTGGGCCTCACTGTGGGAGTCTGAATGGGTTTCTTCCGGCGAGGCGGAAGAGGTGCGATCTCTTCTATGTCCTTCTTTAACTCTTTGAGCTGCTGACGAAGCGGGTATGGACCATGGCGCCCTGGCGCAGAAGCTCGTTCTGACGTCTCAACTCCTCTACCTCAAGGGTCAACAGCGGGTTCTGCTCTAGCTGTCGACGGAGCTCGGCGTTCTCTCTGGTCAGGTTCTCCGAAGTGTGGCGGTAGAAGTCGATGGTGTCGTGCTGGCTGTCTGCGTCGAGGACGGCCTCTGTGTGGAGGTTATCCATGGCCTCCAAGAGTCTCATCGTGCGGGTGATGGCGGAGCTGCTCTGGGTGAGGGGGCTGATGTAGATGCTGCGGTGACTCCCGGGTGTGCGCATGGGCATGAAGCGGTAGACGGTGTCGCGGAGGTGGCAGTCGTAGACCAGTCGAAGCTCGGCGAGGGACTGGAGAGCGGCTCGCTGGCTGGCCACCACGAATGAAGGTCCTCCAACTCCATGGGTGTAGAAGGGTGGCTGCGTGGAAGAGGGGCGGATCACAACCGTGACCTCGCAGTAGCTCTCATTCGCATCGGGAAAAATCCCGTGGAATGCAGGCTCATGGGGAAACCCCAAAAAGTCGACGAGCACGCGAAGCTCGCGGATGAATCCGGCCTCGTCACGAAGAGTCCCGCTCATGGTGTGAACCGGCATCTACAAAAGAGAGAAAATTTTGTAAAAATCTTAGAAGATGAGAGGATAAGTAATCTTTTGTAAAATATAGTGGATATATATAAGTCCTAAGGTCAGGTCTGTTTGGCTTCCTACAGTCAAGTCGGCTCTGATACCATCTTGTCGCGCCCCGATTTAATAAATCAGGACTTTATTGAAATTCCATAGAAAATCAATAAAACAAGACGTTCATCACACGACCACGTACAATACGGGCAAATCATTCACGGTTCGTAGACCGCATTAATACAAAAGTGAATAAAGATGAAGAGAAACTAATAAAATAAGGGTCCTAGATGAACGCCTCCTTCCAGTCTCGCCTTGACTGGGTCGCTACTCCAGACCTTCATCCTCCTCATAGTAGACTGGCTCTGATGGTGTAAGTCAACGGGGTGAGTACAGATGTACTCAGCAAGCCACCGAATGCAATTATAAATGCAAGATAATAACAAGGGAGATAGTGGCTAGTTTGGCGGAAGCAGCATATTTGTAAAGCATTTAAATGTGAGCATTTTATTTGTACGGAAAAGTAAACATGTGAATGCATCATCATCATCTTCTAACTCGAGGAGTACGTTTTACCTCCCCGCACAACAGTCCTTACATGCCATGAATAACTCAATCACTCAAACAATTGTAAACTAACTGCGAGTAGTCACACAACCCGCCCTTGACCGTGGGCTCGGCTTTTCGAAAAGATTGATTTTACTCTGATCAGAGATGTACCACTGTACCCACAAGGCACGCACTCATCACCTACACCGAAGTGTAACGAGATGACCCATCACACGGGAACTCGTGCCAAAACCTTCCATATGGTCTTCCCCGACTCAACAGCACCCTCTTATAGGTTTCGTACCGTGTCTCGCCATGTCGAGTTTCCACAATACCCCCTCTTGAGCCATCGTCGGTACAAGGCGCCCTGAGGGCTAGCCCCTTGCCCCCTCCACTATGGTGCCGTGAGACGGAGTGTTCCACACTTCCAGTTAGGACTTACCCATTAGACTTGTGGTTGGTACGGAAGTGCTTTGCAACAGATCCCGCAGACCGGTCCTTATAGTGCCCCGGGTGCGACATACCAAAACCCGAGCTTGCACCCGGAACCCACCATACTTATAACACACCTAACTCCAACAAAGTCCAGAGACAAGAATAACAGGGTATTACATATACCAGAATCCATCTACTCTACGACTCATTCTTTATATCCTATAGCAGTTGTGCCGGTACATTGGGCACTAGCTAATATAATATTTGTAGAGTGACAAGGAGTTAAGGCTCAATAAGCATGGCTTGGGTTTGCACACAAGGACGGGGATCTAATAAATATAAGTGTATGGCTTGATCTTTGACTAATGCAATATTAACCTATGAGTTATAGCGATAATTTATTAAATCATGGGCTCAATAATGATCAACTGTGTCCACAAAGGTGGTCGATGACTTGCCTTGATCAGCAAAGGGTGATGGAGGAACCTCGGGGTAGAACTCCTGCTCCTCGACGAACTCGTAGTCTTCTCGTTACGGAAAAATAAATAATACATTCAATAAACAGATAAAAATTCACCCAATATTAAACATACACATTTGTAGGTTTTATTATGTGGGGTAATATTTTTAATATTTCAAGGTTTTGTACCAAACAGTAAAGTTTAATATTTTAGAATTTTTCCCAATTTATTTTCTGTATTATTAATTTTTAACCCTAAGGGATTTTTATCCATTTATTTATTAATAATATTTTGGACAACAGAAACATACTGTTTTTATGGCACTATTGTGTAGAGAATAATATTCTGGTTCTAACAAAATTTGAATGGTGAAATTTGGAGTTAAAATGAGCAAGATATGAATTTTTGAAGTTTAAACTATTTTCTGGATTTTATTTAAACAGAAAAATAGTCCCTGGTCCACGGTGAACCAGGTTCACCGTGAACCCGTGACTATGCGCGTGGACCCGAGCGATCTGGGCCGTTGGATCTGGATCCGGCGGCCAGATGCGAGGCGGGCGGTTTAAATGAAAATGAACGGCTGTGATTAAAACGTGGAGAACGGTTACACGTGGACGCCTGAGATCGCTCGGAGGTTTTAAGTGGCGATCGACGGTTGCGATCGCCCGATACCCCTTCGATCAGATCCGAGGGCTTGGATTAAATCCCGAAGGGATTTAATCGTAGCCCTCCGATCGCGATCGGACGGCCACGACCGCGTCCGGCACGGCACGACGTAAGGGGGCGCGTACCCCCTTCGTCTCCGGCGACGGCGGGTTCGGGTGCGACCATGGCGGCGGCGACGAGCGCCTACAGGCCTATCTAACGGCAAAAATGGAACGGGGAGGGGAGGGCGGTCATGACCGTACCTCAGGTGGCGACGGCGGCGGAGAACGGCGACCGGCGACGAAGGTAGACGGCGAAGAGGGTTCGGGAGCTCGACGGCGGTGGTGATCCGGTGGGTTCCGAGGCCAACGGAGTGGTGGCCGGGGATGAGCGGTCGACGACGGTCTCGTTGGTGGCGGTGGCTAAGGCGGAGGAGGCCGGGATCGACGGCGAGCGGCGGCCGGAGATGAAACCGAACTCAAGCTCAAAAGAAGGGCGACGGCGCTCTGCTTTCGCTCGAGAATGGCTTTGCTGGCGTGGGGTGAGTGCGGTGAGAGGAGGGGCTTAAATAGGGGTCACCGGCGGCGAGGATGGAAGGCTAAACCGGGGAAACCCGAAGGTTTATTTCCTAACTCCGGCGAGGTTCCCATATTGTCGGATTTACTTCCCTAATCACGAAACCGCGTGGGCTATGGATGGAATGGGGTCGGTACCGTTCGGGGAAGGTGATCGGAGGGTGATCCGAGGCGATCCGGTGGCCGGCGGTCGAGGAAACGGAAGGGGATCGCCGGGGAAGGAAAGGGGGATCCCTTTCCCGGGAGGAAGATGATCCTGACAGGTGGGCTCCACCTGTCAGTGAGCGGGCGCGAGACAAAAGGCGCCGACAGGCGGGCCACGCATGTCAGAGGGCGGAAGGGTGCGGTTGCGGCTGACGGGTGGGACCGAAGCGGGCGCGGGTGGGAGGAGAGAGGGGAAACGGTGCCGACAGGTGGGACCCACGTGTCAATGCTCAATGTTTGGGCTGGGCTGGGCTCGGTCACTTTGAAGGTTGCGGCCCACTAAGCATTTTAATTCTTTTCTGGTTTAAAATAATTCCAGTAATTCCTTTATTTGATTAAGGGTTGAAGCACTGTTGATAAAAATTTGTAAAAATTCCTAAAATTATATCTTGGGCTCTAGTTCATCTCATAAAAATTTCAGGTTCAAATTTTGAGTATTTCTCCCTGTTTGGCTTTATTTGGGTTCTTTTATGATTTTCCTTTAATAAATAAATCCAGAAATGATTTAAATAATATCTTTCTTTTATTTTATTCCTTTTAATTTCTGGGGTGTTACAGAAAACAGGGGAGGACCCTAAAAAAGGGTGGCAGCGGCTCGGGACTACAGTGCCTAGGCCCTGGCGATGTGGTCGGGTTGCGGCGAGGGTGGGAGGCCTTTTATAGGGCTCGCCGGCGTCGGTTTGGAAAGGAAAAAGAGGGCAACCCGAGGAGGATTTCCTCCCAATTCCGGCGAGCTTCCATGTGTTCGGATTGGCTTCCAATTGGGCGAAAACGCGTCGGCTTTTGGGGGAAATAGATCACCGGCGAGAGGGGAAGGCGATCACTGGCTCGATTTCGTGGATTCGGGCGGTCGGCGAAGGAATCGGGCAAGGGGGCCGACGGGAATGGAAGGGGAGATCCCCTTCCATTGTTGAAGACGATCCTGACAGGTGGGTCCCACCTGTCAGCGAGCGCGCGTGAAGGAGTGAGGGGATGACAAGCGGGCCATGCTTGGCAGCGGGAGAGGGGTGCGACAGAGGCTGGCGGGTGGGGCCGGCCAGGCGCGCGGGAGAGGAGGGAGAAGGGGTCGGCGCTGACAGGTTGGCCCCGCTTGTCAGCGAGAGGGGCGTGCTGGGCTGGGCCGAAAAGGCTTTCGGAGGGAGAAAATGGGGTTGCGGCCCAATTGAATTTAAAATTGTTTTTCTATTTTAAAATAATTCCAGAAATTTAATTATTTGATTAAGGCTTGAAGCACTGTTTCTAAAATTTTGTAAAAATTCTCAAAAATATTTCTTGGCCTCTAGTTTATCCCATAAAATTTTCAAGTCCAAATTTGGAATATTTATCTCTGTTGGGCTTTAATAGGGTTCTTTTAGGAGTTTTCTTTAATAATAAAATTCAGAAATTCATTTAATATTATTTTTCCTTTATTTTATTCCCTTTTAATTTTGGGGCTGTTACAATCCTATCCCCCTTACAGAGAATCTCGTCCTCGAGATTCGAAGCGAACCTCGGGAAAACTAAGGGACGGAGTTCTACTGGTGCTCCGGATTAGGAGATGGTGTTACATCGGAAATAGGCAAAGTGACCTCTGGAACTGGGTTGGTTGAGATTATTTTGAGGGTGTCTTCGGTTGTATCTGGGTTCTCTTTGTGGTGAACTAGGGTAGGTCCCTCTGGGTTTGGAATGGAGGATGGCGCCCGCTTGGGGTAGGGGCACGTGTTGGCGTAGTGGCCTCCTTGGCGACAGTTGTAGCACACAATCGGCTTGTCGTTCCTGTCCCTCTTGTATCCGGTAGCTTGCGCTGGTATCTTTCTGGCTGGCGGTGTTTGGGGTAGGATGCCAGGGGTTGGGGCTTGAGGTGGAATCACTCTGGTTTCTGGTATAATTGCTTCGTTCACCAATCTTTGAAAGTTGGCGAAGTCCCCGTAGATTAACTGAAGGGAGAGCTCTTGTTGGTGTTGTTGTAGACGGAACAACTGTGCCTGCTGCTCTTGCATTTGCTTTTGTAGTTGTTGTATCTGGGTAAGCAGCGTGGCGATCAGTTGATTTTGTTTTGTCATCATCTCCGCAAGTGTGGGATGATAGACAACAGGGGTCTGCTGGTGTCCAGGTGCGCCCCACTGAGGCAGATTGCCTGAGGTGTTTCCATCATGTGGGGCTTCTGATCCTTGGTCATTGGCCAGCCTGAAGTTGAAGGGTTCAAAAAGAAGGTGCCAATAGTTAAGGGGAAATTGTTACGGATTTTATTGCCTAAGATGAATGTTTAGATCTAGATGCTTTATTTTAGTCCCTTATTAACTTTCACACTCATGCTTTATATCATTTTTAATAATTTATCATGTATTTTATTCACTCAACATTCATGTTGTAATAGATTCTATTAGTGTTAGAGGTTTAAGATGAAGTGATGTTGATTATATCTTATTGTATTCCTTGGTACCAAAATTTCCAGAAAATTTTTGGAACGTGATTTAATGCTTAGGAGAATTTTTAGGAGAATACTCTAGCTAATCGTTATTCAAATGAAATTTTTAGGCCTATATTTTAGCTTTCCTCTTTCTTGATTTATAGGGAATCCTTTCCTTGAAATTTATTTATTTATTACTTTATTTTATTCTTAACGCCTGACAAAAATCAAGGTGTTACAATCCTAACCTCCTTAACAAGAATCCCGTCCCAAGATTCGGAAAGGCTAGAAAGTCATGGATATGTTTTAGCTAGGAATCACTTCTTTACACTAGAGGCTTTAAATCCACATCTTCATAGTTTGGGTTTGGCTAAGTTAGGGCTTTCCTGATAACGTGTCTTGACTTCACGATTGGAGTTTGACCTTGCAGAACGGTGACGAACGAATTTTGTTGAGTTGAAACTTAGAGGTAGATTCTCTCCTTTAGGTTGGGATTATGACCTAATAGGTATATGAGGAAAAGGGAAATGGGATTAAGCTTTTATTTCAAAATGTATCGTTCTTGCGATTACATTTATGTTTATTTTTATTTAATCTTCACTCATGTCTTATATTCGACATGGGTGGCAATACAAGCAAGTAAAAGAAAACAATCAGTCGTAAAACTACGTCTACGGTAGCTCAGGGGACGGCTCGATCTCAGGTTCGTGGGAGACGGTCGGGGTCGAAGAGCTGGATGGTCTGGCGGGTGGTGCACTGCGGGAGATCCTTTTGGGCCTCACAGTGGGGATCCGAAGGGGTGTCTTCTTGCGGGGCGGAAGAGGTGCGATCTCTTCGATGTCCTTCTTTAATTCTTTGAGCTGGTGGCGGAGCTGGGTGTTGACCATGGCGCCCTGGCGTAGGAGCTCGTTCTAACGCCTCAATTCCTCCACCTCGAGGGTCAACTGGGGGTTCTGCTGAAGCTGTCGACGGAGCTCTGCATTCTCGCGGGTCAGGTTCTCCGAAGTGTGGTGGTAGAAGTCGATGGTGTCGTGCTGGCTGTCTGCATCGAGGACGGCCTCCGTGTGGAGGTTGTCCATAGCCTCCAAAAGTCTCATGGTGTGGGCAATGGCGGAGTTGTTCTGAGGGAGGGAGCTGATGTAGATGCTATGGTGACTCCCTGGTGTGCGCATGGGCATGAAGCGGTAGACGGTGTCGCGGAGGTGGCAGTCGTAGACCAGTCGAAGCTCGGCGAGGGACTAAAGAGCGGCTCGCTGGCTGGCCTCCACGAACGAAGGTCCTCCAACTCCATGGGTGTAGAAGGGTGGCTGCGTGGTGGAGGGGCGGATAACAACCGTGACCTCACAGTAGCTCTCGTTCGCATCGGGAAAGATCCCGTGGAACGCAGGCTCATGGGGAAACCTCAAGAAGTTGACGAGCACGCGAAGCTCGCGGATGAATCCGACCTCGTCACGAAGAGTCCCGCTCATTGTATGGACCGGCATCTACAAAAGAGAGAGATTTTTGTGAAAACTTCAGAAGATGAGAAGGTAAGCAGTTTGTAAGAAAATATGGTTAATATAAGTCCTAGGGTCAGGTCTGTTTGGCTTCCTACAGTCAAGTCGGCTCTGATACCATCTTGTCGCGCCTCGATTTAATAAATCAGGACTTTATTGAAATTCCATAGAAAATCAATAAAACAAGACGTTCATCATGCGACCACGTACAATACGGGCAATCATTCACGGTTCGTAGACCGCATTAATACAAAAGTGAATAAAGGTGAAGAGAAACTAATAAAATAAGGGTCCTAGATGAACGCCTCCTTCCAGTCTCGCCTTGACTAGGTCGCTACTCCAGACCTGCATCCTCCTCGTAGTAGACGGGCTCTGATGTTGTAAGTCAACGGGGTGAGTACAGATGTACTCAGCAAGCCACCGGATGCAAATATAATGCAAGATAATAAGAAGGGAGATAGTGGCTAGTTTTGCGGAAGCAGCATATTTGTAAAGCATTAAATGTGAGCAATTTATTAGTATGGAAAAGTAAACATGTGAATGCATCATCATCTTCTAACTCGAGGAGTACGTTTTACCTCCTCGCACAACAGTCCTTACATGCCATGAATAACTCAATCCTTCAAACAATTGTAAACTAACTGCGAGTAGTCACACAACCCGCCCTTGACCGTGGGCTCGACTTTTCGAAAAGATTAAATTACTCTGATCAGAGATGTACCACTGTACCCACAAGGCACGCACTCATCACCTACACCAAAGTGTAACGAGATGACCCATTTCACGGGAACTCGTGCCAAAACCTTCCATATGGTCCTCTCCGACTCAACAGCACCCTCTTATAGGTTTCATATGGTGTCCCGACGCGTCGGAGCCCCACCATACCCCCCCTTGAGCCTCCTTTGGTACA
The DNA here is from genome assembly GCA_019279435.1 of Zizania palustris. Taxonomy (NCBI): domain Eukaryota; kingdom Viridiplantae; phylum Streptophyta; class Magnoliopsida; order Poales; family Poaceae; genus Zizania; species Zizania palustris. The sequence goes on from JAAALK010000080.1 coordinate 13,506,910, forward strand.
AGTCGCCCGCAGGCTTGCCCCTTGCCCCCTCCACTATGGTGCCAAGAGACGGAGTGTTCCACACTTCCAGTTAGGACTTACCCATTAGACTTGTGGTTGGTACGGAAGTGCTTTGCAACAGATCCCGCAGACCGGTCCTTATAGTGCCCCGGGTGCGACATACCAAAACCCGAGCTTGCACCCGGAACCCACCATACTTATAACATAGCCCACTCCAACAGAGTCCAGAGACAAGAAAAACGGGGAAAATTCATATAACAGGATCCATCTATCTACGACGTATTCTTTTTATCCTATAGCAGTTGTGCCGGTACATTGGGCACTAGCTAATATAATATTTGTAGAGTGACAAGGAGTTAAGGCTCAATAAGCATGGCTTGAGTTTGCACACAAGGACGGGGATCTAATAATTATAAGTGTAAGGCTTGAATATTGGACTAATGCAATATTAACCTATGAGTTATAGCGATATTTATTAAAACATGGGCTCAATGATGATCAACTGTTTCCACAGGGGTGGTCGATGACTTGCCTTGATCCGTGAATGGTGAAGGTGGAACCTCGGGGTAATACTCGGGATCTTCGACGATGTAGTAGTCTTCTTGATACGAAAAAGTAAATAAAACATTCAATCAACAATCCAAAACAATCAACCATACTAACATACATGTTTATGTTGGATTAAGTAAAGGAGATAGAGTCTTAACTTTTAGGGATTTGTTACTTAAACATTTAAGATTAATTTCTAATGAGAGTTCTGACTCTTAAGACTTGATGTAATTATTTTTCCTAGGGGTTTTTATTTTCTCTTTTTAGAGATGAAGCAAAAGGTATAAAATTAGCCTTAATGTTTTTATGGTATCAAAAATAGTGAATTTAAATTATTAAGTCTTCTGAAGTTTGTTATATAGTTTTAAGATAATTTCATAAAGTATGAATCTTTACTATATGAATTAATTAAATATCCTAAAAGGGCTTTTTGTAATAGGATTTAATAGAACAAAGTGGGCAACATGAATGTTCTATTTTTACTGTATTACAAAAGGTGAACTCAAGTTGTTAGGTTTTTTAAAGTTATTGTATAAGTTGTCATGACATTTTTATAAAGTTTTTAACTTCTATTATATGAATTACTTAATTATCCTACAAGGACTTTTGCAATATTAATTAATAGATTAAAGTGAGCAAAGTGAACATGTTATTTTTGTTGCATTAAAACAGTGGAATAAAGTCATTAGGTCCTCTGAATCTATTATATAAGTTTCCATGATATTTTTGTAAAATGTTATGTTTCTTTTATATGAGTTAATCATTCATCTTAAAGGGCCTTGGAAATGTTGTTTAATAAATTAAAATGGGCAAAATGAATTATTATATTTTTATTGGCTTATAAATAGTGTACTGGAGTCAATATATCATCTAAAATTAATATATAAATTTTTAAGAGTTTTTCTGATTTATTTAAATGAAATAATAATTAAACCCTAAAGGGGAATTCTCTTCATTATTTAATAAGATTATTATATGCCAAGTAAACATATTGTTTTTATTGTATAAAAGTGTAGAGGATAAAAAGACAAATTTTCCAGAATTAAATTGGTGAAATTTGGAGTTAATATGAGCAAGATATGAATTTTTAAAGTTTTAAACCAATTTCTGTATTTTATTTAAATCAGAAAACAGGCGTGGGTCCACGGTGAGCCAGGTCCATCATGAACCCGCGCACTGTGCGCTGGACCGACCGGATCTGGACCGTTGGATCTAGATCCAACGATCGCCAGCGGAGCGGGGCGTTCAAGTGGCGATCGACGGTTGAGCGAGCCCGATACCCCTTTGACCGAGTGGACGGCCCAGATTAAACCCGAGCGGGTTTTAATCTTAGTCGTTCATCTCAGATCGCACGACACCGAGCCCGTCCGGCACGCGCGCGGCACGGGGGAAGCCGAGGGCTTCGTCCCCGACTCCGGCCGAGCGGCGGCGAGGGTTTCCGGCGGTGGCGCGGGTTACCCGGTCGGGCTAGAACCTAAAACGGAACCAGGAAGGCAAGGGGAGCTCAGTCGTACCGGCGGTGGCGACGAGAAGCGACCGACGGCGATCGGCGACGAGGAGGGGCGGAGGAGTCCTTCGGGCTCGATGGCGGCGGGATGTTCCGGCGGTCTTCACGGCCAACCGATGCGAGGCCGTGGTAGAGGAGGCGGAGGGGATCCCGATGGTGGCTACGACGAGGACGGAAGTGGCTTGGAGCGCCGGCGATGGCTTGCCGGAGAGAAAACAGGGGAGGACCCTAAAAAGGGTGGCAGCGGCTCGGGACTGCAGTGCCTAGGCCCTGGCGGTGTGGTCGGGTTGCGGCGAGGGTCGGAGGCCTTTTATAGGGCTCGCCGGCGTCGGTTTGGAAAGGAAAAAGAGGGCAACCCGAGGAGGATTTCCTCCCAATTCCGGCGAGCTTCCATGTGTTCGGATTGGCTTCCAATTGGGCGAAAACGCGTCGGCTTTTGGGGGAAATAGATCACCGGCGAGAGGGGAAGGCGATCCCTGGCTCCATTTCGTGGATTCGGGCGGCCGGCGAAGGAATCGGGCAAGGGGGCCGACGGGAATGGAAGGGGAGATCCCCTTCCATTGTTGAAGACGATCCTGACAGGTGGGTCCCACCTGTCAGCGAGCACGCGTGAAGGAGTGAGGGGATGACAAGCGGGCCATGCTTGGCAGCGGGAGAGGGGTGCGACAGAGGCTGGCGGGTGGGGCCGGCTAGGCGCGCGGGAGAGGAGGGAGAAGGGGTCGGCGCCGACAAGCTGGCCCCGCCTGTCAGCGAGAGGGGCGTGCTGTGCTGGGCCGAAAAGGCTTTCGGAGGGAGAAAACGGGGTTGCGGCCCAATTGAATTTAAAATTGTTTTTCTGTTTTAAAATAATTCCAGAAATTTAATTATTTGATTAAGGCTTGAAGCACTGTTTCTAAAATTTTGTAAAAATTCTCAAAAATATTTCTTGGCCTCTAGTTTATCCCATAAAATTTTCAAGTCCAAATTTGGAATATTTATCTCTGTTGGGCTTTAATAGGGTTCTTTTAGGAGTTTTCTTTAATAATAAAATTCAGAAATTCATTTAATATTATTTTTTCTTTATTTTATTCCCTTTTAATTTTGGGGCTGTTACAGTGAGCGCGTTAACACATGATTATATTCAAGCACAATCTTGCTAAAGAATACATGGCCCCTTTTTTTGTACGTCTCGCATGCACCACTGTGTTGCACCCTATTCTTTTGCTTTTTTCCCGTACACGGTCCATGGCATTGATTGTGTTGTGCTTCCCTTCGAATGAGCAAGTATAGTCTTGGCCAAGCACTCGCTTCTTGTTCTTTCTGACAGAGAATCCAGCAAGGTGAGCGTAGTTAACATAGAATCGAAATGCGTGCTTCATATCATCAAATTCCAAATCCAATGTCGGGACAAATTTTGGTTCCACCGTCTCCCTTTACAAATGTCAGTATTAAAATACAATATTTTTCATGTAAAACAATGTTCAATATTTCATATTTCATACAAATTTAGATCACATAATCAATTATACTCACATGAGTGACAGACATCTCTACATCTGGTGTTTTCGTTTGTTCAGAAGACAGGCTTTGTCGAGGAGGCTTCATAGGTTTGTGCCTTTCACTTATATCACACCAAGGCGGACTAACCGAGATGGGTTCAACATCAACAATGTCAGGGGGTGTTGCCGAAACATCTAAACTCATTATTTCCATCATTGATAGATCATTTTTCCTATATTTAGCCTCGTAGAACATTCATAATAATCATCGATATAGACCTTTTCTCTTTTTTGCACACGCAAATTAACATTTTTTATCAAAAAAAATAAAACAAGCATCGGTAGTTTTAGCAGCTGCAGCACTCAGTAAAACAATATCAATTGAATACTACTTTTTTATCAGTAGTAGATTTTTCCAGAAGAAAAACGGATTCAGCGGATTTGCAAGAGTTCATCATCAGTTTTAGCCGTGGCAACACTCAGTAAAACAATAGCAATTGAGTTATACTTTTTTCTCAGTAGCAGAATTTTTTAGTAGTTTTTTGGCAGCTGCAACACTCAGTAAAACAATAGCAATTGAGTACTACTTTTTTATCAGTATCATATTTGAAATAGTCCAGTAGTTTTTAGCAGCTGTAGCACTCAAGAAAATAAATAGCAAACGAATGACTACTTTTTTTCTCAGTAGTAGAAAAACTGATTTAGTGGATTTGCAAGAGTTCATCAGTAGTTTTTTAGTAGCTACAACACTCAGTAATACAATAGCAATTGAGTACTATTTTTTATCAGTAGCAGAGTTGAAAGAGTCCAGTAGTTTTTAGCAGCTGCAGCAACATCTCGTAAATATTGAATGACAACTTTTTTACCAAACAACTTTTTACCTCGTAGGCGGCAGGAGTTTGCAGCGGCGCCATGTAGGTTGAGGACGAAGCTAGGCGATAGGACTCCAGTGACCGGAGGAGGGATTCCGGATTAGGAGGATTCTGGTGATCGGTAGTATGCGGCAAATGGGAGTAACGTTCGCGCGCGGCGATCGGATGATCGAGAGTGGAGGCGGTCTCACGTCGATCAGTAGCGGTGGTGCTCGGGAGTTGCGGTAGTGGCGGCAACAGGCATGGCGGAGGTCATGCGGAGCGTTAGACAAGAGGGACTGAAGCACGGGATCGGCGGGGCGTGGTTGAGATTGGCGAGCGGCACGTGGGATGGGCGGGTCGGGATCGAGATAACCACTTACCTCGTAGGCGACAAGAGTTTGCAGTGGCGCCCCACGGGTTGAGGACAAAGCTAGGCAGCAGGACTCCAGTGACCAGAGGAGAGATTCCGTATTAGGAGTATTCCGACGATCGGTAGTAGGTGATGATCGGGTGGTCGGTTGTAGAGGCGGTCTCATGTCGATCAGTAGTGGTGGCGTGTGGGGAGTCACGGTAGTGGCAGCGCGTGGGTGTGGAGGAGGTTGCGCGGTGCCTCGTACAGGAGGGACAGAATCGCGGGATCAGCGGGGCGTTGTCGGGGTCGGCACGCGGCACACGGGATGGGCTAGTCGGGATCGGTTTGAGCGTTGGGGCGTGCCGAATGGCTTGATCGGTTTGGTGGGTGTAGAATAGCTATTCTACACCAAAGTATAAAATAGCGCTACCGTGTGTGTATGTATTTATATATATATATATGTATATATATGTGTGTGTATATATATATACACGGGAGCGCTATTCTACACCACGTGTGTAGAATAACTATTTTACACCGACTACTTTCAGTAGTAGATTTTATCAATAGAATAACAATTAAGTACTATTTTTTTCTCAGTAGTAGATTTCTCGGTAGAATAGTTATTCTACACCCGTGGTGTAGGATAACATTTATATATATATATATATATATATATATATATATATATATATATATATATACGGAAACGCTATTCTACACTATGGGTGTAAATATGCTATTCTACACCGATCATCCCAATCGTGCCCACCCCCCACCCAATCCCAACCCCTCCATTCCACATCGGTGTAGAATAGCATTTTACACCCGTGGTGTAGAATAGCATTTGTGTGTGTGTATATATATATATATATATATAATGCTTTCACGCAAGCAGCTCGGTCAGTCAGATACGCTTGGAAATCTGAACTTTGATCAACGCCATGACGGCTTCGCGTTGCTTTTTTCTAAGCTCTCCAATGACACGGCAACGGTGTGCTTTCACATGGTAATTTTTTTCGGCTGCCGGTTCACGCTTGCTTAGCTCTATTATATTGGCTCGTCCAATGAAATGAAGGTCATTAACGACTTAATTAGTGTAGCTGCTTAACCCAAAATATGTATGAAAGATCTGATCGACTTAGCTGCTGCTTTGGTATCATATCCTTGAAAGAGCCAGAGAGCTTTACTTGCAGCTAAGCTAATTACCCCAATTATGTAAAGAGCAACAGGACTGATTCTTCTTTGACTTAGCATGGAACCAAAAAAGGGGGAAATTATTTAACCTGATGTCCACCTCACTTGTGAACCCAAACATTGTGATCTAGCTCATGGCCTGGCTAGATCATTTGACTGAAACTGTCAACCAAGAATCCAGTCTTGTTAGTTAATCATAGTTATTGGTTTGTCCCAGAAAAGCCTTTTAGCCATTGACATTTTGTATATGCCCAGTTGATCATTATTTGACAGGATCTTAAGTTCAAGCCTAACATTTGAAATGTTCAGTTTCCTTTTCTTTTGAATGAAATTTCAGTTATTACTTTTGATGGAATAAGCGCTTCTTCTTAGCAGTACGTACATACCTCACGGTTCCGATAGATCTTTGAGCTTTCTGAAAATTACAAGTACATTTCGATATTCAGATCCAGAGATTCTTGAGGTACGATGAAATCAACTTAAATCACACGAACGAGAAATCGCATGTAAATTCGTACCGGCACATGATTATTTTAAGCCGCAACATTGAGAGATGATTAAAGCTAATCCCCTGACAATCCGTGATTACTTCTGTTTACTAATCGGTAAAAGTGAGAAAGTCCGCAGAAAAGTTGTGTAAAGTAAGTTGGTTTACGTTTTATATTATAATTTTTTGATGTTTATACCTCCAGTGGTGCTCTAATTTTTATTCATCCCCTATGCTATATTTAATCTTACATTGTATTTAATATGATAAAATAAGAAAAATACATACTAATTAATCACTTTTTGAAACAGGAGGGAGTAGGGTTTTAGGGATTCAATCCCAAAGATTGTTTACAAACTAAATCATTCGTTCCAAATGATACTATAGATTTTTTTTCCAATGATCTGTGTCCTTTAGGGCTCCTTTGGTTCGAATAAATTTTAGAGGAATAATGTAGGATTTAAATTTTTATAGGAATTGATACTATTCACTCATTTGGAATGGAGGATTGGTGGATAAGAAAAATAAAGAAAATTTTCCTTTTCCTTAGATTTCACCTCCACAACAACCTCTTTTTTCCTTTCATTTGCTAAGTCCAAAGCAAATCAATGCATAAAACTTTAAATTAGAAAACATAAGTAGTGTTAATATGAATGTTTAGAAAAAAATCTTGTGTCATGTTCCAAACAACACGTCTCTATTTTTTCATATATTTTTAAATTCTCTGTTTTCTACATATATTTCTATCATATTCATACATTTTTCTTATTCCTATATTTTTGGATTCCTACTTTCCAAAGAAACCCTTAAAAATCCTCTGAATTTTCTTCCATAATTCCATGCATCCAAGGAGGCCGGCCTGAGGATTATTTCCCTGAACACATGTGGAACATCTTGTGTAGTGCACATCACTGTACATCAAACATTAACCACAACTTTTTGTTTGACATGTGTTGTTGCCAAGGAGCGAACTGTTTCAATTCAACTTTGGGTACAACCACTGTTAACATTTTGACGCTTGGCAAGCTGCAGTTTATTAATTAGATTTACAGAGACGAACAATGTTAATGTACTCCCGAAAAGACGAAACAATTAGGTCAAAATGACAAGTGAATAAGGTAACATGTTTTATCTCACCTTAGTTTAATTTGATTTGTAAAACAGAACTATAAAAACTGTAAATTTACATTTCTACGTTGACTTAGAAGCAACTAGAGTTAATTTGGAGAAGTGCTTTAATTAAGCAAGGGTAATTAAGTACAGAACACAGTATTGCATCTAATTCTGAATTAAGCCAGGCAAAGAAAAGAACAAAAGTAATGTTGTTACCAGTATCGATCCCTGTTCTAACAAAGGTGAAATCACCTGGATTTTCCCAACATTTTCTCACTGGAAACTGGGAAAAAAGAGAAGAAAAGCTGTTCTTCCGGGTAGTTAATTAAGCTTGAAGTTTGCATGATTACAAGACGGTCAAGTCCCTCATGTCGCCGGCCTCAAGGAGCATCTTGAGCCAGAACTCCATGTCCTCACTCCTCGCCGACGACGGGCCGGCAAGGCTCAGCTCCTCGTCCATGTCGCCGAGGTCCATCATGCCAGCCACGTCCGTCGACGACCAGAAGCTCTCGTCGATGGCCGCCGGCGGCTGCTCGGCCGAGCTGAAGCTCTCCTCCTTGACCGCAGGGTGGGGGTGCTCCTGCTGTTGGTGGTGGTGGTGGCCGTGGCCGTGGCCGTGGCACGCGCTGGTGATGGCCGCCTGGTCGGCCGACGACGAGGACGACACCGCCGCGGCCGACTCGGTCACCGTGGAGCACGTCACGCCGCTGCTGGTGGCGCTGCTCGACCGCCCAGGCGACGCCGCGGACGGCGTCGCCGTCTCGCGCTCGGCTGCAGCGGCGGTGCTCTTAGCCTTGGACTTCTTGCGCGTCTGCGGCTGCAGGCCGCCGCCGCCAACCGCCTTCCGTTCGTCGTCCAGCCTCTTCTTGAGGTGTGTGTGCCACACGTTCTTGATCTCGTTGTCAGTGCGGCCCGGCAGCTGCGCGGCGATCGCTGACCACCTGTAGCCAACAAACGACAAGCTCCATGAGCACCAAGAGAAGCATTGATCGATGAAACCCAGATCATGTCACAAGAAAGTACTTTAAAAAAGTTTTTTTAAAAAACAACTGTTGAACGACTCTGCAACTCTGCATGATGCAAGATCTTGATACTGCAAAGATTTGATTCCAAATGCAACAGTACAGGTAGATTGAGCTAGCACTGCAGCATCAGACGAGCACACACATGAGGGTTTTGTAACACATTAGATAATTTAATCATGCTTGGCAGTTTGCATTGAATTCAGCAACTGGGCAAGCCATCAATGTGCAATTAAACTCGGAAATTAAGGATCATGATGGTTTTATGCACTGGACTCCATTCTACAATTATCCATGTACAATTATAAAGATTTTTATATAATTTCAAAGCAATAAAGAATTTTGGGTTGGCCTCAAGCCCCTGTCTCTGAACAGTTTGTACTTTGTAGTGGGGTGGTCCAGCTTCAGCAAGTGGTGATGCTGCTGCAGCAGCAGCCCCTATCAAATGCAGGATTTGCATATGTATCATCATCAGCAGCAGCAGCCATTGGCAGCCATGAAAGGCCAAATGAGATGGAATCTCTCGCAACTTTTCATGCTTTGGATTGGTTATTTGCATGAGGAGATTATACTAATCACACAAGCTTTTGTCTTCTTTGGGGTATAATTTACTGTTTCGAGGAGGCTATGGCCGCCAATCAATGATAAACTGTACCTGAAAGTTTTAAAAGCTGAAGAATCTTTTCTATCTGAATTGAACCGCTGCTGATCTACAACAGCTTTTAATCACTAGCAACTTTGGTTTATCTCTTTTCTCTGAAATTTTACTCAGTAGTCAGTAGCCATGCAAATGAAACTGTTACTCAAACTCAATGACAATGTAAATCTTCAGAAAATGGATATCACAGTAAATCAATGGAAAATTTTCACACGGTCGCATGCAAAATAAAGGAAATAAATAAAAACACGAGGGGAAATGATGAGGAGGTAAAAAGGTTGGATTTTTACTTGTTGCCGAGAGACTGGTGGAGGCGGACGATGAGTTCTTCCTCGTCGGAGGTGAAGTTGCCCCGCTTGATGTCAGGCCGGAGGTAGTTGATCCACCGAAGCCGGCAGCTCTTCCCGCACCGGAGCAGCCCTGCAGATCAAACACAAACAGCCGGCCGATCCGTCTAATCAACCCAGAATGCAAAATCTCCAAGAACCGATTTTGTTTATCTCCTCTCCTCTCGGAGGCAGAGGCGAGCGGCAAGCAGCACGGCGGCGGCGGCGGGGCAAAGAAGGTCACTCACCGGCCTGCTTGGGGAGCGCCCGCCAGTTTGGGTGGCCGTGGCGGCGGATGTACTCGACGAGCCGCTCGTCCTCCTCGGAGCTCCACGCCCCCCTCCTCAGCCCCTCCTTCTCGCAGCACGGCGCCCTCCCCATCTCTCTCTCCCTCTCCCCCTCCCCCCTTCGCCGGCCGCCGGCGGCGACAAGAATCAAGATTCGCCCGACGGCCGCCCCCGTGAGTGTGATCCCCTCCTCCTCGCACGGCTAGCTCCTCCTCCTCTCCCTCCGTCGGTAAAAAGCACGGGTTTTTCTTGGGGACAAGGACGCATACGGCGGGGGTATTTAAGGGCGCAGATCGGAGAGGGAGAGAGAGAGAGACGGAGACGACGATGAATCGATGATGCAACGCGACGCGATGGGTTTGTGCAACGTGCGGCAAATCGGGGTGAATGGTGAGTGGTGACGCCATGAGTTTTGTTCCCATCCGGCAGTGTATTGAAGGAGAAGAATCCGAAAGATTTACTATTTTAGTATTTTAAAGATGTGTATTTTATTATAATAGCATTTTTGAGGAAAGTGAGTATAGATGTCAAAAACACGAAGTCACTTCTTTGAAGTGCTAAAATAACAAATCTCTCAAATCCGAAATTTAGCCTGTTACGTTTTCTTTTCTTTGGGTATTTGTATGTAGAAATGTCTTTGTGTATTTTTATGTAGAAATGTCTTTGTGTATTTTTATGTAGAAATGTAGGATGCTTCTTAGAAATGGTAGTACAAGGCTGTCCACTTGTCCAACGATGAGCTTTAAGATTTTTTGAAATGAACATCGTGGGGTGCATGGGATTTGAATTAACACTACTACAAAGCGACACTGTAGCGGCGGGCAAAATCGACCTATAGTGGCGGGCATCCAGTCCGCCACTGCTCTAACGCCACTGCTATCGCTGGTTAGCAGTGGCGGTCAGAGCGCCCGCCACCGCTGTGTCAACAGCAGTGGCGGGCGCGCTGACCTCATCTGCCCGCCACTGCTATTATCAGTATCAGTGGCGGGCAGATGATGTCAGCGCGCTCGCCACCACTATGTCAACAGCAGTAACGGTTTGTAGTAGTGTAATGTCTATAGAATTTTTTTATATAAAAAATCTGTGTTTTGAAGGGGTCTTTATATGTGTCACTATGGCTCTTAAAGATTTTAATTTTAGCTCTTAATTTGCCCCCAAAAGATTTCACTTTTATCTCTTATCTAACATAGATTCACAAATCAAAAGTTTTATTCAAAAGTAAAGTTTTTATGACACAGAGGGAATATTTTATTTTAATTATGCAATTCTAAAACAAGACATATTTTTTTTGAAAACAAATAGAGTGGTGTCCATGCATGATGCTTTCACATTTAATTTGGTGAAGTATTAAAACATATGCAAGTTCTCTCTCTATATGTATATATATAAATGTTATTCTACACCACGGGTGTAGAATAACTATTTTACTGAGAAATCTACTACTGAGAAAAAAGTAGTACTCAATTGCTATTCTACTGAAAAAATCTACAACTGAAAGTGATCGGCGTAGAATAGCTATTCTACACACGGTGTAGAATAGCGCTTCTGTATATATATACACACACACGTGGTGGTGTAATGGCAGGAAAAGCTAAGGAAACGTTATCCAATGCTGGCCCATATGAATCGATATCTATCTCATTCATTTATTGTAAAAGATAAGATATATATATATATATATATATATATATATATATATATATATATATATATATATATATATATGCATCACAATGCTAACTGATGCTTAATAATACTGCCTCATGCTGCATGATATGATTTTAATTTTATGATACACAAATAAGCATTTGACAACCATGAGATCTTGACAACCATGTGTCACTATCCCAATATTGCCGGCGATAATAATTGTTTTATCATGCATGTTACTGATGACATGTTAATTATTGCCTAGTTTAGTTCGATGTGTGTACCAATGGTACACCCTCTTCTTTTATGATGTGTGTGTACTTAGTTCACTGTAGGTTACTGCCAATAAAATTACACACAAATTTGGACATTTCAAGATCACATAATTAAGTCACACTTAACCATCCAATATAATAAAAGCTATACTCAACTCTCTAAAAATATTGGGTGGGTTTTAAACCATAAACTTATATGAAACCAAATATTTTATTCCATTAAGTATATAAACCGATATAAATTAACCCCTGAGTAGTTTTGTACATGGTTTTTTATATAGATGATAGCATGCGGCAGTAGTATTATTGACGTGGTACATACAATAGTCCATTTAATCTAAGTTAATTCAATCAATTCTTTATCTCAATTACTCAAAAGTCCATAAATTAAATATTAAAATGCGTTTGGTTCAAATGTGGATTTCTGAAAATCTGATTTCTGCTGTCAGATGTGGAAAAGATGCTGTGAGCTAACAACTATCAGAAAGTAGTGGATTATGTAATGAATGTCAGTTATGCCTTTAAGAGCCTGCAAGATTATTTATATGCTGATTAATCGCATTGACATGTAGATGACTATTTTGAAATTGAATTTATTATGTTTGTCAATGTTTATACAAAAGATATAATGATTTGCCATGACATACATATAATTACTACAAAAGATATATGGATCTACCATCGATCTAAATATAATATCTTCAACTAACCAAAACATTAGCTATGTTGTCACGAATCATGTTCATGGTAACCTCATTTTTCTCCTCAAGAATTACATCCTTTGTTCCAGTTCTTGTCCTTCGGTGGCATCCTCCTTGCGGCACATAGTCCTCATCTTCGTCACATTTCTCAAACTCCTCATCGTACGCTATTACGAATAAAATTGTGCAATATCATACACACAATAATAATATGTGTCTGCCTACGAGTTGAGAAACTTGGCATCGCCTTTGATATTGGCCGCTTGTTACACTTGCTAAAAAAATTCTTAACTGACTTTATCATCATGTTATATCATTGTCCTAGTCATATAGTTCACGTGGTTAAAACTACTTACAAAATCACTCTCCGGTGGGTTATTTGATTAATTAAACCGATTTACATACTTCAAGGAGTAAAAGTCTCGGTCGGTTTTAGGGTGAAGTAGTAGAACTTTTCATATAACTTAAAAAAGAATACAAGTAGAACACTTTTATCTTGTCAGCGACGTATGTACACGCCTACACATAGCAGATCCCAGCTAATTAGTTAACATCTATCAAATTTGTCTAATTGGGCGCCAGCCATGACACATCACCATCCAGTTAACCAAGATAACATGCCATCACAATAATGATCACATATTAACTAATGATATATATGATCCAATATCTATAATATATAACTAAAAAGAGTATATATATCCTACTAGTGCTTGATTTTTTCAAGAAAAGGAAGCTAGTGGAACCCAGTTGTTGGGAGGAGAAAAAAATCACAGAAGAAACACGTACTCAAGAAAAAGTTTGATAGGGCAGGCCATGCATGATTGATTGGAACTAGTTTGCATTGTTTAATTTTCATTGCAATATTGTTTGGAATTAATATTATATGCAGAGACAGCACTGGCATTTGCTTCAGATCTTGTCACAGCCAAACGAATATATATCCGCGCGGTTTCTATTTTAAAAATTTCAGAAACAGTTTAAGCGAATATTCACTCACATGATCATATATATCCTCCAAGGCAAGTATAGATGGATATTGTTTAAGAAAGAAAAGGCAAAGAAAAATCTGCAAACGAAAATAAAAATTTCTGAACCCCATGAAAATAAAATTCTTTGTGTGTGATTGTGTTTGTCTGCAACTATTCATTTTATAAGTCATTTTAGATTTGTACATAATATTTAAGAAATTAATTCAAAGAAGTTTGTTGTCTTGCAGTTATTCAATTTTTAAAATAAGTTAATTATTTATGTGAGAATTAGAAGTAGTATTTATTATACAAGTACAAACATGTAAGAAAAATAGGAATACATACAAGTTCTAAAACGATTTGTGTTTGAAAAAATGATAAGACTAAAATTACTTTTAAAAAGAATTAGAGTACTTAGGGTATTTGGTTAAGCTGTGGATTCTGAAAAAAACTGTTGTGAGCTGTGAGCTGTAGAAAAGTTGTTGTGAGTTGTGTGGTGTGAAAAAGCCGAAAGTTGTTTGGTTGAAGTAGTTGTGGATTTCTATTTTGATAATAAATGTATGTAATCCACTTGATGTTTTTGCACTATTAATATGCACTCAATACGAACATTGAATTTTTAATGATGTGCATTTAAATTATTTATAACTAAAATATATTTATGTTTTCCAACAATCATATATTAACTTTTATTCTTAGAAAACTATTTAGTTTTAAGTCCTCCGTATCAATAGAAGAGGTATTTCATTAATGGCAAAAGATGGGTAATTTCCATAAAAAGATGACTACGAGAATCTGTAAAATCTAGGGTACCACCAACTTCCTGTTTGCACTACGAAAATCTGTAGATTCTGAAAAAGATGGGTAACTAAAAGAGTTGTTTGGTTCAGATTCTAATTTCTAGGACAAGAAGCTGGTTCAAATAGACCTTTAGTATGTCCTAAGTACTGCATTAGCAAAAGACTGTAAAGTTACATCCATATATGCACATATTAAGTTAGAAATGGAAATTAATATAAGGACCATTTATGGTATCCCACTTACCTTCTTAGGGAGTAAGAGCTAAGAGTAATCTTAGCCCTTGATTTTATTAAATTAAAATATAATAAAATTAATTACTATTGCTTTTTACTAAAAAAAGTGTAAGTAACTAAGTATTAGGATCTATCATGCAACCTAGGATCCTGAAGTTATTATATGTCTCTTCTATTGAGCAGACTAATTGAGGCTTTTAGAATTTTGGAAGTTTTTATATTTTATGGGTAAAAACAAAAGGATGAATTCTGCAAGCAATGCCCAAGGTTTGACTTTAATTACGTGAACAGTAAAATAGAAGGCACGCGATATTGCACATTGCACATAAAAAAAGAATAGCTACTACATGTATGCGCAATAATAGTAGTGGAATGGAAATATTTTGTATGCATGTGAATTAAAAAACGGAATGATACACTACGGGAGAACTGTGGTTTGCGAGTGCTATAAGCACTCGGCAAAGCCCAAATTGCACTCGGCAAAGCGTTCGCCGAGTGCCACACTCAGCAAACAACACTCGGCGAACCCGTTGTCGGCAATTAGGGGTTCGCCGAGTGTTTTTTTTTCGGGAACTCGGCGAATACGTCACCGAGTGCTAAATTTGACACTCAGCAAAAATAATCCAGTAACGGACGTCTGACGGAAGATTTGCCGAGTGCCCAAAATTTGGCACTTGGCAAACAAAAAAACAGGAAATAAAAAAAGTACAGTACGGCGCGTGTCGCTAGGGGCTGGGCATCGCACGGCACGGTGGTGAGGCGGGGCGGCGCCGGAGCAGGCGGGACGACGCATGGCACCGGGGCTAGGCGGCACGTGGCGTCGGGTTGAGGCAGCGCACGGCGCGGCGGAGAGGCAAGGCGGCGCGTGGCGCCAGGGCAGTGCGTGGCAACGGGGGCGACGGTGGCACGGCGACGGTGGCAACGGCGCGATGACGGAGGAGGAGGGAGGAGCAGTGAGGAGGGAAGAAGAGGGAGGAGGGAGGAGGAGGATGGAGGGTGGGTGGGGAGTATTTTAAAAAAAATGTGAAAATTTTGAAAAATTTGGCGCTAAATTTGAAATTTTGCGGGAAGAGGAGTGTGGGAAGGAATTTTTGGTGTTTGCCGAGTGTTGCACTAAGCAAACACCAAATCTTTGCCGAGTGCCTCAAATTTGGCACTCGGCAAAGAGTTTTTTATTTTTAAAACCTTGTTTAATTTGTTTTACAATCTTTTTTTGATATAAATTATAAAACTATAGTGCATAAGGACTAAAAATAAACTCAAAAACATAAATATAATTTTTTTGAATAATTTAGTTTATTATTTTATGCACTTTTAGTTCAACTTTGACATGTTTTAATTTAAATCCTATAAATATAATTAAAGAATTAAAAATAGCAAACTAAACTAAATAAATGTTGAATTTTTACATGAGATAATATATGTTGTATTTTTAGTTCACAAAAAATTTCAAGATCAAACAAAAATTTAATTATTAATTTGCTTTCAAATCTATCTCATTTCTTCTCTAAACTCCAATTTCTCCTCTCAAAATATCTAATTTGTAAACACTATACGTGATAATTTTATCAAAACATTTTTAAATTTTTATCACAGTATCTTCATATCATATCATAACACCATCTCAAATATAATATTTTTCAAAATTGTTTTGATTTTTTAGAATTAAAAAACTATTAAAGTCTACGTTGTTGATAGAGTGTCGCAATCTAGTTTTTTCAAAATTTATTTCAATTTAGTTCATAAGAACTCAAAATATAGTAAGAAATATGAATACGATTTTTCTATAATTTTTGATTCATTATTTTAAGCACTAGTTCAAATGTCACCTATTCAATTTAAATCCTAGAAACATACTTAATGAATAAAAAATAGCAAATTGAACTAAATAAATGTTGAATTTTTACATGAGATAATATATGTTATATTGTGAGTATAGAAAAAATTTCAAGCCAAAACGAAATTGTAAATAACATATAGACTTAAAACAAGGTTTTACACAAAATAAAAAAATATGTTTGCCGATTGTTTTTTCTTTAAGACGAACACATTGTTCTTTCTGCTGACGAGCGCGCTCTCGATCGGACTGTACCGACCAGCGAGATAAACTACTGCTCCATAAGCACATATGCTACAGTTTTTTCCACAATATAATGAATAATAAACATCTCTACTCGTGTATAACTTGACTAATATATAGCCATTACCACTACTTTAATTTCATTAATTCAAAAACATAAGATACACGTTCTCCAATACAAAAGATTAACAATTAATTGTTTTATATGTTTATATGATTATGGTCCTGAGTGCGGTTATATCATACACCCAATATATTATAAAGCAGTAAAGACGAAGAACTCTGTAAAAAACAAAGTGCAAACGCATCGTTGCTTACCCGTACCAATGCAACCAATTAATTAAGTCGCCGGACTAGCTAGCTGCTTCTAGCCTTCGAGATATATAGACGATGAAATTCCAGATGAACTGCATCATCGATCGCCCCAGTACTGTTTATCAACACCCAGTTGCTCAGCAAATTGTTCAGAGAATATAGTGCAATAAATATACCTGCAGCAGCTCGATCTGCTGCCAGCTTCCATAGCTAGTTTTTTTTTTCTGTGTAATAACATGGCAGCATATGCATCCATGATCCATGTATCGATGGATCGGAGAGATGTACAGTGCTGTCAATGCAACATTCATGCTAGCTAGCTAGCTGCAGATGCAGTTCATGTCATTGGTGCATTATATTCAGAGCAGATAGGATGCACGGAAGAAAAGAAAGGAGATACCACTAGCTAGCTGTACGTGCTCAACTGCTCATGTGATCATATGATCCTGGTGAAACATGTGGACTCGTACTTTTAGCTTGGATAGCCGCCGCTGGTGATCATTTAACAATTCAGCCTCATGAGGCAAAAAAAAGTTAAGGGAAATTAGTGGAATGTTATGGCAATTAGGCCCCACCGTCAACTAAACCCACTCATAAACAACTTGTAAAAAACATTTAACACTACTCAATAAATTAATCATCTTTTTATTGTGAACACGGAAATTTAATTTAGACCTAATGAACTGTTGGCATGCATGTAGGGTATGTACCAAGCTGAAGCTAGCTAGGCACCAAGCTAGCAGCTGGCCAGCAGATACATTGTACAAAAGATGATCACTTGGATGATCAGCGCTTGTAGAGTCCTATGTATATAGTGGTCGATCGAACAGTTAGTTACTATTGTTATTATTGCATGGTTAAGTTCTCGATATATAGGGGAAATTAAATCGATCATATTATGGTTAACTACCAAACAGTGATTATCGAAAAACCGTAGTTACCGAGCAGATAACATCAGTTTTGTTTACCACCCTCTCCTCTTGTTTGTGCGTTAAAATGTTACTCTCTCCCGGTCCAAAAAATACGGTATTATATTTTAGTTCTTCAAATTTATAAAAAATTACTCTCTCATCTGGTAATATAACAACGTAGGATATCGAATGTGACATATGATGGGTATAGGAGCAGCCTTGAATCTGTGCATGATAGTGGCGACATGCTTTTGATCATCCTGGAAGAAGTGACAATTGTAGGTACACATGTGAAAAATAGTCTCGATCGCTTCCGATTCCACCGCAATTTTGGAGAATTTTATGGTGTAAACAGAGCTCGATCGTGCGTCGGTTTGACTGTTTGGTGAGTTGTGATTTTGAATAGAATAAGTCGCCACGATGCACACACGCCAAATGATTAGGCTTAGAATATTATGGGTAATCTCCTATCAGATCTCAGGAAAGAGAGAAAAAGGAAGCTCCTTTAATTTCAACGGACTCCCGGCCCCTAATGGCACGCTCTTTACCTAAAAGTTGTGACATGATTGGCAAGTTGATTCCTAGCATAAAAAAATTTAGTACTGAGAGAAAGAGGTCAAAATAAATGTGCTATTGTTAGTTCGTTGATAAATAAAAGATCAGTAAATGGTATTGAAGGGTTAAAAAAATTCAATTCTCAATTTATGGACCGCAAGTAGGTGTCGACTGCAAAAGTTGGTTATGACCCAAATCCAACAAGGATCCGGTATGGTCAACAGAAATCAAAGAAATTTAGTCAAAGGTTAGTCAAAGAAGTCCGTTCGTATTGTTGTGCATGACTGGATATGAAGGAACCGATAGAGATGAAGTGATAGAGATAAGAGCCAAAATCGGTTACAATATAGATCATATTAGATGACAAGTCTCCGGACTATAAATATGTATATATTAGATAGATAAATGGACACAACAAATCTAAAAACTACTCTCGGCACATCGTCACCCTTGATATTCAAGATTCAATCTCGGTGGGACTTGGCACCTGGAGCTGGGTTGCATTGTTTCGATCTCCGGCGAAGGGGTAAGTCCCGCCACCCGAACGATTGTATTGACTAGATTGGTGTTGTTCAAGACTGCATCGCGTCGATCTCTTGAAGTGCGCTAGTTCGATCAGTATAATCGTTGGTTTATCTTGATATATCAGCTATGTCTAAGGCTACATCATTATGATATCTTACTTTGATTTAGATTAGATATCATATTTTATGGCTTCATCGGTTAAGTCTAACATCTTGATCTATGGTATTTGATTTATTATTGTGCATCGTTCAGCTGAATAAAGTATGTCTGACATATTGAAGTTTTATGAATCACTCATGATTTAGCAACTATCTTGGTTAAGTCTGATCTTGTTATTATGATGATTTAATAATATAGATGCATCTTCTAGTATATTAGATTTAGGTTCTATCGGGGTACAAGTCAGTAGGTTATATTTAATTCCACATTACATCTCATCGGCATCGGAGATTATCAATCGACCCAAGTGCATAGTGCATCGCTTGCCCGATCATCGACCCGATCGGCATGAGTTCTGCATATTGACCGATTGCCTAATCAGCCCGATGGCCCGGCTCTTGTCTCACAACACCTGATGGTTAAACGTATTGCATGCCACTAGGGACGAAAATAGTACCTGATTACCTATTTACCCACGGGTAAAAACCCTATTAGTGTCGGATTTATTCCCAATTTTGTACCTAACGGGTAAATAGGTATGGGTATGAATATTGACTACCCATACTCATTTACCCGATTACCCGATTATTTTAAATATAAAAATTATCTCCAAACCCTAACTCATTCTCTTTCCTCTCTCCTTTCGTACTCTCAGCTGTCGTAGGAGCTTCTTTCCCCTTCCTCCACCTTGCGTGCTACCCTGGGAACTTCTGCTTCCCTCGAGCCACTGCGACCCCACATCGGCTCATGCCTCGCTCCTCTCTACGCCGGTGCCTGCTCCACGCCGGCTCCTTGCGCGTCACCTTGGCTCTCCACGCTTCACCTCGAGCAGACCCGCTGCACACCGCCCTAGCCCCCAAGCAGGCCCACACGCGTTGCCCTGCGCCGGCTCTCCAGCCGTCGCGGCCATCCCCACACTAGGCCGCCGGTGGGCGGTGCCCCCGTCTCTTCCTCTTCTATAGTTCTACGGTGTTGCTATGTCTTCTCACGACTAAACTCTCACGGGTAAATGAGTATACCCGCTAGTATATGGCGCCCGCGGGTAATGGGTATGGGCATGGGTTTGTACCCATTGTACCTGATTGCCATCCCTACATGCCACATACTTTCTTGCCCGATACACGTGATTTAATGTGTATCATGGCCATCGGCTCAATAGCCAATGGGCGTCGCTACTAACGTTTTTTCATGTCTTATGAGTTGTAGGGTCAAACTAATTGGCACTCTCAGAACTCTAAGTTTTTAGGACATGCACTAGAGTTAAGCAGATCTTCTAAGTCATGTGTGTGACCAAAAACGACACCAACAGTAGGTAATAAGGTGAAAATAAAGTTATTTTGGAAAATTTAAGACATGATAGAAATCATTATATTTATCTATTGTTGTGGCTCATGAATTAATTAATACACTTGTTTTGTTTGTGGCTATATATATGTCTCTGTGTGTGTCACATGGGATATGTTCGTTCTCATGCCTTGCTTGCTAGCTATACACTCGAATGGGCTTGAAAGTAATATTAGGATTTGCTTAATAACATCTTTAAAAGGATTTTATAACATAACATATAGACGGAGAGCCAAATTTTCCGAGTGCGTAAAACTTTACCGAGTGCAAAATTTTGGGCACTCGGCAAACACAAGTTTGTTGAGTGTTTTCTAAAAAACACTCGACAAACTATAAACACTCGGTAAATTAATTGTTTGCCAAGTGTTTTTTAAAAATACACTTGGTAAAAAATAGTACTAACGGACGACATATCGGCGCGCTTGCGTGGGCAAATTTTTTTTTCAGGTTTGTCGAGTGTTTAAAAAAAACACTCGGCACATACACTCAGTTCGCCGATTGTTTTAAAAAAACTCGACGAACCCAACATTTTTTTGAAATGTGTGAACCTTGTTTCGAGCCTACATGATATTTTTAATTTGGTTTTATCTTGAAATTTTCTCACACTCAAAATACAATATATATTATCACATAAAAAATTTTACATTGTTTTAGTTCAGTTTGCTATTTTTAATTTATTAAATATATTTCTAGGATTTAAATTGAAATAGGTGAAATTGAACTATCTCGTGTGCCTAAAATAATGAACTAAAAAATATATAAAAATTGTATTAATGTTTATTAGTATATTTTGAGTTATTATGCAATAAATTAAAATAAAGTTTCAAAAAAATAAGTTGCGACACTCTATCGGCAACGTAGACCTTAATAGTTTTTTAATTCTAAAAAAATCAAATGAAGTCCAAGAAATATGAGACTTGTCATGGTGTTATAATATGATACATAGATATTGTGATAAAAATAAAAATGTTTCGAGAAAATTGACATATAGGATGCTAAGAAACTCCAGATTATCTAACGAGGAGATAAGTTTTAGTGAAGGAATGAGTTAGGTTTGAAAACAATTTGATGATTAGATCTTTGCTTGTATTTGAATTTTTTTACAATTAAAAAATAACATAAGTTATCTCATACAAAAAGTTTGTATTTTTTAAAGTCAGTTTACTATTTTTATTTCATTAAGTGTATTTCTAGGATTAAAATAAAAATAGGTCAAATTTGAAGTGCAAGCTCATTAAATAAAATAATAATAATATTCATGTTTACAAGTCTATTTGTAGTTCTTATCCACTGAATTGAAATAATTTTTGAACAATATTGATTGTGACACTGAATCGGTAGCGTGGAGCTTAATAGTTTTTTAATTCTAAAAAATAAAATTAAGTCTAAAAATATTATACTTGTTATGGTGTTATTATATGATATGAAGATACTATCATAAACATTTAAAAATATTTTGATAAAGTTATCACGTAGAGTGTTTAGAAATCGGAGATTTTGAAAGCAGGAATTAGGGTACAGAGAAGAAATGAGAAATACTTGAAAGCATATTAATGATTAAATATTTATTTCAACTTGAATTTTTTTCAATTGTTGATAGAAAAAAATGGCATTAATGGTCAAGATTGTCAAAATATTAATTTTGGTAATTTGGGCCAAAAATACACAAGTCCTGGATCAGGCCAAAGCCTTATAAGGTCGAAGGGCCATCGAACATTGGGCTTTGGAAGCCTTTTTAGTGGCCTGCTAGCTTCGGCCTGAAGGCCCTTTGGAGGCCTTTTTGCGGTATGCTAGCTTCGGCCCGAGGAGCAGGCTTCGCCAGGCTTGCCGAAGGCCCACTTCGGGTTGGCTTCGGAGATAGAGTTTGAGTCTGATTCTGGTTGTTTTTATCCCTAAACTTGATTAAGTCGAATTCTACCAGATTAACTTTAGAGATAAGAAGATTATCCCCTATAAATATAGGGGTGAGGTCGGTTCATTAAACCCCCGCTTTCATATCAACACAAAGCCCTCGCTCTGAATCGTACTTTTATCTTTCAATCTACTTTCCTCGCCTTAGGATTAGCCAAGTAACGTCCATATTCGTGGGTTTGCGCTGAAAGCCCTCCGTTCGCCGCATAGAAATCATGGTAACCCTTGTTGATTCTCTCGTGAATCTCCCGTTTAATCCACGAAACGGATTTTTATCGTTTTATCGGTTTTCTTCTACTACCATTGGGAGTTCGGTATTTAGGCCGGATTGCACTTGATCTCTTATTGTTTTGTAGAGAAAACAAGCTCAAGATCATCGTCAAGAAGTTTGGGGTGATTGATATTCATCTACAAGGTCGCCGAAGCCCTTAGGCAATCAGATCGGAGCCTGTCGGTCCGACCGACAGGGCTTCGCTAGTCTGACCGAATGTTGCCGTGTCGGGCCGTCAGGCTATTGCTAGCATGGTCTTCGCAGCACTTCGCAACGCGTGCGCCAAGGCCGCATACCCGAAGCCGTCTTTTTGTCCGACCGAAGGGCCTTCGCCGGTCCGACCGGACCTCTCCGCAGTGAACCACTCCGCGACAGGGCACCCTTCGCCATCACGCTGAAGCCCTCTTCGGTGAGAACCCATCCGAAGTAGACTCCACATTGAACTCCGTGACGCCGGAGCCCTCGGTCTGGCCAAGGTCTTCCGTCGGTCTAACCACCCGGAGCCCGCTTCGCACCAGGACATCGAAGCCACCTTCGGCGACCCCTTCGCAAGTGTCGGTCCGACCGGGAGTTCTACTCCGGTCCGACCGGCCAACAGGACGAAGCCCCTTCTTCGGGGTACTTCGAATTTATCCCGTGACAAACGCCGAAGGGGTATACTTCGCATCGCCGGTCTGACCGGCAGTATACCTTCGATCCGACCGCCATTTTGTTGCAGATCAGAATCAGCTCTGTTCTGGCCGGTTTTATTAGGTTTTATTATTTTTAGTTATTTTCTCACACATCGGCTAATCGAACTTTATTTCTTAATATTTGTTTGATTACCTGGCAACTCTGTTTTCCCTTACCACTGCTTAAGGGTCATCGGAACGCGATGTCGGCGTCTCGCGACATTTTAAGGTTTATCCTTGAGACGGTCGCATGCTTTTGGATCGTCGAATCGACGTCAATGTGTGGGCGCGTTTTCGTGTCAATACACTTTTTGACGACTCCGCTGGGGAAGACATCAACATAACGAGCAAGTCTACATCGGCTACGGGTACATCGGCCATGGCTACTACGACTATGGCAACAGTATCCCTATCGTCGATGGACTCAGGAGGCATGAACACAGAAATCGACAGCCGCAACATCATCCTCCCCACTCTCACGGACATCCCCGAAGAGGATCGGGCCGAGATCGAAGCCAAGACGAAGGAATTCCACGCCCTCATGCTCAGGCGCTACACGAAAACTCGCGCAGGCTTCGTCAAGCGCGACATCAACATCCCTAGCCTCTCCGAAGACAAGGTAGCACCACCATCCCTCCCATCTTTATCCCCATTAGAAATTAGACAGGAGATAGCCGCTACAGTGGATCAGGCCGTTAGTGCTACATTTTCAAATCGACTAGGGCCTGAAATGGAAGCGATGTTCAGGAGATTTGGCTTTTCCAAGGTCGTTTCTCACACCCCGATTGCTAGCCTACCCCCGCACACCACGTATACAGTAGAACCGACAGGAGCACCAGAAAAGTCGTTACATATACACCTCCAATTTCTGGGGCCGAGGCTGCGCACACCACTGTCGGTCAGGTGGGCCCTTGGGCCAGCCAAATCAGCACACACACCAGGCACCGTCACCGACAACAGTTGGTCTGACCGGCTACCAGGCCGGTCTGACCAACCCATACACCTATGGTCAGACCGGATACCAGGCCGGTCCGACCGGCCAGTGTGCCTACGGTCAAACCGGCCCTATGACCGGTCAGGACGCCCCACTTTATTACACACCACCTGCGCCCACGCTGCCCTTTCACGCGCTGCCCACACCTCCTGCTCCCGCATACCCGCCTAGGCCTGAGCATCCCATTTATCATGAGCCGACACGAAACAAGGGAACCCACGGTCGACATCCCGACATACCACCACGTGTCGCGCCCTCGCACTAGAGATGCGCGCAGGCCGGAAGCATAGAGTATATTGACGAGCGAATTCGCGCGCTTGTTAGGGAATGCACTGGTTACACGCCTTGGGATTGGATTAGGGTTTACCGTAAGCCGTACCCAGACCATTTCGATGTCATGCCATATCCTCGTGGCTTTAGGGTTCCTGAGTTCAGCAAGTTTGATGGCAAGAGTTGCAAGACCACCCTAGAGCATATAGGCCAATTTCTAGCACAGTGTGGTGAAGCAAGCTGGTCGGATGCGCTTAAGCTCAGATTATTTTCCTTATCGCTATCCATCACTGCTTCCACTTGGTTTTTGGCACTACCGCCGAACTCCATCCAGACTTGGGCCCAGTTAGAACAGAAATTCCACGATTATTTTTACACTGGGGAAGCCGAACTACAAATTTCGCTTCTCGTTCATATTTCGCGCAAATTTTCAAAACTGGCACCAAATTTTTCAAAATTTTCACATACCCTTTTAAATACTCCCCCACCCTCCTTCCTTCTCCCTCCTCCCCGGGATGCCACGCCACCGTAGCTGTCGTCGCCACGTCGCCGTCTTCGTAGCCACGGTGTGGCGCCCCTCCCCCGGCTCCGCCCCGCCCATAGCACCGCCGTGCTCCACTCCACCCCACATGCGCGCTGCCCCTCCCGCAGCGCCGCGCTCCGCTCTACCCCGCCCGCGGCGCCACCGCACTCTGCCTCACCCTCCACGTCGCGTCCTACCCCCAGTTCCGCACGATGCCCCTTCTTGCCCCGCACAGCACGCCGCTCATGGCATCCTGTTTTTTATTTTATTTTTGTGTCTGTCAAGTGCTGAATTTTGATACTTGGCAAACCATCTGTCATAGCCGTTTGTACACCGTTTGTCACTTTTTTGTCAGGTGTTGTTTTTGGCTCTCGGTGAAGTGTTCGTCGAGTGTAAACAGTATTTCGCCGCCACTCGGCAAAGAACTCTTCTCCGGTAGTGGAGAGAGCTCTACGGTACTACAATACCCAACAGTATTATCTTCTTTTCCTTGACTGCAGTACGTGTCAACCATATGACAGGAGAAAACTAATAATGGGAGTCTAGATTCTCGGCACTTCAAACCATTTTTCAGACCATAAAAGCAGAGTTTATTAGGCTATTCACAGTGGTGGGTTTCATAACACTGTTTTCTAAAAGTCCACGTCATCTTTGCAACTGAATGAAATACCCTCTCTCAGTGGAGAGTTTTATTTCACTATTTACTAGGCTAACCCGTGTAATTAAATGCAACTAGCTCTCATGAAATACCCTCTCTCTGATGAAACGATTTGGCTCTCAGTGGACGTTTCATTTCGTTTTATCCGTCTTAGAAATGGGTTAGCATCATGTCATGGTGATGACACTACTTCCTTCTCTTCCCTAATTAATTGAATGACATGTCAGCAAAAAATCTGATGTGGCATGGTAATTAATACTATGAAACACCCCATGAAACTCCCATTGTGAATAGCCTTAGTAACTCATAATAGCATATGCGTAATCCAGCAACCACAGCCACAAATAGATCGTAGCATACTCCCAATCTCGCAGTGAAACAAACCAAAGTTCCGCATAGGGATAGATCGATATATCTTCGTGGCGTTTTTGGGTAACTTACCACAACAACAACACTGTTATATGCCAACCTATAGCGTATTTACCAAGCTTATCAATTTTGTTCTCACAACAGGAATCCAACAAACTTTTGTCGGCCAAAGCTGACGAAAGTTAGATCAATACCGACGAAAGAAGCTAACTTTTGTCGACAAAACCCTAACTTCTGTCGACATTTGGCCGACGGAGGTGTTTCAACGTAAAATAGCTAACGTCTGTCGGTCACTTTTGGTCACGACATCAAAATAGCTAAATTTCATCGGCTACCCTTAAGCCGACGGAAGTTAATACCCTTAACTTCCATCGGTATGGTTAGCCGACGAAAGTTAATACCCACTAACTTCCGTCTGCCTAGGAGTAGCCGACGAAAGTTAACTATTTTGATGACGTAGCCAAATGCCCCCTAACTTCCGTCAGCCACAGTAAAAGTCGATGAAAGTTAACTTAACTTCCGTTGGTCCCTAGTAGCCGACAAAAATTAATTAACTTCCATCAGATTTCGAAAATGCCATGAAAATTAAAAATACTGATGAAAGTTTACTGTTTTCTTGTAGTGTCCGGCCATTCCATAGCTAAAATTGATATATTAAGTGAGATTCCATTTCGATTTTAATATCAGCCTCGTACCGATCATTTCTATCAAAATGATATTTAAAAAATTTTAAGATATCTAGCATATTTCTTATATTAAGCTATATACTATATTATATTCAAGCTCTATGCACTATATTTAAGATATCAACATATTCAAATATATTATATTTTAAATATATTTATATTATTTATTAGACCCAATAACAATACATCAATATCGACCGGTACAAAGAGTCAAACCAAAATGATATTGACAAGCTTAGTCTCTCTGGTGCCCACACGTCATTCTACATCTGCATTGCTACTTTGATGCAATAAAATTTTGCAGTATAACTTAATTTTGGACTACATTTACATTTGATAGTCATAAAAGATTGTTTTTTAAGATTTGTATTGCAACTTTAATGAAATAAAAATCATATACTATAACTTTTGGAACGTAAATAATGTCCTAGCTATGGACCACACTGTAAGTCTGTAACAATCTTGCATACAAAGGGGTAAAGCGACGAACTCTGCATACATGTACTGATGTACAGGTGCAGTCTTCAGATAACTGGAAGAGAGGTCAAGTTCAGAAAGTAAATACAGCAGTACCTTCCTATGAGCCGCCAGAAAAAATATTATCAACAAACTAGTATATCCCAACAACAAACTTTTCCACAAAAATTCACATAAACATCGGCAGTGTATGACGCTTCAGTTGGCACAGTATGCTCTACATGAACCTTTCTCGGTCTTTCCATGGAAACATGAGTGAAATAAGCATATCACATGATCCATAAAAAAATGAGATTCGCTGAGAAAAATCATAAAAAGTTGGGTGCACAAAATAGTTATTTCGTTCGGATTCCAGCTTCCAAGTCAAGAAACTGATTCAAAAATCTAAACAAAATAGACCCTTAGCTCCTAGTTGGTACAATTCCCTACGTAGTAAAATTAATGTTCCAAGATTGTGCAAAATCAATGCCAAGATGCATAAATCCAAACCAGAGTATGATTTAGTCATCATCTTTATCTACAAGGGTCAAGGAATGGTGAGAAAACCTGGAATGAATGGCCATTGCATTGAAAGTTAAGTACCATGGAAATATGCCAAGTTGCAGTTGATGCAAGTGGAGATTTTACTCTTCAAAACACAGCACATTACCAAGTTTCTGAGACGACAGGCATGCTCTGTACTTACAAAACTAAAGCACATACAAATGCTCATCATATTTTTACCAACATAAAGCTAGAACTCACATCACATAAAAGTAAAATGGAACCTTTTTGCCATTTACAAAAGCCTTGCAGCAACTGATCTTTTAATCCAGTAGCATGAAAATAGGAGATGGACATGGCAAAAATCAAGTTCTGACTTTTTAAGACTGCAATTGAGTACAGTCAGCTTTTAATGGATGCATATCTTGTGCATGACATGCATTTCTGTGACAAGATTGTGTATATCTTAAGCACATTTATTAATACATACAAATGAGGAATTAAACAGAATACATAAATAAAGGTGGATTACGATGCATTGCTAGAGAAGTAGGGCATAAAGGGTCTAAAAAAGAATTGGGCCATAAAAAAAAATGAACCAGTAACTTCATCAAAGAGAAGGTTAATGGGTTATAGAGATGGTCATATACAAAGTTGCTCACACAACAGAAGAAAAAACAAAGGATACCATCGTGTAGTGTCAATGGCGTATGAACCTGAATCATCAAAGTTTCCATCTCAAAAAAATCACTCAAGACTCTGCTAATACACCATAGGACTGTATAAATCTTGCTATCATCATCTTGGATCTACATCATCTATCACAAGGTATCTTATTTTCCATGGAAAAGGAACCAGACAACCTTTCTTATGTGCCAAATGGTGTGACTATACATGGATTACCCCCACAGGGAAAAAAACTGTATATACAAGCATTGTGAAGTTCGCTCCCCTTCATTTGAATCACATCATTTCAGCACAGTTTGGAAGAACCAGAGAACTACGAAAATTGCTACTCCACCAAGACCATCAATGCATCATGGATGAGCATTACAAGGTATGAAATATACCTCTCCTCAATAACACTAATGCACAACTGTCAACTTGCTGTTACCTGAATCCATCAAGAGCAGCTGCCACATCCTCTAATCCAAAATGACGCCCCCCCAACCGAGACTCCTTACACCTTGCTGAAAAGTAGAACATCAGCCACACCACCATGAAGTACACCTCTGCGATTGAGTGGAGAAACTCGCCAAGAACCTTCCCACCAAATGCCACCATAGCAAGCCGTCCCATACTGCCACACAGCACTGTTTCCCAGCATTTGATCAATGTGGCATCAGTTGCCATCAGCGACACGAGATAGCATCCTTCCTTCACAGCATTGCGCCCAGGCAGGCGTTGATCATGGTCCATAACAAACACCCAAGGCACCACAGTGAAAAGCACCGATACGATTGCGTCAAGAAGAGCCCATCCAATGAAAAACCCATCGAGCTCTGGTCCTGCAACGGCCACAGCAAGCCAAGGGTTGACAGATGCTGAAAAGGGCATGAGCTTGGCGACGACAAAGAGCCTGAACAGCTGCGCTTGGTCATGCACCTCAGAGAAGAACCAGAGGCAGAGCATCTGCACAATCGCATCACGGATAGCCCATCGAAGGAATGCAAACCCAGTTAGCCGCTTCGCCCCCGAAGCGATGCCAGAGAAATGGAACCACCGTCGCTGATGCCCCTGCAAATGCCGCCCCGCAACAGAAGCGAACACCACGCCCAGAGCGGTGGAGTGCGCGGCGATGTATCCGAGGATCGCGAGCACGTGCGCGGACGAGAGCAGCGCGAGAAGATTGATGATGGCCGCTGCGTCGCGCCTGGTCAGGTCTAGCAACCGGAGCTCGCCGCCGCGGGCCGAGGCGGACCTCGGTGGTGAGGTCTCGTTATGCACAACGAAGAAGAAGGGGGATGTGGACGAGGGAAGGCGGTGGAGGAGCGACACGGGGTAGGATTTGGGGGAGGAGGAGGAGGGAGTGAAGATGAACTCGTAATAGGAGGCGTTGCGGCGGCGGGAGGGAGCAGAGGAGGATGGATCGAGGGTCCCGACGAGGAAGTCGTCGTCGGAGAGGGAGGACGACGAGGAGGTGAACGGGGAGCGGCGGCGTGAGAGGTGGTGCGGGGGAGGCGGCGGGGAGGGCGGGGAGGGCGGGGAGAGGCGGGAGAGGAGGGAGCGGAGGGCCGGGTCCTGGTCGGCGAAGGACGCGAGGCGGAGCGTGCCTGCGACAAGCGCCGAGCGGAAGAGGATGAGGAGGAGCGCCGCGAGGAGGAGCAGCGGGAGAGAGGCCGGGCGGAGGAATTGTGCCGCCGCCCGGCGCAGGATCTGCCCTCCCGTCCGCAGGTCCAGGGTCTGCGGAGGCGGAGGCGGAGGCGGCGCGGGCTCGGCGGCGGCCGGCATGGCGGCGGTCGGTGGGGTCGCGGATCGGCGAGGGGTCGTGTGGCGAGCGAATGGGGAATCACCGAATCGGGGACGCCGGAGGTTGTTGACGCGCGGGCGACGGCGGAGACTACGAAGACGGGCTTGGGTTTGGGCTTTGACTTGGGCTGGATATTTCGGCCAAGGCCCACTCGGATTCCACGTGACACGGGCTTGAATTGTGTGCTGGGCTTTGTAGGAAGGAGATTGCAAAATGCACTTGTTTGGATGGAGAATTTTTAACAAATTTTCAAAAACAAAGAAAAAAGTGAATGAATTTAGAAGAAAAGTACTTTATCTAGCACTAAAGGGCTGTTACAACTATAGATTCGAGATTTATGTAACATCTACGATGTGTATGATAAAATAGAGTTATTAAACTTTAGTTTTTAGCCAAAATAAAAATTATGTGATTCACTTGAATATTTCTAATCTACGCGCAACTTCAGATTTGTAGTTATTTGACTGGTTTGCACAAATCATTTTGTGGTGATATTGTCAAAATAGTTATCAGATAGGTACCAAGAGATGATCTTATCTTCTTTCTTATAGTTAAATTTAAGATATTTGCTGTTGTTGGGGGAAATTACTCCATTTCCAGGACTTAAAGGTTAATACTCCAGAAGTTGAGAAGAGCTCCGAAGCTAGGGAGCAGTCGTTCGGGGGTAGAGGCGCCAAGCCGAAGGGTGCAGTGATGTGAAGCCGTGATGACCCCTCCGAATGGAAGGCAAAGGCTCCGAAGCCGAAGGACGAGAGTGATAAGACGTTTGGCTTATCTATCTACCTTATAGTGTTTTGCCTTCTATAGCTTGTCCCTGGTACCGAATAGTTTCCACTATGTCGGTTGTAAACTAGGGGTAATTGGGTCTTTTCCTTATGAGTTTCTACCTATAAATACCTCCCTTTGAACCCTGTAAAAGGGACCCTCGAAGATAAATTATTTAATACACACGTTCGGACTGCTCGAGCTATTACCCTACCCGGAGGTTCGAGGCAGCCCTAAAGCACAAACTCTTTGTTTGTTCGTTCTTAATCTCAGAGAACCTGTTGGTGCAACTTTTGCGCCAACAGTTGGCGCCGTCCGTGGGGAACCAAGTTCTAAAAGCTTGTTCTCTACTGCTGACTGCACTTCGAAGAGCACTTACGGAGGGAGCCTCGGAGTCTCAAGATTCCATGCACCCTTCAGTTAACGGCTTCTTAGTGCAGCCCGAAGGCCTTCACTCGACTTCCCGAGT
Organism: Zizania palustris; assembly: GCA_019279435.1. Taxonomy (NCBI): domain Eukaryota; kingdom Viridiplantae; phylum Streptophyta; class Magnoliopsida; order Poales; family Poaceae; genus Zizania; species Zizania palustris. Next base: position 13,538,277 of record JAAALK010000080.1, read on the forward strand.
CATTCGAAGTCCACCATCTCCAAGACCTCTTCGTGGCTAGCTATGCCTCCGAAGCGAAGTCAGGCTTCGGGTCCTCTCCGAAGGTCCCCTCGAACCACAGGAGCCGGACCCTCGGCTACTCCGGCGATTCCCGCCGAGACTGCTGGGCGTCGAGTACCCCGGGGCCCTCGAGCTCCTCCTACTGTGCTTCAGACCGATTACGTCAGCTCCCGAGACCCGGAGGTGCCCTCCAACGAAGACGAAGACCTTCCTGAAACCGAGGCTACGCAACTAGCCAGGCTTCAGGAGGAAGTATCCAGGTGGAGGCAAGAGGTCGCCGATCGCCTCCGCACTCAAGCTTCCACCGAAACTCTAGAAGGGCCTCAAGACGGTGGTACCAACAATCTCCTAGAAGCTATCCAAGTCCCGGAGGAGGTCGAGAATGCATCCTTCGATGACGAGTCTCCATTACATTCGAATTTACAAAGAGTGCCTTTCGACCCCAAATTCAAGGCCTCGAAATTGCACAAGTACTCCGGGGGGTCGGACCCCGAAGAGTTCGCCCGCTCATATACCCTAGCAATAGAAGCGAGAGGAAGGGTGCGAAGCACTATGGCAAAATGCTTCCCCCTCGCCCTCGAAGGCGTGGCGCTTCGCTGGTTCTGGTCCCTGAAGCCAGGATCGATCAGTTCCTGGGAGCAGCTGAAGAAGAAATTTGTGAGCAACTTCTAAGGCACCTTCGTAGCCCCGATGTCCACAGGATTTTGTTCCAGGTGAAGCAGCGAGTGGGAGAAACACTCCGGGAGTACTTCACGCGCTTCGCCCACACCAAATCACAGATCAAGGGCCTATCTACCTCTTCGGTAGTCGACGCCGCCCGCGAAGGGGTGCTAAACCCCGACCTCCTCAGTAAACTACATCGGAAGCCGGTGGCCTCTGTGGCGCAGCTAATGGCATACTTCGAACAATATGTCAAAGCGGAGGAAGGCTGTCTTCGGCGAGCTAAAGCACCATCGCCCATCCTCCGGGAAGTAAAGATGGAGACCGAAGCCTCCATCCCCCTGCAGCCTCCTCAAGACAACCGCTTCAACGAACACAAGCGGGGAAAGAAGCATTTTCGTTCGGAGGTGCTAAACATTGCACCTTCTGCTCCGAAGGCACCTCCCAATTTCCAGCAGGTGAAGAATTTCAAGGCTGGGCCGCCGAAGCCTCTAGAAAGGGTGCCTGGCAGGCGCCAGAGTTTTTTCTGTTGCGTGCATGACGACAATAGGAGTCATGACACAAAGGATTACAAGGCAGTGTTGGCCCTTCGAGGCGACTACCTTGAACAAAGTACCGGGCGGGGTACTTCGGATCGAGCCCCACCATCGGCACGGTCGGAGGCTGTACAAGCTGTGGCCCGAGCCGGTGCCCTTGAAGCCCCCATTCGGCTGCCGGTGGTCAACATTATGCCACCACCAAAGCATGAAGACCCACAAGACCGCGGCAAGAGAGTGGTCCTGCCCATCTCCGGAGGGGGGACCCTCGGAAGCATGTCCAAGAGGCAGCGGCGCGAGTACGTCCGCGAGGTCGGGCACATTGGGACCTCGAGTTCCGCTGAAGGAATGCCAGAGTGGTCCCACATACCCATCTCATTTACCGCCAGTGATGCTGCGGGGGTGAAGTTCCCCCATGCTGACCCATTGATCATTTCTGCTGATATAGCAGGAGTGGAGGTCCGAAGGATCCTAGTAGATGGTGGGAGCTCCGCAGACATACTCTTTGTCCAGGCCTTCGATCAGATGTGCATACCTCGGAAGCATCTACTTCCAGCAGCCCGGTCGCTTCAAGGGTTCTCAGGACCGCCTCTCGATGCCCTCGGCCAGATAGGCCTCGAGGTTGCCTTCGGAGAGGGGCCTCTGGCCAGGGTAGAAGAGGTGATCTTCGACGTCGTCGACGCTCCGTATGCTTACAATTCAATCTTCGGCCGAGGGATGTTGAACCAGTTCGGGGCTATAGCGTACCATAATTACCTTTGTCTCAAAATGCCCACGCAAGGTGGAGTGCTTACTATTTCAGGAGACCAAGATGTAGCCCGGAGGACGGAGTATGGTCATGGGTAGCCGTTGGACCCCCGGCAAGTGCATAATGTGGTGGAAAGCATCGAAGAAGTGCCGGTGACCTCGAACCCTTCGAAGGGGTCCTCGCTCAAGCCAAGCCCAGAGGGTGATATCGAAACAAGAATAATTTCAAAAGATGGCAAAGAGTATCCAGTGCAGTTCGGTAGAGGGCTATCCCCGGAGATAGCTACTTCGTTAGAAGAAGTCGTCAGGAGAAATCTGGACGTCTTTGCTTGGACCGACGAAGACATCACCGGGGTCGATCGAAGCATCATCGAGCATAGTCTGCTCGTCAACCCGAAGGCCAAGCCAGTGCGCTAGGGGCTCCGCAAGCTGTCAGCAGAAAGAGCAAGCCTCGCTAAAGCAGAAGTAAAAAAATTATTAAAAGCTGGCATTATCTGGGAAGTAGCCCATACCGAGTGGTTGGCTAACCCTGTTTTTGTAAGGAAGAAGGATTCGAACAAGTGGCGCATGTGTATTGACTTCACTTCATTAAATAAAGCATGCCCGCGAGACCCCTACCCGATGCCCCGAATAGATCAGCTGGTAGATTCCACAGCCGGCTCCGAATTGCTAAGTTTCCTTGACGCTTATTCCGGATATCATCAAGTATGGCTGAAACGTGAAGACAAAGCCAAGACAAGCTTTATAACTCCTTCCGGCGTATTTTGTTATGTAAGAATGCCTTTTGGTTTGCGGAATGCCGGAGCCACCTTTTCTCGTTTAATAGCTAAGGCTCTAGGTCATCAGATAGGCCGGAATGTCGAGGCCTATATGGATGATATTGTAACAAAAAGTGCTCAAAAGCACCAGCATAGCCTAGACCTAGCTGAAACATTTGAGAGCCTCCGAGCATGTGGAGTACGCCTCAATCCGGAAAAATGTATATTCGGAGCACAAGCAGGAAAACTGCTAGGGTACTTAGTTTCGAGCAGGGGAATCGAAGCTAGCCCAACACAGATAAGCGCACTGCAACGGATGGCTCCACCAGAGAATTTGAAGCAAGTTCAGAAACTAGCAGGAAGGCTCGCAGCTCTTAGTAGGTTCTTGGCCAAGTCAGCAGAGCGGAGCCTCCCAATTTTCAAAGCACTAAAGGGGTCCGAAAGCTTCCAGTGGACACCGGAGTGCTAGAAGAGCTTCGATGATATGAAGGCATACCTCGGAAGATTATCAATTTTGACTGTTCCACTTCTAGAAGAAACGCTGCTCCTTTATCTTGCAGCAACAAGTTCAGCGGTGAGCGCAGTATTGGTCCGGGAAGTCGAGCTTAAGGAAAAGCTAGTCCAGAACCCAGTTTATTTTGTGTCGGAGACATTATCCGGAGCTAAAGTCAGATACTCCGAACTCGAGAAGTTTGCTTATGCCCTAGTAATGGTCTCGCGAAAGCTAAGGCATTATTTCTTGGCGCATAACCTGATCGTCCCTACATCGTATCCTCTTGGAGATATGCTCCGAAACAAAGATTCTACGGGCAGGATTGGAAAGTGGGCGGTCGAGCTAGCACCCTTCGGAATCTCCTTCATGGCAAGAACAGCTATTAAATCTCAAATTATAGCTGATTTTGTAGCAAAGTGGACTCCATCTGCTATTTGGGCCCCGGAAGAATCCTTCGAAGGTTTTTGGACAATATTTTCTGACGGAGCTTATCAAGCATCCGGTGCCAGAGCAGGGGCCGTCATCATATCACCATCGGGGCAGAAGGCCATGTATTCTGCGAGGCTCAACTTCAGAACCACTAATAACATCGCCGAGTATGAAGGAATCTTGCTAGGCCTCCGAAAGGCTAAAGCGCTCGGAGCTGCAAGAATAGTGATTAAGACAGATTCCCAAGTCGTCGCAGGGCATGTTGATAAAAGTTTTCAAGCAAAGAATCCACATCTAGCACAATACCTTGAAGAAATCCGCAAGGCCGAAGCAGCATTCAGAGGATTTACAGTTCGAAGTATTCCTCGGGCAGAGAATCAGCTTGCAGATATTCTTGCAAAGGCTGCAGCAGGGGCGGTGGACCTCCTGGAAGGTGCTTTCTACGAAGAACTAGCGCAACCAGCGGCTGTTCAAATACCCTCTTCGAAGGTACTGTGCATTCCAATTACAGATTGGCGGGCTCCGATTATGAACATGTTGCAAAGTAGCATGGACCCTCCCGAAGGTCCAGAAGCCCGAAGGTTGCAAGCAAGAGCTCAAAATTACAAGCTTATTGATGGAATGTTATACAAAGCTGGAGTCTGTTCACCTCTACTTCGATGCATCTCACAGCCCGAAGGTCAAGACATACTTCGAGACATCCACGAGCTTGTGCGGAGGTCATTTATCCCCTCATGCGCTAGCGGGCAAGACGCTTCGGCAAGGGTTTTATTGACCAACTATAGTAAGAGATGCGGAGGAACTGGTTCGAACATGCCAAGGCTGCCAGTGGATGGGCAGACGGAGCCATCGCCCGCCAGCTCAGCTTCAAGTTATTGCCCCAGTATGGCCAATGGCTAGATGGGGCATGGACCTCATAAGCCCTTTCCCAATGGCAAAAGGCGGCTTGAAATTTGCGGTAGTAGCAATCGAGTATTTTTCCAAATGGGTTGAAGCGGAGCCATTAACAGCTATCACCTCGAGGAATGTGCAAAAATTTTCTGGCAGAACATTATATGCAGGTTCGGAGTTCCAATAGAGTTGACGGTGGATAATGGAACCCAGTTCGAAGCTGACACTTTCCAAACATTTTGTGAAGAGCTAGGCATTAAGCTATGCTTCGCGGCGATGCGACATCCACAGTCCAACGGAGCCGTTGAGCGAGCCAACGGGAACATCCTCTCCGGGCTGAATCGCCGAATCGTTGGATTGGCCAAGGGGTTGTGGGTCGAAGAGCTCCCTAAAATCTTGTGGTCCATTCGAACCACTCAAACCAGGTCCACAGGTTTCACCCCATTTAGAATGCTGTTCGGAGATGAGGCCATGACTCCTACGGAGCTCAGAGGTGGGTCGCTTCGCGTAGTTCAACCTGGGGGCGAAGATGACAGGAGCACTTCGCTGGATTTGTCAAAAGAAACAAGGCTTCGAGTTGTCGCCAACCTGACTAAGTACCAGGACCGCACCAAGACATGGTATGACCCGAAGATAAAGCTAAATGAGTTAAAGCCTGGTCATCTAGTGTTGCGAAGTGTAATAGCTCCGGGGAAGCTAGGAAACAAATGGGAAGGACCATATGTTATCTTACGCTCAGGACGTCCCGGATCGTTTAAATTAGCTAATTTAGAAGGGGAAGAATTGAAGCATGCATGGCATGCGGAGCACCTTAAGCATTATTTTGCTTAGGGGCCCCTTGTAATCACTTGTAAAACTTTCCTATCTATGAATAAAGATAAGGGTCGAATTTTGTTTGCTCTTCGAATATCCCTTACTCCTGATGGACGCATCGGGAGGAAGGAGATGCTTGTAGAGCCAAGCATTTTCCCCAAGACCCAGGCAGCTGCCTTCGAACCATTGGTTCAGAGGCTCCGTTGCCACCCTACGGATTCCAGGCTCCGACTTGTTAGGACCCGTAGAAGAGTCTAAGGACTTTAAAAAGAAATAGACTTTCGGCCTCCGGGTACGAAGTATCTGTAAAAGAGCCGAAGGTGGCTACCCTACGGATTCCAGACTCCAGCTTGTTAGGATCCGTAGAAGAGTCTAAGGACTTTAAAAAGAAACAGACTTTCGGCCTCCGGGTACGAAGTATCTGTAAAAGAGCCGAAGGTGGCCACCCTACGGATTCTAGGCTCCGGCTTGTTAGGATCCGTAGAAGAGTCTAAGGACTTTAAAAAGAAACAGACTTTCGGCCTCCGGGTACGAAGTATCTGTAGAAGAGCCGAAGGTAACCACCCTACGGATTCCAGGCTCCGGCTTGTTGGGATTCGTAGAAGAGTCTAAGGACTTTAAAAGCACACAGGTTTTAGCCCCTCGGGCGCGAGCTATCTGTACAAGAGCCGAAGGTGGCCACACTGTGGATTTCATGCTCCGGCTTTGTCAAAATCCGTAACCAAAGTACAAATGATAAGTGTAAATTCGAAGTATTCGGTTGTTCAGAGCATTATTGTGCCTGGCGAACCCCTTTTCTATAGTAAAAGCTCCACCACCCACAAGGGGGGTCGAAGGATAGGAGTCACACAACATACTTTCAAAGCATTTCACATTAAATCATTATACTTTTACATCAAGAAAAGTTTTGATCCAAGCCTAGAAAGAATCGAAGACCCTGTGGGCCTCTAGAGCTACCCCGTCCTTCGGAGCTCGAAGCTGTCGGCTTGGCCCTCTTCGTTCGAGCGCTTCTCTTTTTCTTGGAGGCTCGTAGTTTCTTTCGCTCTTCTTGAAGCTCCGCCCATGTCAAGAGCCTTTCGGAGTCGACCTCCGCAGGGTCTTCGGGCCGGTACTCTGAGTCGGACCAGTCTGTAGGTTCGGGAGACGAGGATACCTCCGCTTTCTCCTCCTCTTTAATATAAGATAAGACATCTTGGCAAACTTCAAGGGTTATCTCCCCTCCATCTCCACGGGGAACAGAGAAGCGAGAGCGGCGGTAAGGCCTTAAGCCCTCAAGGTTTTCCCACCCCTTTCGGAGCTCATCAGTAATTTCCAATAGTTCGAGGTCAGGGCTCGAAGGACATGGCAAAACCTAAAAAAGGACAGAACACCCAAGACAAGTTTCTTGTTTATAACTTTTCCATTAATAAAAAGGGCTTTACAAAGACTTCGTATACATAATAACCCTAAGAAGCTAGACCTGCGGGTCGGTTGGAGGAGCAGGAATGGCAGGGGTTGGCAAAGCAGGAAGCGGTGGCTTTGTTTGCGCCTGCTTCTGCCGGCGAGCTTCGTCTATCCAAGCTTTAGCTGCGACCTTGTGGTCCGTCTTCCAGGTTGGCAGGAAGGCTTCCCAGGCCAAGGCTACCTCCGAAGATGGCCGCAGCAAGTCGTCAGATGCGAAGCTTCCAGGGGTCGAACCCCCGACTGGGCCGAGGGGAATCTGAAGAGACTCGAGGTGACGAAGAACCCCGATGCCGGCGCACTGCCCGAAGATCTCTCCGTATCGAATGCCGGAGTTCATCATCAGCGACGAAGCCACTTGGATCCTCGTCAACTTCCGGTCGAGGGGCTCGAGGGTTACGGCAGAAGACGAAGGGCACATAGTGTCGAAGTACTCCAAGGTACCTTGAAGGGCCTCCAAGGTATGTTCCGCCATGACAGAGTTCTTCTTCTCCGTTGTTTCCAGCCCTGCAGCAGTCGCAGACACCTCGGCCACCTGGAGCATTAAAGAGCTCTTCTGGGCCATTGCCTGGTTGAAGGCCCCCTGGAGCTCCACCAACTGAGCATTCGAAGCAGCAGCCGCTTGGCTGAGCCTTTCAACTTCCGCCCGAAGAACGAGGCGCTCAACTTCGGCCTCTTGGGCAGAAGAGCGAAGCGCGTCGCGGTCTTGTTGCGCTATCCGGAGGGCTTCGTCTGAAGCAGCCCTAGCCCTCCGTTCTTCTAGGTTTTCTCCCTCCAGCCTGAGAAATCTCTCGCGAGAGTCGTTAAGGGCCGTCTGGAGGGTGGCAACCTTCCTTTGAAGTCGATTAACCTCGACCTCATTGGAAGTCGCCGCCGCTCTAGCAAGGACGAATTGCTGCAAAAAAGAACAAGTAAGTACCGAAGTATTTATGATCACTAATGCGAAGCAGCTATGGTGTTTTTTTCCATACCTGAAGGGCAACCCTTTCGAGGGCTGAGTTGAGTGTCGGTGCCCTAGCCTCACTCAAGACGGATGTCGGCGAAGTCATCTCCCGAGGCCCTTTCCTTCGCATTTCCTGTCGAAGCCGCAATTTCCGCCGTAACCACCTCTTGTGTGGGCGAGTTAGGGGTAGCGGACCCCGACTCAACTTGTACGACGACGGGCGCAAGGGGAACCGTCGGGGTTATGCTTACTACCTCCCTAACGGAGGTGCCAGGGGGGACCTCCCCTAGGTCTTCGTCGTCATCCAAGAGATAGGCTTCGAAGGCCGCCGCTGTCTGAGCGTCGGAGTCCTCTACCTCTTCGGAGGCTGAGCTCTGAGCGCCCGGCGATGAAGCAGACGAGGCAGGCGTCAACTGCGAAGGGGGCTTTGCTACTTTCTTCTTCTTGGGCGGCTGCTTGCCGGTTTTCTTGGATGGTTCGGCAGTGACTTTCCTTTTGCGAGCAGCCGCTCCGGTCGGGGCGAAGTCAGGAAGAGGGGGGGCTCCATCCCGAGAGCTCCCCACACTCTGTTGGATCGCTCCCAGCATCCCACCAGCTCTAGCCTTTTTTGCTTCTCGGTCACCGAAGGGGCTCCGAGAACTCGTTCGGTGGCCCGAACTATGTCTTCCGGAGCCAATGCCAGAGGAGCCGCTGAAAGAAAAAGGTATAAAATTATGAATATAGTTGTTTCCTTCATCTAATATGGTGCTGCAGGGAATATTCTTACCGAAGGGCGATAAAATCTTTGGCTAGATCGCGCATACTCATGTGGCGAGCCACCGAAGTGAGCAGCCCCAGCCTCGTCGAGAGCAGGCTAGGGTTTGGGGAGATTTCCGCCTCCTTCCGGAACCAAATCTCCTGGAGAGGACCTGTGTAACACCCCAGAAATTAAAAGGAATAAAATAAAAAGAAAAGTATTATTTAAATCATTTTTGGATTAATTATTAAAGGGAAATTCACAAAAGAACCCAAATAAAGCCAAACAGGGAGAAATACTCAAAATCTGGACTTAAAATTTTTATGAGATGAACTAGAGACCAAACTATAATTTTAGGAATTTTTACAAATTTTTATCAACAGTGATTCAACCCTTAATCAAATATTCGAATTACTGGAATTATTTAAAATCGGAAATCAATTTTAAATCCTAAACGGGCTGAAACCCTGAAACTCCCTCCAAAGGCCTTTTTGGCCCAGCCCATTACCGCCCACCCACTGACAGGAGGGGCCCGCCTGTCGGCGCCGCTCCCCTCTCTCCTCCCGCCCGCGCCCCGCCTCGGCCCCACCAGTCAGCCTCCCCGCACTCCCCTTCGCCCGCTGACAGCCATGGCCCGCCTGTCGGCCCTTTCCTTTCCCGTTCGCTCACTGACAGGTGGAGCCCACCTGTCAGGACCTTCGTCTCCGATGGAAGGGGATCGCTCTCCTTCCTTCCCCGGCGATCTCCTTCTGATTCCTCGCCGCCGGCCACCGGATCGCCTCGGATCTCCCTCCGATCACCTTCCCTGGTCGCCGCCGCCCCCTTTCCTTTCTTAGCCGTCACGTTTTCGCGCAAATGGAAGGCTATCCGAAGCTTTTGGGAACCTCGCCGGAAAAGGAAGGAGCCCTTCGGGTTCTCCGGCATTCCTTGCCATCTGGGCGCCGGCGAGCCCCTATTTAACCCCCTCACCTCACCGCACTCCGCCCACACCCCTAAAACCCAAGCTTGTGCAATCCAGAGCGCCGCCACCCCCGTTTTCGGGTTTCTCCTCTGTTTCGACTCCGGCGAGCTCTCGCCGTCGCCTCGGACCTCCTCCGTCCACGTCGTCGCCACCGTCGTGACCGCCGGAGCTCACCCGTCCTCGGCCACCCCTCGGTTGGCCGTGATTACCACCGGATCATCGACGCCGACGAGCACCCGAGGCCTCCTCGTCATCTACCCTCGTCGCCGGCCGCCGTCCGTCGCCCTCCGTCGCCACCCGAGGTACCGTCATGATCGCCATCCTCCCCGCGTTCCATTTTTAGCCCTAGCTAAGCCCCTAGGCCCTCGCCGTCGCCGCCATGGCCGCGCCCGAGCCCGTCGTCGCCGGAGACGAAGGGTGCGAGGCCCCCTTACGAACGTGTCGTGCCGGATTTGATCCTGGCCGCACGATCGCGCACGAAGGGCACAGATTAAAACCCTTCGGGAATTAATCTCACCCGTAGATCTGGTCAAAGGGGTACGGAGCGATCGCGGCCGTTGATCGTAACTTAAATCCCTGGAGCGATCTGGTGCGTCCACGCGTACCTCTTCGCCACGTTTTAATCTCAGCCGTCCATTTCCACTTAACCCTCCCGCCTCGCACTCAGCCGCCAGATCTGGATCCTACGGCTCTGGATCGACCGGTCCACGCGCATAGTCACGGGTTCACGGTGAACCTGGTTCACCGTGGACCAGGGACTGTTTTTAGTTTAAACAAAATTCCAGAAAATAGTTTAAACTTCAAAAATTCATATCTTGCTCAATTTAACTCCAAATTTCACCATTCAAATTTTGTTAAAACCAGAATATTATTCTCTACACATTAATGCCATAAAAACAGTATGTTTCTGTTACCCAAAATATTATTAATAAATAAATGGATAAAAATCCCTTAGGGTTAAAATTAATAATACAGAAAATAAATTGGGAAAAATCCTAAAATGTTAAACTTTACTGTTTTATACAAAACATCAGAAGAATAAAATATTATTCCACATAAAAACACCCACAAATATGTATGATTAAGTTTGGTGATGTTGTATTGAATGTGTTGTTTATTTATTTTTCCGTATCGAGAAGATTACGAGTTCGTCGAGGAGCAGGAGTTCTACCCCGAGGTTCCTCCATCCCCATTTGCTGATCAAGGCAAGTCATCGACCACCTCTGTGGAAACAGTTGATCATATTTGAGCCCATGTTTTAATAAATTATCGCTATAACCCATAGGATAAATATTGCATTAGTCAAACATCAAGCCCTACACTTATATTTATTAGATCCCCTTTCTTGTGTGCAAACCCAAGCCATGCTTATTGAGCCTCAACTCCTTGTCACTCTACAAATAATATATTAGCTAGTGCCCAATGTACCGGCACAACTGCTATAGGATATAAAGAATGAGTCGTAGAATAGATGGATTCTGGTATATGAAATACCCCGTTATTCTTGTCTCTGGACTCTGTTGGAGTTAGGTATGTTATAAGTATGGTGGGTTCCGGGTGCAAGCTCGGGTTTTGGTATGTCGCACCCGGGGCACTATAAGGACCGGTCTGCGGGATCTGTTGCAAAGCACTTCCGTACCAACCACAAGTCTAATGGGTAAGTCCTAACTGGAAGTGTGGAACACTCCGTCTCACGGCACCATAGTGGAGGGGGCAAGGGGCTAGCCCTCAGGGCGCCTTGTACCGACGATGGCTCAAGGGGGGGTATTGTGGAAACTCGACATGGCGAGACACGGTACGAAACCTATAAGAGGGTGCTGTTGAGTCGGGGAAGACCATATGGAAGGTTTTGGCACGAGTTCCCGTGAAATGGGTCATCTCGTTACACTTTGGTGTAAGTGATGAGTGCGTGCCTTGTGGGTACAGTGGTACATCTCTGATCAGAGTAATTCAATCTTTTCGAAAAGCCGAGCCCACGGTCAAGGGCGGGTTGTGTGACTACTCGCAGTTAGTTTACAATTGGTTGAAAGATTGAGTTATTCATGGCATGTAAGGACTGTTGTGCGAGGAGGTAAAACGTACTCCTCGAGTTAGAAAATGATGATGCATTCACATGTTTACTTTTCCGTACTAATAAATTGCTCACATTTAATGCTTTACAAATATGCTGCTTCCGCAAAACTAGCCACTATCTCCCTTGTTATTATCTTGCATTATATTTGCATTCGGTGGCTTGCTGAGTACATCTGTACTCACCCCGATGACTTACAACATCAAAGCCCGTCTACTACGAGGAGGATGAAGGTCTGGAGTAGAGCGACCCAGTCAAGGCGAGACTGGAAGGAGGCGTTCATCTAGGACCCTTGTTTTATTAGTTTCTCTTCATTTTCATTCACTTTTGTATTAATGTGGTCTACGAACCGTGAATGATTGCCCGTAATGTACGTGGTCGCTTTATGAACGTCTTGGTTTATTGATTTTCTTTGGAATTTCAATAAAGGTCCTGATTATTAAATCGGGGCGCGACAAGATGGTATCAGAGCCGACTTGACTGTAGGAAGCCAAACAGACCTGACCTTAGGACTTATACTTACTATATTTTCTTACAAACACTGCTTATCCTCTCATCTTCCGAGGTTTTCACAAAATTTTCTCTTTTGTAGATGTCGGTCCGTACCATGAGCGGGACCCTTCGTGACGAGGCCGGATTCATTCGCGAGCTACGCATGCTCGTCAGCTTCCTCGGATTTGAGCATGAGCCTATGTACCATGGAGTCTTCCCCGACGAGGAAGAGAGCTTCTGCGAGGTCACCGTCGTCGTCCAGCCCTCCCCTCAGACAGCTCACACCTACCGCGGGGAAGGACCTACCTTCCTGGTTGCCAGCCAGCGTACAGCTCTCCAGGCACTCACGGAGCTCCGGATGATCTACGACAGCGAGCTCTATGACACAGACTTTCGCTTCGTTCCTCTTCGCACCCCAGGGAGTCCACACAGTGTCTTCGTCAGCACCCTCTCCCAGCGCCATTCGGCGATTGGTCATACCATGCGCTTGTTGGAGGCCATGGATGATCTCCATTACGAGGCGCTGCAGGACGCCAATGGACAGCGCGACACCATCAGCTTCTACCGACACTCTTCTGAGGATCTGAACCGCGAGAACAGAGAGCTTCGTCGCCGCATCCAGCAGGGACACCGCTTGGCTGCCGAGGCAGAGGAGTTGCGGCGTCAAAATGAGCTCCTTCGACAGCGTGTCGCCACCAACCCCCACCTCCGCTACCAGATCGAGGAGTTGAAAAAGGACCTAGAGGAGATCGCGCCTCTTCCGCCTCGCAGGAAGAAACCCCTTCGGATCCCCACTGTGAGGCCCAAGAGGATCTCCCGCAGCGCACCACCCGCCGGACCATCCAGTTCCTCGACCCCGACCGTCTCCCACGAGCCCGAGATCGAGCCGTCCCCCGAGCTACCGTAGACGTAGTTACGGTTGATTGTTATTTTCATTTTTGCTTGCTTGTATTAGCATTCATGTCAAAACATAAGGCATGAATGAAGAATTAAATAAATGTAACCGCAAGAACGGTACCTTTTGGAATAAAATACGAAGAAATTCACTAAAATAAATGTGTATACTCTGAAAACTCCAGGATGACCAACACTCAGGGATCAGACGCTCCTCAGAACGGAGGAGATAGTGGCAACCTGCCACAATGGGGAGCCACCGGGCAAAGGCAAGCCCCAGTCGCCAACCACCCCACCTTGGCTGAGATGATGGCCACTCAGAACCAGTTGGTTGCTGCCCTATTAAACCAGATGCAGCAGCAGCAACAGCAGATGCAAGAGCAGCAGGCGCATCTTTTCCGCCTCCACCAACAGCCCGAGCTGCCCCGACCTGCCACACCAGCTCCCGCTCCCGCGTCACAGCTCTCGGAGTTCCTCCGAGTCCGCCCACCGACCTTCTCGAGCACCACCAACCCCATGGAGGCTGGGGATTGGTTGCGGGCTATCGAGAAGAAGCTCGACCTTCTGACCTGCACCGAGCAGGAGAGGGTGGCCTTCGCCACCCACCAGCTTCATGGTCCCGCCGCAGAATGGTGGGACAATCACCGCGAGACTCTACCCGAGGGCCACGCCCACACTTGGGCAGAGTTCTCGGCCGCCTTTCGTGTCGCCCACATCCCCGACGGCATCGTTGCCCAGAAGCAACAAGAGTTCCGAGATCTGCAGCAGGGGAGCAGATCTGTCACTGAGTATCTACACGAGTTCAACCGTCTGGCCAGGTACGCATCAGAGGAGGTCCGTACGGATGCGGCCAGACAGGCCAAGTTCCTTAGGGGACTGAAGGACGAGTTGTCCCTACAACTCATCTCTGGAGACTTCGCCAACTTCCAAAAGTTGGTGAACAAAGCCATCATGCAGGAGACCCAGCAAAACAAGGTCGACCTGAAGAAGAAGCGCATGATTGCCTTCAGGCAAAACCAGGGTATGGCCCAGAGACCCCGTTTTGCTCCACCTCCACCAGCACAGCAGTACCTCCCCCGCCCAGTGTATCGTCCGGCGCCACCAGCCGCCAATGCTGGAGCCAGCCAACCTCATCCCGCTCCCGCCCCACCAACGCCCTTGCATTCTTCATGAATATGATGAATAAAGTGTTCATGGAGTATTTGGACAAGTTCATCGTGGTCTTCATAGACGACATCCTCATTTATTCCAAGGACCAGAAGGAGCACGAGACTCACCTCCGGTTAACCTTAGGAAAGTTAAGGGAACACCAATTGTATGCCAAGTACAGCAAATGCAAGTTTTGGACGGCAGAAGTAAAGTTCCTCGGACACATCATCTCTGCGCAAGGAATCGCAGTAGACCCTGCCACCGTAGAAGCAGTTACGGATTGGTTGCCACCCACGAACGTATCTGAGATACGAAGTTTTCTGGGTTTGGCCGGATATTACCGAAGATTCATCGAGAATTTTTCTAAGATAGCCAAGCCAATGACCAAGTTGTTGCAGAAAGGAGAGAAGTTCGAATGGACTCCTGAATGCGAGGAAAGTTTCCGCACCCTCAAGACTCGTTTGGTGTCTGCACCTATACTGACCCTACCGGATATCCGCAAAGACTTCCATGTCTATTGCGACGCATCTCGCCAAGGATTGGGATGTGTTCTTATGCAAGATGGGAAGGTTATCTCTTATGCCTCCCGTCAGTTGAGACCTCATGAGTTGAATTATCCAACCCATGATTTGGAATTAGCCGCCGTAGTGCACGCCCTCAAGATTTGGAGGCACTATTTGGTTGGGAATCGCTGTGAGATCTTTACGGATCACAAGAGTTTGAAGTATATCTTCACACAGCCTGACCTCAATCTGAGGCAAAGACGATGGTTGGAATTAATCAAGGACTATGACTTAGGTATTCACTACCACCCCGGAAAAGCAAATGTGGTAGCTGATGCCTTAAGTCGCAAGGGATATTGCACAGCCATGATGATTCAAGAACACGCACCCTTGTTATGTAAGGAGATGGAAAAGTTGAATCTTGGATTGACCACCAGAGCATATCTAGCCACCTTGGAAACCCAGCCTATTCTATTTGAGCAGATCCGTGAAGCTCAGATGGAGGACCCGGATATAGCTGCCATTAGGAAGAACATGAGACAAGGAAAAGCCCCCGGATTTTCAGAAGACGAAAATGGCACCATTTGGTTTGGAACCCGGATATGTGTGCCAGATAAACCAGAGATAAAGACCCTTATCCTGAGAGAAGCCCATGAGACATTGTACTCCATTCATCCCGGCAGTACCAAGATGTACCAGGATCTGAAGGAACGTTATTGGTGGGTTAGCATGAAAAGAGAGATTGCCCAGTTCGTCGCCGAGTGTGACACCTGCAGAAGAGTAAAGGCTGAACATCAGAGACCCGCAGGATTGTTACAGCCACTTAGAGTGCCTGAATGGAAGTGGGAAGAGATTGGTATGGATTTCATCACCGGATTACCAAAGACCCAACTTGGGTATGATTCTATATGGGTGATCATTGATCGACTTACGAAAGTAGCTCATTTCATAGCCGTCAAGACGACTTTTAGTGGCCCTAAGCTTGCAGAGCTATATATGGCCCGGATTGTATGTCTTCACGGAGTGCCCAAGAAGATAGTGTCTGACCGAGGAAGTCAGTTTACCTCTCGTTTTTGGAAGAACCTCCAAAAGGAGATGGGCACGAGATTGAATTTCAGTACCGCCTACCATCCTCAGACAGATGGACAAACGGAGAGGGTAAATCAGATACTAGAGGATATGCTTCGAGCATGTGTTTTGGATTTTGGAGCCACTTGGGACAAGAGCTTGCCGTACGCTGAATTTTCATACAACAACAGCTATCAAGCCAGTCTTCAGATGTCTCCTTTTGAAGCCCTATATGGACGTAAGTGCAGAACGCCACTACTTTGGGACCAAACCGGTGAATCCCAAGTATTCGGAACAGACATTCTTCGTGAAGCTGAAGAGAAGGTACGAATCATCAGAGACCGACTCAAGACAGCCCAATCGCGACAGAAGAGCTACGCAGACAATCGCCGCCGAGACTTAGCCTTTGAAGAAGGAGAGCATGTCTACCTTCGGGTTACACCTCTCCGTGGTACTCAACGGTTTAACATGAGAGGAAAGTTGGCCCCTCGATATGTTGGACCATTCCCCATTATCCGACGCCAAGGCGAAGTAGCTTATCAGTTGGAGCTACCACCCTCGTTGGCTGGAGTGCACGATGTATTCCACGTATCTCAACTCAAGAAGTGTCTCCGCGTCCCCACAGAGCAAGTGGACCTTTAGCAGTTGGATGTCCAAGAAGATCTGACCTATGTGGAAAAGCCGGTCAAGATATTGGAAGTCAAAGAAAGGACCACCAGGAGTCGAGTCATCCGCTTCTGCAAAGTGCAGTGGAGCAATCATCCGGTAGAAGAAGCTACATGGGAAAAAGAAGATGAACTCAAGGCACAACATCCTGAGCTATTCGAGGATTGATCCGAATCTCGAGGACGAGATTCTCTGTAAGGGGGATAGGATTGTAACACCCCAGAAATTAAAAGGAATAAAATAAAAAGAAAAGTATTATTTAAATCATTTTTGGATTAATTATTAAAGGGAAATTCACAAAAGAACCCAAATAAAGCCAAACAGGGAGAAATACTCAAAATCTGGACTTAAAATTTTTATGAGATGAACTAGAGACCAAACTATAATTTTAGGAATTTTTACAAATTTTTATCAACAGTGATTCAACCCATAATCAAATATTCGAATTACTGGAATTATTTAAAATCGGAAATCAATTTTAAATCCTAAACGGGTCGAAACCCTGAAACTCCCTCCAAAAGCCTTTTTGGCCCAGCCCATTACCGCCCACCCACTGACAGGAGGGGCCCGCCTGTCGGCGCCGCTCCCCTCTCTCCTCCCGCCCGCGCCCCGCCTCGGCCCCACCAGTCAGCCTCCCCGCACTCCCCTTCGCCCGCTGACAGCCATGGCCCGCCTGTCGGCCCTTTCCTTTCCCGTTCGCTCACTGACAGGTGGAGCCCACCTGTCAGGACCTTCGTCTCCGATGGAAGGGGATCGCTCTCCTTCCTTCCCCGGCGATCTCCTTCTGATTCCTCGCCGCCGGCCACCGGATCGCCTCGGATCTCCCTCCGATCACCTTCCCTGGTCGCCGCCGCCCCCTTTCCTTTCTTAGCCGTCACGTTTTCGCGCAAATGGAAGGCTATCCGAAGCTTTTGGGAACCTCGCCGGAAAAGGAAGGAGCCCTTCGGGTTCTCCGGCATTCCTTGCCATCTGGGCGCCGGCGAGCCCCTATTTAACCCCCTCACCTCACCGCACTCCGCCCACACCCCTAAAACCCAAGCTTGTGCAATCCAGAGCGCCGCCACCCCCGTTTTCGGGTTTCTCCTCTGTTTCGACTCCGGCGAGCTCTCGCCGTCGCCTCGGACCTCCTCCGTCCACGTCGTCGCCACCGTCGTGACCGCCGGAGCTCACCCGTCCTCGGCCACCCCTCGGTTGGCCGTGATTACCACCGGATCATCGACGCCGACGAGCACCCGAGGCCTCCTCGTCATCTACCCTCGCCGCCGGCCGCCGTCCGTCGCCCTCCGTCGCCACCCGAGGTACCGTCATGATCGCCATCCTCCCCGCGTTCCATTTTTAGCCCTAGCTAAGCCCCTAGGCCCTCGCCGTCGCCGCCATGGCAGCGCCCGAGCCCGCCGTCGCCGGAGACGAAGGGTGCGAGGCCCCCTTACGAACGTGCCGTGCCGGATTTGATCCTGGCCGCACGATCGCGCACGAAGGGCACAGATTAAAACCCTTCGGGAATTAATCTCACCCGTAGATCTGGTCAAAGGGGTACGGAGCGATCGCGGCCGTTGATCGTAACTTAAATCCCTGGAGCGATCTGGTGCGTCCACGCGTACCTCTTCGCCACGTTTTAATCTCAGCCGTCCATTTCCACTTAACCCTCCCGCCTCGCACTCAGCCGCCAGATCTGGATCCTACGGCTCTGGATCGACCGGTCCACGCGCATAGTCACGGGTTCACGGTGAACCTGGTTCACCGTGGACCAGGGACTGTTTTTAGTTTAAACAAAATTCCAGAAAATAGTTTAAACTTCAAAAATTCATATCTTGCTCAATTTAACTCCAAATTTCACCATTCAAATTTTGTTAAAACCAGAATATTATTCTCTACACATTAATGCCATAAAAACAGTATGTTTCTGTTACCCAAAATATTATTAATAAATAAATGGATAAAAATCCCTTAGGGTTAAAATTAATAATACAGAAAATAAATTGGGAAAAATCCTAAAATGTTAAACTTTACTGTTTTATACAAAACATCAGAAGAATAAAATATTATTCCACATAAAAACACCCACAAATATGTATGATTAAGTTTGGTGATGTTGTATTGAATGTGTTGTTTATTTATTTTTCCGTATCGAGAAGATTACGAGTTCGTCGAGGAGCAGGAGTTCTACCCCGAGGTTCCTCCATCCCCATTTGCTGATCAAGGCAAGTCATCAACCACCTCTGTGGAAACAGTTGATCATATTTGAGCCCATGTTTTAATAAATTATCGCTATAACCCATAGGATAAATATTGCATTAGTCAAACATCAAGCCCTACACTTATATTTATTAGATCCCCTTTCTTGTGTGCAAACCCAAGCCATGCTTATTGAGCCTCAACTCCTTGTCACTCTACAAATAATATATTAGCTAGTGCCCAATGTACCGGCACAACTGCTATAGGATATAAAGAATGAGTCGTAGAATAGATGGATTCTGGTATATGAAATACCCCGTTATTCTTGTCTCTGGACTCTGTTGGAGTTAGGTATGTTATAAGTATGGTGGGTTCCGGGTGCAAGCTCGGGTTTTGGTATGTCGCACCTGGGGCACTATAAGGACCGGTCTGCGGGATCTGTTGCAAAGCACTTCCGTACCAACCACAAGTCTAATGGGTAAGTCCTAACTGGAAGTGTGGAACACTCCGTCTCACGGCACCATAGTGGAGGGGGCAAGGGGCTAGCCCTCAGGGCGCCTTGTACCGACGATGGCTCAAGGGGGGGTATTGTGGAAACTCGACATGGCGAGACACGGTACGAAACCTATAAGAGGGTGCTGTTGAGTCGGGGAAGACCATATGGAAGGTTTTGGCACGAGTTCCCGTGAAATGGGTCATCTCGTTACACTTTGGTGTAAGTGATGAGTGCGTGCCTTGTGGGTACAGTGGTACATCTCTGATCAGAGTAATTCAATCTTTTCGAAAAGCCGAGCCCACGGTCAAGGGCGGGTTGTGTGACTACTCGCAGTTAGTTTACAATTGGTTGAAAGATTGAGTTATTCATGGCATGTAAGGACTGTTGTGCGAGGAGGTAAAACGTACTCCTCGAGTTAGAAAATGATGATGCATTCACATGTTTACTTTTCCGTACTAATAAATTGCTCACATTTAATGCTTTACAAATATGCTGCTTCCGCAAAACTAGCCATTATCTCCCTTGTTATTATCTTGCATTATATTTGCATTCGGTGGCTTGCTGAGTACATCTGTACTCACCCCGATGACTTACAACATCAAAGCCCGTCTACTACGAGGAGGATGAAGGTCTGGAGTAGCGACCCAGTCAAGGCGAGACTGGAAGGAGGCGTTCATCTAGGACCCTTGTTTTATTAGTTTCTCTTCATTTTCATTCACTTTTGTATTAATGCGGTCTACGAACCGTGAATGATTGCCCGTAATGTACGTGGTCGCTTTATGAACGTCTTGGTTTATTGATTTTCTTTGGAATTTCAATAAAGGTCCTGATTTATTAAATCGGGGCGCGACAACCTGCGAGGGGGAAGTCCTCTCCAACTTCGACATAAAACCACCGAAGTATCCAATTGGTGTACCACCTGTCATTAATGGCTTTTGCAGGGAAATGAAGGGCATGCTCCCTCCGCAGCTGGAAATTGACGCTGCCGAAGGCTATGGTCACCTTGGAATCCCCAGGCCCGTCCTGTGGCTTTGGTTGGCATATGGCTTCGTGGGTCGCGGCGAAGATTTCGGAGCGTCCCTCGCATCCCTCCACCCGTAGCGCCCACTCGAAGACGGCTAGGCGTGGAATTCCACGGCTGGAAGCCCCAAGCCCGCTTCGAAGAACACCTCGAAGACCACCACCTCCCCGCTTCGCGACCTTGGGGTTGATTCTGGCCCGGGGACCCGAGTCCTCAATCCAGTGCCCAGCTTCCCATCCACGGCTTCTTCAATGGATTCGGCGGTGCTCACGGATTGGCCGATGAGAAAGCTTTGAGCGATCTTCTTCTTGGAAGGCGGACGGAGCTCCCGAGGATTCTTGGGCCAAGCGTCGCTCAAAGTCCCCGCCATGGCCGCCACTGCCGAAGCCGCCCACGCCTGCCTCTACGCTAAGGTGCTGGCTGCTGCCGGAGTGGTGTGGCTAGTTCTCGCCATTTCGCTCGGATGCTCAAGAGGTTGAAGAAATTGGAGAAAGGAATCACGAAGTGCTTGATGCGGTAAAAAGTCACGGTTAAATCCTTGTTCTCCCTTTTATAACCGCTCGTCTAGCGCTACTCTTCGATTGCTTTCACACTGTAGGTTCGGCTTCTATCACTGACAGGTAGGTCCAGCAACTGGAACGACTAGCAACCTCCATAAAAATCGACCGTTACCTTTGATAGAATGTAACAGTTACTTGAGACGTAACAGCTATAACCAAACGACTCTTCACGACGTTTGCGCTCCGAAACCGTTCTCTTTCCAAGTGCATGCTCCCGTCGCGTAGGAGCCCGAAGGGAGAGGCTTGACGTTTTGGGTTCGAAGTCCTCTGTTTAGTTGTAACATGTCCGAATTCCCTTTAAGTCTCAGAAAATAGAAATGTTCCTTCCGTATACTGCCTTCTTTCTAAACAGGTTAACTGCAGAGAGGCGTATTCGAGGGGCTACTGTTGGGGGAAATTACTCCATTTCCAGGACTTAAAGGTTAATACTCCAGAAGTTGAGAAGAGCTCCGAAGCTAGGGAGCAGTCGTTCGGGGGTAGAGGCGCCAAGCCGAAGGGTGCAGTGATGTGAAGCCGTGATGACCCCTCCGAACGGAAGACAAAGGCTCTGAAGCCGAAGGACGAGAGTGATAAGACGTTTGGCTTATCTATCTACCTTATAGTGTTTTGCCTTCTATAGCCTTGTCCCTGGTACCGAATAGTTTCCACTATGTCGGTTGTAAACTAGGGGTAATTGGGTCTTTTCCTTATGAGTTTTTACCTATAAATACCCCCCTTTGTACCCTGTAAAAGGGACCCTCGGAGATAAATTATTTAATACACACGTTCGGACTGCTCGAGCTATTACCCTACCCAGAGGTTCGAGGCAGCCTAAAGCACAAACTCTTTGTTTGTTCGTTCTTAATCTCAGAGAACCTGTTGGTGCAACTTTTGCGCCAACAGCTGCAAAAATTATACTCCAATAAATTCTCTATTCCATTTCCTATGATATCACATTCCCTACTTCTCTCCTCAAACCTCAAATACAGGGAACATAACTCATTTGCCAATGCACTAGCTATTCTTTATTGAGCATCATTTTATCAATTACAATTAAAATTCATGTAAATATGGGATAAGAAAATGGTCCAAACATATCATTTAATTAGGTTTTTTGGGATATTTGAGGGTTGAACTGCAATCTATATCAAATATGCTTATGTTTTATCCTTATTCAGTTGTGTTCTTAAATAAAACTTATATATATATATATTGAATAGATTTGTAATTTAGTTATTGTTTTAAATAAAAATAGGATTCAAAAATATAAGGAATGAGTTTTAGGAAAGTTACCGGAGACCGAAGTTGTATAGAGATAAAATCTTTTAGGTTCATTCCTTATACAAGAGATAGGGGGTAAGTTTTAAAAAATTTGTTAGAGATACTCTTAGTTTGTGAACCGCTAAGACAGACAAAACCATTTAGATGGTTATTTATCTAACATCGTATATATGAGGAGGTTAAGAATTCAATTTCATATATATATATATATATATACACAAATGCTATCCTACGCCACGTGTGTAGAATTATTCTACACATGTGGTGTATGAGTATATATATAGAAATTTAATTAGCCTCAAATGTCGTGTGTGTTATACGAGATGTTTGAGTCTGGATTAGGCCTCCAAATGTTGGATAATAGTCTATATCCATTGAATTGTAAGAGATTGGGAATAACAAGTATCCTCTCCTCATATGCTCTTGCAAATATAGCTTATTTATAAGTACAGTATAAATAAGATGTTACCGAACTACACTCAACTTACAACCGACTATAATAATGATATATAGATGGATAACATATTATTTTTGGTCCTTAAAAGTAACTTTAGGGCCTCCGATGCTATATGCAGAACACATAGCATGGTTCGAAGACTCCACGGCTCAAGATGCCTCCGAAGTGATCTTTTAGTCGAAGTCTCAATCGATAAAAAAACTAAGTAGAGAGTTATTTTCCCAAATAAAATCTATACTTAAGGTAATTAAGTAGACTTTTGCAGAGAAAATTTAATGGCTTTAGCCCGGTAAATCCAAATAATCCTACAATGACGACGGGCCCAGGCCTAAGCCATCGTGGGCGGAGGCCTCCGATTCTTATCCCCGGCCATCGCATCTGGGGCCGGGACGCCGCGGTGGTGCTCCGACCGTCCGACGCACGCAGGCACCGAGGCGCGCGCCGCGCACGCGCGGACGTGTGGTACGGTAGCCACGGCCATTTACCGCCGCGCCGCGACCGGGAGCTCGCCTCCTTGCCTTTCCGCCGCGCGCCCGTACGTACGGTGCGGCCCAGCTTAGGTGCACCAGAAAAAGGGACCGTCGGTTGGCGCCTCACCTCACCTCAACCCCGTCCCCGCGCGGAGAAGATCCCCAGTCACCACCACCTCCTCGCTCCAACCACCGTGAAGGTGCAGGCGCGCGGCGCGGCGAGTCAAAAGCTCCAGCCCACGCAGCGCAGGCGGCCGCACGCAGCCCACGCGAGGTGACCGCGAGTGAGTGGAGGGGTGGCTGTGGCTTTCTCTGCGTGAGAGGGGGGATGGGCTCGAACAGCCCGGTGGTGCCGGACCCGTTGCTCGGCCTCCACCTGCCGCTGCGCCACCCTGACGCGCTCTCGCGCCGCGTCGCCATGGCGCGGGACGCCGCCGTCGTGCTCCGCCCCTGGCTCGTCGACCTCGTCCCTCTCCTCATCGTCCTCCTCATCGCCGCGCACGTCCTCGCCCTCGTACGCATCCCGCCCTGCCTCACCCCGCTCCGCCCAGCTGCGCTGACCTCCGCCTTGCCGTGGATTCGGGCTAAATCCGGTTGCTTTTGCTTCTCCGTCGCAGGGGTACTGGATCTACAGGCTCGCCACGGACGGGTCCAGGCAGCCCGCGCGGAGCAAGAAGCACTAGGCGGCCGAAACCTGAAGCACTGCACCCTGGATGTAAGCTTCTTCTCTTCTCCTTTTCGTTTTCCCCATCAAAATTTACCCTTGTAATGTGAATCTGAGATGCTGTGAGGGATAGTCGTTGCGAGAACTGGCACTAGCCTTGATGTGCGGGGAGCACTGTCTGAATGTATTACAGACTGATTTGTTCGAAACCTGCACAATTATGGCTTGGCTATCAGGCAGGTGCTGCTGAGATGCATGAAATGCTAAAATGTAGAGCAATTTCTTTATGGTGAATCAGTGACACTCTACATTTTGGTATTGTTTCCCTTTTGGTCTGAGCTCTGCTCCGAATTCTCTTTTAGTGTACCAAACTGTGGTATGAATAAAAATCTCTTCGTACCTGACAGTATATGGGGATTGGGGACACTTTAGGTTTGATATAGAATATTGGATAGTGGTGTGTATGTTTGGTGGATTAGGATTGATTTTTTCAATACTGCTTTAATATGTTGTCTCTAGTCCTTATTAATTCTAACTTTCTGAATTACATATTCTCACCGAACACTCTATGATTGATGGTTGTTAAGATTTAAGAACTATACTTCTCGAAAACCTGATTTCTCTGACCTATGGATTCTAAGCTGCTTCTGAACCCTTCATGAATGGTACATGTCAAACCTGGTGTACTCATCATTCTTAACATCGATGTGGATGGTCCACTAAACTTTGTACATATTAGTTGAGCATCTCTGTGTAGGACTCATATTCTGAATTAGATGGATTTGATCTCTCAGAGCTTCTCTACTCCCACTCATTATTCTTATGTGTGCTACTTATACATTGTGCCATCTGCCATGAATTCAAGTTGGAAGTTTTACAACTAAGCACTAGCTTTATTGGCTTGCAATTATTGGACTATGGGATGGTAGCAACTAACGAACAAATTTTGAAGTAGTGTTTGTACTTCATTTATTTTAGGTCCTGTCACCGTTGTTGTTCTCTGCTCTCCCATATACATTTGGTTTTGCCAGTGAACATAAGTTTTCGACCCTTCTTGTGCTGTTCATACTTCATAGTTCATACCTTTTACCTATTTGTGCTGAAGCTAAATTTATGACAATAAAAATTCTCAAGTATCAATAAAATCTAGTTTATAAGGTTTTTAACTGATCTGAATCTCACATATTGCCCCACACTTAACTTGGAGGTGTAGGAAGAGTTAGGCTTCCAACTTATGACAATTTATCATGCCTCTGCCACTCCAAATTTGATAATCCATTGTTTCTTCAGCTGATATTGGTAAAAGGAAAAGGAAAAAACATTTCTTTAGACTATACAATATTTAAACAGTTGGGTTCAAATGATGGCAATAACATGGATTTTGTCCTCAACAAAAGCTTCTAAAAAAGATGGGGTAGCTCAAACATTGGCAGCTTGTGGGCTATATTTAATTTATGATCAGCAAGAACAACCCGAAGGGATGTCTTGCCATATTTATTCACCATACATTTATCAAGATAATGACTGTTTCTAATGAATTGATGATACATGTACTCGTCGAATGTATCACATTTTTGTTCTTGTGTATATTTCGCATTCTTCTCTGAGGTAACATAGAAGGAAAAAAACTTCTTTCTTTGCTGCAAATACCAGTGTCCAGTGTACTAGGAGTTAATCTCTTATTCTCTTCCCTTCTTTTGTCGGGGGTAGTGGATACAGAATGATTTTATATATAAATAAATAGAACTTTAGTTTCAACTAGTTTTGGCCTTTATGGAAGGCAAATAACGTGTTGGGTCAAACAAGGATCTAACCCAGGCAAGTGTCCTGCACAACGCCAGTTCCCACCACTGAGCCAACACTTGTGCTCCTGTACTGGGTACACACTTGGTCTATAGCAACCATAGTGACTTTCCTATATTTTTTTCAAGTTGTTTGTTATTGTTCTGTTAACACATTTGCATTTTGTTAGTACGGCTACTATTTTCCCATTGCTCAACTCTGTTTGCCCATCTAGCAGATAGAACAAATTTAACTGTTCACCCTGTTCTTTTTCAGATGTTGCATTAGAACATTTACAGTATACTTGGCATTGTGGATGTTTTCGTGCCATTATATGTTTAATAACCTTTACTAAGATGTAACTATAAAAAAATAACTGGCCAAAGGTGTGTATTGGATACCACACCAAATTACCAGTGTTAAAAATGGGAAGCTCAAAATACTGAGGAAACATGTCTGTTGTGAGTTGTCATGGGCATAGGCCTGGAGGCCAAGGCCCACAACCTAACCCAATATATCTATTTCCTAGATTTTAGAGATTAGCTTTTTGAGAGTCAAGTCATGCCATCTTTATAAGGATGAGTTGCATCTCTATTTCATTAAGCAGTGAAGAATTAATCTAATCTCTTTTCAATGTTTATTATCCTAGTATAAAACTCTCCTCTCCCTAACAGCCAACACTGCCCAGCTATCCTCCCAGGCCCCAGCGGTGTTTATCCTGTCGTGAATCCAGTTCACTACATCTGTGTTATGGCTTTCTATTTCTCCTCTTTATGAGTTCTCACCTTTACTGGTGATTGCTGAAACGTCATCTCTCTTTCACTTCCTGGTTCCTGCATTTCGTCCGTTGCACAGAATAGTATCCAATAAACCCTGACTAAAACTGCAAAGCTGAAATTTTGAATGGCTCCAAAGTCCACAATAATTTTCAGTTGTCATGGGTAAGTTGGTTGATGCTTGAAACTAATTGAATCCATCCATTCTGTTGCAGGCTTGCTGATACAGTGATACTGTTTTCCATTTAGATATTGCATCCTCTGCTTGTTGATCTCCAACGTTTCCAATGTAAAGTGTTGGCGTGGAAAACTAGTGAAAGAAGTAGAAAAGGAACCAGTCTCTTCCTGTAGTGATTTGTGCAGATGTTGGTTTCAAAAGTGACATGAGCTGAATATGTGAAAAGAGGACCTTATGATCATAAACAGTTACTCAGTTGTTGAAAAGGTTTTTTCATTAGTTGATCACTCATTTAAAGACAAGTAGCAGGTAGACAGATGTTGATGCCATCTCATCTTTATCTGGTGTGTACATCTTTTTCTTTGCTCGACAGCTTGAGGCTCCATGCTTCTATCATGTCTGAAGAACACCATACAAATAAGTAACCGAGATTCACACGAGCCATGCCACCGCAGCCTGCTTGCGTGACGCTCATGTACACATCTTGATGGTTATTTCTCAGTTCTAGGCGATTACTACATCAATAATATGATCACGACCATTTACATTCCTAGCTCTAGGCGGCCAGATCAGCACACCAGATATTTCTAACGCGTTTTGCAGTGGTGTTCTATCAATCGAAGTGTCGGCGTTTCATCTGGTATCTCTTTACACTAGCTAAACTTTTCAATATCAGAACATTATTCAAGTAGATGCTAGACGCTAGTCGGATAGTGATCTAGCTAGGCACCTGGCCACGTAGCTCGTCGCTTCGAAGCAAATTGCGGCGACAAGGTGCCGCCCGGTGCATAGGACCCGATTTTTGAAACATTATTTGAAAATTATTAAGATCCTTTATAGTCACTCTCACCTTAACTTTATCACTGATACATAGATCCGATAGTATCAAAATCTATGTATCCTAAATCCGATAGTATCAAAATCTATGTATCAGTGATAAAGTCATGATGTCGGAGGAACGAGTTAAAGCAGATACCTAGCTCAAAAAAGAGAGAAAACTAGAGCACACAGCATCTCAAAGAACACATACAAAAGCATGTGCTATATGCAAAGGCAAAGAACACACACACACGCACAAAGAGGCGTGAGGGCAAGGCGAACACAACAATCCCACTACTTGTTGCTTCGTCGGCAGCTGGACATGCTTACGAGACGATGTATCCAGCCATGATATGCTAGTTAATTAACACACCATGGTATGTATGTTTCACAGTGAATGAGTAAACGCGATCCGGAAGAAGAGTGAGGAGATCGAGCCTCCCGTCCAGCTATAGCTAGCTAGCGGCAGACGATGCAGAGAACCACGGCGACGATTATGATCAGGATGAGGAGCGGCAACGAGATGACCAGCACGAACTCCATCAGATCTCCCTGCCTCCGATCCCTGCAAATCTAACGTAAACCAGCATGCTTCAATTCTGTAGAATGGGCAACAGCAAAATTGGTGGATTTATTTATCTACTCGGGTCGTTCCGTGACCTAAATCGATCTGCAGCGAGACAATAGCAGCTGCATGCCCATGATCCAACTCTAATTAGATAATGCTATCTCTAATTCCTTATACAGTTATACTACCTCTAGTATAAAAAAATAAGTTGTTTTAGATATGATTCGGATACAAAAAAGTTATTAATTAGTGTGTAGTATTTTTTGTTTGTCCCTACTAAATACAATGCGATAGTAAAAATAGCGTAAAAACAAGAAAAAATAGTACTATTTGAAAGGTATAAATATTCAAAATACATAATAAAATGTAAAACTACCACTCTTGGTACGGGTCTAAAACAAATTGTTTTTTTATACCGGAGGAGTACAAATCCTTGAATTTTAACTATCGTCCTAATATAAGTCATTTTAGAACTTATAGCTTATTTTCTTTCATGTTTATTATTCCCAAATAAATAAATGTTACTTATATCATAAATAAATAACTCATATATATATATATATATATAAACAGTCCTATATATAGCGTATATAAGTGGTATCTTACTTTTTCTTTTCTTTGAACATTATTTATAGACATTACCTCTCTTTAATGGATATTATCTTCAAAATAAATATGTGTCCAAATCTGCTAGCTAGAGCTAATTGCCTAATTACTAGTTCGAACAGTTTGCTTCCGGTTTATATGAAATCGTAGGGACAAAGTTCACAACGATTGCCAGCCTCTCGATTCATACGAACTAGCGTTGGTAATAAGCTGTTTATTCACGGGGGCGAAGCAAATCAGGTTTATTCAGGTGACGGCGAACAGGCAGGCAGGCGGCGCGCGCATGCATGGACGGCGGCAGCTCGAACTCGAATTAAGCGTCCCTGCAGATCGATGGAGCTAGGAGGGGAGGCAGAGTGAGGAGGTGGTACCTGGGGTCTTCTTCGCCGGCGCTCTTCTTGCTGCTAGCTAGCTTCTGATCGACTCAGCTCGTGGTGACAGTCTGACAGAAATGGAGGAGGACGGCCGGCCGGGGAGGAGGAGAGAGAGGGGAATAATGGCCGGTTGCGGTTGGAGTAGAGTAGAGTATAAAGCTGACGAGAACGCCGGGGCCCATCGGGGAAGAAGAAACGAAAAGCTAAGACGCGTGGCCAACGCGTGGCGGGCGGCCGCCCGGGAGGCCGGGACTGGGACGGAAGTCACGGAACCGGCGGTGGTCGCAGCGAAGCCGAAGCGTACGGTGCACGCCGTCGTCGTCGTCGGCCGCCCCGTACGTCGCACGGCGTCACTCTTCGCAGCATGCATGCCGCCGGCCGGCCATGATCGATGGGCCGCGGATCGGGGAGAAGTCGATCGCCAGCTCGATCGTTGGTGACGGTGGTCTTGCTGACGCCGACGTACTCAAGCATAGCCAAATTACTTATCTTTAAATCTTTTTAATTAAATATAAATACAAAATTTGTTTTTAAAATAAAATTGATAAATCAGTAGAGTAAATAATGCTAATGATTAAGAAAATAATATTATAAAGTAGTAATTAAAAATAATTATATAAATAAAAACTCTTTATTTCTGAGGATATATAATGAGGTAAAAATAAAATCTTTGTATATATAGAAAAAGTTAAAAAGAATGAAGTAAAACATTTTTATGACGGTAAAAATAAATAGTACAGTATTAAATAGTGATGGCTTTCAATCAATAGATTTTTTTTAATAAAGGAACGAATCATGTATTCCGTCCATTTCGTATTATCATCTATTAGGTTAGACATCTAAATTTGACTAGGTTTAAAAATATATATTATCTAATAAATACTCTAATAAGGTATGTTTTATAATGTATTTAATGAGGTTAATTTGATGTTATAGTTGTTTATATATTTTTTCTATAAAATTAATAAAAGTTAGAGAAATTTAAATTATAAAAAAACAAATAACTTATGATATGTAATAGGGGATTAATTACAGATAATACGCGGCTTCAAATTAAATCATACAGTTCATTCTTACATACATACATTACTACCCGACCACTCTACTTAGCACCTGGCCGGTTCGTCGACCAGATGGATCATGTATATATGATGGTCGATCGATGGATCGGAGCGACTAGGTGAGAATGATCTGGATGAGCATGCATGCATCAACGGCAGACGATGCAGAGCACGACGGCGAGGATGACGACGAGCGCCAGCAGCGGCAGCGATATCACCAGCACCAGCTCCATCGTCGTCTACGTCTCAGCTCGCAATAACGGCCTGAAGCAACAATTAAATAAGCACGATTAATTACCAGCTGCCTCAGCCGGCCTCGACCGACATGAGCAGGAGAAAGCTAGCATCTCTGCGTGCATGCATGCTAGCTAGCTTGCGTACGAACCTGCCTCTGGGACGAGATTATCGATCGATCGATCGATCCAGGCCAGGAGCTCGCTAGCTAGCTTGATGCTTTTTAATTTGGTTGCTCGATCGATCGATCGGTTCGACGACGGGAAGACGAAGCTTATGGCGATCCAGGGGAATGGGCTGGCTGCCTCGCTTGCCGGGTTAAGTAGCTAGCCAGTGATGGATTGATCCCTCTCAAGGTCACGCACGCACGACCACGAACGCTCGGAAGCTAGCTAGGTTACATGAACCCCTCAAACGGATCGATCCGATTAATATAGTTTCTTACAATCAAATCGATAACCATCATTTTTTTATATCGAAAGCTTTTATTAAATTTAAACATTTGCAAAAAATACAATTATTCTAAAAACACTTAAGCCCCGTATATACTTAGTATTAAGCACTCACTCCGGTTAAAAAAATCGTTTTAGGATTGTATCAAAAATTGACTAAAACAAATTATTTTTATTTTATTATGCATTTTAAACAACTATATATTTGATATAGTACTACATTTTTTCTCGTTTCTCGTGTTATGTTTACTCTCGTGCATACGTGTTATATTTAATAAGAACAAACATAAAAAATACTAATTAATTAATTGCTCTTTATTATCTGAAATAATAGACAAAACATTTTTTTAATGAGAGAGATATGAAGTAGTAGATAACCATCAAATAAATAAGGCTTCCTGGTGAAGAGCTTGCTTGATAGTGGTGGAGCATTAAGGTTGAGGTCGACACAACACCTCGGTCGGTCGGTCGGTCGCTTTAATGCTTAATTTGATGCTTCACAGTTCACAGGCTAATTTGATGCAGCTCATAGTTTCTCAAGCTTCAACTTTACCACAGCCGGCCGGCCGTCCGTTTGGATGAAGTTTTTTTTAGACGTGTACGTACGTCTTATTTATAAACCGACACGTGCAGATGAAATAATACGGTGATACTTGTAACGATAACCGTATTCCGTATTCTAAAAGTCAATGCGGAAAAGGAAGCTAAGAATGAAGCGAAAAAACATTAAATTAGCCTTGAAAGGATATATAAGAGCAACCCAACTTATTTAGACCGATCACGTGGAGGAATTAAAAATAACTAGTCTTTTGTTATGCAAATTTACACAATAGCAAATAGTTAAATTGACTGTATTGATGGGAACCACAGTAAAAGTGTAGGTGAGAGAAGAGAGATAGAATAGATAAATTATTTTTTTTATTTCTTATGGGTAGTTCATAATACCATGGATAGCTAAATATATTTCTTTGTTATAGACTAGTTCTACAATATTTATAAATAGCTGAATCTATTTGTTTATTGCTTATGGACCACTACATTGTGGTTGCCCTAACTAGCATCCGGCGTCCTAAAAAAACAAAAGGAGGATGTTCAAGAACTTAGTGAAAAATGTGTTATTATTTTATTGCCAACACAGTATTTTTAAATGTTATATTTATTTTAAATGCTTTTTTACCAAGCGACGAAATATTTTTCACTAAGTATTAAAATACCGTATGATTTTTGTACTATGTAAGACACAATATACGAAGCATTTTCGATCTTAATATCACGTTGTACTAAAAATTAAATTAACAGGAGTATATTTCAATATTTTTAAAAAATCATGCATACCTTCGTAAATAAAATTCAGCTGATATTCAGCTACATGCACAATCCAGCATTGAGGCCCATCCAACAACTGAACAGGGCCTGCGCAAAAAAAACCATCAACAATTTACCCCTCAGATCCATTTTAGAGATTATGGGCCCCCAAACACGAGTCTATAATAGTCATTTCGTCACATTTAATCGGTTTAACTATTTGCTACTCTCTTCGTGTGTTAATTAATGGATCACATGTCAGTGACTCAAATAACTTCATATGTCAGTTAGCATTTTTGTCTTACATGTTAACAAATAATTAAATCTCCCCTTAGTAAAAGCCCATTTCCCTCGAGCCCACACAAACCCACCCCAGTGATCTTCGCCGCCGCGGCCGGCCGGCGCCGGTGAGCGCACGCACGCACACGGCTTCCCAGCGCGAGACGGAGCGGGAGCTGTTCTACGCGCATCCTCCGCCACCGTAGCATCCCCGCCCAGCGACATGGGACGCTGCCCCTCTCGCCTCCGGCTCCGCCGTCTCCTCCTCCGGCACTACCTCCGCCGCCACCGACCTCGCCGCTCGCCCGTTCCTCTGAGGAGGCCGCTCTCGTATTATCCCTCTTCGGCGGCGGGAGATGAGGACGCGGTTGTTGCCTTGTTGGCAGGGTACCTCCATTGTCAGGACAGCGGGAGCTCCTAGGCTTGAGTACAACGGCCGGGCGGTTGGAGACGGAGAGAGAGGTAATCCACTGTCGCGGGTTTCAAGCTCTGGCATGATCTGCTGCGGGAGAGGAGGCGGCAGGAGATGCGGGCAGCCTTGGCGCAGCTGGTTAGTGAGCAAGGTGAGTTTACTATGAGTTTTCGTGATCCTAATTAGCCATCATTCCATGCTCTTAGTCATGCTGTAGCTGAAATGATTGATTTGGGGAGATATACAAGTAGCAGTATTAGTAGTTTTGATCGATATGAATATATGATACAATGTATAGTGTTGGTGTGTCACTCTGCAAGTCTGGAGTCATAACAGGAACAAGATCAAAAGCAATGTAGAAATAGTTAGTCGTTGGCTAGTATATTTGGTAAGTATTATTACTGTGGTGCGTTTCGAAAACATCTGCCTGCATGTAACAAATTAACAACAACAGAAAATTCCACATTTAATCTTATTGCACTTCCTGCTGTACGATCTGGATCTGTGCCTACCCTCTGTGAAATTTTGTGGAATGGATTCACCGATTCAGAGGGTGTGATTTTAACTGTTCTGTATGGGATGCTCTGGCAAATAGTTATGCTAGGTCTCAGATGGTTCATGATGCTCTTTATGTTCTTAGTAAAATGAGCAGCCTAAACATGCAAATCTCGGTATTTGCCTATGACAGTTTATTGTATGGCCTAAGGAAGACTGTCATGTGCTATGGGCTAGGGCCGCCAGGCCCAGGAGTGAACAGTACTGCATGGGTTCACGTGAAAAATACCCGTGGATAAAGTGGCCCCGTGGATAGAGTCTTTAGCATTTAAGTCAAGAGATTATTATATGTAGTTAGGATATCTTTAACGGTCCTTAAAAATAGTAGATTAGATCAATAGTAAGTCGAGTCAGTTTCAATTATAAGCCTTATATAAAGAGCACAAGTATTCAACAATAAGGAAAGCAATAAGAAATCAATCTTCAATCTCTACTCCATTTCTCTAAATCTCCCTCGATTCTCTAAATCCTTCTCGTTCTCCACCATAGCTCGGCAATAAGATCAGCCTTGTGTCGGCTGTATCCGAGACTAAGAACTACGTAGTCGAGGGTTTACTGCCCTAGGTGCCAACACCCTTTACAACTTAGTATCAGATTCCAGGTGTTCTACAACCACCTCTATCGTGTCGTCCCCTTCGGTGTCGCGGACAGATTCATCCGACATGATGATGTCCAACCCGGTGGATCTTTTGGATCTCATCCAAACGCTTGCGAGTCGATCTAGGCTCTGCAGGCCATGGTCGCAAGCAATACCTCCGCCATCCGCGCACTGGAGGCGCAACACTCGGACTCAGCTGCCTCAACCCTCAGGCATGAAGACGTCAACCAAGGGGGAACATCACAACGACCAGTCGCCACGATTCCAGAAGATGGATTTCCCCAAATACGATGACATATCGGATCCCCTCGCTTTCATTAACCACTATGAATCCTATTTTCATCAGCAACACATTGTGGAGGAGGCGAAAGTCTGGATGACGTCCTATAATTTGGAGGATGGGACGCAGATGTGATATATCCAACTCCAACAGGACAAGGGTACAACATGTGTTAGAAGAATAAGTCAATGGTTGTTGTGTAATAGAGTTCGAGCTTAGACTCCTAGATATTGTGTGGTAATCATGCCCACGAGAACCATGTATGGTGTTAGTTAGCGTAGAAACTGACATGGTCTTGTATGTCCACTAAAACCGGATCACAGATGTAACTTCTTTTTGCTATCATTCTAATTATAAGTAAAGAACTGATGAATTAAGTGAGCAACCTGAACAAGTTCTGCAACCAGAACCAATTCCAGCTGCCGGGGGAGTCAAACAACACACCATGACAACTAGACTTCGAAATAACATTGTGCAAGTGAAAGAGTTCAAGGATGGAATAGTGAGGTACCCACAAAATGCTAGAGGCTTTACCTTTTCTGTTACTGACACAAATCCGACAATGGCACTTGCAGCTGTCACAGAACCGACAAGTCTTGAGCAGGCACTAACTGATCCAGGCTGGAAGAAGGCTATGGATGAAGAATACTCAACTTTAATGAGGAATCATACATGGGACCTAGTTCCACCCAGAAAGGGAGTAAATCTGATTGATAGCAGATGGGTTTATAAAGTCAAGAAGAAAGTAGATGGTTCAGTTGAGAGGCTGAAAGCTAGACTAGTTGCAAAGGGATCTAAGCAAAGGTTTGGCATTGATTACTTTGATACCTACTCCCCGGTTGTCAAACCAACAACAATCAGAATCATATTGTCACTAGCTATTTCACAGGGCTGGACCATGAGACAAATTGATATTTAAAATGCATTCCTACATGGTGTATTGCAAGAAGAGGTGTACATGAGGCAACCAACAGGTTATGCAGATTCAGATAAGCCATCAAACTATATATGCAAGCTAGAAGGCACTCTATGGGCTCAAACAAGTTCCAAAAGCATGGCACTCAAGGTTGACTGATAAATTGCAGGAACTTGGTTTTAAAGCTTCAATAGCAGATGCCTCATTATTTATATTCAGAGAAGGGCGCACAACTGTCTTTATGCTAATCTATGTTGATGATATCATTATTGTAAGCTCCTCAACAGCTGCTATAGAAAGGCTTATTCAAGAGTTGAGAGATTTTGCTGTCAAGGATTTGGGGCCACTAGCATATTTTCTTGGTATTGAAGTTCAGCAGATTAAGAATGGTATCCTACTCTCACAGAAAAGATATGCTCAGGATCTGCTGAAGAAGCCAAACATGGAAAATTGCAAGCCTATTGCAACACCAATGACAACCAGTGAAAGATTGTCAAGAGATCAAGGAAAAATGCTCAATGAAAAAGATCAGTTCAGATACAGAAGTATAGTTGGAGGGTTGCAATATTTGACAATGACAAGACCTGATCTATCATTTGCAGTGAACAAAGTGTGCCAGTATATACAAAGACCAACAGACTTGCATTGGGCAGCAGTCAAAAGGATACTTAGATTTATTGAAGGAACAATTGAGTGTGGGCTAAATATTCATCAATCCAAATCACTCATGTTGTCGGGGTTTTCAGATGCTAATTGGGCAGGTTGCATTGATGAGAGACGCTCAACAAGTGGTTTTACAGTCTTCCTTGGCTCAAACCTGTGTCATGGAGCTCTAGAAAACAAGCATCGGTCTCAAGGTCAAGCATGAGTCTGAATACAAAGGTTTAGCAAATCTGACAGCAAAACTGATTTGGATACAATCTCTACTCAAAGAGCTCAAAGTGTTCCTGAGTAAGCCACCACGACTGTGGTGTGACAATCTCGGTGCAACCTACCTGACTACCAATCCAATGTTTCATGGAAGAACTAAGCATATTGAGGTAGATTTCCATTTTGTGCGTGAAAAAGTTGCAAGAAAAGCACTCGAGGTACGGTTTATATCCTCTGAAGATCAATTGGCTGACATTATGACCAAACCTCTGTCTAGAGCTGCATTCATGAAGATCAGTAACAACCTCAACTTAAGAAATCGAAGTTGTGATTGAGGGGGACTGTTAGAAGAATAAGTCAAATGGTTGTTGTGTAACAGAGTTTGAGCTTAGACTCCTAGATACCGTGCGGTAATCACGCCCACGATCAGTGATGAAAAAATCGGCCGATTCACCGATTAATCGGCCAGTTAATCGGTGATCGGCCAGACTTCAGTTAATTTAACCTGTTATCGGTATATAAATCGGTGGACCGATTAATCGGTGGTCAACCCGATTAATCGGCATCTACCGATTAATCGGCCGAAGAAAAGGGTTCTGTTTTTCCCCTTTCCTCCTCTCCAGCATGCGCCGACTCTTCGAGTCCCTTCGTCGCTAGATCTGCGCTGCCGCCTCGTTGAGGCCACGCGCCGCCGCATCGTTTTGGCGGCGTCGTCGCCGCCGCCTCGCCGGGACCGCGCTGCCGCTGCGTCATTCCCGCGCAGCCCGCCGCCATTGCCTGATCCACGCCAAACGGCCGCATCGGGCTCACGCCCATCTACACCGTCCGACAGCATGCTGGTTCTTTCGTTGAGAGGCAGAGAGAAGGAGAAGAGAAGGAGCACTTGCTTCTTTGCTTGATGCAGGGAGAACTGAAAAGTCAGGATTGAGAGAGAAGGCAGGATTGAGAGAGAATGAGAGGGGGAAGAGATAAAGACAGAGTAGGCGTAACCCTACACCTCCTGCCCATATGTAAAATGCTTTTACCAGCAGCTTTCACTCTCTCTGATGCATTGTCTTTCCAATGCACTTCACAACTGTTGGGAAGACTACTCTGTCCAATGCACTTTAATGCTAGCCGACAGTTGAGAAAAAGAGGAGATGCAGAAGACGGTCAATGTCTATGTTTATCTTAAAACTATAACTGATTTGCATGTTAAATATAACCGATTAATTGGTTGATCGATTAATTCAGTTAATCTTCCGATTAACCGATTAATCTCTACTCAGCAGTTGGCCGATCAGTTACTGATCACCGATTTTTCTAACATTGCCCACGTCGCCGGCCCAATTAGCGCTACCAGTGCCCCCGCCATTGACCTCTGCGACAACACCGGTCACGGTGGAGGACCGGCCAGTAAAACGGTTGTCCCAAGCGGAGATGGAGGAGTGTCGTCGTCTCGGGCTCTGCTTCAATTGCTATGAGAAATTTGGCCCCAACCACAATAGGGTTTGCCAGCGCATCTTCCTCCTCGACTTGGCCATCGACAACGACTCTGCACCAAACGAACACACAGACGCTAAGCCTTAGATCTCTTTGCATGTCCTCACCAGTGTCCATGTGTGGGAGACAATGCATGTGCACTTGCAGCTGGGCGACATCTCGCTACTTGCCCTCCTCGACTCCAAAGCCACCCACAATATCATCTCTGAGGAGGTAACCGATCGAACCACCCTACATATACTCCCTCACGGCTAGATACAGGTCAAGATGGCCAACAGTGAGATCGTCTCATGCCTGGGTGTGTACCACAACACCGTTTTCAATATCGGCGACGAAGCTTTCCAGCGGATTTCTATGCGTTGTCTGTGGTCGACTATGACAGTGCTGGGAACGCAGTGGCTAGCATCACTCGGGCCGATCACCTAGGATTTAAGTGCTCTCACCATGTCCTTTTGGCGCAGGGATCACAAGGTCTGCTGGCGTGGCCTCGCTAGTCTACCACTTGGGAAGACATCGACAACTCATCACCCACTTTGCGAGCTCAAAGATGAGCTGCTTATCAAGGGGGGAGATGTCATGTGCTATGGGCTAAGGCTTCCAGGCCCAGGAGTGAACAATGCCGCGTGGTACTGTTCACGTGAACAGTACCTG
The DNA here is from genome assembly GCA_019279435.1 of Zizania palustris. Lineage (NCBI taxonomy): Eukaryota > Viridiplantae > Streptophyta > Magnoliopsida > Poales > Poaceae > Zizania > Zizania palustris. The sequence goes on from JAAALK010000080.1 coordinate 13,575,867, forward strand.
CGGGTAAAGTGGCCCCGCGGATAGAGTCCTTAGTGTTTAAATCAAGAGATTATATTCTGCAATTAGGATATCTATAGTAGTCCTTAAAAATAGTAGATTAAATCAATAGTAAGTCGAGTCGGTTTCAGTTGTAAGCACTATATAAAAGGCACAAATATTCAGCAATAAGGAAAGAAATAAGAAATCAATCTCCAATCTCTACCTCATTTCTCTAAATCTCCCCCATTTCTCTAAATCCTTCCTATTCTCCACCATAGCTCGGCAAGACGATCAATCCCGCGTCGGCTGTATCCGGGACTACGAACTACGCAGTTTAGGGCCTGCTGCCCTAGGTGCAACGCCCTTGATAAAGACAGACATGGAATTGGAGCTTTTTGAAGAAATGGAATTGTGTGGCATCTCTCCCTGTGAATATTCACATAGTATTCTCATTGATGGCCTCTGCAAGCAAGATAAGGTTGGAGAAGCTTTATCTTTCGTAATTCCTACAGGAAGCTAGGAAGCAGGGAAAGATTAAACCCTTAGGAATGACCGTTCACATCCTCAAGCCAAATTCAGTAACCTACAGTGTCATTATTAAAGGACTTTGTAAGAAGCTCAGAATCAATGAGGCTACCAATCTTCTCAGTGATTTGGATAGAGAAGGTGTTAATGCTGGCCCAATAACTTACAATACCCTTATACTAGGTTTTTGTGAAGCACACGACATTCAGATTGCTTTCCACATACATGACATTATGTTATGTTGTGGCCTTGTGCCAACTGCCAACACCTGTTACCAGTGTTTACAAATCGTCCAATTAGTTGCGATTAATCGCGATTAATCGGCCTGGTCGGTTTTGTGGACACGACCAGATGCTCCGACCCGATCAGCACGCCCAGAAACTTGGTCGTCCGATTAGTCGACGATTAGGGGCAATTAGTCGGCCGATTAGGGAGAAAACAGCGACCAGTCGACCAGTTCACGTTTATGATTTTAGTGCGCATGTTCTTGTTCTAGTGGGCTTTTTACCTAGCCTGTTAGGGTTAAGGTTATTTCTCTTTTTGACCTAGCTGCACAGTCTCCTTATCTCCTCCCTTGTCCACCGCCTGGGTCTCACGCCGCCTGCATGCTTGTCCAGCTTCGCTGCACGCACGCCGGGCAAAGCTCCAGCCGATGCCGCGTGCACGCTGGGCGAAGCTCCAGCCCACATTGTGTGCCGCCCATCCTATTCCTCTTGTGCGCCGCCTAGCCTATTCCCCTTGTGCGCTACCGGGCCACTTACACCGCATGTCCAGCTGACGCAGATGCGCACGCCTTGTCCAATGGTGCTCTAGCTGAAGCTCCCGCCATCCAGCGGCCAGCTAGCCAACGCTCCAGCGGTGCACGGCCAGCGCTCCAACCATCCAACGGCGCGCAACCATGCTCCAGTGGCGCGCGCATGCTTCGGTGGCCAGCATGTGCTCAAGTGCACGCGTGCTCTAGGCCAAGCCATCCATAACGCTCATGTTCTGGTGCCTGTTCCAGCCCTCCGGTCGTCAAGACTCAAGATCCTCCTCCTAAGGTGAGTGATTCTTTTCAGCTAGAACCCTAGGACTGACTACACGACTAATCGGCCCTGGTCGACGACTAATCGCAATTAGTCACCTAGTCGGTCCCATGGCGACTAGGTTCGATTAGGCGACTTGTAAACATTGCCTGTTACTTATAACTTGCTTATTAATGTGCTGTGTTTGAACGGAAAATTTATTCAAGTAGAAATACTTTTAGAGTCCCTCAGAGAAAAGGGCATTAAATTGAGAAAAATTTCCTACACAACACACATCAAAGCTCATTGTGCAAAAGGAATACCTATCAAAGCTATTTTGTTAGTCAATAAGCTTCTAGAATGCAGGGTTTGAGGCTTCTATTGAAGATTTTGCGCAGCAATGAATCGACTTAGCACAATACAATTTGCCAAAGAAGCCTTTATATTTGTGCAGATTATGCTATCTGCTGGAGTGCTGGTATTTGACCAGATACTGAAATTTATTATGTGCTAGGTAGAGCTATGCAGAAAAGAAATGACTTTGGGTATCTAGTTATCTACTACTGCATGTGTTTGCTGTCAAAACTGGTATTTAATACCTTGAGCATGTGAGTGGGATTGCATTATCGCTTTACTTTACAGTGTACATTACCCTTAACGACTAATTTATATTATACTTTTCTATTAATGTTTGGTCTTTTACTGGTTTTAAAGGTAATATGTCACTGTGTCTGGATAGTTGAGAGAACCAAAGGATCCATATGTTGTGCCGAAGTGTAAGATTAAATCAATCTTTTATATCAAATCATGGGATCAGAATTTCTAAGAGCCTAAGATCATAGTTAACATCTTGTTTCTCCCCTTTTGGCAGTTCCCAGACTGAATACATTATGATGATGTTTTTAGCTAAATTTGCAATGGCAAACATTTCTTAGGTAACTGTTTGTAATGACCTAGTCATTCACTGTTTTTGTTTTAAAGAAAACCATATTGTTGTTATGTATTCTGATTTTGGAGTAATATAAATATTGGTAAGTTTTGTTTGCTTGACAACTATTGAAACTTGGTTGTTGCATTTTCCTTGCATACTTGCATGTATATATAAATATATTAATATATGTAAAGTACACATGTAGAAAGATAAAATATCCAAAGCTGCTGAACCTGGATACACGCAAGTATTCTTTTGTTCATACCCAACCAACTAAAAATATGAACAAAATGGCTTCTTTTGTTCAAAATTCAAATGTCTTAACTTGGCTTAGTCATCCTTTAACCTTACATCATGGAACATTAAATTGCTTATTTCTGTAGGTGTATGTCGAATGGATTTGTTCTTGTTTCAGCTGAGTTTCATATTTGTTTACTGGTAAGATTGCTTCAATTTGTTCTTATTTCAGCTGTAGGTGATGAACACTTGTTTTATAAACACCATCAACATTGTTATACAAGAGAATAGTTACTTCATCTTCTTTATCTAAGCTCATGAATCAATATCTAGGATCCCACCATGCAATACTCAGGTTATGTTGACATAAATCAAGCTCCATATCCTTTTTTGGCAATCATCATGTATACAAACATCGTAAATTTCATCCGTGTGTTCTTGCAAACGAAAGAATAATGAAAGAATGCTCAGTGTCACTTTGTGTCTTGTCATTTTATTCTAAGTTTCTAACTCAGAGTCGAATATATGTCCACTATGGTGCTATCAGTAAGCAGAGTTTATGAGTCCTGCCATACTTTCTGAAGAATGTTTTGTTCTCTCATTCTTAGATCCATCAATGAGGAGGCAGATAGGCAGATGGCATTATGGTGACCCGTCACTGTCGGCCATCTGTGGATCATTGGTGGATGGAGCAACAGAGCAATAAAGAAAGTAACATGAATGTGATGTGCTTGCTAGTCGTTGAGAAGCCATGGAGCCAGCTAAATCTCACTTGATGCTTGCTGGATCACTGTTCCAATCTATCCTGTATTCCTGTGCTGGTACAAGTACAACATTGAGAAATGACTTACCCATTGTGCATGGCAGGGAATGTGAAATTCCGATGTACCAACAAGGATGCCACAGCGGTGGAACTTTGGCCGTGCAACGACAAGTTCTTGGTCATTGAATGGTCACTGTGCGGGCATCGTGGAAAACCAAGTTGATCTGAGGGAATCCATGAAGCATGAGAACCACCTACTTGTCGGATGGAAGAGGACAAGGATGAGGCTAGCTCTCCCAGTTTTCCCACCCAAGGGCATCTTGTCTGGTGGCCCCCAGGATCTCTAGTCTAAGCCCCAGAGATCTCTTCTACCAAGCTAGCATCTCCTGAGATCTCAGTTACAATCTGGTGCGTGACCGAAAGCCACAACTTCAGGGCTTAGCTTGCTAGAATGGTAGATGTCTACCCTTGTTTTGTTGTTTGTGTCCATGTGCTTTAGTCGTTTTCCATCCTTTGCAGACTGGGGTTCCTACGTTGCCCTCTTTATGTCGTTTGTCTAATTGCTTGCTTGCACATTGATGTTTTACAGTTCCGTGTTCGTACGTAATCAGACCATGATTGTTAGTCAGAAACAATAGCACTTTGCATTAAGATGTACAGAATTCTTGATGCAGCCAAATTCTGGATGGACAACACCTCAGGCTTGCCATCACAGTCCTGAAGAGAGTTGACACTGTTTTTACTTGAGAACATTGTAAGCCTGGTCACCACCTGTGTGAATCTTTAGCTCTCTGTGAATTGATATCACTTACAATCTTGCATTCTTCACTTGTACCATTTTCTTTTTACAGGAAATGAGCCAGAATTTGGAAGCTAGATGGCACTGTGCAAGCGTGCATGCAAAGTGTAAAGCGTACTGGCGCCAAGTGTGCATGCAATCTGATGCCCAACACGCTCAAGGACGACGTGCTAGAGGACAACCGGGTAAAAGCCTCCATTGTTGATGATTTGTAGCATGAGGGAGAGGGACAGTTCACCGTGGTAAAAGGCGGTAAGATACTCATGGCAAGCTAACTTTGTCCCTGATTTTACTGGTGGTGTTCAACCCACAACACGGCCACACCAAGCATCATCACGTACAAGCTCAGCAGACAGATGGATGGCATTTCTCTCTGTTACCTGAAACGGATTGGCCGTTTCAGTCTTTCAGAAGGCAGGGTTGGAGCAGAATCATGGGCCAGGTGCTGCGCCGGCATGACCGTGTCCCTGCCGTTGCCGTGTACGTACGCTTCAGGAAGCGACACACTTTCTCGCCGTCGTCGCCCTGCCCCTGCTGCTCGCTGCTGTTTTGCCGTCCACCACCAGTGGAGGCACCGACGTGCAGGTGCATCCGGCCTGTCGTTGTTGGCGAAAGCTGCGGCAAGACGGTGTCAGCTGAAGAAAGGGAGATACTGCGTCTGCGTTACACCACTCTGCCTCCTAAATCGGACGTCATGTGTCCACCGCATGAATGATCTCTTGCTGCCTCGATCTCGATGGATCGATGACGGCCGACCTGGACCTCACGTAACGTATAGTAGCTGCGTTTTCGTGGAGGCTGATCAAGCTCAGCTCCCGTTCCTGTCTGAGACGGAGCAGGCACGCAACGCTGGGCGCCCGCCTTTCTGTCGCGCGGTTGCCGGCGCCGCCGGAGCTGAACCCGTCGCCGGCCGGCCGCCCGGTCCGGGCTCTGCTCTGATCTGTCTCGCACTTCCTCTGCGCTTGCTGCGCTTGCTGCGCTTGCTGCTAGTGTTAGGCTTTGTTTGGTTGGAAAGCAGGATTGAGCAGGATGGATATAATGAAATAATTTTATCTTAGCTTTTAAAGAAAATATAACTTTATATAGTTTTAGGGGTGCGATGATTTTATTTCACTTTAGTATCTTGTGTCCCCTATCATCCTCAAGTAAGTGTGATGACTGTGTAATTACACAAGGGAATATTCTTTTATGAACACTACTAAATCACATTTTGATCAATTATATCTATGTTTCACAATGTAAGTTCTTTGAGTTTTTTAAAGTCAATTTTCTTTAATTTTGATAAAGTTTAAGTAAAAATATATTATCATCAACAACATTAAACAACCACACGATTAAAACATATTTAATAGTTAATTTAATAAAATTAATTTGATGTTGTAATTGTCAGTATATCTTTTCATAAGATTAGTCAAAATTGAAACTTTAATTTAAAAACAAAGTCAAACGACTTGAATTGTGAAATGAATAGTACATTAGTACATTAGTGGTTCCAAATGCCGGTTACGTTCCAAAATAATAATTAGTCCCCTGTTCACTAAACTTTGTGTAACCAGGAGCCGTGTTTGATTATTATTGTCAGTGTCAACTCAGGATAACCCACATATATATATATATATATATATATATATTTGCATATTGGGAGCGCACAAAGTCAGCCACTCGCTTGTGGTGGCCGTCTGACTTTTGACTTGGATAGAACTCGCTGTCACTCTTTTGAGAGTGTTTATAATTATAACAATTCAGTTTATTTTTATAACATGAAACAAACAAGTTAGCTTAGTATAATTTAGAGCGCGGATTATAATAATTTAGTAAGTTAATACAACCGAATTTTTTATAAACTAGATTGTTATAATCTCATTTTGACTTATCTTGCTCAAATTATATCCTAATTAACAACCGGTCATTCCTGTTTTATCCAACCAATTAACCATCCGAGGCATCTCCAAAAATTGGTCATTCCAGCGGGCGTGTGTTCCAACGGCGTGGTGTGTGTGGGTTAACACCTTGACGTACAAATGGAGAGAGGGAATTAAAAATAGGGGGAAATTAGTCTTTTCTTTTGCCATAAAGTTAGTTTATGAGTGTTTGTTTATTTGCAACTAAGTAAAGTAAGGGTGTGTTTGGTTAAGTTGTTGATTCTAAAAAAGCCGTTGTAAGTTGTGAGCTATAGAAAAGCTGTTGTGAGTTGTGAACTATAGAAAATGAAAGTTGTTTGGTTGGAGTGGTTGTGGATATCTATTTTGGTAATAATGTCTGTAATACTCCTGATGTTTGGTTACACAATTAATATGCACTCAATATAAACAATTATTTTTTTAATGATATGCATTTAGATCATTGTTGTAATAAGAAAACTAAAATAAAATTATTTATAACTAAAATGTATTTATGTTTTCTAACAATCATATATTAACTTTTATTCTTTAAAAACTATTTAGTTTCAAGTAATCTATATTAACAGAATGGGTATTTCACTAATGATAAAGGCATGTAATTTCTACCAAAAACTGGTTGTGAGAATCCATGAAATCTGGAGTACCCTCAACTTCTTATTTGCACAGTAAAAATCTGCAAATTATAAAAAAAACTAGATGCCCCAAAAAACTATTTGGTTCAGATTCCAACTTCTGAGCCGAAAGTTGGTTCTAGAATCTGAACCAAACGTACCTAAATTCTCTAGCTAGCAAGAGGCTGAAACAAATAACCTCAATGCTAGCAGAGGGTATCCTACTAAACTTTGTAGGATTTCTACAAAGCCAAAATGTTTTATGATAAAAAACCTAAATCCTTTCCACTTTAATTTATGATATTGGAGCAATTTTCCCAACTAAAAAAAGATCATTATATTAATTTTGCTGGTCAACTTTGTTTGGGCAAGCTAGCTGCTAGTGGCGTCGGGTCAGGGAAGAGATCATCAATGTCATTTTCCATAACCTATCCGATTCCGATTGATTTCATAGTGCCTCAAAAAGGACCCTACATTTTTAGATTTTTTTTATCTAGTGCCACTTTTCAATGCTACCAGCAGTATTATATATATATATATATATATATATATATATATATAGGTTTGGACATCGCCAGATGTTTTTAGAGCTACAAGAAAAAGGACTCTAGCGACTGGTTTTGCTGCTCTCATTTTCATGGCAGACCTGACAAAACACACCAATACAATAAACTATTTTAAGCTCTGAATGCACGTGTCATTTTGCATCTAGTTATGAAAATTGTGTCGGTCCCATATGAGTGTATGACATGTGGTTTCTGGGCTCAGTTGTTAAACACACAGGAACGTGATAAAAAAATAAACATCACTCAACTTTTTGGCATAAGAAAAAAAATTCCATCCATAAAACATCGAAAATGCTTCGTCACGGCTTCATATAAATTAAAAAAAATCGGACGGTCTTTCAACGCTTATTAAAAATTATTTCATCACTTATAAAAATATTTTAAACAGATGCAACGATCGGCGATTTTGTTTACGACACCAAGAAACCACTATATCCAACACCCTTGTTTTTATGGTTTAATAGCTGGAACACCCAACGTTTCATACGTGTGAGCGAAATGTTTCAACTTAGATTTGACCATGGTTTCCACTTTATTGTTTATCAAAACATCTTTATACAAGTGCTGAGGTATCTTTCACTGAGTGCTGAAATACATGCGTGTGCCTTTTGATCGTAATAATAAGAAAGAAACATATATATCTATCTATTGTATGCTGTTATACTCTTTAAGAAAATGTGAAACATCTAAGTTGAACACTGTTGGCACATCATCATAAAGCAGAGATAATAATCATTTGGAAGACAAAAGGAGAGGGGAATTAAAGAAAGAGATGAGAGAGGGGGGATGTTTGGAGATTGCATGGTTTTCCCAATATAATAGTGGCCAGCACACTAGAGGCCAAATCATTCCAAGCAGGTGCCCATGTTGGAATTCAGCTCCGTTGGTCGGTGGCCTTAATCCGTTTAAGATCATTGTGCCTAAAGAAAACTGACCTCCCTCCATGCTACAAGAAAATAATAAAATTATATCGCCCTTTTTAACTTCCATCGGGCTGAAAGAGTCAACGAATAACTTCCGTCGACTTTTCACTGTGGCCAACGGAAATTAAAGGGGAAATTTCTCTCGTCCGGTAAAGACATTTAACTTCCGTTGGCCAACATTAAAACCGACAGAAGTTAGTGGGCATTAACTTCCGTCGGCTGACCACAGCTGACGGAAGTTAAGGCGGTTTGCCCATGGCAAAAACCCTTAACTTTCATCGGCCCACGCCTGACCAACGAAAATTATGGCGGTTTTTACTAACGTGGCACACGGAGCCGATAACTTCCGTCGGCCACGTGGAGCCAACAGAAGTTAGCTAATTTCCGTCGGTGGCCGATGAAAGTTAGCTAATTCCCGTCGAAGCGCTTTCGTCCGTCAAATACTGACGGAAGTTAGCCTTCTGTCGACAAAAATTAGCTTCTTCCGTCGAGAAAGGCCTAACTTCCGTCGGTTTCGGCCGACGAAAACTGTCTAGTTTGTTGTAGTGCCAGTTGCATGTATAAGTTGTTAAAGTCTTCTAATCACTTTTTATTTATTTTTTTCTTCTTATCCATTATGTCGTCGTAGGTACGAGACACCATGTGTCATTCTTCAGTTAAATATGAGTTATGCCTATCTTTCGCCTAACCATGCATGAGTGAGGTGGCATGGACATGTTGGTTGTAGGCCTAACGACTACGAGGGTCATTCTTTGTGACAACAATACTCCTCTCGAGCACGAACATAACTCGGTCAGATATGGTCATGCAAGATTTTCGAACAAAATAATAACATGATCAATGAGAACAACGTAGTGAACAGATAGGCATGTCATGGATTAAGTGTGATCATATCGCCTTGTATTTAATACACATGACTGATAAGAATAATCTTATATTATATCTAGGTGATCTTCCTTATATGTTTCCATCATCATATATGTTCCATTCCATCGATCAAACGGATATGAAGGGTATGTATGTTCAATAGAAGATAGATGTTCCATCATATCTGATAACCTCAAGACGCTAACTATGAGAAAACGTCTTGGGATGGTGAAACCGATGATAGGACAAGACATTAGTGTATATAGGCTAGACACGGTAATGATAATGATGTAGGTAACAAATATTATATTGTTCTTCCTGATCAAAGCTCTTAGTAAGTAGTATAAAATGGGCTAAATGAAACTGAAATAACAAGCTGAGCCAATAAGCAACTCAAGCTAACATAAGAAGCTAACTCATATGAGAACACTAAGCAAATATATGCAAATTTTGTAACAACGATTATACGCCCAAATATTATCGATTAACGTAATAATTTACCTAATAAAATTGATGTCCAAAATCATTATACTACTGGTACTGGTAGAATGCACCATAACCATGGTAAAAAAGCATGCATTTGATGGACAGCTTTTCTCTGTGTGATATTTCTCTCCCTTGCACATGAAAAAGTGGCTTATATTATATTATATATAACATTTTTTTGTCATTATACATGGTCTAAGACAGACTGAGAGCATTCACGATGGTTGTCTCAAATAGCTAGCTGGTGTGGAGCTGAGAGAAGAATAAAATAATAATTTATTTCACCACTAGTATTTGATCACACGCGTAATACACTTAGTTTCTTGGAATACGTGAAATCTCCTATCGATTAGCTCGTCGCTAGTTATTCTCTTTTTTCCCATATTTTCTATCCACGTAAGAAAGAGAATAAATCTAACTAGTGAAATAGACAACCATTGGAGATGCTCTGAAGCTTCAATCAAAAAAAGGTGATGCCTCAAAAAAGCACATTAATTGAAACAGGGCGTCGAACTAAGGGCATTCTCAACCAAGAAACCATCTAGTAGTTTCTATACACACCATGTCACTGAGAAACTACTCATAAAAACTCACTGTCACAATGCATGGTTTCTTGTCTCTATTTATTTTTCCCTCTTTTGCCCAATCATAAATAAGTGGGCTCCATCTATAGAAACTACTACACTCTCTCAATGCATGTAGAGTGGTTTCTTCATCCTTGGTATTAGTGATAGAAACCATTTCTTGCATGAGAAACCATTTCCTCAACTTTTCTCCTCTTTCCTCATTAACTCTCATGCCACATCAGATTTTTGCTTATGTGGACTACTATTTAATGCTATAGAAACCATCCTAGTCATTGCATTGGAGATGCCCTAATAAAACAATCAAGGTCGTCAAGAAACTGATCCAATTCAGCTTCTACTCGGACATTATTATACCCAAGAATTAAGGCTAGCAGCTAATATATAATGGTTGTCCCTGTTCTTGTTTCTGTTGTGCGACTTTAGCTGCAGCAAATTGCAACGGCTAGATCAGGGGGCCTTCTTCGTTTGTGTGTATATATATATTTCCATAAAGTTGATGAGCCTAATTAAGTATTCCTGTGATATATCTATCCACCACTTTGTTCCAACTTGATATCGGGGGAGGAAATTTCATGCTCCTAGCTAATTTTCAGTGTTTGCAACTGTGCATTGCACAATGTACACGGTCCAAACCAAAAGGTTGTGCAATGTGTACTGGTGATCACATGGCCCCTTTAATTTGTTCTTAGACTATTAATGTGCAGACAAAGGAGTCTCCATGTGTACAATCCAATAGCAAAATATTCCCACCGCGTTTCTTCGCTACCGGAAAACCAAACTTTGTCGAGTGTCTAAAATTTTGTTGAGTGTATTATTTCGGGCACTCGGCAAAACTAAGTTTGCCGACTGTTTTTTAAAAAACATTTGGCAAATAAAAACACTCGGTAAACAAGCTACTAACGAACGTCGTGACGGCGTGCTTGCGCGGATAAAAAAACTTTTTTAGGGGTTTGCCGAAAAACACTCGGCAAAGACAGTAGGTTTTCCGAATGTTTTTTTTAAAAAAAACACTCGGCAAACCCATTTTTTTTGTTTTGTGAACCATTGTTTCGAGTCTACGTGATATTTCCAATTTGATTTTAACTTGAAAAAAATCAACAATCAAAACACAACATATATTATCTCATGTAAAAATTCCACATTTTGTTGGTTCAGTTTGTTATTTTTAAATTATTAAGTATGTTTCTAGGATTTAAATTGAAATAGGTGAAATTTGAACTACGAATGCCTAAAATAATAAACCAAAATTATATAAAAATCATATTAAACTTGAATCATTTTTATACTTAGATTTTTTTCTACAATAACAATACATCATAACTTATCTCATGTAAAAATTAAAAACACATTTGAGAGAATTTAAAAAACAAATGTTTGTTGAGTGCCACCTTGAAAACACTCAGCAAACTAAAATTTTTGCCTCCCGCTAATTCTCCCGTCGTTTTTTTCATTGTTCGGCGCCATTTTTTCAGCCTTTGGCTAATGCAATTTACATACATGTCACACATGAAAAGTTTATTAATTATTTCTTTTTTGTACTACATATAATAATTAATATGTCAGCATACAAAAAAAATGGTTGCATGTATATGAGTCCATACATATTAAAAGAATAATATATGATCTATTACCTCTAGTAAATAATAAGTCACCAATATCAAATCTTGGCTATTAGATTATATAGATCCACTACGGGAGAAGTGCACTTCACCGAGTGTCAAGAACACTCGGCAAAGGCATAAACACACTCGGCAAAATGTTCGCCGAGTGTAACACTCGGCGAATAGCACACGGTAAATATTACATCGGCAAATACTTATTTGCCGAGTGTTTTTTATCGGGCACTCGGCAAACTTTTTTTGCCGAGTGCCAAATGTCACACTCGGTGAAAAGAAGGAAAACGGCGCTAACGGAAGTGTTTGCCGAGTGTAAGTGTAAACACTCGGCAAAGAATGAAACCAAAAAATAAAAAAAAATGGGTGGCTCGACGCACGGGGCGGAGCACACCACGCAGGGGGCCACCGCGCACGGGGCGGGGTGGGGCAAGCCGAGGGCGGGCCGGGGCGTGGAGGGCGCGCCAGGGGCGGGGCCGCACGGGGCGAGGCGAGGCTCCACGCCGGGGGTGGAGGCGGGGCGGCGGCTAGACGGGGCGGGGGCTGGGCGCCGCGCCGGGGCGGAGGCGGTGCGGCGGCCAGTCGGGGCGGCGGCGGGGGTGGGGCGGCGCGCCGGGGTAGGAGGCGGGGCGGCGGCCAAACGGGGCGGGGGCGGGGCGCCGCGCCGGGCGGAGGCTGGGCGCCGCGCCGGGCGGAGGCGGTGCGGCGGCCACTCGGGACGGGGGCGGGGCGGGGCGGGGGCGGGACGCCGCGCCGGGGGCGGGGGCGGGGCGCGGCGACGGCGGCGTGGCGGCGGCGGCAGCGTGGTGTCCGGCCAGTGGTGGAAGAGGAGGGAGGAGGGAAGAGGGAGAAGGGAGGAAGGAGAATGGAGTGTGGAGGTGGGGAGTATTTAAAATAGTGTATGTGAAAAATTTAAAATTATTAGCGCCAATTTTGAAATTTTGTGGGAAGAGGAGTGCGGGAAGTGAAAATTTTGTTTGCCGAGTGTTACACTCGGCAAAGCAAAGATCTTTGCCGAGTGCCCCAAATTTGGCACTCGGCAAACATTTTTTTATTTTTTTAAATTTTGTTTAATTTGTTTTACAATCTTTTTCTTTGACAAAAAATATGAAACTATAGATCAACCTTGACACGTTTTAATTTAAATCCTAGAAATATAATTAGAGAATTAAAAATAGCAAACTGAACTAAATAAATATGAAATTTTTACATGGGATAATATACGTAGTATTTTGAATTTCAAAAAAAATCAAGATCAATCAAAAATTTAATAATTAATTTGTTTTCAAATTTATCTCATTTCTTCTCTAAACTCCAATTACTTCTCTCAAAATATCCAATTTGTAAACACTATACGTGATAACTTTATCGAAACATTTTTAAAATTTTATCATAGCATTTTCATACCATATCATAACATCATCTCAAGTATAATATTTTTCAGAATTATTTTGAATTTGTTTGAATTAAAAAACTATTAAAGTCTACGTTGTAGATAGAGTGTCACAACCTACCATTTTCATAATTTATTTAAATTTAGTGTATAAGAACTCAAAATATACTAAAAAAATTAATATGATTTTTTCATAATTTTTGGTTTATTATTTTAGGCACTTGTAGTTCAAATTTCACCTATTTCAATTTAAATCCTAGAAAAATACTTAATAATTTAAAAATAACAAACTGAACCAAAAAAATGTGTAATTTTTACATGAGATAATATATGTTGTGTTTTTATTGTAGAAAAAATTTCAAGTACAAAAAAAAATTTACGTGTCAAACTTATTTCAAACCTATCTCATTTCTTCTCTAAACCATAATCACTTCTCTTATAATCCTCAATTTCTAAACACTCTACGTGATAATTTTCTCTAAATATTTTTAAATTTTTATCACAGCATCTATGTATCATATAATAACACCATGATAAGTCTCATATTTTTTAGACATAAGTTGATTTTTTTATAATTAAAAAACTGTTATGCTTCACGTTGTTGAATGAGTGTCACACCCTAAACTGTTCAAAATTTATTTTAATTCAGTTTATAAGAACACTAAATAGACTTTAAAACATGAATATGATTTTTTCATAATTTTTGGTTTATTATTTTAGGCACTTGTAGTTCAAATTTCACCTGTTTCAATTTAAATCTTAGAAACATACTTAATAATTTAAAAATAATAAACTGAACCAAAAAAATGTGTAATTTTTACATGAGATAATATATGTTGTGTTTTTATTGTAGAAAACATTTCAAGTTAAAATCAAATTGGAAATATCACGTAGACTCGAAATAAAGGTTCGGAAAAAAAAATAAAAAAATTGGTTTGCCGAGTGTTTTTTAAAAAACACTCGGCAAACACACTCTCTTTGCCGAGTGCTTTTTAAAAAACACTCGGTAAACCCTCAAAAAAAAATTTTTTTTTGCCGCGCAAGAACGCCGTCGCGACATCCGTTAGTAACTTGTTTGCCGAGTACTTTTTCAAAAACACTCGGCAAACATTTAATTTGCCGAGTGTTTTTTGTTTGCCGAGTGTTTTTTTAAAAACACTCGGCAAACAAATCTTTGCCGAGTGCCCGAGATATTGCACTCGGCAAAGTCTCGGGCACTCGGCAAACTTTATTTTTCCGGTAGTGATCGATTGGAGGGTCCATAAATTTTAGGACATCATAAAATTTTCCTTAATTAATTTATGATATATACATCGGCCGGGATATCTCGAGTCAGGTGGTGCCTTAACACCCGAGTAAAAAAACAGTGTTTAATATTTTTTATTGGGCATACTCATATTTTAAAGCCTGAAATATGTACTCTCGGTAAAAAAAACTAAGACCAATAACTATAAAAATCAAATCGATGATAGTAAAAATCACGGTAAAAGCAAATTTATAAACCCTGATAGCTATTGACTATGAGAGTTTTGTAGCTGGTTACTATAGCTTTATCCGTCTTTTTTTAACTTTTAAATAAAACTGAACTAAAAAAATAAAAAACAGACCAAGTATTAAGTAATCATCTATGAATATTGGTCCTTACTGACTTAGAGAGAACTTTGCCGTCAAATTGTTTAGGTTAGAGCAAGCCTAATGATTTAGCTAGCGGTGTGGCTTCAGGGCAATCCCAAGTGTCTATATATATGTGATGTCTTGGACGAAAAATAGTAAGACATTATCTTTTCAATGGATAATTTCTTCAAAAAATATTTTCATTTAATCATTTGTAATTAACTTGGTTTTTCTTGATTCTCGTGAAGAATTGTTTTTTTTTCACAATTTTTTCCTTTTCTCCTTATTAAATTGGTTGACACATTAACTTTTTTTCTTACGTGACAACCTATTTAATACCATAGACATTAGGTCAAGTCACATATAACTGATCTAATAGTACACTTATATAATAATTAGCTATCTATGCATATTATATATTTAATATGTAACCTACCGTATCATCTCACAAGTTTATGAAAACCTATGTACATGTGGAACGTAATGTAGTAGCCCTTTTCCTTCTCTTTATTCTATCTCAACACTAATTTAATATGACAATCCCGGCTGCTTGCTTGTAGCACCACGTTGTCAAATTATAAATTAATTAGATTCAATCGATTTCTTTCGTAAATTAATCGTCATTTATATAATTAATTTATGTTTAATACTTTTAATTAGAACCCAAATACTGAGGGAATTAAATTTAAGACTAAAAGAACCAAACGCTGGCTTATAATAAGCTACAGCCTGCATGTATGCATAGAGCGGCGGCGAGTTAGCTTGGGTGCAGAGCTCGCAGCATTAGAGTAAGTATAATAAGCTTATGTAAGTAGGCTACAAGACTTGCCACATCAGATTAGTAGTGAGGTGGAGGAAAGAAGGAATGAGAGAGAATAAAAGCAGGCTACTAGTTAACAGCCTACTCATACACAGGTTTCAATGAACATTGTGAGATGGTGTAATATATTACATATTAAATGCATGATATACATATAGCCAACTAATTATTATATGAGTTGCATTGGCTATTAGATTAGCTACATGTGACATGACACAAATACAAAGCCAATAACGAACTATATTATTAAACTTGCTCTTATATTACCGAAAAGGTGCATGTCTCCTATCCTCTGGCCACGAGGGGAGCAAGGCAGTAGGATGGAATATTATGCATCTAATCTATCCATCCATGGGCGCATGCTTGCTAATGCATGCATCTTCTCCGATCCATCGTCCTCCTCCTTTAGCCGAGCTAGGTGCATGTCGATCGATCGGTGTGGGGGTGCATGGGCCATATATGGATGGGCACTCCCTCAAATGATCCTTAGAGTATCTCTAGATGTCTCGTATCTTCCTCTTAAATTTAGGGCATTTGTTCTAAAAATTATCTTCTAACATATTTTCTATCTCCTTTCATACTCCTCTCTCTAAATCTAGGAAACTCTCTCCCATCCCCTATTCATGACACATCTGCACCAAGAGAAAGAAAGAGAAAGAAGAAAAAATAAAGAAAATAAAAGGAAAAGTTATTTATTTTAGTACGGATTAAAATTTAGTCTTCATGTTTGGATGTAAAGACTAAACAATATTTAATGAGGGGTTCATAAATGAGGACAGAATGTACATACGATACTTTTAGTCCATATAAACAACACCAAAGTGACTTATAGACTAACCTTTAATGAAGCAAGGTTGTTTGAGACTTTAGAGACTAATTTAGTCGTATAAATAAGGTGAGGGCCATTCAAACAAGGCCTTAGAATAATCCCTTGACGCTCCTTGATCACTGGACAGTCGATGTTCCCGTTTATTTATAGTATCAAGATATATATATACTCCCTTTAGTTTTTAAAAAGAAGTCGTTTTAGAATTGTTTTGTATCTTTGTGTGCATTTTTGATGTTTTTACCTTTAAAGTAGTACTTCTTGTAACCAATAGTATAGCGAGATTATGGAATCTGGTTGTCATACACCCTATTTAATATAGACAAACAAGGAAATATACACACTAATTAAACATTCCTTAGTATTTGAAATTATATCCAAAATTACTTCTTTTTGAAATTGAAGAGAGTACATGTACTAGTTAACGATAGATTTATGACACGACAATTACAGTAGGCTCGCCTATGCAGAGGGTGCAGGGGTGGAGCCTCATTTTATTCAAATTTAGGGCCGAACTAAATTAATCTTAGCTAATCATCACATATTTATTTGTTAACTTTCTTTATAAAATTTCAATAGACGCTTAACATTATTTTTTAAGAAGGTACATGGCCCTACTTTGTTTAAATCCATGTGATTTTTTTTTGGGTTAATTTTTTCCGTGCCATTACAATTTTCACGGTTTGCCAATATGCCATCGATGTGTCACTGATAGATGGGGGCCGCCACAGTCACTGACAATGGCATATAGGCAATTTCTAAAAATTATAATGGCATATGAGTAATTTTCCCTTTTTTTAAAGAAACCCAGTGACTTCTCAGGATACTTTTACAGCACATCCATTTACTTGCTATCACAATTGTTATCCCCTAAAATAGTAAATATGATCTAAAAAATTACTCCATTGTACTTGCTACTTGACTTGTTATTTTAGGGGGCTTGCTATTCTTCTCTCCACACTTGCTACATCTAGCAAGCCAACTAAACTTGCTATTACATTGAATGTTGAGCTTGTTAAATTGTTTTTATTTTCTTTGCATGTATATAAATTAATAAAATATAGCTACATTCAAATAGGAAGTCATATTTAGTAAGTACATTGTAGTGAATAGCAAAGTAACAAGTCAATTTAAATAGAAAGGATTGCTATTGCTATGAATAGCAAGTCAAAAATAACAAGTACAATGAAGATGCTCTTACCTAAGCATGCTAAACATCAAGATTTTATGAGATCATATGTCAACTTGTTCGCATCCCTTTCACAAATTATTATAGAGACAAGGGCTAAGATCACGCTCTAATTCTATCTCTCTTTGGGAACATTCTAAAAGCTACAGGTACTCTTAGAATTAGTAGCTATCAAACAATTTTTTTCTAGATTGTGAAAGTCAATATCTATAAAATATAAAATTTAGAAATGAACCAATATTCAGAAGCCAAAACTCTCAAATTTATTAAACTCTCGCCAGCTACTTAGGGTGTGTTTGTTTCGCTAGATATCTCAAGATGGGATAGGCCCATCCCATCTAGTCAGTTGTTTGGTTAGAGGATAAGCTGGATTGGATGGCCGCTGAAAGGAATATTCCTTCAATATATTGGACGTAAAGATTCAAAAAACTTTTCTGGATAAGTTCATCTAATATTGGACGAGATGACGTGTCGTCTCCTAATTGGTTATTACATATTTAATTTTTCGTTTATAAATATTCAAATGATTTTTACTCCTAATTATTTATCCAATTTATGATGTAATTACATCATTGTATTGATTATAATTTAATCTATAAAACAAGATCTCATATGAATATATTTTTGTTAAAAAATATATTTGACAAGTAGATCATGCTAAATTGAAGTTTATCTCATTTAAGTTATATACATCTAACCAAACAAAAATTGTCTCATCACATCCATCCAATTAAACACCTCAAATGTATCATCTCATCCTTAAATCAATGGATGAGATCATCCTATCCATCACCGCCCACAAACCAAACGACCCTTATTACTCGTTGGTAGTCTTTTAAATCTTGAACTCCACGCACACAGTCCATGATAAGATCAGTGGTGGAAATACAGGGTGCCTGCTTATACTTGAACTATACAGGGTGCAAATGTGCAATGACATCTGTGGAAAAGGAAAGGTTTTTAAAAGGTTATCTCAACTGCCGGGAGAGTTTGACATCTTGTGGCATGCTCATGGACATGGCGATGGACCAGCAGACATGGTCAGTGCAGTGGCAGAGTGTAACTTGTTGTTTACGGATAGACGAACATAGCTAGCTACCACTAGCTAAACGAAGCTTCAGCATACAGCATGCTGGCTCTCTGCAGCCTCTAGGCACCCACGCATGAAGGAGAGAGCCAGGCCGGTCAAATGGCAGTCAGATCCGACCGGCTGTCAGAATGAGCAGCAGCATTGTCCCAATAATTAACCTATTTATTATAGATGAGCTATAATGTGACTGAAATACACATTTGATCTCAAAGTTTATGATAAAACAAAGTTATTTAAAATTTTTATTTTTAATCTAAAATTAAAACCGTAGCTTCAGATGGAAAAATTTAAATCTGGTTTAAATTAAAGATTTTTTAAATAACTAAATTTGCATAGAAAACTAATTTGATATTAAATTTTCCATAGTGGCATAACAATAAAAATATAAGTCCGATAAAAAATTTAAATCAATTTGAAAATTAAAACGTAGCTAACCAGGATGGATTGGTTCAGATTCTTCAAATATTCTTTATAGATGCTGAACTATTTCGTGCGGTAAAAACAAACGAACGAAACCGTCTAGTTTTTGTTATCTATACTAATTATTTATAATTAGTTAAGATTAGTAGTTATTAAAAATTTTAGTGAAAATAATCATAATTTGATGTTATTAATTATAACTAATCATTATCATGTATCATCTCATACATCCAACCAAATAATCTACTTGTACCGTCTGGAGATCTAGGACTATCTCATCTTAAATTAATCTATCCAAGACTATCTCATACTGTTCAATTTCATCAAGCTAACCAAACACTGACTTAATCTCTTATGTGTCATTGGCACGAGAAAGTTTCACGAAAAAACACGCAAGTGGTGGTCGATTCGTGATGAGTCCGTGTCTCCCACTGCTAATTAGCATGTGTTAAGGATCGGATTAGGGATGCCGCAGATTAATTCAGGAACCTGGATTAGTTTAGTTTGCTGCTTGCATGGCCTGTTAAAGTTAAAAAGCTTCCTGCCTTTTTCGGGCTGCTGCTGTATCCGGCTGATCCGATCGACCCCATCTTCGATTTTTTGTTGTTGTTTCGATCGGTTGTTAATTAAGAATGAAATCGAGATTGTTGTGATGAACAGAGACGGTGCGATTCGTTGCAGAGGATTTAGATTCAGATTCAGAGTTTGAAACTCGATCACGTGGTGAACTGAGGCCGGACTTGCCGGGATTAACCAAACTGACCGCCGGCGCCGACGACCGGCGATCGACCAACAGCGTTAACCTGTCGCCGGACTTGCGCGCGGCCGCCTTGGCAACGCGCGCGCGCGCGCGCGAAGCGATGGTCGGGCGGGGCTCCTGCCGGGCCACGACGCCGGCCATGTCGGGGGCGCCGGGCGGAGCGCGGTGACTGGCTGGCTCGGCGACGTACAAGGAGACTGGAGTGGCGCTGGCGCCGATCGGCGCGCAGGCGCGCACGCGTGCACGCGCGAGCGCGCGCGCGTGCCAGCGGCCGGCGCCTACACAGCTACATACGCGCGCGTGCTACTACTTGTAGAAACAGATCATGCAACGGCATGTCCGAGTCTACCGGCACTACCGCATCCTCTCCCTATCCTTCTGCTAACTATCCTAGATCATAGGGCTAGTTAGTTGCTCCCTCAAACTCATCCCTGTACAAGTATAAATCTCGTCTGTGATGATCAATAGAATCGTGCGTTCTCTCTACATGGTATCAGCCAAATCTTTCCTCTAAACCACTGCTTCCGCAATCCCTTCCAATGGCGACGAGCCCTGCGCACTCCTCGTCCAGCTCCTCCGCCAACCTCTCCAATCCCTTCATCTCGGCACCACCACAACCAGTATCTGCTGCCTCTCTACAACACGTGAACATCCGCACCCACGTTCCAATCACACTGGACTTCGCCGAGTCAAACTACTCCTCCTGGTGCGCCTTCTTCGACGCCACATTTCGGAAGTTCGGCATCTCCAACCACGTCGACGGCACCATCGACGCCACCGTCATGTTCCACGACGCCGAATGGCTTCAGATCGATAGCTGCATCACCTCGTGGCTGTACAACAGCATCTCCGCCGAACTGATGGGCATGGTCCAGATGCCGGACCACAATGCCTACACCCTATGGCTGGCGATTCGTGGCCTCTTCCGCGACAACGCCATGCAGCGCTCGATCTACGCCCTCCAGGAGTTCCACAATCTCTTCCAAGGTGACATGACCATTACTCAATATTTCAGTCGTCTCAAACAGCTCGCCGATCTTCTTCGGGATGTTGGTCACCCTATCCCCGAGCACTCCATGGTCGTGAATGCCCTGCGTGGTCTGAACTCCAAGTTCAGTCATGCAATCAGTGTCCTCACGGCCAAAGTTCCACCGCCAACGTTCCTCTACGCGCGCAACTACCTCCTCCAAGACGAGAGCCGCCAGGAGCACACGGCCAAGATGGAGGCAGCCACCGCTCTTCTCGCCCGTGGCGAGTCATCTGCGCCCCAGCCTCAAAAGAACACAGCTCCCTCCACGCCTACATTCTCCCCGTCCAAGAACGGCAACAAGAACAAGAAGAGGAAGCCAAATGACGGCGGTCCGCGTGCCGCCAATAATAATGGGCAACAGAAGACTCAGGGCGGTGGCAATCCACATGCGATGTGGGGTGCTGCTAACCCCTGGACGGGGGTCGTCCAGGCGTGGCAGATGCCCTTATGGCGGCCGGCGACTGCTGGTCTCTTGGGTCCGCGTCCGGGGAACCACCAGGCGCTCACAGCATCCATCCAACCGGGGCCCTTCCTCGACTTGAACACCTACGCGCCAAATCAAGCTAGTGTCCCCCCTGGGCTCTACAACGCGCTCTACGGCACCCCATCCCCAAGTCAATACCAAGGCGGCGGTGACTGGATCATGGACACTGGTGCAAGCTCTCACATGAGTCACAACCCCGGTATACTCTCTCAATCACACCCCTGCAATTCTCCTTCCTCTATCATTGTTGGCAATGGCTCACCGCTTCCAGTTCACTCCACTGGCTCAGCTGTCATACCTACCCCATCGTCTGCACTAAACCTTAAACATGTTCTTATTTCGCCTAATCTCATCAAAAATTTGATTTCGGTTCGTGCACTAACCCGTGACAATTCGGTGTCCGTCGAATTTGACCCTTTTGGCTTCTCCATCAAGGATCTCCACACGGCGACGGTTCTGCTCCGCTGTGACTCCTCCGGCGACCTGTACCCACTTCGCTCATCCACCGTTCGTCGAGGTCGACATCACAGCTTCTTCACCACACACAGCTCCGACCTCTGGCACGCGCGCCTCGGGCACCCAGGTCATGGCCAGCTCGCCAGAGTCTTGCGTACCTTTGATTTTGCTTGCAGCCCTTCTAATAATCACTCCTGCAACTCCTGTCGCCTAGGCAAACATGTTCGGCTGCCCTTCCACTCTTCACCCTCAATTGCTTTATTCCCTTTTCAACGCTTGCACTGTGATGTTTGGACCTCACCAATAATAAGCAACTCTGGTTACAAATATTATCTCGTGTTGTTGGATGACTTCTCGCATTTCGCTTGGACGTTCCCACTGCGCCAAAAATCAGATGTTCTCCCCACGCTCATTGCCTTTCATGCATTTGTTATCACACAGTTTCAACGTCCCATAATCAGCCTTCAAACAGACAATGGCAAGGAGTTCGAGAACGCTGGAACTCGCTCCTTCCTCACCACGCACGGCATAGCTCTTCGCCTCTCGTGCCCATATACATCACAACAAAACGGGCGTGCCGAACGTGTGCTTCGGACTCTGAACGACAGCATGCGCACACTCCTCATCCACGCTCACGCACCTCTTCCCTTCTGGCCCGATGCGCTCGCCACATCTACTTACCTACTAAACCGCCGCCCATGCCGCGCACGTCGCAACCACTCTCCGTTCGAGCTCCTCTTCGGATCTCCTCCAGAGTATAACCACATGCGTGTCTTTGGGTGCCTCTGCTACCCGAACACTACCCCCACCACGCCACACAAACTTGCACCCCGCTCAGCCCCCTGCATCTTCATCGGATACCCAGCAGAGTGCAAAGGTTTTCGGTGCTACAACCCTACGACAAAGCGCGTCATCACTTCACGTCACGTTGTATTCGATGAGACCATCTTCCCTTTCAAGTCCTTGCATGGTGAGGCCAAGCCACAGGCGTCACCACAACCTGTGCCTGACCTGGTGGTTGTCTAGACCATGGCTCGTCCTCTCGAATCACGACGTCGTGCGCCAACTCTGCTGCGCGCCCATTCTCCGCCACCTAACAACCACGACGCAACGGCTACTGCCCCGACAACACCAGCTGCACCACCCGGTGCCTCCGTGCCACTCGACACCGAACAATCGATGACACCGGCAGGGTCATCTACACCAGCATCTGCCCAAGCATCCGACCAGCCTCCTGCATGTACAGCACCAGTGCGCCATCACATGATCACGCGTGCTCGAGCAGGCATCCGGGTGCCCAGCACGAAGTATGCAAACACGGCTACAACCACACCTTCCCCTGCCCCGACGTCCGTGCGTGCCGCTATGCGGGATCCTGCTTGGTTGGCTGCAATGCAAGAAGAGTTCGCCGCTCTTCAATCTACCAGAACTTGGACACTCGTTCCGCGGCCGGCCAAGGCACACATCGTCACCGGCAAGTGGCTGTTCAAGAACAAACTCTTGCCGGATGGAACTCTGGAACGGCGAAAGGCACGATGGGTCGTTCGGGGATTCACGCAGCGGGCCGGCGTCGACTTCGACCAAACATTCTCTCCGGTTGTCAAGCCAGCAACCATCCGCACCGTCCTCCACCTTGCTGCATCGTGGCGATGGCCGGTCCACCAGCTCGACGTGAAAAACGCGTTCCTTCATGGTGCACTCGACGAACGTGTCTACTGCCAGCAACCTACGGGCTTCATCGACAAGGATAAGCCAGATCACGTATGCCTGCTGTCCAAGTCGCTATACGGACTAAAACAGGCACCTCGTGCCTGGTACCATACCTTCGTCGGCGCTCTTCGCACATTGGGCTTCACCGTCACCGGCTCCGACACATCGCTCTTCGTCTACAAGCGCGGCAACGACATGGCGTACCTGCTTCTCTACGTCGACGACATCATTCTCACTGCGTCGAGTACGCCACTACTTCACCGCATCATCTCGCACTTGAGCTCATCCTTCTCCTTGAAAGACCTTGGTCCTCTCCACTTCTTCTTGGGGATCCAGGTCAAGCGAACTACGGACGGTTTCTTCCTGAACCAGGCCCAGTACGCGGAGGATATACTTGATCGTGCAGGTATGGTGAGCTGCAAGCCGGCGGCCACCCCAGTCGACACCAAGCCAAAGGTGGCCGCCACCGAAGGAGTTCCAGCGAAGGATGCCTCGGCCTACAGGAGCATCACCGGAGCACTGCAATACCTGACGCTTACAAGGCCCGACATCGCGTATGCAGTGCACCAGGCTTGCCTCCATATGCATGCGCCGCGAGACTCTCACTGGACTCTCGTCAAGAGGATCTTAAGGTACATTCGTGGCACAACATCGTACGGCGTTCATCTTCACGGCTCGCCGAACCTCGACCTCATCGCATACTCTGACGCGGACTGGGCTGGCTGCCCCGACACTCGACGTTCTACTTCGGGCTACTGCGTCTTCCTCGGCAACTCTCTCATCTCGTGGTCCTCAAAGCGCCAGACGACGGTGTCCAGGTCCAGCGCTGAAGCCGAGTACAGGGGCGTCGCCAACGTTACTGCAGAATGCTGCTGGATGAAGAATCTCCTTCGGGAATTGTACGTCGACATCACGAAAGCAACAGTCGTCTATTGTGACAATATCTCTGCCATCTACTTGTCACAGAACCCAGTCCATCACCGGCGAACGAAGCATGTGGAGCTCGACATACATTTTGTGCGAGAGAAAGTTGCTCTTGGCCAGCTACGGGTGTTGCACGTCCCAACTCATCTTCAGTTCGCAGACATCATGACAAAGGGTTTACCAACCTCTGTTTTTGAGGAATTTCGCAGCAGTTTGTGTGTCTCTAACGACGCACGAACTGAGGGGGGGTGTAGAAACAGATCATGCAACGGCATGTCCGAGTCTACCGGCACTACCGCATCCTCTCCCTATCCTTCTGCTAACTATCCTAGATCATAGGGCTAGTTAGTTGCTCCCTCAAACTCATCCCTGTACAAGTATAAATCTCGTCTGTGATGATCAATAGAATCGTGCGTTCTCTCTACACTACTGTCGTACTGACGACTTAGCAAACAAGCATCATGAAACGTACACTCTGGTACTATATACATATGTGGTCACGAGTAGTGTACAGAATAAACGTGGGCACAGGTACGTGTCGGATTTGTTTTCCCGAGACAACGAGAGCAGGCCGGACTGCCACGGACCACGAGTAGTGTCCAGTCGGGCACGAACTCGAACGCGCCGCGCGGAACCCCATGCGACCATAACACCGTGCCGGCCGCGCGCGGCGCTCGCGGCGTGGGCGGCGTGGGCGGCTGGGCGCGAGCCAGCGCCCCGTACGTGGTCGGGGTGGGAGCGGTACTCTACATAGCAATGTCGGGACTCAGGAGTCAGGATTTATGCAAATGTGATACGAAATTAAAACATTTACCCTACTATATAAAATTTACCCTACTATATAAAGATTTTAAGTTTTTTTATCACTGTTAGTATCTGGGCCGTCCATCTCTTCTTTATCATCATTAAAAGCATCTGGACTGTTCAATCCGTCATCACTCATCATTGAAAGCATCTAGACCATTCATCCTTTCGCCTGATCCCGCAGACAGCCTCCCGTAATTCCCGCAGACTGTCATCTATTTGTCTCACCTACCATCAATGGGTTCACCTGCCATCTAATGGCAAAAATTAATAAAAGTCAATATATTTTAGCCATACTTTCCATAGAAAAACCTGCATGAATACTGATCTATACTTTCCATGAAAAAATGCATTTATTTACTTGATTACACTCCTTGCCTTGCATGGAGTCTACATGATCACGTTGCCATTTATTTGCTTCACCTGTCATCTATAGCATAACTACGCTACCTTATATAACTTTATATATAACGGAGACGAGATGGAGGGGGAAAGCGCAAGACGCCGGCCTCGGTGCCTAGATTAAGCGCGGGCGGGAGCAGCGGCGGACTTAACGTGAAGTGGCGACACGGCGTACTCGCAGTGATCAGCGGGGGCTCCGGGCGGCGACGAGGTGTCTCCAGGCGGCGGGTACTCCAGGATTGCGGGCTCCGAGCGGCGGGGGGCTACGGAGGGCGGGACTGCGAGTGGAAAGAACATTGTTTATACTTGCTATGTATTTTTTCTTTTGTATCTTCTCAACTGTGTAACAAGAGATTAGTGGTTTATTCACTCTATTTGTATTGTGCTTATGTACCTTCGCTGATTTTTAGTTTTCTTACTTTTGTACTTTTACTTGTTGCATCCAATCAAGTGTTGGAGTAGGTTGAAGTTGTTTCTTGTTCATATTCTATGTCTTATTGTGGATAGTAAGTATTCTTACACGGCATCTATGGCGACAACAAGGACACCACGACGGTGCCCTTCGACGCGCACGGCCTCGGCAGTTGGTATTGTGAAACGAATTAAGGAAGCTAGAATAAGATGTGATTTTATAAGATGATCTACGATGATGTTTAGAAAAATAAATTGATATAAGATCTACAACATGTTTGTTTTTGTTTCTGTACCTATAGCCATTTCTAGAATCTAAAGTTAAAACAAAGAGTTTAAATTCTAGAAACACCAACTTTTTCGGATATTCACAAGCTACATATATACTCAGACTATACATGTAATTAGATCGTTAGCTACTAAAAATCTACGGATATCAGAAACTAAGCCATGTTTATTTTAGTTTGGAATTACGACAATGTAACTTTTTTACGTAAGATGAAATAAGTGTATAGGTCATTCGTCGGTTGATACATTCATTTTGATGTTGCAGGGTGATTCATTGATTATTTGTTTTCAAAAATACTAAAGATCTATGATTCGTTTGGAGACAATTGCTACCGTGTCCCCAAGGAGATGGTTAAGGAGAGATAGATTTTCCGTGAGATACTTTAATTTGCACTATTTATACACTAATACACTGCTTTACTCTGATTTGTTTTTTGTTAATACGTGGCCATCAAATTTTAGATTGCTTGATATGTTATTTTCTGTACGAAAAAATGCATGCATGCACATTTATTGTATACCGCAGTAGTCAAAATTTTACTTGTCATATAATTAGTGCCTAATTAACGTGGCCATCAAATTTTAATTTCTTGACATGTTATTTTCTGTACAAAAAATGTATGCATGCATATTTATTGTATATCGCGGCAGTTAAAATTTTACTTGACATATAATTAGTGCATAATTAACGTCGCCGTCAAATTTTAATTGCTTGACATGTTATTTTTTATACGAAAAAATGTATGCATGCACATTTATTGTATACCGCGACAGTCAAAATTTTACTTGCCATATAATTAGTGAATAATTAACGTCGCCGTCAAATTTTAATTGCTTGACATGTTTTTTTCTGTACAAAAATATGCATGCATGCACATTTATTGTATACCGCAGCAGTCAAAATTTTACTTGCCATATAATTAGTGCATAATTAATGTCATCGTTAAATTTTAATTGCTTGACATGCACGCTAAGATAATTTTTTTGCTCACAGCGTATCATTCTGGACGGCTCGGGGGGCTTTGGGCGATGGGGTGGCTCTGGGCGGCAAGGGGCTTCGGGTGGCGGGTGGCTCTGGGCGGCAGGGGGCTCCGGGTGGCGGGTGGCTCGGGAAGAGGGGCTCTGGGCAGCGGGGTGGCTTCGGGCGGCTCGGGGATGCTCCGAGCGGGGGGGGGGGTGGTAGGGGGCTCTGGGCGGGGGGCGGCTCCGAGCGGCTCAAGGGGGCTCCGAGCTCGGCGATGCCCCTGAAGTTTGCCACGACCACCAGCCACGCGTGCTCGTCTGGTGGGAGCTCTAGCGCCGCCGTGCGGACGTGCTAGAGGAACGTCGTGAGCACCTCGTAGTGCATAATTAACGTCGTCGGCGGCCTCGCAGGGCGCCACCGCTGACCCTCGAGCCCCTCCACCCTGGCCTTCGCATGGCTCTGACGCCGACTCTGAGCTCCCACGCCTGACCTCACACGGCTCCGCCGCCGGCCCCGAGGCCCCGCGCCCCTACGCACCCGATCTCGCGTGGCTCCGTCTCCGGCCCCCATCCTCCAGCCCCTCTATCGCTGCCAAATAATCAAAAGTCCCTAATTTAACTCTCTAACAAATATTTGTTTTTTGACTTTTTCTTGTTGCGTAGCACGGGTCCACTACTAGTATAATATACCAAAAATTGGATTACAACAACAATAAACTAAATCAACGATAAACGCTCAATCTAGATATGTATATATCAAAATAATTTATATCACATTCTCAATACTAGTGAACCACTATAATTTCTAGGAAATAATGTTAAAATAGAATAAAAATAGAACTTGTTCCATCTAGACAAGATAGTAACTATCAGACGCCACCACGATTGCCACGCTAACTACCAAGGATCAACAAATTACATTGGATGATATCAGCAAAATATCTTCGGTAGAGGACACTTTACTTATACTTAAAGGATTAATAACACCTCAAGTAGGCAGCTTTCACAGTTACCACGAAGATCAAATCAATATAAGAAATTTTGTGGAACTTTTATAACAAATCATAAAATAGTACATCATCGTAGACTATCATGTAATAAGAGGATTCCTTATTTTTTTATGAGCTTATTTAAAAGAACTATAATATAATTATATGAAAGACATACTATTTTTCAGCGGAATGTATTGGTGTAGAGCAATTCATTAGCTATTTGGAATATATAAGAGAAGAGAAATAGAGTTAGCGGGTTAGAAAAATAGGTTATTGGACTAACTATTAAATTATTGAGCTAGATTTTAATTAACCCAATTAAAAAACACACATATATATATATGTATACATACATACACACACATATACATATACATATATACTCAATTTTTTGAAAAAAAATGGGTACAACTGTACCCGCTTGCTCCATACTGGGTCGCCTCTGCTACATAGCCTCCTTTTCCTCAATTCTCTTCGCAAATATAAATAAATGAAGTTGAAACTCAAAAGTTTTAGTTTGATGAAAGAAAGAGTGGTGGTGGTGTCAGATTCATCACTACTAGTTTCTTTTAAAGTATTATAGATGAAATGAGAAGAGAGAAGTAATATTTATTTGATAAAAATAAACATCAAATAAAATTTAAAATACAATTAAAAGTTTTAAAACAATTAATATTTAGCAAAAAATAAAACGCTAAAAACTAGTTAGTATTACCATTTTCCCCTGCTATACTTCTCGATATTTTTCGTAACAAAAGTTGTTTTGCAATTGACATGTATATTTTTTTTTACTTTTTCTTCAATTTTGTCGTTGTCAAAAAATGTGACCGCTCTAAAAATAAACAAATTATTTTTCTAGAGTAAAAATCATTTGAGTTTATTTCTTAATTCTTATGAACCGTTAAGAAGATTTATAAAAAATGAGCTGCACCGCGCCGAGTTTTAGATAAATTTATTTGATTAAAAAATCGTGCCGTATTTAAAGTGTGGGTAGAAAAAGCTAACAAATAAACCAAACGATTAAATTAAAGGGGAAATATCCTGTGCACATCGGCTGGCCGTGCACATGGTGTACATGTGAGATCTCCACTTTCAATCTGTAATCCAACGGACAGCAGCTCCACCAGATCATTTAGCAGAAAACACCTCTCTCATTCTGTTCATTGCTACATTTGCGATAACCCCAACGAAGCTGTTGTCCGTTGAATTACAGATTGAAGATGGAAATCTCACATGTGCATGACCAGCCGATGTTCACACGATACTTCCCTAAATTAAACCGCTGGAGTTGTTTGCCTCATGTGCAAGTTGCACGGCTACTACTGCTAGAATTTAGTGGGAAGCAGACAGAAAAGGATGTCTATTTACATCCATGCTCGCTTGCGTGGAGCTACGAATGGATACAAAAGGCTTCAATTCTAGCAGTAGTTTATATATATAGAAATTACCCTCCGTTTTAAAATGTGAATCATTCTGATATTTTTCAGATTTATATATAGACCGATAAATCTAGACATATTTTATATTTTGATAATAACTCCCCACTTGATATGATGCATTTTGATCACATGATAAGAACAATTTGAAATGGCGTCAAATGATCGCACTAGCTAGTCGATCCGAAAGATAGTTATGGTTTGCACTTTAAAACCTA
Source organism: Zizania palustris (assembly GCA_019279435.1). NCBI lineage: Eukaryota > Viridiplantae > Streptophyta > Magnoliopsida > Poales > Poaceae > Zizania > Zizania palustris. Next base: position 13,605,889 of record JAAALK010000080.1, read on the forward strand.
CCTACGGATTTTTTTTTCCCGATACCAACCACTGTGGATCGGCACTTGTTTGGAACATAAATTTTTTTACATAATTTTCACGAAAACCATTCTATTTTCCTCGAAATTTCTGTGAAATTTCTCTATTTCGAACGAGCCTTCAGCTTCTCCTCGCTCACAGGCGCGCGCGCGCGGACGCACGCAGTTTACACATCACCGGCAATATAATCCCGATAAGGTGACTCACCCATCAATAACGTTCGTTTCGCCGGAAAGCGATCACCGGCGACTACCACTGCCGCCGCCCTAGCCTCCTGCCGTGCTGCGTGCTGCGTGCGATGGCCGATGGATGCAGCGTCGTTAGTTCTTCGTCTCTAATTTCCTTGTGCATGCGTACGTTTCCCTTTCGGTCGTACTGCTGCTGCTACCACCACCAAGAGAGCTAGCGTTCTCTCTCTCTCTCTCAGCTCTCTTTCGGTTTCTCTCTCCTCGGGCCACTTTTATATATAGCCATGGGTGGCGCACTGAGAGGGCAGTAGCTCAGCTCGACCGGGGAGATCGAAGGGCCGGCCTTGTAGTTGCAGATAGCCAGCAGCAGCAGCAGCAGTCGTAGTAGTAGTAGGCGTAGCTAGGTAGTGCGCGACTGCGCGTTGCTCGCTTGCTTGCACTAGCAGCAGCACGCACAGTGAGTCAGTGACACCGTGCTGCAGGGGAGGTGATAAATACCGGCAACTACTGCACGGATAGAGAGAGAGATTAAGCTGAGGAGGAAGAAGAGTTGGAGAGGATCGGAGAGAGATGAGGCAGTCAAGGTTCAAGAGCATCTGCGTCTTCTGCGGCAGCAGCCAGGGCAAGAAGAGGAGCTACCATGACGCCGCCATTGAGCTCGGCAACGAGCTGGTAATAACCTACTACTGCTCTATCTAGCTATACTCAAACCGTGCTTCCCCTACCTTCCAACTCGCTTCCTGCAGCTACATGCCTAGCTAGATGCTTCTTCCTCGCCTTCTGTCCATGTCCACTATCACCTCTCCAACCATATCTCAGTCAGTCCGTCTGTCTGCAAGTGCAAAAGCAGAGAGATTTTCACCAAACAATCTCTTGTGCATCTGAGCATACGTACGCTAGCTGGACAAGCTAGCAAAATTCTCTTCTGAACTTTCTCCTTCTTCCTCTTCTTCTTCTTGTTCTTCCACTCGTTCTCTCCTTCCAAGCTGTTCGTTTTGGAGAAAAAAAAACGCGAGCAGTACTCCGTACTCCTCTCCTCTGCACCGCTGTTTCCTGTGCCCTGATTGGATCGTCGTCTCCTGCCTGGTCGCCGCGCATGTGGAATTCACGCGAACGCTGCAGAGGGCCTGGCCGACAGAATCCATGGCCCATTCCGCCGTGCTAGCTCCTGACCTACTACCTCGTCGTCCTCGCCGAGCCGCCGGCCCTACCGCATTCAATCGGCGCTATAAATTCAGAGCGATACGTATAGCAAATAGCTTCGCTTCGCTTCACTCCGACGACGACGGTCCGACCGACCATCACTCGCCTCGCATTAAAGAAGAGACCAGCTCGATCACGATGACGATTGAACTAGCTGCTTGTACTACTCACCGAATTCAGAAAACCTGCAGTCCTGCTCCTGCCTCCTGCACTTTACGCAGTTAATTAACCGTTCTTGAGTTTTCAGCAGTCAAGATTAATCCGTATGATCCCGTGCGCGCGCAGGTGGCGAGGAGCATCGACCTGGTGTACGGCGGCGGCAGCATCGGCCTCATGGGGCTCGTCTCGCAGGCGGTCTTCGACGGGGGCCGCCACGTCATCGGGTAAGCGCGCTGCTGCATGCCTGGCTGTGTGCAGAGTTGCAGACTGTTAACTGCTACTGCTAATTAACCAGCTAGCTCTTCTTAATTAGGTTTAGTTTTCAACTAATTACTGCTAGTGCTACGTGCTGTACACTACTGGAGTTCATGTGCTGATCACTTCTTTTTGTCATCTTGTTGCCCATGCGCAGGGTCATTCCCAAGACTCTCATGACCCCAGAGGTACGTGTCATTTGTGTCTCCTTGAATCACTTCAACATTAAAATTGATCAGTAATAAACAAAGAGAAATAACACACACTAGTCGTCAGTGCTTACATGTCAGTGGCTCGTAAGTTAATGAATTGCAGACTATTAGCAGTGCTTGTGTGTCTTGGTCCCCAATCATGCCAATGTGCTCACGTTTTAGGAGCGATAATAATCAAATGGGGGTTTGGGAGTTTGGACCCCCTGAACAAGAACAGCTCTGTGTTGGAGTCCCAGGGGACATGTCACTTGCCAAAAAAAAGAATGACATATGAGACTGCAGTTGTGATCGAGAAGCTAAACAAGCAACACAAGTGCAGCTTTACAGATGCTAATTTCTAACCCCCAAAAGCCTTGCCGTGACATCGTCCTGTTCTGCAGAAAAAAAAATAGTTTTCTTCCTCTTCTTTTTGGCCTTCTTGATGCAAGAGTAGCTTGTTAGTCTAAGCAGAAGAAGAGGCCACTGTCTTTGACTGTCCCTGATGTTTTGCCCGGAGGAATGTTTTGCAGAGTGTGAAGTTTCAGAAAGTCCTTTTTCTTTTGGGAAACCATTTCAGAAACGTTTTTGTTTGTTTTTTTGCAAAAGAAAACTTTGGGAGGCAAAGTGATGTATAGTATTACTGATATTCCTTTTGCTGAAAAACGGATGCAGTGCACCAGTAATTTCAAGAATTTTGGGATATGTATTGACATGTCAGCTTCAAGATAGCAAAACCAATCCATAAGCATAAGTAAATGATCCATCATGTGTACTAGAGAGCATGACAGTAGTAATGATTCTGTACTTTTGTGGTTATCTTGCATGGCATGTCACTAATGGATGCTGTACTACCATGTCACAAAGAATTAAAGCATGGGTTCAGAAGCCCCATCTATGGGCTGTGCATCAACTTTGTGTGGTCCTCTTTCTAGTTGGCTATTTTACCATCCTCCATCCAAGGAGGCAAAGAGGACTTGTTAAATCATCCAGTGCCGTTTCTTGCTCCCTTGGAGCACAATCATGCCCTCTTGGGAATGTACAAGCTACTACACTAGTGTTTGTCTGCAGTGCACATACACACACAGACCATCACACAGCCACAAGAGACCAAGCATCATATCATGGCATGCCAAGAACTTCTTTTTACTGTTCCCTTTGCAGCATCCATTGCTCATTGTTTTTATTTTTCAGATAAGTGGTCAGACAGTGGGGGAGGTGAGGCCAGTGGCTGACATGCACCAAAGGAAGGCAGAGATGGCAAGGCAGTCTGATGCCTTCATAGCCCTACCTGGTGAGTCAGAGTCACACATGATAACACTCAGTAATTGTCTGCAAATTTAGCTCCCCAGGTTCATGTGAAAAAGAACATACAAGGCTTTGCAAGATCACAGTAAGAAAATCCCTGACAGAGCTACAGGAAAATGGGGGCAAGTAGTAACTTCTGTCACTGCACAGTGTCACGTCTGAAAATGAATAGGAAGCTGGGGCTACCTGTGAGCCATCATCCCCTTCCTAGTGTGACCAATAATTGGAGCACTGCAAAGAGGGGTTCTTTGACTGAGTAGACTGATGTGTCGAACTGAGAATTATTTGTCCTCTCGCTGTGTCTGAATCAAATATCCAGTGTTCATCGTGTGAAGTGTCAATGCAGGAGGGTATGGGACTCTGGAGGAGCTGCTTGAGGTGATTACATGGGCACAACTTGGCATCCATCATAAGCCGGTACTGCCGCAATCAACATATCAACATTTGGGCTTTCGTTACAAGATGATGCATATCATCGAGAATTGATGTGATATTACTGGACATGCTTGAAATCTCAACATGTTTGGTGGCTTCTTCTGAATGTTCAGGTCGGCCTGCTCAACGTGGACGGGTACTACAACTCGCTGCTGACGTTCATCGACAAGGCGGTGGAGGAGGGGTTCATCAACCCCAGCGCCCGCCGCATCATCGTGCTGGCTCCGACGGCGCGAGAGCTCATGGAGAAGCTAGAGGTAGAGATACATACAGTAGCCACAGCCACAGTCCAGTCACAGTCACAGCTCGATCTTGCAGGTTTCACTTTTCAGGTTCTTGGCCTGATCGGAACCTCGCAGCTACTGCATGCATACTGACGTACGCCGGCCGCCGGCCAAACTCTGAACTTTTCGCAGGAGTACGTGCCTTACCACGACAGGGTGGCGTCGAAGCTGAACTGGGAGATGGGGCACCTAGGTTACTGACGCATGGAAAAGCCAACCATGGATGTGGCAAATTGGCGATCGATCAGGCTGACGTACGGAGGAGGAAGGATCAAGTCGACTCATCTCATCGGAGCTAGGCTGGGATTTTCTCTCTCTCTTTCTCTCTCTCTCTTGACAACATGCTGCAGCTAGCTAGCTGGAGTGCAGGATCGATTCAAGCAGCAAGAAATTGCTTTGCGTGCGTGCGTGCGTCCATTTTGTATATGTTTGCTTCGTCGATCGGGGGAGGGCAGCTTGAACACTGCATGATGTCCTACTCGATCGATCTCTACTTAATTAGTAGTATTCCAGATTTCCAGTACCATGTCTATCTATGTCAGTAATTTCATGATATATCAAAAATATCGATTGAACAGAGCAAGTTGCTTTCTTTCAACTTGTTACACATTGCAGACTAATTCGATCTTTGTTTGCCATCACAATGTCTATCCTAATATAACGTGAGATTTTCATTCATCTCCTTCTATTTGTATATATAGACACAGTCACAATATAGACTTTCATTGCTAGTGAAATATTACTACTATTTAAATTCGTATAGACTCTGTTATTTTAAGTTATTAGTCTTATATAAGAATAATAAATAAATGAAAAAATATATTAATAACACAATATTATTTTTGGAAGCATCAGAATTTCCTTCAATGCTCGCCCCTTTTTCTTTTCCGACGTCTCTCTATAAAATCCGGATTTCATGACCAAATGCTGCCATCAATTCCAACCTTGGCCTTATGAACTCGAGCATGCACCGTTTGTTTTTGCTCCGTCGGGAACCACATTTGTCCTTGCTGTTGACTTTGCCGGGTCCGTCATCGCTTCCCCCTCCCCAGCACCGCTTTGATCGGATACACGACCACCGCTTCATGGTGCACAACTACTGTCGTGAGTTCAAAGGATTTATCCAAGAGCTTCACCACCTAACAAAGTTTATTAGTTTCACATAAGAGTCGAAATTCCAATGTGAGTTCTCAGAGGAAGGAGACGACACCTACGTAGCATTGTTAATATAATTGTTTTTTATTTTTCAACGTTACAAGCACAAATAAGATACAAGTGTATATATTACTACCTTGATATATTATTTTTTTTAAAAAAAATATTAGAGACGAACTCTACCGTTTACCTGCGTATTCCTTTTTTTGGATGGATTGCATGCGTGAAAAAACGAAACGAAAAAAGAAAAATCGTAATGACACAAGCTGCTGGCCCATGGGCCTACGCTACACACAGCAAGCTGAACTGAGACCAACGGAGAGTCGGAGAGGTTGGACCGGGCCGGGTTCACGGAGATGTTGGGCCGGTCCGGGTTCACGGAGAGGTTGGACCGGGCCGGGTTCGAGAAGCCGCTACTACCTCCTTCTGGAACGTTCCAGAACAACCAAGCCGGCCCGGCTTGCACGAAACGAACCAAGCACGAGCCCACCGCAAGCAACGCGAGTACGCGAGCGAGAGCACCCCCGGACCCGGGTGGCTCTTCCCGTCTCCCTCCCTCTCTCGCCGCAGCTGCGAATCGACGGGCGCCGCCTCCTCGGGTGATCGACCATGGTGAGTTCTCGCGACCCTGATCCTTCCCCCTTCCCGTCCCCGATCGACCTGTGGATCCGTGCTGTCTACGAGCGCGCACGCGCGTGCGACGCTTTGATTTTGGTGTTGTTTCGAGAGAAGTAGAGATCCGTGGAGGGATGCTGTGGCCTGATGCGATTCGACGGAATCGGGGCACGGGCGCTCGTCGATTGCACTGCCTGTGTGAGATCATGGGTTTCTCCGTGTGATGGGATGCTGCGGGTTGCTGCAATCACTCGATGCACAGGGGAGGGAGGGAGGGAGTCGGTAGCTGGATAGGAGGCGTCGGGAAAGGTGGAAGAACATGCGATCCCGGTGACACAACTCGCCGGATTTCTCGATGGGAAGATCGAATAGAATCGCCAAGGGGCTTTGCCTCTTACCTATGGAATACTCCGTCTAATTTTGGTTGTTTTGGACTTGTACAAAAAAAAAGAAATCAACTTAAATGAATTTGGTGTCCCTTATTTATTCTGCTAAAAATTAGTTATTTATTTGTGAGAGCGTAGCATTTATTTGATAATGTCAAACATGGAATAAAAGATGAAAATTTGTTAAGTTCTAAAACGATTTATATTTGGTATAAAGTTAAAAAAGATAAAACAACTTATATAAGGAATCAGAGTGAGTAAAGCCTAGTGGCCTATCGTTCCCATAGGTTGAGTACTTGAATTGTAATGGGTTGACTAGCCACATGATCGATTGGGTATTGAATAGGTTGTGAAAAATTATAAAATCCCCCTCTTGGAAGGACTAGTGTTGAAAATCATATGTAGCCAAAGCTCTAGCCAAAGCTCTGAAGTCTGAATGCATGAAATACTATCCTTTTGTGAGTTTTATTGCTTATTTACATTGTTTTTTATTTTCAGGCGGGGAAGCTTATTGCAAACTTGATTATTATGGGCTCTGGGATTGTAGGAAGGGCTATGCTCCAAGCATACCGGAAAGCACTCGATAGTAAGTTTTTTCACCCATGAGCTTCGGCACGGATTGACAGCTTTAAATTCAGGGAGTAAAAAGACCACTTGCATGAAGCAACGATTGCTCAACAACTAAAACAAATGATAACATTTACTCCATCCAAATTTTTTTTACTTATTACTTTTTGCATCAAGACCAATGATGCATTAAATAGTACTACTATTGCATTAAATTTCTCATATATTTATTCTAATGCATTAAATAGTACTACTATTGCATACATGAAACCACACGATTAGTGCTATAAACGAAGCTCATTTAATACTTGAGTCTAGGTAAACTACAAATAGGTATAAGATTTTTGGAAAAAACTAAAACTGTAATAGGTAGTAGCATGGTTGTCACGAGGCGACGCCTAGGCGCCGACTAGGCGTCCAGGCGGTCACCGCCGAACGCCATGGTCATTCGCCTCGCCTAGTGGAGTTAGGCGCCCGCCTGGAGCTTCTAGGCGTCGCCCATGGCGGCTAGGCGGTCGCCAGGCGTGTCTGGGCGGGCGCCTAGGGCAAGCTGTACTGTCTAAGGCGTGGCGCCCTAACCCCAGGCCCATATTCGACTTTCGGTTTGTCCCCTTCCCCTTGCGAGTTGCGCCGCCGCCTCTGCCCCTTGCGCCGCCGGCCGCTGGATCCGCTTCCCCTTGCGCCGCCCGGCCGCCTCTGCTTCCCCTCCCCTTGCGAGTTGCGCCGCCGCCTCTGCCCCTTGCGCCACCGGCCACCGGCTCTGCTTCCCCTTGCGCTGCCGGCCGCCCGGCCGCCTCTGCTTCCCCTCCCCGTGCACCGCGCCGCCGCCTCTGCTTCCCCCTCCCCTGCTCCCTCGCCGCAGCAGGCAGCAGCAGGCGCCAGGCAGTAGAAGGCAGCAAGCAGAAGGCAGCAGGCAGCAGCAGAAGGCAGCAAGCAGAAGGCAAGCAGAAGGCAAGCAGAAGGCAAGCAGAAGACATGTGTGCTATGGACATGTTTGCTGAAATGCTGAGTGCTGACCTCTGTTTGCTGATTTTAATTGGTCGCCTAGGCGACGCCTAGGCACCCGCCTAGGCACCTAAGCGTCCAGTCGGCCCCCTGGCTACTGGTTTCGCCGGGGCGCCGTGCCAACCATGGGTAGTAGATTTTTGGATAGAGGGAGTATTTTGTTATGTATTGTGTCAGTTTCATTTAATAAATTATAGACTAAGGGGTTACCAATAACTTTTCTAGTAAAAATTCCTTATATTGGCATTTTCCCAGTAAGACACAGTGCCGCTTAATAGATGCTTGGATTTGGGCTGTAACTTACAGATATAATTCTGTGTCCCTCAATAATAATTTGGTTTAATGTTTCCTGTTACATGTGAGATTTCTGGTTTGATTTCTTTGCACGTGCCAGAGATGTTTATAGTAAATGATGTCTTGCATCTATTAGCTTAAACCTATTGAAACTAGTTTAAACCTTCAATGTTTACATAGTTTTCCTACTGAGCTAGCAAACTAATGAGGTCGGTTCACTTATGTTTGTTAGCAATTTGGTATCTGCAGTAAAGTCAATTTTTGGTTTTATGCTTGTATGAAAAAAGCCATTATATCATTTTGTTGCATAACTTAAGGTAACTTTCAAAGAAGTACCATAAAGGTGTAAACTCTAATTTACTTCTCTGCAATGGTACCTGTTTGTCTGGATTTTATCAACCTATTTTGGACTTCAATGGAATGATACACAACTCTCCTGCATATAATTTGATAAATACTCTGATTTACAGAAAATTATGAGATCAAACCAACTGCCTATGGCTATTAGCACTAATCTTGACTTGTATATTGTTTATTGTCTTTTCATACACTGCATGTGTCATGTAGGTAGAGTACTGCATATGTGTTGCGTGTAGAAGTTATCTTAGTTAGCAGCCATGCATTTGGTTTGTGTTTAATTGAGTGAGTGATTAGAGGAGTGCGGCAAGTTAACTTCATACATGAATGATTAGTTGGGCAAGTGAGTCTCGTAGTCATAGTTATTATGGCGGTAAGTCGAGGCGAAGTGCCTAACCACCTTCACACCTTTTAGGCAAGAATGGCGTGTGGCGAGGCGATGTCATACTCACTTAACGTAAATGTACATGTTATATTAATTTTGGAACAATATGAATTTAAATTTAAAACCACATGTAATACAAATAGTTAAACAAGTCCATACTCCATTCAGTATAAATAGACATACATAAGCCATACATGGTTAGATGCTAAAGGAGGCAACCAACTATCAATTAGCTAGCTATGCATGGAAATCATATAAACAGTAGGAGCTGATCAGTTGTATATGGAAATTATTAAAATATGGGAAATCTATTCACGGTAAGGGCTGATCAGTATATGGAAATCATCAATATATGGAAAGCTTATTCACGGTAGGAGCTGATTTATTTCCAAAGACAGAGTAAAGGAGGAGGGAAAGACAATAGGAAGGAGATAGAACTAGCAGATCGGGAGGGAGTGTATAGCGGGAGGGAAAGACAACAGATCGAAAGGGAGAGGGAGACCGCAGATCTGGAGCGAAACTGATTGAGCCGAGCAAGAGCATGGCAACTCCACCGTGCCAGGCGAGGGAAGGTCGCCACCGCCACGCCAAGCGAGGGAAGGCCTACGATGAAAATAGCAACGGTGGAGGGAGTGGCGACTAGCGGAGGGGATGGCGGCAGTGGAGGGAGTGTCCACCATGGAGACTTGAGCATCACCAGGGCACCATTTCCCTTGAGGCGGGTACCATTTCCCATGAAGCGGATGCCACACTCTGATTATGCAACACCTTGATAACTATCCTCATAGTGCGTATGTGCGCATTATGCCTGGCAAATGATGTGCATGTGAGCAAGCTATTTAAGCCATGCACATGCTTGCTTTGGCCCAGAGTGAAACAATAGGAAAAAAGTAAAGGTGTTTGTTGTTGTAAAACTTGTGTTCTCCTATGTGTTTTATTCCAAAGTGTTCTCACGTGAGTTAGATCATTAGTCAGTTCCAACAATTGGTATTAGAGCCTTGTGCTTTCCATGTGTCGGGAAGGATGCCAAGGCAAGTTAGGAATATGTCTCCATTGAGCAATCGAAGGTTGCCCCAAGTTGGTCCGTCTAACTTGCAAGTGGTGAAGGAGAGGGCAGTGATGATGTCATACCCACAGCTCGCTCGCACTAACTACACCATTTGGGTGATGACAATGCGGGCTGCACTCCAATCGCAACACATGTGAGAAGCGGTGAAGCAAGGTGGTGCTGACTACGATAGGGATCATGAGGCATTATATGCCATCTACCAGGTTGTGTTGGAGGAAATGATGCTTTCCCTTGTTAGGAAAGACAATGAAGTCAGCATGGGATGCAATCAAGATGACACACATGGGACCTGAGCGTGTACAGGAGGCCAAGTTATAGACTCTCAAGATGGAGTTCAAGACACTGAAGATGGGGCAAGGCGAGACTGTGGATGATTTCAATGGTTGGGTGACGTTAGCTGTAGCCAGCATCCACATGTTGGGCAACACGATGGTGGATGAACTTGTTGTGTGCATGTTTCTTTGTGATGCATCACCACGTTACATGAACACCATCACCAATATTGAGTAGTGTGTAGAATTGAAAACCCTCACCATGGAGGATGTCGTTGGGCGCTACAAGTCCTACAACTAATGAGTTTGTTTCCGCTATGGCAATTTGAACGAGGATGAGCAATTGTTGCTCACGTACACAATGGGAGTCTAGGAGGCTGTAGCCAAAGAAAATAAAGGTGGAGAAGGCTCAAGCAGTGACAAAAATTATGGTTGTGGTGGTGGTCGGAGAAAAGCTGGTGGCGGGCATGGTAGCAATCACAATGACTTCGATGACGCAAGTGTTAACTCCAATGACAATGAGCGTAAGTTAGATAGGAAGAAAGGGAAGTGCTACAATTGTGGCATGCGTGGGTACCATGCCAATGAGGGAAGAAGCTATTCTCGTGATGGCCAACAATGAGCCATGTCTCCTGTGATGAACTTAACCAAGTCAAGATTAAAGGGGAAATTATTAGCACTAATCTTGACTTGTATATTGTTTAGTGTCTTTTCATACATTCAATGTGTGCTATGTAGGTAGAATACTTCATATGTGTTGTGTGTAGGTGTCACAGGTACAGGGAAAACTCCTCAAATTGTATTAAAAGTAGTGGGCCGAGGCACTAGACCTCGTCGGCATGGCAGAGCCGTAACGGCCTGATGCACCAACGAGGCAGGGGATATAGCAAGACAAAATTCTAAATTGAATACTCGACGACTCCTCTAGTGCATTGGCCCTGTTTATATAAGCACAAGGCCAATCTAATCTAACAACTTTATTCTGATTCTAACAACCTTAACTTCCTAGGACTCCTTTAATCTAACAACCAAACAGATTGGACTCTTTATCTAATATTGGCGGTACTGTTCATGTGAATAGTACCGTGGTATTGCTCGGTACTGTTCACGAGCTTCATGGGCCTTGGGCCTATCCGTCCCTCCTGCCAGCCCACACCTGTTGCTACTTGCCTGTGACAATTCTCCCCTCAAAACGCAGCTCGTCCTCGAGTTGCCGAGTCATCGTCCTCGGCTCCTCGCTATCGTCTGGTCGAGCCTCGTTGAGCTCCATACAATGGAAACACAATTGGGCATCGTCAAGGAGGTAGAACGCAACAAATGCCACCTTGTGATTTGGAGTGCAGCAGACATGGACACACCGCTTGCAATGATTAAGCCATGGAAGCGGATCGCCGGTGCCGTTGAACTTTGGGAATTCAAGCTTGTGGGTGGTCAGTAGTAAATCACAACCCTGGTCATCGTCGTTGTCATCCCCCGCTCTATGACAGTGTTGGTGCCCTCCTCCTTGGTGGCACGGAGGTGGATCCACGTGATCAGCAGTAGCTTGGGGAGGTTGCTGACCAGGATTCTGGATGGGCACCTCCAACGCGGCTACCCTCCTCCAAGGGTTGGATCGGTTGCAACTTCTCTTCAATCACGTCAGCATGTGGCTGATTGTGACAATAATTGCTTGTTGTTGTTGCTTGAATTCCGGGAGATCGTCAACCATGGAGTGCACCAACTCCTCCAAGCGATCCAGCTGCTTGCTGAGATCGTCGCCGGAGGTGTTGGTATCCTTCCCTGAACTTGAGCTAGCCGGAGGCATGGTGGAAGAACCTAAGCGTTCTGATACTAAGTTGTCATGGGTATGTGGAAAACTTAAATTGAATTAAAGGTAGTGGGTTGAGGTCCTAGACCTCGTCGGCGCAGCGGAGCCGTAGTGGCCTGACGCACCAACGAGGTAAGGGATACAAGAAGACAAAGTCTAAAATGAATACTCGATGACTCCTCTAGTGCATTGGTCCTATTTATATAAGCACATAGCCAATCTAATATAACAACTTTATTTTGATTCTAACTACCTTAACCTCCTAGGACTTCTTTAATCTAACAACCAAACATGATTCTTTATCTAATCTGGACCTAACCATATAAATTTGCTACAGTACCGGCGGGACAGTTCGGTACCATTCACGGGCCGCATGGGCCTTGGGCCTATCCGCCTATCTGACCCCTCCTTGCCAGTCCATGCCTCTTGCTCCTTGCCCGTGATAGTACGAGTTATCTTAGTTAGCATCCATGTGTTTGGTTTGTGTCTAATTGAGTGGTTAGAGGAGTAGAGTAAGTTAACTGCATGCATGCATGATTAGTCAGGTAAGTGAGTCTCGTAGTGCATGGAGTTAGTGGCTCATGCATTTAGGTGATGGATGCATACATGTGCATGAAGTCTGACCAGGGGCGAAGCCCCATTGTATTTTGCGGGTCAAATGCACCTACTAAAAAATTAGCTACTATCTTCATATTTTGGCAATATATGCATCCTGCTTAGTCTAATGTTTTACACCACTTAGCTCAATTAGTAGTATATTTAAGGAACTATAATGCCCGAAATCTATTGATTTCGAGTTTATTGCATTTCTATAGGAAAACAATCTTACAAAATGTTCATAGCATGACAACGTCTTATGTCAAACAGAATTGTAACTCGAAGGCTTCATTTATTATATCAAAGATAAAATAATAAAAAAACTATGATGAACATCTTGGCTGACTTTACGCTCCTTGACTGAGATAGCTCCTCCAGACCTTTGTCTTTATATAATACAGCTTCTAGGGAAAATCAACAAGATTGAGTATGAAACGTTCTCAACAAGCCATAGAAATGTAACATAATACTTGATAATAAAAAGGACAACAATTGGTTTGTTTTGCATAAAAGTAGATTTTGTAATAAAACAATTGTTATTAAAACATTTGATTAACAATAATTACGACAATATTGATAACAATTACCTCGGGTAGCACATCGGTGCTAACTCACACAATTCAACCGTTCTCAATTAATTAATCAAGTTCAAACATTAAACTAACTGTGGAGAATATTACTTGTCTTGCCCATAATTGTGAGCACGTTTTTTCAAAAAGATTATACTCTAACCAGAGGTGTATAAATTTACCTACAAGGCAAAAACCTGGTGTCGATCAAATCACCACCATGTTACCTCGACCAAATTTCTACCAAAACCCTTAGTATAGATCGCTTAATATGAGGACAATCATATTAGGTTTTGTCGATACTCCATATAAGAATAACGTAGAACCCTTTTTGTGCCTTAATAGTATTGGCTATTTAGAGGTATGTGTTCCTTCTATCTTGACTTCTCTGCTCGATGCATCATGTTGAGACGACTCATACGTTAGGTTAGGTCTTACCCATTTAACTTGTGGTTTGTACTGTACGGCATTGCAACAGATCCTACAGACCGGTCCTCATAGTGTCTTGGGTGTGACTAACCAATTCATCCCTAGGATGACATCTAAGCCTCTACAATCAATGAGAACTTGATCAATCAAAAATTGTACCCCTTAGATTTCTATTTTTACATGTGATAAATAAACTAGTTGAGCTCCGTTTGTTGGGGTGGCTATTAACATAGGTTTGGCTAGGCCAAAAGTTTTCAAATTATGTGTTTTCACGAAATTTCCAAATATGAAAGAGTATGTTACTTCAAAATCAAATAAAATAACCGATGGTACTGAGTTGATAGAAAACATACCCAAGATAAATAACTTCTGATGCGTCTTGTGCCTCTTCGGCGGTGATATGATTCACGCGGGTGCGAGCTATCGTGTTTGGAGCAGGGTCTTGAAAATGCTTAAGATGAGGACATTTATTGGAGTAGTGTGTTTCTTGGTGATAGTTTAAATAGACCACCGACTTGTCATTCTCATCCTTCAGGACATTAGCCTTTTATACTAGTGCTTAATTCAGTGGAGTGGCTTGACGGGAGACTCTATTGCTTGGCCCACTAGCAGCTTGGAAATGGGGCGAGGTTGGAATCTTAGAGCTTGAGGAGTAGGCATTGGGCAAGGCTTCTGACTTTCCTTGTTGATAATAAAAAGCGATCATCTTCCTTTTCTTTTACCTTATCTTATTTTGTTCAGACTCTTGGAGAATTGTTTTGTTTACAACTTTTGAAAGTTAGTATAGTTAGCAGCAATGAGTTGGACCGACAGTTTATCTTGTAGTCTTCTCATAAACTTCTCCTATCTCTCGACATCAGTACGGATGTTTTCATGAGCATATCATGTTAGGTGGTTGAATTCATATAGGTACTTAGTTACTAACTTGCTTTACTGTTGTAGTTCACAAAATTCTTTTTTCTTTAGTGTGACTATTCTTGTGGGCACGTGGGCAGCTCTGAAAGTGGTTGTGAACTCAACCTAAGTGACCACATGATCCACGGTTGTTGGGTTTCTCGAAAGTTGTCCCACCACTCTGTAGCTGGTCCATGCAATTAATGGGTGACAAAAGTCACACGCTCACGATATATGCAGAGGAGAAGATCAATCTTCTTGATTGAAAATTTAGGGGGTTTAACTCAAAGAAATTTCGATGGTTGAGATGTCGGGTTGGAGCTGATGTAGGCGGGTTACGGGAGATGTTAAGTCCTTGGTCTTGTTGTTGAAGTTGTTGAAGTTGCGCTTGCTGTTGTTGTATCTGGATTTGTTGCTATTGTATTTGAGTGAGCAACACAGTGAATCGATGATAAGCTGATTCTAGTTAGCCATGGCCTCTGTAAGCGTTGGATGGTTTGGAGGTGATGACAGACTTGATTGTTGTGGTGTTGTCGCACCTTAATTGGGTACAACTCATTCAGAAAGATTGTTGTTGACTGAGTTCTCTTTAGCTGACAAGTTGGTATTGTGGGTATTGTTGCTCTAGAAACGTTGCGCTGGTGCTTGGTTGTCGACAGTTATCTTATTCTAAAGGAGTGAACCTCGAAAAAATAGAAAAGACTTATAGGAGGTTTTTTAAATACTAGTTTTTTTTATTAATTTCTTTATTAATGATGGTAATGTTGATATTAACAATAAAACTTATTCCACATATTCTTAATACAAGCTGTTAAGAAGCGTGTCCACAAATAAAAGAATAGAAGCATGCAGAATCTAGTGATTAACTAAGGCTATCTAATGACCTTCGGGAGTGACCCTAAAGGCACTCTCAACATCTCGAGCCAAGTTATTGGGGTCACTCGGCTCGACTTCGTCATTTGCCATTGGCTCCACCTCCTGAGGATCTCTTCTTCTTTCATCTGGGATTCAACCCACTAAAGCACCGAGGAAAAGCCCATGGCATGACAAGCCGAGGTTCACCACAACATTTAATGTGTTGAAGTCTAGATGAAAGAGGACCCTTAGGAGACGAAGTTGAATCGTGACCCCAATAACTTAGCTCGAGATGTTGAGAGCGTCTTCAGCGCCACTCCTGGATATGTCTGTTTTCTTTTATTTGTTGACATGCTTTTATTGGTTTTATTATCAACATCACTCTTATCACACATCCTTAATAAAGAAGCTAGTATTTTAAGAAAAACCTCTTCTAAGTCTTTTTTATTTCTTCCAGGGTGTTCACTCCTTCGAAACGAAATGACTTCCGACAGCTAGTGCAACGTTTTTGGAGTCAATAACACCCACGACACCAAACCTTTAGCCAAAGAGAATCCAATCACCAATAACATTTTTGAAAGAGTTGTATCCAACTATGGTGCGATGACACTACGACAATCAAGTCTGCCACCACATTCAAACCATCCAATGCTTGTAGAGGTTATGACTAACTAGAATCAACTTACTCAAATGCAACAGTAATAAATTCAGATACAATAATAGCAAGCGCACCTTAGCAGCAAGCCCCAAAACTTAACATCCCTCGTAACCCGCTTGCACCAGCTCTAACCCTAGTATCTCAGTTGTGGTTACTTAGCCTAAGTTCATATTCGCTTTTAGAGATATTTACGTGCCCATAGGGATAGTCACCCTAAAGAAGAAATTTCGTAAACTATAATAGGGAAGCAAGTCAGTAACTAATTACCTGCATAAATTTAATCGTCTAGCGCAGTATGCTCTTGAAGACATTCGTACTGATGCCAAGAGACAAGAGAAGTTTATGGGAGAACTGAAAGTTGAACTATTGGTCCAACTCATTGTTGTTGAATACGTTGACTTTCAGAAGTTGGTAAGTAAAGTAATTCTTCAAGAGTCTGAGCAAAATAAGATAGAGAGGAAGATGATCACTTTTCGTTATCAAAAGGAGTTAGAGGATCCACCCAATGCCTACTCCTCTAGCTTTGAGTTCCAACTTCAACTCGTGTTTATGACGCAACCTACTAGTGGGCCAAACACTAGAGTCACTCATCAAGCTCGAAAACTGAAGTCTTGAAGGACAAAAATAGAAGCCAGTGGTATATTTACCAAGAAGGACACTACTTCAACAAATGTCCTCATCAAAGCGTCCTCAAGGCCCTACTCCAAACCGATGGTTTGCGCTCGCGTGAATTATATCATCATCGAAGAGGCACAAGACGCACTAGAAGTTGACTAGGGTATGTTTTCTGTCAACTCAATACCATCAGTTATTTTGTTTGATTCTGGACTAACGCACTCTTTTATATTTGAAAATTTCGTGAAGACACATGATTTGAAAACTTTTGGGCTAGCCAAGCCTACATTAATAACCACTCTCGGTAAACAGACCCTTGCTAGTTTATTTAGCTCAAGGGTAATAATAGAAATCCAACGGGTAAAATTAGCTAGTTTATTTAGCTCAAGGGTAAGAATAGAAATCCAACGAGTAAATTTTTTGATTGATTCAGTTTTCATTGATTGTAGAGGCTTAGATGTTACTAAGAATGAATTGGATGGTCACACCCAGAATACCAATGACCGGTCTACGAGATCTATTGCAAATCTGTAACGTACATAAACCACAAGTTGAATGAGTAAGATCTAACCTAGTGTATGGGTTGTCTCAATATGATCGATTGGAGGAGTCGGAGAAATTAAAGATGGAGGGAACACGTACCTCTAAATAGCCAAGACTATCGAGTCACAAAAGGGGTCTACGTTATCCTTGTATGGAGCGTCGATGAAACATAGTGTGATTGTCCTCATGTTAAGCGGTCTATATTAAGGGTTTTGGTAGGAACTTGGTTAAGGTACCGTGGTGGTGCTTTGGTCGATACCGGGTTCCTGTCTTGTGGATAAATTTGTACTCCTCTGATTAGAGTATAATCTTTTTGAAAAGTCGTGCTCGCGGTTATAAGCAAGTCAAGTGATGTTTTCTACAGTTAGTCTAATGTTCTGAACTTGAATAATTAATTGAAAATTATTGAATTATGTGAGTTAGCATCGGTGTGTTACTCGAGTTAGTGGTTAGCAATATTGTCATCATTATTCTTAATCAAATGATTTCACAACAATTGCTTTATTACAAAACCAGTTTTTTATGCAAAACAAGCCATTTACCGTCCTTGTTATTATCCTGTATTACGTGGTATTTTTGTGGCTTGCTAAGTACATTTTGTACTCAACCTTATTGATTTCCCCGAAAAAACTGCATTTTATGAAGATGAAGGTTTGGAGTAGCGTTGTCTCAGTCAAAGAACGTAAAGTGGATCAAGATGTTCATCATAGTCTTTTTATTATTTTATCTTTGATGTAATAAATGTAGCTTTTAAATTGCAATTCTGTTTAACGTAAGATGTCCTACGATGAATATTTTGTAAGATTGAAAATGTCGAATGCACCTACCAAAAAATTAGCTACTATCTTCATATTTTGGCCATATATGCATCCAGCTTAGTCTAATATTTTGCACCACTCACAGCTCAATTAGTAGTCTAGTTAAGGAACTCATTCCATATCAACCTAATTTTGCACCCCCTTCTATTTTGCAATAGTTTTGCCACTATGCCTAACAACAGTGTTCAAAAAATTGGATCTAGGCGATGCTTAGGCGCTTGAAAGGAGCTGAGCGGCACCCCAGTGACACGATCAGCGTCTAGTTGGTGAGCTGGGTATCCTTGGCTCCTAGGCAGTTGATTGCGGCGCCTGGGCAACTCGGCGCAGCGGTGCCGAGAGTGCTAACAGCCAATAAATGTGATCCAGAGAGCGAGGGAAAATGCAGAAGCAGCATGGCGGCATGGAGAACACCGGTGAGGGCACATGTGATCTGGATCTGCCAGCACGGGGCATGCGCGACTGGTACGCGTGCGTGGCAGTGGGTGGGGAAGGGAGAAGGGCATGGCGTGGGTAGAGAGAAGGGGGATTGACAAAAGGGGAGGGGAACATTGAGAAACAGAGCAAAACCTAGGTGCCTTTTGGCGCTAGGCGCCGGGTCACTGTTCGACTAGTGCCTACTTGAACACTGCCTGATAACTGATTTGCATGTGAGCAACCTATTTAAGCCGTGTACATGTTTGCTTTAGCACGGAGTGAAACAGCAGAAAAAAAAAGAAACGGTATCTGCTGCCGTAAAACTTGTGTTCTCTTGTTTGTTTTATTCCAAAGTGTTCTCAGAATCTCAGGTGAGTTAGGTCATTAGTGTCATGTGGGGCCGCACATACACCCGGCGTCGGCGGGCCCGCGACTTGCGCAGGGCGGCCGAACAGGCAGGCCGCGCGCAGGAAGAAGGGGGCCGGCGCCAGGAGGTTTGAATAAATCAAACTAAGTTAGAGATAAGTTTAATTAGTTCAGATTAGTTATTTGGTTGTTAGAGATAAGATTGATTAGTTGTTAAGAGATAAGATTAGTTAATTGGTTGCTATAATTTAGGGGATTAGCCCGCATGGGAGTCTTTTGGTGGCTATATAAGCCATAGTCAGGGGTCAGATGTAATCAGACAATTTGAGTATCAATCTATCTATTTCTATTCTCCAATTAAGCCTACGGCAGAGGGGTATAACCTCGCCGGAGAAGACGGACCAAGACTACGAACTACGTAGTCGAGGGCCGGCCACTCTGGGATCCGACGCCCTTGACAACTTGGTATCACGATCCCGGCGTTCCTCCTCCGCTCGAGCTCCCCCGCAACCGCCGATCTCCACCAGCCTTCAGCCGTCTACAACCTCTGCAACGTCCCCGGCAGCCATGAGCAGCATGGGTGACGACGTCAAGTTGGCCCTGGAGGCAATCGCCGCCAACATGCAAGCCCTGCAGTCCGCTGTACAAGCCAACGCAGCAGCAATCCAGGCGATGGCCTTCGACCGATCGTCCTCCTCCTCCAGCGGGCCGCGTCAGGGAACCGGAGAACATCACAACGACCGGCCACCACGGTTTCAGAAGTTGGACTTTCCTCGTTACGACGGCAAGTCTGATCCACTAATCTTCATTAACCGCTGTGAATCATATTTTCATCAACAGCGTATCATGGAAGAAGAAAAAGTGTGGATGGCCTCGTACAACCTGGAAGAAGGCGCACAAATGTGGTACATCCAAGTCCAGGAAGATGAAGGTGACACCCTCACATGGCGCCGTTTCAAGGAACTCCTCAACCTTCGCTACGGGCCGCCGCTCCGTTCTGCGCCATTATTCGAGCTTGCTGATTGTCGGCGTACAGGCACAGTAGCTGAGTACCAAGACCGCTTTCAGGCGCTCTTACCCCGGGCCGGGCCCCTACAGGAGATACAGAGGGTGCAGCTGTTCACGGGCGGTCTCCTACCCCCACTCAGCCATGCTGTGCGCATCCACAATCCACAGACTCTAGCAGCAGCAATGAGTTTGGCGAGGCAGCTAGAACAGATGGATTTGGCCATCCAGACAGGCCCCAGGACGAGCCACCGTGGCCTTCTGCCGAACCCTCCACCACGCACAGCCACGACGGCAGCCCCAGCAGCCAAACCAGCAGCAACCAATACCATGGGAGAGGGGCAGCAAGTGAAGCGCCTATCGCGCCCGGAACAGGAGGAGCGCCGCCGGCAGGGTTTGTGTTACAATTGCGACGAAAAGTACACACGAGGCCACAATCGCGTCTGCAGGCGACTCTTCTATGTCAGCGGGGTGGAAATCACTGATGAACCGGAAGAGGACACACCCATGGAAGCTCCTGTGTTCTCCCTCCATGCCCTTGCCGGCGTACATTTTTGTGACACCATGCAGGTCACCGTTTCAATGGGCGAATCATCCCTGCTGGCACTACTCGACTCGGGATCAACTCACGACTTCATCTCGGAGTCGGCAGCCCGGAGTACTGGGTTGCCCATCCAAAGCCAACCGCGACTCACAGCGACGGTGGCAAATGGCGAGCGCGTCCCCTGCGTGGGCGTTCTTCGGCAAGCAGCTTTCTCCATCCACGGAGATCCGTTCCACGCCGACCTATTTGTGATGCCCCTTGCAGGTTTCGACATGGTACTAGGCACCAGATGGCTGGCCACATTGGGCCCGGTCCTATGGGATTTCAGCGCCAGAAGATTGACGTTTCATCGACAAGGAAAACAAGTATGCTGGCAAGGCATACAGGGACCGTCGGCCCCAACAATCCGCACCACCTCGGCATCACCATCTTTGCTGGACGAGTTGCTCGCATCCTTCACGGGTGTTTTCTCCGAACCACATGGGCTTCCTCCGGTCCGATCCCAAGACCACGGCATCAACCTCGTCCACGGTGCATTGCCAGTCGCCGTGCGCCCTTATCGGTACCCGGCATCCCACAAAGACGAGCTGGAGAGACAATGTACGGCCATGCTGGAGCAAGGATTAATCCGCCGAAGCTCCTCGGCATTTTCCTCGCCCGTACTCCTTGTCAAGAAACCAGATGGGTCATGGAGATTCTGCGTCGACTACCGCGCCTTGAACGCCATCACAATCAAGGACGCCTACCCCATCCCAGTGGTAGATGAACTACTGGATGAACTACACGGCGCCAAGTTCTTCACCAAGCTAGATCTTCGCTCGGGCTATCATCAAGTCCGCATGCGTAAAACCGACATCGACAAAACGGCATTCCGCACTCATGACGGGTTGTACGAGTTCCTAGTGATGCCATTCGGCCTGTGCAACGCACCGGCAACATTTCAGGCATTGATGAATGACGTCCTCCGGCCGTTTCTACGCCGTTTTGTGCTGGTGTTTTTTGATGATATTTTGATCTACAGCACATCGTGGGCTGAACATCTTCGACACCTACGAGCCGTCCTCACAGTGCTGCAGCAACACCTCCTCTTCGTCAAGCGGTCAAAGTGCGCTTTCGGTGAGCGCTCTGTCACCTACTTGGGGCACATCATCTCCGACACCGGGGTCGCCATGGATCCGGCCAAGGTACGGGCCGTGTCCGACTGGCCGCAACCAAAGTCCGCACGAGCGGTCAGAGGATTCTTGGGGCTTACAGGCTACTATCGCAAATTCGTCAACGACTACGGCACCATTGCAGCCCCCCTGACAGCACTATTGAAGAAAGAAGGCTTCTCGTGGAACAACGAGGCAACAACGGCTTTCGAATCCCTCAAGACAGCAGTAACCACCGCCCCGGTCTTGGCTCTTCCAGATTTCACACGGCCGTTTGTAGTGGAATGCGACGCATCCACCTACGGTTTTGGGGCAGTACTAATCCAAGACAAGCACCCTATTGCATATTTCAGCAGACCAGTGGCACCACGACACCGATCTCTGGCGGCATATGAGCGGGAACTCATCGGGTTGGTACACGCCATCAGGCATTGGCGGCCATATCTGTGGGGTCGGCGCTTCATAGTGCGAACCGACCACTACAGCCTGAAGTTCCTCCTGGATCAGCGCCTCGCCACAATACCGCAACACCATTGGGTCGGAAAGCTCCTTGGCTTTGATTTTGCTGTCGAGTATAAGCCAGGGGCTCTCAACAAGGTGGCAGATGCGCTGTCTCGCCGCGACACAGAAGAAGAAACCGAGGGTGGCACTGTCCTAGCAGTTTCAGCACCACGTTTCGACTTCATCACACGACTCCGTGACATGCAAGCATCCGACCCAACACTGGTCGCCCTCCGTGACGAGTTGGCCGGCGGTTCCCGGACGGCCCCTTGGTCTCTCACCGATGACTTGATTACTTATGACGGGCGGCTGTACATACCGCCATCATCCCCACTCCTGCAAGAACTTCTAGTGGCAGTACATGAGGATGGCCACGAGGGGGTGCAGCGCACGCTGCATCGTATCCGCCGCGACTTTCACTTCCCCGACATGCGACGCATCGTCCAGGACTTCGTACGTGCCTGCGCCACATGCCAAAGGAACAAGTCAGAACACCTACACCCGGCGGGCCTGCTCCTACCGCTCCCTGTTCCAACAGCGGTTTGGGCAGATATTGGACTAGACTTCGTGGAGGCTTTGCCACGAGTTCGGGGGAAGTCAGTCATACTCACTGTGGTGGATCGTTTCAGCAAGTATTGCCATTTCATTCCACTGTCACACCCCTACTCAGCAGAGTCCGTGGCACAATCCTTCTTCCAAGACATCGTCCGCCTACATGGGATGCCACAGTCCATAGTATCAGATCGAGACCCTGTATTCACATCAACGTTTTGGAGGGAGTTGATGCGCCTGATGGGCACCAAGCTGCATATGACGTCGGCTTTTCACCCACAATCCGACGGACAAACGGAGGCCGCTAACCGTGTTATTGCTATGTACCTTCGTTGCTTTACAGGTGATCGTCCCCGACAATGGCTCCGATGGCTACCATGGGCCGAGTACATATACAATACGGCCTACCAGTCGTCCCTCCATGACACACCCTTTCGGGTGGTATATGGGCGGGATCCACCGTCCATCAGGACCTACGAGCCAGGCGATACTCGCGTGGCCGCCATAGCCAAAACGATGGACGAACGGAACGAATTCTTGGCTGATGTGCGGTTCAGATTGGAACAGGCACAAGCTGTTCAGAAAATACACTATGACAAGCTCCACCGCCAAGTCTCCTACAAGGTGGGCGATTGGGTTCTACTCCGACTTCGCCACCGACCTGTCGCATCCCTGACGGCCGACCACCACAGCAAGCTTCAACCACGCTATTTCGGGCCATACCGCATCTCCGAGCTCATCAACGAGGTCGCTGTACGGCTGGAGCTCCCCCCTCGCGCCAAGCTCCATGACGTTTTTCATGTGGGCCTATTGAAGAAGTGGGTAGGCGACCCTCCAGCGGCACCACCAGCACTGCCCAACATGCATCATGGCGCGGTGGAACCAGAACCAGAACAAGTGGTGCGAGCCCGGCTGGCCAGGGGAGTTCGTCAAGTACTGGTCCACTGGAAGGGCCAAACGGCGGCATCAGCAACATGGGAGGATTTGGACAGCTTCCGTGACAAGTTCCCCGACTTTCAGCTCGAGGACGAGCTGAGCTTCGAGGGGGGGAGAGATGTCATGTGGGGCCGCACATACACCCGGCGTCGGCGGGCCCGCGACTTGCGCAGGGCGGCCGAACAGGCAGGCCGCGCGCAGGAAGAAGGGGGCCGGCGCCAGGAGGTTTGAATAAATCAAACTAAGTTAGAGATAAGTTTAATTAGTTCAGATTAGTTATTTGATTGTTAGAGATAAGATTGATTAGTTGTTAAGAGATAAGATTAGTTAATTGGTTGCTATAATTTAGGGGATTAGCCCGCATGGGAGTCTTTTGGTGGCTATATAAGCCATAGTCAGGGGTCAGATGTAATCAGACAATTTGAGTATCAATCTATCTATTTCTATTCTCCAATTAAGCCTACGGCAGAGGGGTATAACCTCGCCGGAGAAGACGGACCAAGACTACGAACTACGTAGTCGAGGGCCGGCCACTCTGGGATCCGACGCCCTTGACATTAGTCAGTTCCAACACTGCCAATTATTATTTTTATATATAAAGTGAATTTATGAGACTATGAGAGAACTGCCTACATATCTCGCACCCTTTATTTTATAACATATATTTTTGGCATTACAAATCTGTAAAAATGTTCTCCATGAACTTGTATATAAAAAATGGAAGTGTGTCTGTACTGTTGAAAGGCTGTAACAAGCCAAATGGATCATTTTTAGTATTTGCGCACCAAACTTTGGTGTAGGAGCATTAATTATTTTACTTTCATTTTTGAAGGAGGGAAAACTTACAATATGCATTCACCTCCTTATTTTAGCTTTCCTCTTGTACTCTGCTAGATGCAAATAAAACTGGTGTAGCCCATGAAACAATTAACAACATTCGTAGAGCCAGCAAAACAATGACTGAGCAAGAAGCTAGGCAGATACTGGGTGTATCTGAGCAGTCAACATGGGAAGAGATTGCACAGGTCTGCTATCTCCTCACATCTCTCCTATAAATCCTTTTATTTTGTCCAACTATCCTAACTAATGGAGTATATTTTAAACATTGCAGCGGTATGACAATTTGTTTGAAAGAAACGCAAAATCTGGGAGCTTTTACGTTCAGTCAAAGGTCCATCGAGCCAAGGAATGCCTAGAGAATGTGTACCAAAAGAACAAGCAAGACGGGGCTCCTCCTCCTTGAAATTTGCATTCCTCAAAATCAGCTTTTCCGCGATATTCTTTACCCCTGACAAGAGAAGTGTACATACCAAAAACTGTCGGCGCCGTTGTAGCCTTACATTTTACAATGTGGAATCCAAAAGAGTTGAGTACAGCACCCCCAGACCTCTAGAGAACTGATTTGTAAGGCGTCAATAAGCTCCAGCATGGCTCTCATTGACGATTTCGTTATTTTGATTTGTGGATATTAGGAAACAGTGCAAAATTTTATCATCCGGTGGCATAGCAGGAGACTGGAGTCTGGACTGATAGGTTTATACGTTGGAACATATTGTCCCCATATCATTGTTTGGCATTGCAGTTAGGCTGCCGGATAGACCATCTTGAAAACCATGTGTTGTGTTATGCTGATCAACCAGCTGCAGAATCCTGCACGCTCCGAAGTCCAATTGTTCAGTGGAGTGTCAACATATTTGCCTAAACCTGATGGGACGTGAATACATTTATTTTAGGAACACGTGCCATAGACACGTTGCTTTCAGTTTGGTTTGGGCTTACATCCTTTCCTGTAAAAAACTAAAAAGTAAAAACGCATGCAGTTTGAAAATGGTTCAACTTTAATTGGACTCCAGCAAAATGAATTATTAAAATTCTGCAGATGGCTAGATTGGAGGTCCTGGTTCACCATTTCAATGTCAGCATTTTTTATTCAAATGTACGAGAGTAAGTCTAATAGATTCTTAATTCTCTTCTTAATCAATAAATTTTAGATTTTTGCTGTAAAAATGATCTCCAATAAATTTTCAATATGCATCTCAAAATTTTGAGGCCCGAGAGCGAGCATCTTGTTCTTTACTTCTAGGGAATGATTTTAGTTCTTAATCTTTTCCCCTCTGTGCACATTTTTTTGTTGCCCCCTCTCTCATCCTCTTGAAGATAAGCAATAACCCATTTGCATAGTTTGCATAGTGGAGGAAAATCTAGTACATTAGATTAGGTAAGCTCAAAACTTTTAGAGCTAAAAAACTAATCACATTGACAATTCAATAGATTAATGTATCAATAATCAAGGTAGCTAGAATGTATGGCCAGATCATAGGAGAGAGGGAGTTGTACCATATGGCGAATCACAGAAGAGAGATAGGTGGACTACATAGACAGTCCGTAGGAGACTTTTGTTAATGTAATGCTGAATTAATGGAAATGAATCTTTAAAATAAGTTATAGGGAGCTGAATTTTACAAATTCTTGCTCTAACTTAACTAAGCACACCCGTAGAATCAGCTTAGCCTTAGCTAGCAGAGAGGCGCTTTCTCACCAAACTAAGATTCTGACATCTGAATGACCTGGATTTGTCACTTAAGTTTGGGCTGTCAATTAAAGCATGGATGAGATCGTACGCAAAATTTGTGCGAAGGATACGGCATATTCCACTGGAGCATGTATGGTCAATGTTTCCTTCACGATTACACCAATGGCGATTTCCTTTCTTGCTCCAGTCTGAATCTATCACCTAATTAAGCATACGCAAGTTGCGATGCAGAATATTCACCATCCTCTAGCCTGAAGCAAGTTTGCGAAACCATTGGCTGACCAGCGACGACCAAACTACAGTAAGTCAGATAGGTTATCAGATCGGTAATTATGATTTTGTTAAATAAAGTTAAGCATGCTGAGAAGGACAAGTACCCTCGGGTCGGGAACAACCCAACGGCCGTTGAGATGAGACGATCGATCGAAGGTTCGCACACCACAGAGGTTGGATGCATGCATGCATGCGTCCAATTGGCGTACGGTCCACACCGGGCTCACAAAATGGTTAAAATAACAATAATGCTTCGTTACATCCAAATATTTTTTTAAAAAAAAATCAAACGGTATTTCAACTAGTAGTGAAAAACATTTTATTACGTTGTCAAAAAATATTTTAAACAGATAAAACATTTTATACAAAATATTTTAAACGGACAAAACATTTTATGATGATGTTTGCAATGTGAAGAAACAATTATATTAGTTCAGACGGGATGTTTTATACGATTTGAGTAAAATGTTACTCACTAGATTTGATCGTTTTTTTTAAAAAAAAAAGTCTACTGTTTTCACAATGACATGTTTTATCTCTCTCACGAGGAGGGTATGAGAAAACAATTTATAGGTTGAATAAGCTAGTAGAACCTAGTTTTTTTATAGGTTGAATTATTATAATCTAAAGCTAAAACTAAAACAAACAGGCTCTAGTCATTGAATAGACAACTCATTGCAAGTTTGTTTATTTTTGTGTACAACCATTGAAAATTCTTAATGATCTGATAATATAGACAACCAACACATGATATAAAATATTAAATAATGTTACACAAATCATTCATTTTTTAGATTCATATAATAGGTGGGGTTCAATTTTTAAATATAGTCAAAAAATGGTACAAGTAGTGCGATAGAAGCTGTTTATTTCGTATATATTTATATAATTAATAATCGTTGGGAAAAAATCCAGTATACGTGGGCCCACGGGCGGTTTCGGAGAAGACGAGCAGGTCCCACGGCCGCAGCCACGCCCGAGCCCTCTCTTTCCGCCGGGCCCACAAGCCAGCCTCACACGAAATGCGCCGGTGGGCCCACGGCGCGCGCGCGTCTGCGTTGCTCGCCACCTACCCATCCGCTTCTCCGAGAAGACTTTCTCTTTCCTCCTTTGTCCTTTCCACTCTATCTGATAAAAAAAATATTTTTTATGAGAAATTTGATAGATTAGTATTTAGTTGTAGTGAGTGTAAAAAAGACTAACAAAATTTTTATTAAAAATAATGTAAGAATGTAAAATATATTTAAAAATGAAATTATGAAATTATGAAAAAACATAGTTAAGAAAATTAAATCAATTTCTTTCTAAACAATGTGCTAGAAATTAAATTAAGACAGAGGAAATATACCATTTTATCAATAAAAACAATCATGTACTTTTAGTTTTATCTATACTATTTTAAAATAAACAACTGGTGGTAAGTCTATCACCATCATCACTTCTTCTCACAACAAACCAAAATTCTCGGCCACTTCTTTCTACGGTAAATCAAAATCTTCCGGTTTAATTTTGTTTTATCTCTATTTACATGATGTTCTTTTAATATTGTAATTGTTTTATGTTGTAACGCACAGACACTCAGGTAGTTTACATGGAAATTAAAGACCACCCTCTTAGCCACATGTAATTGATCTAATATAACTATCAATGTGAAAGATAAATCTCCAATTTTTTATTTGTAGAGATGCTATATAGGTTATATATAACATAACTTTTAATTACTACCGGAGAA
The DNA here is from genome assembly GCA_019279435.1 of Zizania palustris. Lineage (NCBI taxonomy): Eukaryota > Viridiplantae > Streptophyta > Magnoliopsida > Poales > Poaceae > Zizania > Zizania palustris. The sequence continues at coordinate 13,633,825 of JAAALK010000080.1, forward strand.
ATGGAGGATTTTTAAGATGAAAAAATTGATTAAAAAAGTAAGGGTATGTGATCAAATTTCCCTTTTGCTTTTGAGATAGGAAATATTTCATTTCATCCAGGTTATCACAATAAATGTAGTATGCCAATTATTAAAAAAAGTTAGAATGGATTATCATTAATTTTTTAAAGAAACTTTTATGTAGACTTTTTTTTACAAAATATGACCTTTTAATAGTTTAAAAATCGTGCCACGGTAATTGGCTGGAAAATCCTTCGTTCGAACGGGCTCTATAATGTCGCCTCCTCCATCCCTCCTCCGCTCGCTCGATCGCTAGCTCCTGGCTCCTTCCCGACAGCTAGCACAGCCGCGCCGCCATTAACGAGAAGAAACCAGTGCAATCTCCTTATCTCCTCCTCTCCCTCGCGCGGCCGGCGATCTCCATCTCTCGTCCCGTCGGAACAAGACGACGGCCTGGTCTGGTCTGGTCGATCGAGACGGTGGTCTCTCTCTGCAACAGCAAGCGATCGTCGTCAGGAGCCAGAGCCCAGAGGTACGCGCGTCTATGATCGAGAACTAACCCCATTATTCTCCAAGTAACCCATCATGCACCGTACGTCTTCTGTGTGGATCTCGTTGGCCGATCTGGGGGCGTGAGTTTGAACTCGCCGCGCTCGTTAGTTGCTGGATGGCTACCGGCCCGCCTCCCTGGGAATTTCGCGAAACCTCTCGCCTCTGTTTGGTTCTCTCTCTCGATTTGCTCGTCGGATCGATTGGTTGATTTGGTATGGGTTGCTGCATGTGTTTGTTTGATCTAGTCTACCATTCCTCGGGTCAATCCTTGGTGCCGTAGATAAGACTGGGTAAGACTCAACATCACCAAGTAAAATAAGTAATCAAATCATCTCCGTGTTAACTGAAACTAGACAGCTCTAGCCTTGGCGACTCTTCAGATTTGGTGTTCATGCACGCAGCCAACAGCTAGGCAAGTAGTTCTCTGCTACATTTTAGTTCAACGACCCAGTTGTTTAGTTCAGAGGAATCATCTGTATTTTTTTAGCGTTAGAACCAAAATTTACCAAATCATGGTTGCCGATTAATCTAAAAGCATGGTTGCCGAGTCAGTAATTGCGATTTTATCAACGTTATTGCTAGCGTAGAGTAGAGAGACAAATATGAATGCAAATTATTTTGATATTTCTTTTATTTATCTATAAATCAACTAATCTAAACACATATATTTAGATTTATTAAGTTACTAGTCAGAGGCTTGCAAACACATAATCTTATTTTATAATAGAGTTTTTGCGCAAAATTCATGTTTCTACATGATTTTTCCAGAAATCTAAGGGTTTTTACTTCCCGCAAAATACATAAATTAAAATACTGAAATATAAATACAGTTTTATTTTTCTTGTTTTTATTTTTTATTTTTATTTTTTATTTTTATTTTTATTCTTTTTTATTTTTCTTCTTTTTTTCTTTTTTCTTTTTCCTCTTTTCTTTTTTTCTCACGCAGCCAAAGCAAAAGCAAGTTGCTGCGCGCGCGTTGCGGGAGGGACGCGCACTCGCACGGACGGTTTTTATAGGGTATAAGTTTTGATTGGTTTTTTGTGGGAAGTGTGGATGCAGTACGGAGCGAGCGGACGGACGAGTAAGTCCCCACTTTAATATAGTTAAAATAAATAAATTTAAAAAATACCGCAATAACTTATATTAAAAACAGAGGAATTACTTCACACGTCGCGGTGCTGGCAGAATCATCCCTTGAAGCCTTGATTTCTTTTGGCTCGGCGTGATCATCTATCCTCTCGCGATTGCGTGCGCGGGCAACCTGATTTGGGGCGTCGGTCAACGTCTCGATGGAAATATCTCTATTTTTCTTTCGGAGAAAAACAAAACATCTTTGGGAACATAATTTTTTATAGTTTTGGAAGCAATACTGTAGTATTAAATAATACTACAGTATTATATATTGAAAGGTGTTTGACAACTTCATCTAAAATCTTTGTAACGTAAACTACAATATTAAGAATATTATACTTAATCTACAGTATTGAAAACTTTGGTACAAAATATTTTTTTCGAAACTGTGGTATTATAAACTGTAGTATTATCAAGAAATGTAATATAGTGTAGTTTTTAAAATACAATAGTTTCCAAAAAAACTATGTTCCCAAAAACAGGACTTTTGTTTTTGGAGCCATTGTTTGTATCCTCGCTTGTGCATGTGCATTTGTGGCACAAAATTCATCGTTTGACTTTTTATAAGACTGATTTTAACCTACTTTATTTTCTCCGTACTTTTCTACATTTTTTACGATTTTTAATATTTTGTGTATTTTTAAGAACCGACAAGTTTACGACTTCGACGTAAATCGTACAATTACCGTGTGGCTAACAGACTGACCGACATTAAACTGATCGTTTAATTCAAAATTTGGATTTCCAATTTTCACTTAGATCGTCCGAGCTATACCGTACCGGTTACCGTACTCGATCGTTCAGTTAGAGTGTAACCCTGCATCTATGCATTTATATAGGCCAAATGTACGTCTTGGTGGAGAAACTGAGTTTGAATATAGCAAATCACTACTCTCGATCCAGAGAGCATAGATTAGTTCAGATTTTAATTAACCAAGTTAATTAGTCGCCACTAGGCGAAGAGCATGTACCGATCGATTGGACCATCGCATGCGGTGACCAATTAATTAACGAAACGTGTTATTTATACGCTACTAGTAGAGTAGTAGAGTAGTAGTACAACCAATCGGCAACAGTGTGATAGTAACTGTCTTGTGCTGCTGTTCAAGAGCCTGAAGCTTCAGTACATTTATATACGATATCCATCAGCTGCCAACCCTGATGTGACCATCTACCAGATGATGCATACGTAATAAGCTGGTCAATAGCATTGATGGACACTCAAGCTAGGTGGCTACTTAATTAGCGCGAGATGCATGCCTTGACGCATTATATAGTTTTGTGTTCTTGTGATCGATGTGTCTGAGCGCCCATATTTCAGCACATGTCGCTGTTTAATTGTTGGCTGTCGCTGGTCAAAGAAACACACACGTCTCTGCAATAAAAAATTGATGATTTTTAGAGTGCCATAATAATATTTACTATTAGGACAGTACTATGATGTCTCTAAGTGGTTTTACTTTTTTCTAAGACATCACTAATAAATACTACATCCTCAATAGATAGTTTTTATAATAAATTTGTACCTAATCACGTATCTTCTCACTTTTCTCTCTTCTAATCCTTATCTTTGCTTTCTTAAATATTATGTAGAGTTGATTTCTTGTACAAGATATTGTTTCTTTCTCACACCTCAATAAAAACATGTTTGTTTCAACTGAGATTATAAAAACATGTTTGTCATCTTTTTGTTGAACAATTATACCCTCTATAATTATACTGCCTTTATTGATATAGTAATATAAATAAATATAATATCTTTGATAAACAAAAAAATCTACTACTAATAAAGAGCACCATAAAATTTATCTTCATAGCAACTGAACTAAGCACAGTCCCGCCTCTGTTTTAAAACAGACCAGGATTCAACAGAAAACTCATTTTTAAGATTCCACTCGTACCATTGGAACAATTCTTCCGGCCTCGGTTTGCGAGCGTGTAATGTAACGCAGAATCAATGAAGTGGACGATGCATGCCCCATCATGTTCCATGGAGATAGCCATGAACACATGCTTCGCATGGACGCTACGGTGTTTTCTACCACACGCAGTAGAACGCATTGGTCGAGCCGTACAGTCCTGAACTTGCTATGGGATTGCTGCCGTCCATGTCAACGCTCGCTTTTCCTTGCCGAGATCACGTGATTCCTGAAAAAAAATTAAGGGCAATTGCAACCTAGGTTTTGTTAGTTGACGTATTATCTTGTTACGTCAATAAAACACTATATTTAGAATTTATACTGTTAATTCTGATTTCTAAGTATATATTTACAATAAATTTTTATATATTATTATGTTTTTTCTCTCATTTATCCAATCTCTTTATATCTCTGTCTTATATATCGTTATAATATTGTGTCTTATTTAATATATGTTTTCTTCCCTTTTTCTTCTTTTTTTAATTACGTTGTGAGATCAAATTATTTTCTAAATAGCTGTCCGTCTAAGCCCTCGGACGACGATTCTTGCGCCAGTATATGGATTGTATTCATGTTTCGAGATCTGTAGTAGCAGAGCATTTGGTTCACTGATGGGGTCCTCGTCTTCCACCAGGGTCGCCGGTGAGAAGATGTCGTCCTCGGACGGCGCGGCGTCGCAGCTCGGCGTCGCCGGCGCGCTGGGACTATCGGTGACGTCGTCGGTGGCCATTGTCATCTGCAACAAGTACCTCATCAGCACCCTTGGCTTCTTCTTCGGTTAGTAAACGCTACTTTCAGGGAGATTCAGAAACTGTACTCCGTCCGACAAATTCTTTTGTCAAGTACTACCGGTACTTGCAAATTGCAAAGTCCAGGTGCAGAGAGGCATCTGAATTCTGACCATTTTGCGTCTGTCTGTACCTGCGTTGGATTTATGAAAATGCAGCAACAACGCTGACGAGCTGGCACCTGATGGTGACCTTCTGCACGCTGTACGTCGCGCAGCGCCTGCGATTCTTCGAGGCGAAGCCGATTGATGCGCAGACGGTCATCTCCTTCGGGCTGCTCAATGGCATCTCCATTGGCCTCCTCAACCTTTGCCTTGGATTCAACTCGGTTGGCTTCTACCAGGCAAGCTAGCAACGTCCTCTTAGCTGAACCCCAACTGCTGCATTTTCGTTCTTTCTGTTCCAGTTTCCTTACTTCTGAACAAATATTATGGCTGTTTCTTTCTGCAGATGACCAAGCTGGCCATTATACCCTTCACCATGCTCTTGGAGACCATCTTTCTGAGCAAGAAGTTCAGGTCCTTGTCAAATTACCAATCACACTTATGTGATATTATATAAAATGTTTAGTTTGGGGCAACCAAAGATTTGTGAGTCAGCTCACTGCTCATACTTGACAACCCTGAACATTAATTGCAGCCGGAGCATCAAGGCCTCTCTCATGGTCCTCCTCCTCGGAGTCGGCATCGCATCGGTCACCGATCTCCAGCTTAACCTCCTCGGCTCGATCATCGCCGTCCTCACCATCGCCGCAACATGCGTCAGCCAGATTGTATCCTTCTATCTGATGTTCTGTCCTTGTCGTCCAAGATATATAGCTGACATGAACTCAGCTAATTGAGCTGCCACACAGAACACCATTCTGAAATATTGAATCACCTGATCTGCTTGTGTCTCCTTCACCTTGAACAACCAAAGCTGACCAACCAAATCCAGAGGAGGCTCAAGGTGTCGTCCACCCAGCTGCTGTACCAGTCGTCGCCGTACCAGTCCGCCGTGCTACTCGTCACCGGCCCGTTCGTCGACAAGCTGCTCACCAAGCGCGACGTCTTCGCCTTCAGCTACACCTTCCAAGTCGTGGTACGTGCCAACTGTGTGCCTACTGCCTAGCATGTCGCGCAGGAAATCGTCTCGACAGCGTGGACTCCATGATCGAATTCTGTACATGTGTCTGCAGGCGTTCATCGTGCTGTCGTGCTCGATTGCGGTGTGCGTGAACTTCAGCACGTTCCTGGTGATCGGGACCACGTCGCCGGTGACGTACCAGGTGCTGGGGCACCTCAAGACGTGCCTCATCCTGTCCTTCGGCTACGTGCTGCTCAGGGACCCCTTCACCTTCCGCAACGTCGCCGGCATCCTCGTTGCCATCTTCGGCATGGGCCTCTACTCCTTCTTCTCCGTCTCCGAGAGCCGCAAGAAGGCCGAGGGCCCCTCTCTTCCCCTCTCCTCCTCCCACTCCCAGGTCCCTACCTTTTCTCTCTCCCTCTCTACACTCTGTGTCGATCTCTCGCTTCGTGACAGAGAGTGACGGTGCTGTGCGTTGCAGATGGTGGCGGACAAGGATGAGGAGCCGCTGCTGGGATCGGCGGCGGCGGCGGCGAAGAGCACGGCGTGGAGCGAGACGAAGGGGGCGCAGAGCTTCGACGAGGTGCCGAGGACGGCGAAGAGCGCGTTCAGCCGGGCGTGACGGAGATGAACGGCGTGCGTAGCTCACTCAGCTAGGACAGTAGCTAGTGCACATAGAGCGGCGGCTGCGGCGGCGGGCGGCGGCGGCCAGCGGCAGCAGGATGAAACTGTGATCGAAAAGCATATGACGCGTCTCGTCTCACTGCAAATCTGCAATTCTTCCCGGTTTTTGCTAGATGACACTGGTGACAGAATGTATCTGTTCTTTCCGTGGGCTAAAAAATGAATTTTTTATGACTCTCCCTGGTAGGAGAATAAATAAACATCTTTTTTTCAGATATATTTATACTACCGACTCAAATGATACAGGTACTAGTTCTTCAAATTAAATACTACTATTTTTATAAATTTAGGAGTTGGCAATTGGATGAGTAAGAGAGAAAAGGGGAAAGCAAATAATTTTTTATTTGAGAAGGGTCTCACTTTAAAAATGCTATACACTGTACTATTTTTATTAATAAATAACTTTGTCATGTATCAATGTACAGTACTGTCCTAAGAACCTTCTATATTGTGGATGATCTTATGTGCTTCATATAACTCTGTTATAGTTTTTTAGGTCCTTTCAAATAAGCTCCAGAGAAGCAAGGAATTCTATTGTTACAAGATAGTCTATGGTGCATGTACTCTTCTATGATTTGTCATAGAGGTGCAACAAATTTGCTTATGTCGATTTTGTTTTTGTGGTAAATATGAAAGTTATCTTTTTTAGACGCCGATTTTAATGTGTTTCATCCTTCAAGTATAAGTAAATTCTACTATCATTTATAGAATATACTTTTGTTGGCTTATGTCGTCCAATTTGTTGAGCACACCCGCCATCCATATGGTGTAGACCACCACCCTGGTGGCCAGCACGGTTGTTGTGACGATGTCCACTAGTCATTGTTCCGTTTATATGGAAGATATTCTATTTTTCTTCTATTTTTTATTAATCACTAGAAATTATATTGATTTACTAGTGTTCAGAATTCAGAATGTGATATAAATTATTTTAATGTATGCATATATGATAAGTGTTTATTATTGATTTAATTTAGCGTTATTATCAACTCAATTTTCAATATATTATATACCCTCGTCGTAACCGATTGTTCCGAGCAGTCTTGACACTGACAGTCAAATGGGCAGCGGAATACGGATGCATTGATGCGTGCTCTGAAACTTTGTGCTATTCTTGTACGGTTGTGCGTATATACGGCTGACTTGTTTGAAAGTTTTACGTGGTGCTTGTCATAATTAATTAAATTAGTACCTATCATAACTTAGAGCTGCATTTTTTTCTGTATTATCTTGGAGCTCAGCAACTTAGTTGAAGGAATAATCTGTCGTTGTCGTTGTCATGTTTTTCATTTAAATTAAATGTGATTTTGTTATACCATAGAGTTATCTGTGTTCACCCCTCATCATCTATCACGTAGAGAGCCTTTACATACTATTATGGACAATATTCACGATGTATGATTTGGTACATAAATTACCGTGGATTCTATCATATATGTTTTATTGTTCTATCACGTTGTCGTCGACCTAGTCAACTCGATATGTTTATCTCTAATTGAATAAATACTTGAGGTCATTGTTGGCGACCGCCAAATAATACATGACATAAATACGAGGTAACCTATATTAGAAACCTATTTAACGTGGAACATCAAATTGTCGAGCTTATGCTTAGCTTAATTGTATCAATTGTTTGGCTCGACTATTGAGCCTCTAGTGAGAAATGATGAACCACATTGTGGTCGAGGATCACTCCGTGAGAGTCCTCCTTCTACTGTATGGCACTTGTTTATAGTGGTTGACTCGTTATCTTGTTCGAATGCTTTGTTTGATTGCATCATTCTAGTGGTGAGACTACTCTTGATTGAGAGGATGACCCCACATGATTGAATAGGTGTCGTTATGGACCTACTATCATGTAGGTCAAATTGTGTGCCAATTATATACACGGTTGTCTTGTTTCCTTAACTCTTACACCGCAAAATTCATTTTTCAAACTATGTCTATATAATTTTTTATGAAAATTTTACGGTCCCTGAAGAGGTACACGAGGTATCATATTTTTCAATGCTAATTTTAATACCTGTTGATATCTGGTACTGAAAAATGTTGTACATTATTCTGTTATATCCGAAAACCTTATAAACCGTAAAATCACTAGATCTTTTAAGTTTGCTAGCTATGAGCACACGTACGACTAGCTTCAGAAAGACGTCGGATTGAATTCTATTTTAGCGTAAAGAGTGCAGGATATATACTTGATAAAAAAACTATTCTAATAGTTGATTGTTTAATTAATTGTTGCTTTCAGTAGAACGCATGCTGAGCGCGAGCTGGCAGTGGACGTTGGCGTGCTATCACAATGGGTGTTTCATGGGATGTTTTATGATATTAATTACCATGTCACATCAGATTTTTTGCTTACATGCCATTTAATTAATTAAAAAAGAGAAGAAAGTAGTGTCATAACCATGACATGGTGCTAACCCGTTTCCAAGATGGATGAAATGAAATGAAACAATCATTGAGAGCTAAATCGTTTCATCAGAGAGAAGGTATTTCATGAGAGCTAGTTGCATTTAATTATACTGGTTAGCCTAGAAAACAGTGAAATAAAACTCTCCATTGAGAGAGGATATTTCATTCAGTTGTAAAGCTGACGTGACATTCTAAGAAAAGTGCTATGAAACTCACCATTGTGACTGTACATTCTAATAATAATAATAGTAGTAGTATTGTATTAATGTATTGTATCGTATTATATTGCCGTGGCCATCGATTTTAAAGGAAATTAGTACTTTTAATTGATAATATTTAGTTGGTTGAATTCTTTTCGATGTTTTTGAAAGACAAAAACCCCAACTTGCATTTCTAAGGTTTCACCAGTACAAAATTACCACCATTTATCACCCCATCAATATTTTTTGATGATTCTTCGACTATACATTCTACTACCCTCATCAATATATAGTAGTACAAATTAATTTGAATTGTTAAATTAAAAAATCAACGGTTACGATGTATTGTACTACTAGAAAATGCACCCTAAAATCTCTTTAGCATTAAGTTTACCATGAAGACATATGTTGTTATCAATAATAAATTAAAAAACTAATATTCATACGAGTGATCTTACGGTTCTCTAGGAAACACCAAGAAGGCGTTAATTTTAATTTTAGTACCTATAAGGCTATTCACAGTTGTGGGTTTCATAACACTGTTTCCTACGATATCACATCAACTTTACAACTGAATTAAATACCCTCTCAGTGGAGAGTTTCACTTCACTATTTCCTAGACTAACCAGTGTCATTAAATGCAACTAACTCTCATGAAATACCCTCTATTTGATGAAACTATTTGACTCTCAATGGGTGTTTCATTTCGTTTCATCCGTCTTGAAAACGGGTTAGCACCATGTTATGATGATAACACTACTTTCTTTTCTTTCCTCATTAATTTAATGTCATATCAGCAAAAAAATCTGATGTGACATGGTAATTATATCATAAAACATTCCATGAAACCCTCATTGTGAATAGGCTTAGTAGTACCTCAATACCAAAATTAACACCAAAAGGTACCCCTGGACTGTAAAATTTCCCAATTATATTAATCAGTAATATATCGATATCAACACGTGATGTCTTTGAACTGATTATATTGCTGCCATTGCATACATGCGTTTCGGTTGCGTTACTCGTTCAGCCCATGTGCATGCATGGCTGGAGTGGTGGACGGGCAAGCAAGGGAAATGGTACTGGCAATCGTACGTGCCCATTACTCAAACAAACAACAAGCAACTTGCTAATCATGTAAGTGAACAGTACTGACCTACTTGCTGGCATGTTTCGTGATTGCTGAATTTGTTGAGGGGTGCGTCTAGTTCTGCCGTGAGTTGTTTTTGGTGATTGTTGAATTTGTTAAAAGGTGCGTTTAGTTCTGCTGTGAGCTGTAAAAAAACTGTTGTGAGTTGTCTGCTGTGAAAAAGTTGTTGGGAGTTGTCCGTTATGAAAAAGCTAAAAATTATTTGGTTGAAGCTGTTTTGAAAAAATTGTTGTGAGCTAATTGTTTTTATAACTGACATAATTATTATAATATTTCATACATATATATAATAGGAAACAGTCAATATTGATGCAATTAAATAACTGAAAAATATATTAGATAAATAAAAAAGTTCATAGTTCAAATCTCATAAAATAACTGGCAACCACGTAGCTATCTCATGAAATTGTGCAATGCAATACAAACCGCAATGGTGTTAGATCAATTGAGACATCTTGAATAATGCTATCTAATTTGTACTAAAAAGCAAAAAAGTAGTGTCTAAGTTGATTTTAAATTTGTACTAGAAAAAGCTATTTTTCGTGGAAGAAGCGGATTTGTTAAATCTGTTTAGTTCAGCTTCTACTTTTTCACAACGGAAACGGATTTCACCAGACACACCCTTACACTAGTCTAGTGTGTGTGATGAAATCAAATCGAATACAAAACGAATTGGATTAGTTTAAACTTTGAGAGTGGCGTCAACATCGGGCATACACGGAGCTTGCTTGTATTTGTACACCAATGCAAGGACATGGAAAATGTGGCAAAACCATAATCATTTCATTTAAGATTTGTGCCTCTTTTTCGACGCGTACTCCATCTGTGAAGTCACTTCACAAGGAAAATATTGTCTCGTTGTCAATGTCACCAGCCGTGCCGTGTTTGTTTGAGCATGCATGCATCTCATGCGGTCGAGATTCTTAAGTATTTGAAGTGGTCGACATTCTTAAGTATTTGAAGTATCGAACTGGAGCTGACAGTGGTAGAATCTGATAGGGGGACAACATCCAGTCAGTACTTGAAGTACCGACTAGAGCTGACGTGATATCAGTCAGCACTTGAAGTGCCAACTAAAGCTGACGTAGCATCAGTCAGTACTTCAAGTGCCGACCGTATGCTACTACTGCAATTTTTTAAAATGAGTATACAGATTTGATTTTTTTTTAAAAAATATTATTTAAAAAAATCGACGGAGAACACGTATGCATATAAATACAACGGGAATATTAATCAGGTTGTACGTAAACATCACACAATTATTTATAAGAATATGTTGTCGTTTTGAGTCCGATCGCTTTTTTTTGTGGACAGTTGAATTGGTGTTGATGGTCCAAACTATCGTCGAAAGCTTTGTCGACATTTGACATTTGAAATAGTCTAGTTTTATAATTTTTTGACGATGCTATCTAGGTTTATAATTTCGAAAAAATATTATTTATAAAAAACTGGTAAGCCTAAAAAAACTTTGTTACACGTTATTTTTTATAAGTTAGAATTATTTGATTTTAATTAATTTTATAGAAAAATATACGAATCACTTTCACCCTCTTTTCCTCAATAGAGAGGTACACACGCGAAAACAAACACAAGAGACACATCGTGTGTCACATTAATTACCTTTCACTTCCTAGTAAAATCACCACAAGGAATGAAAATGTGAGGCAGGGGAGAGAGAGGCTAGGGCTAGTTGCTTCACACGTGTCTTATAAGTGGACATGATTTAGAAGTTCATATTTTTTTAAAAAAAACTTGAAAATTTTCCAGAAAGAAATCTTAAAGATATTTATCAACTTTTTAGCACTAAATATTTTCTGATTAGGTAATAGTTAAAAGTAATATGAATCCTTATTAATGGTCCGTTTGGTTTGAGGGCGAGGATGGATAGGATGATCACATACATGAATTCATAGATGAGATAATACATTTGAGGTGTTTGGTTGGATGGATGAGATGAGATAATTTTTTGTTTGGTTAGATGTATATAACTTGGATGAGATAAGTTTAAATTTAATGGGACACAGTTGTCAAATATATTTTTTAACAAAAATATAATCATATGAGATCTTATTTTATAGATTAAATTATAATTAATATAATTATGTAATTAGATCATAAATTGGATAAATAATTTGGGAGTAAAAATCATTTAAATATTTATAAACAAAAAATTAAATGTACAATAATCAATCGACATATCATCTCGTCCAATATTAGATGAGCTCATCCAAAAAAATTCATTAATCCCTCCATTCAGCGTATTGAAGGAATATTCCTCTCAATTGCCATTTCATCCACCTTCGTGCTCTTACCAAACAACTGACTAGATGGAATGGTCCTATCTCATACAAGAATATCTAACCATCCAAACACGCTCTAAGTGTACTTAAAATAAATAATTATAAAAGAAAATCTAGTAACCGACGTGCATACGATAAAGGTGGTATATAGATTACAAAAAGTAATCTACATGCATGCAGGAGAGCTTTTGCAAAGGAAAGTCGGGATTAATTTGCATTCATGTCCACCAGGAAGGAAAGATTGGTTATATGACATATTATTTCTAAAAGGTAATAAATCAAAAAAATTAGTTTTGAACTATATAGATCAAATGATCAACAAAATTTCAGAGGTACTACCTCCGTTCTATATTATAAGTTATTCTGATTTTTTCAAATTTATTCTCAAATCAATGAACTTGATACATATAATGTGGAGCGGAGGAAATACCATTAGATAAATAAGAGATTCATCAATTTTAATATTAGTCGTCGGTTTTTTATCTTCCGTTTCAAACAAGCTTTAACCATAAAAGATTAGCCACACAAACACCCTCTCTTTTAGGGCATGTTTGGTACTACAGCTCTAACTTCAAGATCGATACTAAATCTGATGTTTGTATAATATAATAAAGTAGTTTAAATTTTTATTTTTATTATAAAATAAAAACTAAATTATTCAATTAAATATCCTTAATCAATCTATAGCTCCAAGATTTTCCCACTTTCTCTCTCTATCGATTTCATGCAGAATAGAATAATAGGGTTTTTATAACTGCTCGTGTAGTACTAGTTAACATCAACGACTAGGTAACTTGTCATGATTTAGGGCCTGTTTGGATGAATTAAAATTAATTGTTAGTTAGAATTAATTATTAGTTAGCTAATAATTAGTTCATATATGTTTGAATACTTTGGATTAATACCGGAAAAAGAATAAAAAGCCTCTATCAGCTTCCATTAGTTCACTTTTGTGGACTAATGGGTAACTATTAGTTGACTCGTGCACTAACAATTAATTTAGTAATTAGTTGAGTTGTTTGGATAAACTAAGACTAAAAATCAGTTACTAACAATTAGTTCATGTGCTACAAACAAGTTCAACGAGGTCTTAGGGGGTGTTTGGTTCCACCTTGCTAAACTTTAGGGACTAAAGTTTAGTCCCTAAATTGCCAAACAAGGGGACTAAAGTGGGACTAAACTTTAGTGACTAAAGTTTGGCCTTTAGTCCCAAAGAACTTGCTAAAGGGGACTAAAAGTACTACTTACCTCTCATCCCTCACTCTCTTTTAGTACTTTAGTCCTTAGAACCAAACACCAAGGGACTAAAGTTTAGTCCTATAAAAAAGAAAAGACTAAAGTTTAGTTCTTTTAGTTCCTAAAGAAACCAAACAGACCTTTAGTGAAACCAAAAAGAAACGTGTTTAAGTGAGTGGGAGGAGAGCACGACAAATCACAACCAGCAGCCACCAGAAGTTATTAACTAACGGACAGCTCATCCATCACGGCTGAAACAAAAACGAGGAGACGCCGTGGGACCCACAGTAGGATGAGCCCACACGACAGGCCTCCCTCCTACTCTCTCTCTCTCGCGTCGCCTGCGTCCAATTCAATTCAACTGCGGGGACGGCGAGGGGGAGAAGGGACAGGAGGAGAGTAGACCGGAGGCCGCGACCAAGGCGGGCGAGGGGAGGAGGGGTGGAATTCCGCGCGGGGAGCGTGCGGATGGGTGGGGCGGCGGAGGTGGTGGAGGAGGACGCCGCGGCGGGGACGGGCAGTGGAGGTGAAGGAGGTGAGGCGGAGGGGCGGATGGAGATGGAGGGGTGGTTGTATTTGATCCGATCCAACCTGCTGGGGCTGCAGTACTCGCGCAAGAGATACTTCGTGCTTGAGGACGCCGCGCTCCGCTGCTTCAAGGCCGCGCCCTCGTCATCCCCCTCCAAGCGCGAGGTGCCTCTCCCTTCCTCTGTTTTCATCTGTGCATTTTTAGGGAATTTTTTGGTGTCATTTTTGGCATACCGTGAGATCCTACGACGTCGTCATCCCGTTCGGCGAAATTTCACCCCAATTTTGACGGTTTCAATCCCGTGCGGTCGAATCTATCGCGATATCTGGTGGTATCTGAAGAGAAGTTATATCTGTTTTTTAACGGCCGGTTAGTTGAGATGAATGCATGCGGTAATTGCGTGACGCCGCCGCCGCTCGATTGATTCAGAGCGCACCAGTTGCTTCTGAGGATGTCTGAGCCTTCGAGTAACACGATTCTTGTAGTGATACGATGATTCTGCCTTAGCTTGGGATGTTGCTGGTTAGGTTTTCTTCAAGGTTCTTGTACGGAAAATGGTTGCTGGAAAATGGCACAGGAAGGATTACCTAGTGATATGCAGCAAGGGACCAACTGTGGCGGTTCTGGAAATGGAACGATGTGAGAATATGGCATATGGGATAGCGTGCAATCAGGTGAACTGTTGGTTGGCTTCCATTTCTGTCAAATTGGAACTTACGAGGTGATCATGCTTCATTAACATGGTGTACAATTCAAGTGTGGTGCATGCTCTGCTTTCGTAGCAACACGCGTTGCTTGTCACTCTGACCATGGACTCTAAGGAAAACCTGCAAGTAATTTTGGTGTGATGGGACCGTGCTTACAGAATGAAATGTCAAGCATCTATGTGTGTGTCCGTGGGGGTGAGGGGTTGACCATATATAAGTTTAGTTAGCTTCCATTGTAACATGAAAGCCTCTACTTATTGATCCCATAATACCTTCAGTTAGTGGAACAAACTATTTGTTTAGGATATAGAACAAAGTTTGGTTGCCCCACTTCTATCAGTTCCATGTTCTTTTGAAACATGGTACTATGCTTTTTGCTTAACCTTCCCCTTTTGGGTACAGGATCCTGTTAGAAGTGCAATAATTGACTCTTGTATACGTGTCACAGACAATGGGAGAGAAAGCGTACATAGAAGTGTAAGCACGTCTTTCTATTATTGTTTTTCCATTGTACCAAAAAGTTAAACAGACAGCATTTGATTATCTTCCTCATCATTTCGTTGACAGGTTTTTTACATATTCACACTCTACAACGCTTCTAATCATTATGACCAACTTAAGGTAAGCATTAGCGCTAACTCACTTAATCTGAAGTTGAACTTAGATAGTATTTTTCTACTTGGTTTGTGGTAATAAGACTAGTTTGGTCTCATCAACCAATGTTTTTCAGTTGGGTGCTCGAAGTTCAGAAGAAGCTGCTAGGTGGATCAGGTGTTTAATGGAGTCTGCCTTAAAGGTTGGTGTTTTTTTCTTTTATCATTTCTCACTTCCATTATGTTCACAAAAGCATAACATGATATCTGTGATGTGATCAGTCTCCAAGAAAAGATGAGCATATTGTTGCTTGTTCGCATAAAAGATGGCAGGCTTTGAGGTAAGTTATGCTGCGCAAACTTTGTTTTGTTAATTAGTAGCGAATGAACATAGATACACACATTGGTTGTCTACTGAGAAATGTTCATATAGTTATATCCTGTTTTTTTGTTATGTTTCAGTTTATAAAGTCCCTTGTATACCTTTTGTCATTGAAAATGATATGCATATTCTTAAGGCTATTGTTGGATGTTTAGCACACATTGATAAAAAAAAACCAAAATTATCTATTGTGCTATCTCTCTTTTTCTGCAAGTCTAAATCTCTTGTCAGTTGTAAAAACAAACAGTAGTTATGGTCGAGTAAATTACCATGTGGTCATTTAGTATAAGATTCAAATAGGTAGTTATAATAATATCTTGACGTAGTTATATATGCCACCTTTTTGTAAAAAGATAGTAACCATAGGGAGTTAGGGACTGATGCTTTGATTGGAGTTTGACTGCTAGGCCTTACAGCTTCCTCTGCTGTACAGATTTAGATAGAAGATTCAATTCTACTCATCTCTTTGGCTAATGTTTAATTGTTTATACAATAAGATAGTATCCAACTGTCCATGTCTGTTATATTTCCTAATTGGCTACTGTATATTTCCAGGTTAAGCTGCCGCAGTAGCCACTTGCACTCAATAGGTAAATATCTTCTTGTAATGTACTTGCTCCAGTTTCATGTATATGAAATTTTAGAAAGTCTGCAATCAAAATTTCTAGCTATGACCACTAATATACATATAAATGATTTGGATTGATCATTAAAAATAGTTTCATCAGATTTTTTTATAAAAAACATTTTCATAGTATAATAGTTTATTATTTTTTTGAAACACGTTCATATAAAAAGTAATAGTAAAAAGCTGTCTGTTGGAGACTAACAATATCCAAATAGTCATATATTCTTAAATTGAGGGAGCAAAATGAAATTATAGTAACTTTAGTGGTTTTATCAACTACATTATTCCTGAAACTTATTGAAAAAGCAATCTCTTTGTTCTCTCTGGTGCCATTTTTTCTTCTTATTTTTCTGCTCTGTGCAAAAATTTTACCAGATTGGACTGCATTTTCTTCTGTCCATAACGATCCAATGGCATCAGATGTTATTGCACCATCTCCCTGGACAATATTTGGCATTAAAAATGGTAAGTGTAAAATCTCCTTTCTTTACGTTGCTGGAATTTGTGCTGAATTCCACTTGCATTTAGGATTGCGTTTGTTTACTGAGGCAAAGGATGGCGACTCAGACAGGAAGGTAATTCTTGTTCTCAACTATTTATTTTGCGGACTGTGGATGTACTATCAAATTCATAATTGTTTTGCTTATTTGCTCAGTATTGGGATGATCATCCAGCTATAATGGCCGTTGGTGTTGTTGATGCAAATTCTGAGGTTGTCTTCCAGACTGTAATGTCCCTTGGTCAGTCAAGATCAGAGTATGATTTATGTTCCCTCTTCAATTTTGTGTGGCATTTATCCTGTATTCCTGTACCTGCAAATTCATTGGTCACAAAAATACATGGAATTTCAATCCAGCATGTCTTATCAAACACTTTTACATGTGTGCATCTTTTTCTACCAATAACCCAGTTAGATTTTTGTAGGTGGGACTTCTGTTTGCAGGAAGGAAGGGTGTTGGAGCATATAGACAGTCATACAGACATAATCCACAAGAAATTAAGAGGCGACTGGTTACCGTGGTCTGTGGTGATGGGTTTAACCTACCTTTTTATGTGCAAACTTATTATTGTTAAGTTATAACAGTATGATATTTAGTTTTCAGGGGAATGAGAAAGAGGGATCTATTACTAAGGCGATATTGGAGGAGAGAAGATGATGGAACTTATGGTACTTTTATTGACAGAAATTGATAAAATAATTGGAATCTGTGATTTAGACCTAACATCCTTATTGAAAATTTTCAGTTCTTCTATACCACTCTGTTTTCCACTACAGATGCCGTTCTGAGAGAGGCTATGTTCGTGCATGTCTTAAAAGTAATGTATGCTTTATTTTTCTGTTTAATCTATGTGATAGCTAAAAATGGTGGTTGTATTTACTTATATTGAACTAATATGTATTTATGAGTAATAGGTGGAGGATATGTAATATCACCAGTCAATCAAGGAAAACAATCAGTTGTGAAGCATATGCTTGCTATAGACTGGAAATTCTGGAAGTCTTATCTGCTTACCTCATCTGCAAAATATATTACTATATGCATGCTAGGAAGAGTAGCAGGCAAGTGTTATGATACATCAACAAACCATTGTTTGATTCCTTTCTTAAAATCTTGTTCTTGCAAATTTCAATATTATTCTGAGCTAACTTACCTTTGTAAGCAGCCCTGCGTGAATTCTTCCGTGCAAAAAATGGAAATTGTGCTTGCTTAGAGTTCTCATCGGGTGAGTTGACAAGGGATATTGGTCGGCTGCCAGGTGAGAATGAGCGGAAAAAGATTGAAATGTTGTCAGCAAATGAGAGTAACAGGCTTGAAGTTCCCACAGAAGGATCGCTGGGTGGTTCTAATAGGCACTTAAGCAGTAATGGTTCCTTCGTTCAACTTAACGATGCAGCTGATGAGTTCTTTGATGTCCCAGATGAATCAGAATATGATCAGAGAGAATCTATGTGGCCTTCCGATGAGAGCACACATGCTGTGGTGAGTTAGACAGGCTTGCATTTTGGGGGGCAATATAGAAGGTTGTCAACCTATTAATTTATGTTGGTGGTTGTTTATGAACATACTATTTCTTTTCTGCTCCGCGGTCTCTGCATGCCAACCTGTGTTCCTGCTTGACAAGGTGGAAACATTTTAGTTAGAAGAACCACAATTAATTAAAAATAATAGCATGGGGTTCGCATAATGCAGACGCTATGAGAACTCTTGTATCAATTCTACATCTTGTGTGTCTAATATATAGTATGACAAAGCAGGACCAACGCCATGCTAAATTATCCAGCGCTGCTGTTTTTGTAAGGAAGTTGCATGATCTTGCAGGTGTGTTACATCTTATGTACAGTTGTCAGTTTATCCCTTTTTCACTTTGTTCTAATCATTGCTCTCATGTTTCCTCTATCATAGTCCAAAAGAGAGGTTATGTTGATTTACAGGGAGCTGCTGATTTCGATAATGGGCCATGTTGTTATGGATATACTCTTCCAAAAGATTCAAGCTGTGCAATGCCTTCTACTTGGGCAATGACAGACCCTGCAACATTCTTGATCCGAGGGGAGTCCTATTTGCTTGATCGTCAAAAGGTACTTTAATACTGTTCAAAATCTTGATCTATTTCTCTAGGCTAGGATGCAAGACCATTGTTCTAAAGGAAATAAGGGTTGGTTTTCCTTCTTTGGGTAGATAGTATTGCTTCTATTTTATGGACCTTGTTACAATAAACAATTATGCACATTGTTTCTAATAATTCGGATTTCACTATAAGGACAAATAAGATTGTAGTGTGGCAGGAGTGTCGGATATGGAAAACAAATAAATCCTCTAATATTTTCAGAAATTCGGTAAATTTAGGTGGCAAGTGTATATTATTGTCCGTTAAATGTACTATTGAAAACAAAATATGAAAACTCAAATTGAAAATTTAACCATGACAAATCAACTTAAAATATTACTGAATTTGAGCTCCAGTTTGGCAAATGCTGTGTTTATTTACTTTGGCATTGTAAATCATTAATTTGAACTCCAGTCTTGCTGACCTGTGAAAACTTAATTATTTATTTTTTTCCAAATAAATAAACCCAGTTATGACAATGCTCATGAAGCAATTTGTCTGCCACTGTTACCTGACTTGTCATGTCAATCAAAATAAATCACAAATTATCAGACTGAGATTGTGCTCTGTACAATTTGAGTTTTCTGGGAACAAAAAATATCCTACTAATGAACAACATGTCAATTAATTGCATATATAGAACCCAGCAAAAATTAAGCACATTAGTAGGATATATGCAAAAATTATTATGATATTTTTGCTGGGTTCTATATATGCAATTAAGCACAATATGTCGCTCAATAAAAAGTAATGTTTTGTTGCTACATGAAACATGTGAATCTGTGATGCTATGAATTGTTCTATTTGCTCTCTGCTGTGTGAATATACTAGAAGAACTCTCTAATATGGCAAACACATTAGCAATCTAGGTTGGTTTGTTCCTGTCATCTATAACTTGGTAATCTGTTCAACATGTCATCTTAATTGGGCAGATCAAAGCAAATTGTACACTGATGCAAATGGTAGGTGCTGACTGGATAAAATCCGATAAGCGTGAGGATGATCTTGCTGGTCGGCCTGGAGGATTAGTCCAGGTATCTTTTTCTAAAGCCAGTAACTCACCTTCAATAATGAAAAGGACATATAGTTTTACAAAGAATTTTATTGCAGAAATATGCAGCACAGGGGGGCAACAAATTCTTTTTCATCGTTAACATACAGGTTGGGTTTTCATTGGCTATATGTATGTTTGGGGGCTTGGGGCTTCATATGATTTACAACACACATGCCTTTTATTTATGACCCTGATGGATATAGGTTCCTGGTTCGTCCACATACAGCTTAGCCTTGTATTATATGATGGATACCCCATTGGAAAAGGTTCCTCTGCTCGAAAGATTTGTAAATGGAGATGATGCATTCAGAAATTCAAGGTTCAAACTCATCCCTTACATCTCAAAGGTACCTATTCTGCTCTGCAAGTCTTACTTCATTATTGTTAACCTTTACTTAATAAAAAATAATGTTTACCTTGGGAATATTTGTCTATGCAGGGGTCTTGGATAGTAAAGCAGAGTGTAGGAAAGAAAGCTTGTTTGGTTGGTCAGGCACTAGAGATCAATTATTTCCGTGGAAGCAATTATTTGGAGGTAAACTCTAAGAATGGCATATGTATACACACTAGATTCTCTCATTTCATTCTTTGATCAAAATTCAGTTGTTCAGTGTGATGTTGGCATATTTTTCATGGTTACTGGTTTCAGTGGAGCAGTTTTTATCCAAACCATTATGTTTCTCTTCAAGTTGTGCCGAAAAACAACGGACTGGATTTCAGCTGCTGTTGACTCAGACTAACTGTTGACTGATTTACCACTCACAGATTCTAGAGATTTCTTGTAACTTTCATGTTGTTTTCTGCTCGTTGGATTATATTTGTTTTCTGCGTTGTTGGCTGTGAGTTGTAACCTAATGAATCCAATAGCTTGTTTGTTTGTTTGTTTCATCCGGCTCTGAACATCTTTACATGTTTTTCAGCTTGGAGTTGATATAGGCTCGTCAACAGTGGCACGAGGTGTGGTGAGCCTTGTGCTTGGCTACTTGAACAACCTAGTGATTGAAATGGCTTTCTTAGTACAGGTAATTTCGGTATATCCAATCAAGTTCACTACATGCTAGTTTGCCTCTACTTATTTTCAATATCGAGAGTAGCTGTGTGCTGAACAACCTCACGAATGAGTTCCTTATTCCCTCCGATTATCATGAACAAAACCTGCTTTGCCTCATGCAGGGCAACACGCAAGAGGAGCTCCCGGAGTTCCTCCTCGGCACCTGCCGACTGAACTACCTCGACGCGTCGAAGGCAGTGTCCATAGACGACTGCTGAAGGCGCCAAATCCACGTTGACACCCTACATTCTTTCTGAAGCCGAGTACAGTATAGCAAACCAGAAAAGGCTCAAGTCATTCGTTTCCCCTGCCGGCCCGGTCCGAGATGCTCCTTGTATTGCACCCCACAAAAGCCGGGGGGATTCTGGCTCATTCTGCCCGCCAGCACTGTACATCATCTCTCCTTGCCGACAAGTATTGCGATGTAATGATGATAGCAATTCTACGATAACATCCTCCTCATTCTTTGGCCTGTCACCGTCAAGAAAAGAGATTGGAAAACGTATCCTAATGCTGATGACCCCGGGCCGTTCACTCTACCCTGAGACTCACAGAGGCTAAAACCAAGAAAAGGGAGGGAGATTTGCATCATTAGATCCAAGAACAAGCAACCCATTTACCCATTACCGGACGCTTGACTGCTGGCTGTTACATATTCTCTCCCAAGCAAGTGGTGGCAGCCATGATTAGACCTGAGGACTCGTCACGAACTGAGAGGGACCCAGCCCAAAGTCGCAGCAATGATATATCATAGGCATGCACACTCACGCAGACGCACTCGCAACCCTTTTTCTGTCCCTTGAGCCAGAAGGGAGAACATGGGCAAGTGGAAGCCGGCATTCCTTGGTTCTTGAGAAAAGACCGGACAGGCAGCAAGGGCCAAGGGCCGATAGAGAAATGATGGTGCCATCGTCGCAGCAGCGACATCGTGATCAAGATCGCTGTGGCCTGTGGCCTGTGGGCACCGTGCGTGCTTGTCTAGCTAACCTAAAGCTTCTCTGGCCGTGCCAGTGCCACTGCGACGCCGTGACGAGGCGTCTGTAGCAGCTGACATTGACAGGTGAACCACTTCCTAGTTCCTACTCTAGTCCTCTCCTCTGTTCACTTCGAGCCTGCATTTTTGCTCACAAAAAAGTAAAAAAGAAACTCACAATACCAGTCGTGCACATGTGTCTCTCTGCCGCATCGTCGCTTCGACAGAGAGAGCGAGAGAGGAATATATTTAAGCGGACACTTGCAGGTGTAGGAAGGAGACAGAATTCCCATTGCCATTGACTCGAACAGATCCCGATGCCGCCGTCATCGCCGGCGGCGGCCGCGGCGGCCAGGTCGGTCGCGCGATGCACGGGCCCGTGCCTGGAGGTAGTTCACGTGCGCCACGCAAAACGCGAGCGAGGCGATCCAAGCAAAAAAAATTCTCAAAAACGAACGGCCGGCGGTGCCACTGCCAACCTGCATGCATCGTCTCCGGATCGGTTGCCGTGCAAGCGCGCGGAGCACCGCGGCGCGCGACGTCGCCAGTGAGAAAAACAAAACCAGCCGCACGTTAACGGTACCGGCCGGTCGCCGGCCGTAGGAGCGAAGCGGCTCGGATCCTCTGCGCGCCGCTGATCTGCGGCCGCCTGTCTCCGGGCTGCTGCAGCAGCGGTTGGTGGTGCACCGTGCTTTTGTCGCGTTCTTTCTTTTGTACGAGTAACGAGAACGACACCGTGGTGTGAGCGGGTAGTACGGCGAGAGGCAACAGTTGGGTACTGTTTGGGCGTGTGGGCAGCTTCACTGCCTCAGCATCAACTTGGAGCCGCCGGAGGAATTTCATTTATTTTTATTTCAAAAAAAATCCTGATAGGAAACTAAAAATGGAATAAATCTCGCATCTGTACTTCTAAATCTGAATATTCTAGATGTACACATGTGACTCCAAGACAGGATAACACGTACTAATGCTCTATAAAAACTCCGGTGACAACTTTTGTTGCTGGCTGCTACCACCGTCAGGTCGGTTCACAAGGTTCGTTTTGCAGCATTAGATTTTAAAATTTTGTTTGAAAAATGAATGAAACTAAAATTTTTTGCCACTGGACGCTTGAGACTTCTAGTGCTAAGTTTGTGCAAAAAAGAGTACCTTTTATAAGCACAACATAGGATTCATGGAACAAATTCTCGCATTCCCAGAAAAATGGACGGTGGCACAGGGCCCTCTCAAAATACTCCCCAAGTTAAAAATGCGTACCTGGGAGTACCAGTATTACTACTGCTACGTGGTAGTATTTGATACGGTAGTTTCACCTGTACTTTACAGGCATGTATGTACTCGACCGTGATCCGTCCTTTCACCGGTGATCCGTGAACCGTCGTAACGAAGGAGAGAGACGGAGAAGGCCACTACGCCTACGCTCGTTGAGGAATTTTGCAGTAATCCGGCCCTGAGATGCGGTACATGCAGTGTCAGCAGCACTGGAGTCTGGAGCTGAGTGCCAGTTCCCAGAGTGATGTTCCCTAGGTTGGTTCAGAAACTAAGCTACACGGGTAAGAAACTAAAGAACAAATGAGATTCTCTGGGCGTAAAAAATGCTAACACAAACGTAATTTTATTATTGACATATCAATCTAATAGTACTGGAATATATTTCTACCATCTATATATAATATGTATACAAGATGTGATACCAAGACTAAGGTTATTCACAGTGGTGGATTCGTAACACTGTTTTTTAAAAGTCAACATCAGTTTTGCAACTTAATGAAATAATTTCATTTCACTATTTTCTATGCTAACTAGTGTAATTAGATGCAAATAACTCTCATGAAATACCCTCTCTCTGATGAAACGATTTGACTCTCAATGGGCGTTTCATTTCGTTTCATCCGTCTTAAAAACGAGTTAGCATCATGTCACGGTGATGACACTATTTCCTTCTCTTCCCTCATTAATTGAATGTTATGTTAACAAAAAATCTAATGTGGCATGATAATTAATAACATAAAACACTTCATACAACCCCTATTGTGAATAGCCTTATGAACCATAATTTTTATCATGGATCGGTAAAAACCGGACAGAGAGAATATACGTGAAAATGAGAAAACCGTTTGCTAAAAGAAATTAACAACTGCTCGTGCAGCACACAGAACATGAACATGAATTGGGCATTGCACGCGGAAGGATTTGCTTGGGATGATTAATTGGTCCATTGGAGGACTCCGATAAGCAGCTGTTCCTCCAGTCAAAGCTACGAATCCCAAGATCCACGTCTTAAGGCGTTGTTAGAAACTTTGTCTAGGGTTTTATTAACTGCCTAATAAAGCGATTAATTGTGCTCACCTCGAGGTGTGTTACGCTCTTTTCAATACAACTCTTATCCGTTTTATACTACAAGTACCTTTTGTTTTCCTTTAAATCAAAATTTTCCAAAATTTGGTTAAGAGGGTGTTTCGATCAGGGTTAAAATTTTAGCCCGGTTATATCCAATGTTTAAATACTATTTTAGAGTATTAAATATAGACTATTTATAAAACTCATTCATAATTGGTTGATTATTTACGATACGAATCTAATGAGACTAATTACGCCATGATTTGATAATGTGATGCTACAGTAAACATTTGCTAATCATGGATTAATTATGCTTAATAAATTTGTCTCGCGAATTATCATCCGATTTTGCAATTATTTTTATAATTAGTTCACGTTTAGTCCTTATTAATGTTCAAACATCCGATGTGACATGGACTAAAATTTAGCCTTGAGGTCTAAACACCCCCTAAGTCTATAGAAAATTGCACTAATAGCTAACTATATAACATGAACTGATTTTATTAAATCTAACATAAAATGTGTCTCAATAATACATTTATTTGGTGCTGTAGATATTAATACATTTTTATGACCTTAGTGAAAGTAAAAAAATGACTGAGAATATAATTAAAATATTTTACAATGTGGAGTGAAGCGAGCGAGATACTGCTAGTATCATGTACATATTAAGAAAATGGTGTATGTTCTGATGGGGACGCTGCTTTTCCATCCCCATAAAATGTTGTAGGAAAATTAGATTTTAGAATCTAGTTTTGAAGATGATATTATGATTTTTATATATAGTTTCATATTTAAGACCACTACGAATTCAAGGCAACAATTTTTTCTAAAACTATTTTTCACCGCAAAGTAGAGCACCGAATCCTGAAATTCATATTGAAGCTGGAGTGGAGCACTTGAAGTTGGCTAGACCTTCCTTCACTACTCCAATTTATTTTTCTAAAGTGCTCTCAGCGAGATTCACTCTCGAAGAAAAATATTTGGTTTAGTTCCAGCTCCACGAGACAAAGAATATGAAACTAAGGTATTCTTAAAAACACTCGTAGTTAGATAAAACATGTACGTTTACAGCGTAAAAAATATACAAGTAAACTCGTATTTTAAAGTGATTTAAGACGAAGTTGGTTTTTATAAACAGTCATCCAACAATTATGATCTTAACGACTCACAAAAATAAAATACATGCTCTAAAATTGTACCGGAGTTAAGTCAAATTCACAATGAAGTCGCATTGATACGTCAATACAGTGTGGTTGGATTGAGGATTGACCCCGTACAACTATAAAGCATGTCGGCAAGTATCAGCTTCCATCATCAGTACAAAACTAGTAACTCAGCAAGTCACATCTCATCAAAACTACTGCTCCCCTATTAAAGTTCAGAAATGTAAAAGTCTTAGATTCCAAAATATAAATTATATTTTAGAATAGATAAAGTAATACGTTAAAAAAATATTTTGTTTGGTTCACAGCCACACTTGTGGCGGGAAAAATTATCATCACACTTTGACACACTTTTTTCTAGTGAAAAAAGTGTGGCAGAGTGTGACGATGTTTTTTGTTGTTACAAGTGTGGCTGGTATACTTGTGGCGTGACAAATTATGGTTGCCAACCAAACATGTTCTAATTACTCCACACAATCAATTTGAGGCTTAAACTTATCCACTTTAAATAAGATAGAATAATTTCTTACCTATCTTATCTGTATATATAAGTCTGAATTTCTCTGTATTTTTGAGAGAACTTAACAGTACTTCACCAAAAGCACATTTCTACGCGAGGACAGAGTAGAGAGTAGAGATGCCCGAAATCCAAATACGGATTGTTGCATGGTCAGTCGACTCGAGAAGCAGATTTTTCGTGGCATCCTGCATCTCCGTCGCTGCCTGCGGTACACTGTACAGCACGACAGCACATCCAACTCCTGTCCCATCAAAAAGGCCAAAACTGCACGCACACAGTGCACTCCACGTTCAAAAGTCCGTGTGTGTCGCCCTGCTGCTGGATTCAGTTCAGTTCAGCTCGTCGTCGTGTCGAGAAAAACAGGTGAAGAGAAAATGCGAGGCTGTAAACGCAGCGGAGTGGCAGCAAACAACAACATCACGGCGACAAAAAAAAAGGCAGATGAGAACAGTTCGTAGGTGAGTATTCTCTCGGTCTCGTAATATTTTATTATAAAATTTAGTATTAAATATAACATTTCGTAGGATAATAAGCGATCCTATAAACCAACTGTTAGCAATTAAATTTTAGTTTTAAATCGTCCAAATAATACAATTAATCGGTGAACAAACTATTAGTTCATTGACTAACTAATAGTTAATCCATTAGTCCACAAAAGTGAACTAATTTTAGCTAATATGAATCCTTAGACTATTATGCTCTCTAAACCATTGTAGCACGATTATTATATCATAGGCGATTTTAGCCACCTATTAGTCCAAAGTATCCAAACATACGCGACTAATTTTTATCTAACTAATTATTAGCTAACTAACAATTAGCTCTAGCTATTAGTTAGCTAACTATTAGTTTTAGGGTCTGTTTGTTTCAGCTTATGATAGCTGCAACTACTTCTAGAATCTGATGCGAAAACAAACGGTCTAGATTCTGGACTTAGATTGTGAGAATCAGTAGCTGTAAAATCTAGATATAAACTACAATTCAGAAGCTTAAAAACACTAACAACTCAGACTAGCTGAAACAAACAAGCCCTTAGTCTATCCAAACGAACCCTAAATCTAGACATGACACTAATATATACTATCTTGATTCATTGTACTAAATTACAATATTATATGTCAAGATAGAATACTTAGATACAAATTCTTTACTTCTACGACATTAAGTTGGTAAAACAGTGATTTTCATAAAAAGTATTTGTTAATTTGAGAACCAATAGTTTGTAGAAAACACAGTTAAAAATGTTGTAAATCAATTCTTTCTTGTCGATCGATCTATCGCTACTGAGCTTTTTCTGATAAACAGTGCCGGAATAAATATTTAGGGGGAATGCTTCTGTGATTTGACGAGCTACACGTGTCTGCAGCAATGGCACTGTATCACTCTACTTCATCACAAATTAAACCCGACAAGTACAATCGACAAAAAAAATAGAGGATGTCAACCAAGCAATTCATACAAAAAAAACCTTCAATTAATTACACATCTTTATAATTTCGTTTTCGTCAGAACCCTAATTAATATTGGTCATCCTCACGATGTCATATATGACTTTTTTTGTGTGGTCTTGCAAGTAATTCATTCACAATCTTTAACAGTATCAGTCTCTTCATTTTTTTAGTATAAATCGTTTTAGCATTTTAAAACTTTTATGTTATGTTAACTCTTAATAAATAAATAACTCGTCTTTTTACAATTTAAGTAGAATACATAAGAGACAACTAAATTATTTTAGCTATTTTTTTAATCTCAAGTGAACCAAGGGCTCTTTTGGTAGGGGATTCAGACTCTAAGGTGGTGTTTGGTTCGAGGGACGAGATGGGATGGGACAAGACGGTTCTATTTTTTATAGTGTTTGGTTTAGAGTTGGGTAGGATAGAGTCGTCCCACCAAAGAATATTCCTCCAATATTCGGGACAAACTCGTCCCAAAAATGGATGGACGAACTCGTACCACCTCATGCTCGGAGGTTCCAAAACCGGGCTAGAGATTCCATGGCGGACTGGAGGTTCCAATATGGAAGTTTTAGGGATGGGCCGAAGATTTTGAAGCGGGTCGAAAGTGTTTCGATGCGGGACGGAGGTTCTGAGGTAGAGTCCCGTTTCTCTCAACCCACCAACCAAATATAAAACTAGAACATCTCCATCCCTCGTAACCAAACACGAGATGAGACGATATCATCCAAAAAACTGGGACAAAATCATCCCATCTCACTTTGTCTCTCAACCAAACAACACCTAAGAGAAAACGTTTCGGATATAAATTCAGTCCAAAAATAGTTTTCGGGCCGAAACAGGATCATTTTGAGGAGACCATTTTGCGACAAGCTTTTTTGATTCAAATTCTTCAAGTAATTCATAGATGAAATGTTTTTTTGGCACCGTTTCAAGTGATTCTAGCGACTTCTTTCGTTAGCCAAACGCACCCTAAAACAAGCTCAGCTCGGATACGACGTAGACACGTCGACGAGGAGTCGCATTCTCATTAGTTGACACGCTGGGTAACCTCAAAGCCCTTTGGATGATGGGTCATGCACTGTTGCAGGGTCAAATGAGCAAAAGTGCATGGGTAGTCCGAGCACTTGGCAAGTGGTTGCTCAATCCGAATTCAACGGTTGTTCGGACGATGATAGTGATGCATCAAGCTGCTGGTGTTTTTTTTTCCCTTGGAGATTCAATCTCTATAAGTTATTAGCACTGTATTTTGGAGTCTATACGTACCATTCGGTGGCGAAATTTTATTCAAGAATGTTACGGGAAATCCAATTGATCTTTTGGCCACGCTTGTTTCAACTTCTGACAACTGCACCTACTTTAAAATCTGATGCGAAAACAAACGGTTTAGATTCTAAACTCAAATTGTGAGAATCAGTAGCTGCAGAATCTAAAAATAAACTAAAATCCAAAAGTTAGAAAACAACAGCTACTGAAAATCTCTAACGGCTAGAAACTGAAACAAACATGTCCTTTATATGCCACTCATTATCTGATTGACATGTGGTCCGATCTAGATATCAGTGAGAGAATAAGTAACATATAAAAAATCACATAAATTTTCAGCGGTATATAAGAAATTATCTCGTGTTTTTCCATCATGATCGTTAAGAAATAAATGGAAAAAATTAATCAACATTATCGTAGACTTGTTTTTTCAATCACAAACGGATGAGGAGACAAGAGACACGGCTGGCAGGCAGGCACACTGAGCCATCGCAAGAAGTTGGATCAAAAGCACAAACGCTTCGTCTCTAATCGCCATCATTACTCATCGCTAGTAACACTCGACTGAAACGTCATCTCTTAGATAGAGAGAGATGCATGTGGTACAAGGCACGCAGCAGCACTGATATTTTGGTAGTTTAAAATTTGAAACTGAAAATAGAGCCATATTTAAAGAAACATGCTATCTTATTAAGTTTACTAAAAACATCGATTATTGTTTACTCATCTGGTATGTGTGAAAGAAGTAAGTCTAAGGCCCCGTTTGGATGATCTTGTTTATTTTAGTAGAGACTAAAGTTTAGTCCTCTTGTTTGGATATAGAGACTAAACATCATTTAATGAGGGTTCATAAATGAGGATAGAGTGTGTATGCCACTTATAGTTCTAATAAACAACGTCCAAAAGACTAATGGACTAAACTTTAGGGACTAAAGTTTAGTCTCAATAAACAATCATGTTTGAGATTTTAGAGACTAAATGGAACTAAACTTTAGTCCCTAAAAATAAGCAACCCCAATCTAAACGGGACCTAAGAGAAAGAATTCATCTAACCTATACTCGACCGACTACATAACAAATTATGACATAACACATATAAGTTGATATATTATGTTTTATAATCACATTCACTACCGGAAAATGAAAATTCGCTGAGTGTCACATTATTTGCTGAGTGTATTATTTCGGGCACTCGGCAAACATGTATTTGCCGAGTGTTTTTCAAAAAACACTCGGCAAACTAAAAACGCTCGGTAAATCAATTGTTTGCCGAGTGTTTTTTGAAGATACACTCGGCAAACAATGATTTTAACAGGTACGTCACGACACCGTTCACCTGTGGTAAAATTTTTTTTGAGGGTTTGCCGAGTGTTTTTTGAAAAACACTCGGCAAAGACACATGGTTTGCCGAGTGTTTTTCAAAAAACACTCGGCAAACAATTTTTTTATTATTTTATGTGAAACCATGTTTCAACTCTATGTGGTATTTGCAATTTATTTTTAACTTGAATTTTTTTATGCACTCACAATACAACATATATGATCCCTTGTAAAAATTTCATATTTTTTAAGTCATTTAGCTATTTTTTATTCATTAATTATGTTTTTAGGATTTAAATTGAAATAGGTGAAATTTGAACTACAAGTGCCTAAAATAATAAACCAAAAATTATGGAAAAATCATATTCATGTTTTAAAGTCTATTTATGATGCATAGATGCTATGATAAAAATTAAAAAATGTTTCAAGAAAATTATCACGTATAGTGTTTAGAAATAGGAGATTACGAGAGGATTAATTAGGGTTTAGAGAAGAAATGTGATAGGTTTGAAAGAAGTTCGATGGCTAAATTATTTTTTATACTTGAATTATTTTCTATAATAAAAACACAACACATATTATATCATGTAAAAAATCCACATTTTTTTGGTTCAATTTGTTATTTTTAAATTATTAAATATTTTTATAGAATTTAAATAAAAATAGGAGATTAAATTTGAACTGCAATTGCATGAAATAATAAACAAAATATTATTAAAAAAATCATATTTATGTTTTTATTTTATTTTTATGCATTCCCACTGTAATTTTACAAATTTTGTCAAAAAAATAATAATGAAAAACAAATTTAAAAAATAGAAAAAAATGTTTGCTGAGTGCCATTTTCAACACACTCGGCAAATAGTTTATATTTGCCGAGTGTTGCACTCGGCAAAGGCAAAATTTTACTCTCCCGTCGTTTTTCCCGCTTTTTTTTTCAATCTCCCGCACTTTTTTTAACTCTTCCCCTCTTTAAAAAATATTTTCCCTTCATCCTCATCCCCTCACTCCTCACTCCTCCCTCTCCCTCCACTCCGGCACCACTCCTCCCTCTCTCTCATAAAATGTAACACCCCAGAAATTAAAAAAATAAAATGAAAGAAAAGTATTATTGAATACATTTTTGGAATTTCTAAAGGAAAAAAAGCCTTAAAGAACTCTATTAAAGCCAAACAGGAAGAAATATTCAAAATCTAGACTTGAAAATTTTATGAGATAAACTAGAGGCCAAAATATAATTTTAGGATTTTTTACAAATGTTTATCAATAGTGATTCAACCCTTAATCAAATATATGAATTGCTGGGATTATTTTAAATCAGAAAAGAATTTAAATCTTAATTGGGCCTCAACCCTGAAATCACCCTCAGCCCAGCCCAGCAATGAGTCACTGACCCGTGGGGCCCGCCTGTCGGCGCCGCTCCCCGCCTCTCTCTCCCGCCGCGCCCGTCTCGGTCCCACCCGCCAGCCTCACCAGCTCGGCCCTCTCCCTCTGACCACTCGGCCCCGCCTATCGGCGCTCGTTTTCCCGCTCGCCCACTGACAGGTGGAGCCCACTTGTCAGTTTCGTCTTTTCTATGGAAGGGGATCCCCCCTTCATTCTCCCCGGCGATTCCTTTCTGTTCTCCTCGCCGCCGGCCGCCCGATCCCGCCCGATCCCGCCCGATCACCCCCGGATCGCCTTCCCCGAGCGCCACCGCCCCCTTTCCATCCTTGAGCCACGTGGATTCGCGCTTAAGGAAGCATACCCGAAGCTTGGAAATCCCTCGCCGGAGCTCACGGAACCCCTCGGTTCCCTGCCATCTAGACGCCGGCGACCCCCTATTTAAACCCCCCTGGCCTCCGCACTCAGCCCACGCCAACGTAGCCCTCCTTGCGCGAAAGCAGAGCGCCGCTGCCCTCTTTTCGGTCTTAGGTCCTCCTTCGCCTCCGGCAAGCCCTCGCCGTCGATCCCGGCCCCCATCGCCCTAGCCACCGCCACCGTCGGGTCCGCCGTCGACTGCCCGACCTCGGCCACACCTCCGTTGGCCGTGAACGCCGCCGGATCATCGTCGCCGTCAAGCTCCCGAAGATCCCTCACCGTCTACCCTCATCGCCGGTCACCGTTCGTCGCCCGCCGTCGCCACCGGAGGTATCTTCATGGTCCCCATCCTCTCCTCGTTCCATTTTTGGCCATAACAAGACCCCTAGGCGCTCGCTGCCGCCGTCGCAGCCGCACCCGAGGCCGCCGTCGCCAGAGACGAAGGGGGGTACGTGCCCCTTACGTCGTGTCGTGCCGGATCGCGCCGCGACCTCACGATCGCGATCGGAGGGCTAGGATTAAATCCCTCCGGTATTTAATCTAGGCCCTCGGATCTGGTCAAAGGGGTATCGAGGCCTCTCGGCCGTCGATCGCCACTTAAAACCCTCGAGCGATCTGGTGCGTCCACGTCATACCGATTCCAGGGTCTAATCGCAGCCGTCCAATTTCATTTAAACGCTCCGCCTCGCGCCTGGCCGCTTGATCTAGATCGGACGATCCAGATCGGCCCGGTCCACGCGCATAGTGCGCCTGTCCACCGTGGGCCTGGCTCACCGTGGACCAGAGCTGTTTTTCAGTTTAAATAAAATTCCAGAAATTGATTTAAACTTTGAAAATTCATAACTTGCTCATTTTAACTCTAAATTTCACCATTTAAATTTTGTTAAATTCAGCATATTATTCTCTACACATTAATGCCTTAAAAACAGTATGTTACTGTTACCCAAAATATTCTTAATAAATAAATGACTAAAAACCCCTTAGGGTTAAAATTATTTCAGAAAAATAAATTAGAAAAGCCTTAAGAAAATAAGTTTACTGTTTATCACCAAACATCAGAAAATTAAAACCTTATTACACATAATAAACCTACAAATATGTATGTTTATTATTTGGTGGATATTTATCTGTTTATTGAATGTATTGTTTATTTTTTCGTATCGAGAAGACTACGAGTTCGTCGAGGAGCTGGAGTTCTACCCCGAGGTTCCTCCATCCCCATTTGCTGATCAAGGCAAGTCATCGACCACCCCTGTGGAAATAGTTGATCATTATTGAGCCCATGTTTTAATAAATTATCGCTATAACTCATAGGTTAATATTGCATTAGTCAAAATATCAAGCCTTACACTTATATTTATTAGATCCCCGTCCTTGTGTGCAAACCCAAGCCATGCTTATTGAGCCTTAACTCCTTGTCACTCTACTATAAAATTATTAGCTAGTGCTCAATGTACCGGCACAACTGCTATAGGATAAAAAGAATGAGTCGTAGATAGCTCGATTCTGTATATGAATTTCCCCGTTATTCTCGTCTCTGGACTCTGTTGGAGTTGGCTAAGTTATAAGTATGGTGGGTTCCTGGTGCAAGCTCGGGCATTGGTTTGTCGCACCCGGGGCACTATAAGAACCGGTCTGCGGGATCTGTTGCAAAGCACTTCCGTACCAACCACAAGTCTAATGGGTAAGTCCTAACTGGAAGTATGGAATGCTCCGACTCGATGCACAATAGTGGAGGGGGCAAGGGGCAAGCCTACGAGCGACTTGTACCGACGAGGCTCAAGGGGGGTATGGTGGGGCTCCGACGCGTCGGGATACCATATGAAACCTATAAGAGGGTGCTGTTGAGTCGGGGAGGACTATATGGAAGGTTTTGGCACGAGTTCCCATGAAATGGGTCATCTCGTTACACTTTGGTGTAGGTGATGAGTGCGTGCCTTGTGGGTACAGTGGTACATCTCTGATCAGAGTAATTTAATCTTTTCGAAAAGCCAAGCCCACGGTCAAGGGCGGGTTGTGTGAGTACTCGCAGTTAGTTTACAATTGTTTGAATGGTTGAGTTATTCATGGCATGTAAGGACTGTTGAGCGAGGTGGGGATGACTGTACCCCTCCAGTTAGAAGATGATGAAGCATACACATGTTTACATTTCAGTACTAATAAATTGTTCACATTAAATTGCTTTACAAATTAATCGCTTCCGCAAAACTAGCCACTATCTCCCTTGTTATTACCTTGCATTATATTTGCATTCGGTGGCTTGCTGAGTACTCTTGTACTCACCCCGTTGACTTACACCATCAGAGTCCGTCTACTACGAGGAGGATGTAGGTCTGGAGTAGCAACCCAGTCAAGGCGAGACTGGAAGGAGGCGTTCATCTAGGATCCTTATTTTATTAGTTTCTCTTCACCTTTATTTCACTTTTGTATTAATGCGGTCTACGAACCGTGAATGATTGCCCGTATTGTACGAGGTCGCATGATGAACGTCTTGTTTTATTGATTTTCTATGGAATTTCAATAAAAGTCCTGGTTTACTAAATCGGGGCGCGACAAGATGGTATCAGAGCCGACTTGACTGTAGGAAGCCAAACAGACCTGACCTTAGGACTTATATTAACCATATTTTCTTACAAAATTGTTCACCTTCTCATCTTCCAGAGTTTCTCAAAAATCTCTCTCTTTTGTAGATGCCGGTCCATACCATGAGTGGGACTCTTCGTGACGAGGCCGATTTCATCCGCGAGTTGCGCATGCTAGTTGGTTTCCTCGGATTTGAGCACGAGCCTATGTACCATGGAATCTTCCCCGACGAGGAAGAAAGCTACTGCGAGGTTACCATCGTCGTCCAGCCTTCTCCACAGACGGTCCACACCTATCGAGGGGGAGGACCTACCTTCTTGGTGGCCAGCCAGCGCACCGCCCTCCAGGCCCTCACCGAGCTCCGGATGATCTACGACAGTGAGCTCTACGACACGGACTATCGATTCATGCCTCTTCGTACCCCGGGGAGCCCACATATTGACTACGTCAGCACCCTCTCCCAGCGTCACTCTTCGGTTGGACATACAGTGCGCCTGTTGAAGGCAATGGATGAGCTCCACTATGAGGCACTGCAGGATGCCAACGGACAACGCGATACGATCGCCTTTTACCGACACTCTTCTGAGGATCTGAACCGCGAGAACGGAGATCTTCGTCGCCGCATCCAGCAGAGACACCGATTGCCTGCCGAGGCCGAAGAGTTACGGCGCCAGAATGAACTTCTACGACAGCGCGTCGCCACCAACCCACAGCTCCGCCACCATATTGAAGAACTGAAGAAGGACATTGAGGAGATCGCACCTCTTCCGCCTCGCAAGTGGAAATCCCTTCGGATCCCCATCATGAGACCCAAGAGGATTTCACGCAATGCTCCACCCGCCGGACCATCCAGTTCCTCGACCCCGACCATCTCCCACGAACCCGTGATCGAGCCGTCCCCAGAGCTACCATAGACGTAGTACTTACGATTGATTGTTTCCTTTACTTTGTTTTGGATTGTATGACCACCCATGTCTAAAATAAGGCATGAGTGAAGAACTAAATAAAAGACAATAAATATAATCGCAAGAACGACCTTTTGAATAAAGTTTAGCGGTGTTCCCCCTTTAAAGATATTGTTATTTTGGAAACCTCAGGATGTCGAACAACCAAAGCTCCGACGCTCCTCAGACCGGAGGAGATAACGGGAACCTGCCTCAGTGGGGAGCAACTGGGCAAAGGCAAGCCCCGGTTGCCAATCACCCCACTCTGGCCGAGATGATGGCCACGCAAAACCAGCTGGTCTCGGCCCTTCTGAACCAGATGCAGCAGCAACAGCAGCAGATGCAAGAGCAGCAGGCTCATCTCTTCCACCTCCACCAACAGCCCGAGCTACCACGACCCGCCCCTCCAGCTCCCGCTCCCACCTCCCAACTCTCGGAGTTCCTCCGAGTCCGCCCACCAACCTTCTCGAGCACCACCAACCCCATGGAGGCTGGGGATTGGTTGAGGACCATCGAGAAGAAGCTCAACCTCCTGTCCTGCACTGAGCAGGAGAGGGTGGCCTTCGCCACCCACCAGCTCCAGGGTCCCACCGCAGAGTGGTGGGACAATCTGCGCGAGACCTTGCCCGAGGGACACGTCCATACTTGGGCGGAGTTCTCAGCTGCTTTCCGTGCCGCTCACATCCCCGACGGCATTATAGCTCAGAAGCAACAAGAGTTTAGGGACCTGCAGCAGGGGAGCAGGTCTGTAACTGAATATTTGCATGAGTTCAACCGACTGGCCAGGTACGCACCTGAAGAGGTCTGTACAGATGCGGCCAGACAGGCTAAGTTCCTCTGGGGACTGAAGAATGAGCTGTCCCTACAGCTTATATCCGGAGATTTCGCCAACTTCCAAAAGTTGGTGAATAAAGCTATTATTCAGGAGACCCAGCAGAATAAGGTCGACCTGAAGAAGAAGAGGATGATTGCCTTTAGGCAAAACCAGGGCATGGCCCAGAGACCCCGATTCACCCCTCCTCCACTGGCGCCATAGTACCACCCCCGCCCGGTGTATCGTCCGGCACCACCTGCCGCCAATACCGGAGCCGGACAACCTCGCCCCGCTCCCGCCGCACCAGCCGCCCCGGCCAAGAAGGCGGAGATTCTGCGAGACAGGCACGGAAAGCCTGTGGTATGTTTGAATTGCCGCCAAGAGGGGCACTACTCTCACCAGTGCCCTCATCCGAAGCGTACCCAAGGCGTCGCATTGAACCCCGCCGTCCACGCCATAGTCAACCACGTCACCGCCGAAGAAGCCCAGGCCGCCCCGGAAATTGTCATGGGTAAGTTTGTGGTTCATTCAGCACTTGCAGTAGTTCTATTTGACACCGGAGCTACGCACTCCTTCATATCAACTGCTTTTATGGAAAGAAATGCCCTGGACATAAGCGAACTGCCCAGACCCGTACTAATAGCTACCCCAGGCAAACAAACCCTCGCCTATTCCTATAGCCCAAGGGTATGGGTAGATATCCAAGGCACAATATTCTGGGCCGACCCCATCCTCATAGGATGCCAAGGTTTGGATCTCATTTTAGGGATGGATTGGTTAAAGAAACACCAAGGAGTAATAGAGTGTGCCCCGAGGAAGGTAACGGTGATCAGTGAAGAAGGGACTGCCGTCACATTCCAGATGCCGAGTATGAAGTCCGGAAGACCAAGACTGCATCATATTACCTTGGAGGAAATACCAGTAGTCAGTGAATACCCGAACGTATTCCCAGAGGATTTACCAGGGATGCTGAGAAACCAAGGGTGGTTTCGGTCTTTGTGATGAGTGATTGACAGGTTTTGTACCCTCTGTTCGAAGGGTACCTCCGAAGGGTGTTCGGAGGTGTGTCACCGGAGTGTGTTCGGTGTTTGCTTGCTGCAGCTGTGCAGCGGAGTGTGCCTGTCGGAGGGGTCCGGCAGTACACGATGACTGGGTTCGTACCGATGGCTTCGGTACTTTGGGCGGTACACCGGAGTGTGTGCCGGAGGTTGCTAACCCGGAGAGGTCTCCGGAGTACTGGATACACTTGTCTGTTTGTCTGTGGTGCGCAGGGACTTCGGAGGCGACGGACAGGGTTCGAGCCGGGTGAACCTGGGTCAAGCAGGAGGCTTGATGCCAGGGGAGCGGGGGAGCTCCGTCACGGTGGCTGCGAAGGTGGTCCGGGTCGGTCCTCGGGTCGAGGCGTGCCAGGTGAAGGCAGAGAGTGCGGAGC
The DNA here is from genome assembly GCA_019279435.1 of Zizania palustris. Lineage (NCBI taxonomy): Eukaryota > Viridiplantae > Streptophyta > Magnoliopsida > Poales > Poaceae > Zizania > Zizania palustris. Next base: position 13,671,434 of record JAAALK010000080.1, read on the forward strand.
GTGGCTCCGGCTGAAGGTACTCCGAGATAAAGTCCTCGGACATGAGGCACTTCGAAGGTACTCCGAATGGAGTGACTTCGGAGTTGGTGGAACAAGTCCTCTGCGGAGGCAAGGTGTTCGAAGTGTGCTCCGGAGGGAGACACTCGAAGGTTACCCGACGAAGGTCTCAGAAGTCGAGGCGCATCGAAGGCATGGTCCGGGTGAGGCTCGTCGAGGAGTGTGCTCGGGGAGAGGCACTGCGACGGAGTGCTCATGGAATGCTTCATGCGGAGGCCTTGGACGAAGGAGGGACTTCGAAGGGTGGTACTCCGAAGGTGAGGCTTCGGAGTGAGGATGACTTGTGGTGCTTCGGCCATGCATGGCTTCGGTACACGGACGGACGGTGTTCGAGCTCGGAGTAGCTGCGAAGCCGTGGAGGTCCACTCCGGAGGTGGTGGTGCGAAGGCCCAAGGGGCTTTGACGGCTTCGGCTCAAAACCGTCACTGTATCGAAGGACTTCTTCGGCGGAGCGAAGGCCATCAGGCTGCAGGCTTCTCGCCGAAGCTACCGCACCCCTCGGGTGCGAAGGGAGGTTCCAGAAGTCAACTCTGTAAAGGCTGACACTGTCTGTTCTGAAAAAGGCTGACACTGTCCCCTCTGCAGCTGACAGAGAAGCCTCCAAAATAAAGGTGGACTACCTTTTGTACCCCTTAGTTCTGTAGAGACAAATCTGTTGTAAACCCTAGGGGTAAAGTAGTCACTTCCTTAGGATGAAGCCGTGGGCTATAAATATGGGGGCTCGGTAGGAAACATTTAACACTTTGAGCATTTACTGTTGAGCTCCTGTAGACAGACCTCACTGTATTCATTCTGAGTTCAATACATTTTGTGTTCCTTGTTCAAGCGGCGAAGCCCTGCTTCTGTGTGCTTTTGCTTGAGCTCGTATTGCATACTTCGCTAGTTTTAGTTCACCGAAGCCTGTTTTGGCGAAGGGTGTTTTTATCGCGAAGTGTGTTTTACAGTGTGCTGTCGCTCTGTGTAACACGAGGCAAGACCTCGCTGCTTACTAGCGAAGCCCTGTTCTGTTCCCGTAGTGCTTCTTGTGTCGAAGCCCTTAGCGTAGTCCTTTTGCGTGTGCGTGTGGACCTTCGGGTACGAAGCCCAGCACCCGTTGCTGTCGCCAAGTACTTGGTCGAAGTCCTCAGAGGGCTGTCCACTCTTGCGAAGGGTGAAGTGCGAAGCCTGCTCGAAGCACCTCGTGTGCGGAGCCTGCACTGACTTAGCAGAGTAGATTTTCGAGGGTTGTTAGTGGAGCGAAGTCTTCTTGGCTTCGAACTTTTGCTCCTTCGAAGCCTGTGTTCGGAGCTGTCGAAGTACCTCCGAACCAGACCTTCGAAGGTTGTGTTCGAAGCCTGTTCCGCAGAAGACAGAACAGAACCGAAGGCTAAGTTTTTAGCCAGAATTTTTAAAAAGCTCCCATTCACCCCCCCTCTGGTCGCCGTTTCCGGTCCAACAATTGGTATCAGAGCGGGTTAAGATCACCAGTTGACCTTAACCGGTTTTGTGATCTGTTGGCGACATGGATAGAGGCAGTAAAATTCCTCTGTTCGATGGGACAGATTTTGCATACTGGAAGGTGCGCATGGAGGCTTACTTGTTAAGCCAAGGAAATGCAATTTGGGAGATTGTGGACTCACAATACTCCATCCCTGATACCCGCACCACTCAAACTGAAAAAGATCAGTACATTGCCAACTCGAAGGCAAGGAACATATTGTTCATTGGTTTGAGTCGGAGTGAGTTTGATAGGGTACAGCACCTTAGGACTGCTAGGGAGATTTGGACAACACTCACTGTCTTTCATGAGGGCTCGGCTCAGATTAAGGCCAGGCGCCAAAGCACCTACAATCAACAGTATCAGCTGTTTGTGCAGGCACCTGGTGAATCTGTAGATGCCATGTTTTCTCGCTTTGACGCGATAGTGAGTAACTTGCGATCCAACGGGACGCTTGCTTACAGTGATCACGATAGGGCTATCAAGCTTCTCTATGCTCTTGACCGTAGCATATGGGAGGTGAAGATATCCAGCATTGAGGAGTCCACAGGCTATGACACTCTAACCTGTGATGAACTCTTTAGCAAGCTGAAGTCCACAGAGATTGCCAAGGCATCTCTTGCAGTGCACAGAAGCTCTTTGCCACAGCCATTGGCATTGGTTTCTAGCACTAGCCGTGGCACCACTGCAGAACCAAGCACATCAGGCACTTGTGTTCTAGCAGATGGTTTTGCTTTGTCCTCCCTGGTCTCCGTCACAAAGGAGCAGGTGGATACTCTAGCTGATGATGAGCTTGCTCTCATTGCCCGGAGGTTCACCCGCTTTCATCATGAGAGACGGGATCATAGGAGAAGTGGTTTTAGTGGCTGTTATGAATGTGGCGACACCTCTCACATTAAGGCCAATTGCCCCAAGGTCAAAAAGAGAGATGAGAGTGACCGCCCCAAATTCCACAAAAAGGAGAGGAAGCCCTTTGTGAAGGGCAAGCGCGGCAAGATGGCTAAGAAAGTAGCCAAGGCCGCTTCCAGAGCTTTTGTTGCTGCTCTCAGCGACATCGACACATCCTCAACTGAGGAGTCGAGCTCTGAGGAGGAGGAGTCCCCAAGGAAGGAGGACAAGAAGGACAAGAAGGGACGTGACTTCACCGGCCTGTGCTTCATGGCCGACAGCGATCACAGCGGCGATGAGCTTGACTCATCTGAGGTAAACCTATCATCTGACCAGCTTCTAATTAAATTAGATGAGCTGAATGAAGTTGTGCTAGGTCAGGATAGATTACTTGTGCAAGCCGCTAGAGAAAGAAAAGACCTTAGACTTAGGCTAGAAACCATTTCTACTGAATATGCCATGCTTAAGTCTAAATTCGATGATGCTGAATGTGAATCATGTTCTGTTGTCATGAGTGAGCTTGCTCAGTTGCGTTCTGTTCATGCTCAAACTCTTTCTGAGCTTGAGACTGCACAGAAGCAGCTTTTGGAGGTGGATTCTAGACCTCATGATGTTATTGATTGCATGAACTGCTCTTTATTACGCGATAGCATTAATTTACGTGATAAGCATGTTCATGATTTGGAGGCTAGATTGGAGAGGGCCGGTAGTTCTAAGGATGTGCAACCTGTCTGTGACACATGCATTACCCTTAAGGACCAGCTAGGCATTGTCAGAGAGCGAGCTGAAAACCTCATGTCCGAAAATGAATACCTTCTTTCTGTGGTGAACAAATGCACTGAGGGGAAGGGTAGGATGGATTTGCTCTTGGCCAAGACCAAGTTGTGTGCTGACAGAGCCGGGGTAGCTCTAGGATTGGGTTTTGAGAGGATAGCTTCAGACAGTAAGGCCAAAACTGTTTTCACCTCTCCCACCACCCTAGAGAAAGAAAGAGCTCTGTTGGACACCCCATCAGCCAAAAAGCCTACCCATCCACAAAAGAAAACCACACCTCCTATCAAGAAAAATCCTCCCAAGAAAGCCACTCAGAAGAAACCCAAGGAGCCTGTGAGAGTTGCTCCTATGACCCATGAGAGTGCCCCCAGGAGAGTGTTTCACTGTTCTTATTGTCAGAGGGCGGGTCATTTGGTTGGTTTCTGTTTCCGTCGCATCAAGGATGAGCGACGTGCACAGGCGATGAGCTATCAGGACATGCAGTACCCATCTTTAGGTATGCATGAGTCTGAGTTCTACTCTCGTCCTGTTTTTGAGGCTCCTCGTGCTTCTCGGAGAGGTTTTGCTCCTCGAGGTGTTCACCATGTTCCATACGGTGGTAGACCTCGGGCGAGTAGCTTTGTACCTCGTCAGAGTAGGAGACCTCGACATGCTTTGCGTTCTTTGCATGTAGGTAGACCTCGCACTTTGCATCATTCTGATTTTTATGTGCGTAGACCGTCTACTTTTACTGTGCCTACTACTCGTGTCACTCAGTGCTGGATGCCTCGTCATTATTTTACTCACCCCAGCACTGAGCGATCGAGGCGTTCTTATCATGTGTAGGCGACAGGTCGAGGCTTGGAGGGCACGTGGATCATGGACTCCGGTTGTTCGCGCCACATGACCGGAGATGTAAATTGGTTCTCCAGCCTCACAACAACCAAGCAAAGGGAACATATCACCTTCGGAAACAATCGAAGGAGTAGAGTGAAAGGTAAAGGTGTGGTAAGGATTAACACGAACTTCACTCTCAAAGATGTTGCTTTGGTTGAAAACCTGGGATACAATTTGTTGTCTGTATCTCAGCTGCTTGATGAGGGCTTCGAAGTGCGATTTCATCGCGATACTTCGCAAGTGCTCAATTCGGATGGCGTGGTTGTGTGTAAGATCTTTAGGGTTGGGAGAGTTTTTGGAGCTGATTTTTCAGAGTCGTCTGGTTCTTCTCATTGTCTTGTTGCACATTCGACTTCTGAGCTTTGGTAGTGGCATAGGAGACTAGGGCATATGAGCTTTGAGTTGCTCGCTCGTCTGAGCGCCCTAGGCCTGATCCGAGGATTGCCCAAGCTCAAGTTTGAGAAGAATTTAGTTTGCGCTCCTTGTCGACATGGTAAAATGATTGCCGCCTCGCATTCGCCAGTCACCACAGTGATGACTGAACAGCCCGGAGAACTTCTCCATATGGACACTGTAGGTCCCTCTCGGGTTAGTTCTTTAGGTAGCAAGTGGTATGTACTTGTTATTGTCGACGATTTCTCTCGCTACTCTTGGGTCTTCTTTCTTGCCAGCAAGGATGAAGTGTTTTCACACTTTCGGAGCTTGGCTTTGAGACTGTTCACTGAACTCCCAGGTGCATTAAAATTCATTCGAAGTGATAATGGCACCGAGTTCAAAAATAGTCTCTTTGTTGACTTTTGCATGGAGCATGGCATAGAACATCAATTCTCTGCTCCGCGGGTTCCTCAACAGAATGGTGTTGTTGAGAGGAAAAACCGCACTTTGGTTGAGATGGCTAGGACAATGCTTGATGAGCATAGGACTCCTAGAAAATTCTGGGCTGAGGCCATGAACACTGCTTGCTACATCTCAAACCGAATTTTCTTGCGCTCAATTTTAAATTTGACATCTTATGAGCTGCGTTTTGGGAGACAGCCCAAGGTTACTCATCTTCGAGTTTTTGGCTGTCGCTGCTTTATCCTAAAACGTGGTAACTTGGATAAATTTGAGTCGCGATCTTCTGACGGGATCTTTTTGGGTTATACTACTCATGGTCATTCTTATCGTGTTTATAACTTGGAAACTAACACTGTCATCGAGTCATGTGATGTGACTTTTGATGAATCAACCCCCTCTGTTAGTTCTGCTCTTGAACAGGCAAATGAACACGACATGGAACAGACCTTATTCGAAGATGAAGATCCCGGAGAATTCGAGGATGTTCCCCTACTACCCTCGACATCAACCCCCGAAGCTGACCCCGCTTCTACTACTTCGGCACGAGGTCCCGAAGCGACTACCTCAACATCGGTCATCTTGGACCACTCCAACGCACAAGTTGAGGGGGAGACTGCATCCCGCCGCGAGGCTCCACATCATGTTCAAAGGATGCACCCTCCCGAGCAGATCATTGGTGAGCTTGATCAAAGGGTAACACGTTCTCATGCCCATTTCACTAATGCTGCTTTTGTTGCTTCTTTCGAGCCCTTAGATGTTAGTCATGCACTTTCTGATTCTAGTTGGATCAATGCCATGCATGAAGAGCTTGAGAATTTTGAAAGAAACCAAGTCTGGACTTTAGTTGATCCTCCACCTAATGTTCATTTCATTGGAACAAAATGGATTTTTAAAAATAAACAAGGGGAGGATGGAACAATTGTTAGAAATAAGGCCAGACTAGTAGCTCAGGGCTTTTCTCAACTAGAAGGGATTGATTTTACTGAAACTTTTGCACCTGTTGCACGCCTTGAGGCCATTAGGATTTTGCTTGCCTTTGCGACATCCCGGGGATTCAAACTCTATCAAATGGATGTCAAAAGTGCTTTTCTTAATGGCTTCATAGGTGAAGATGTTTATGTAAAACAACCCCCTGGTTTTGAAAACCCCAAGTACCCACATAAAGTCCTTAAACTTCATAAGGCTCTTTATGGACTCAAGCAGGCCCCTCGGGCATGGTATGATAGACTTAAGTCTTTTCTGCTTGAGCGAGGGTATTTGATGGGCTCTGTTGATAAAACTTTGTTTACTCTCAAGCATGGCAAAGATTTCCTCCTAGTGCAGATTTATGTGGATGATATCATCTTTGGTGGCTCTTCTCATGCTTTAGTTGCCGAGTTTGCAGATACCATGAGCAGGGAGTTTGAAATGTCGATGATGGGTGAACTCACTTTTTTCCTTGGTTTGCAAATCAAGCAAAGCAAACAAGGTACTTTTGTCCACCAGACAAAGTACACCAAGGACCTGCTCAAGAAGTTCGACATGTCCGATGCGAAGCCCCTCGCCACTCCAATGGCTACATCTGTAGCGTTGGACCCTGACGAAGATGGAGAAGCCGTAGATCAGAAGGAGTTCCGAAGCATGATCGGCTCCCTCCTCTACTTGACTGCCACGAGGCCGGACATACACTTCGCAGTGTGTCTGTGCGCTCGTTTTCAGGCTTCACCACGAGCTTCGCACCGCCAAGCGGTTAAGCGCATTCTAAGGTATCTCAAACACACCCTTGAATTTGGCATATGGTACTCATCATCTTCATCTTTATGTCTTAGAGGTTATTCAGATGCGGATTTTGCTGGGTGTAGAATTGATAGGAAGAGTACCTCGGGTACTTGTCATTTTCTGGGTACGTCTCTGGTTTGCTGGTCTTCCCGCAAACAGTCTAGTGTTGCACAATCGACGGCCGAGGCCGAATATGTTGCTGCAGCTAGCTGTTGCTCTCAGATTTTGTGGATGGTTTCCACTTTGCGGGATTTCGGGTTAGATTATAAGAGTGTTCCACTTTTCTGTGATAACACTAGTGCTATTTGTATTGCAAACAACCCGGTTCAGCACTCCAGAACCAAACACATTGATGTACGGTATCATTTTCTCAGAGATCACAATGAGAAGGGTGATATTGAACTTCAATATGTTGATACCCAACACCAGCTTGCCGATATTTTTACAAAACCCCTCGATGCTTCTCGATTTGCTTACTTGCGTGGGGAACTTGGTATTTGTCATCCCTACGGCATTTTGTGAGGGGAGCTGACTTTAAATGTCTTGCATACGCTCATTATGTGTGGAATTGCACTTACATATTTTGCTATTATATGCCTGCTTTTAATTCAAAGAAATCATGACAGCTCAGCTCTATGAAATATGTCTGGAACATTGATTATGCATGATGTTTTATTTTCTAAAAATCAAAACTTGCTCACCACAAAATCTTGTATCTAGCTTGTTTAGGCTGGACTGCTTTTAGCTATCCTTTATCTACTTGACAGCAAGACACTGTTCCTTGGATGCTAAAATTTGCAACTTGAAAAATTGTGTTCCTTTTCATGGATATTCATCAAAATAATTTATTCTTCTGAAACAAAATCAAAAATCCATGATTTGCCTGGTATAAATGAAAAGATCCAGGAGGGTTTGTTTGTCGCACTACTCTATTCTAGACCGCTTACCATTGCACATTGGTCTGAACTGGGATAGTGTAGTGTATGCCAAAATCACCGCCTTAAGCTTCAGATGGCTTTCTTGCCTAGACTTGGCTTGATTGGAAAGTATAAGGTGGACAAACAAATAACCCCTGGCATTAAGAAAAGAACAACAAATTTAATGGCTCATCAAGATTGCTTTCAAAGCTCCTTTTGAACAAGACTTGTCTGTCTAGGGTAGAACTTGTTAGCTTTGCGCAGTCCTTGCCTTCTCATGTCTAGCTGCTTTGATTACGTGGTGATGCTTTTACTTCAAAATGACAAAATCACATGCCATCATCTTGTTTCACAGATTGTTAAATTGAGCTGAGCACATGATCATTTGTGTTAATTTAGGCATATTTTTGCATTATATGTCTTTGCAATTCTATTCATTTCGCAGCTTTGCATCTTTTGAATGCTCCTTGATGCTTGCATTGCCAAAGGGGGAGAGATTTTGCTATGTTCTCTGCTGCAAGAAGGCATTATTTCTAAAGGGGGAGAGATTTTTGACATAAAGGGGGAGAAAAATTTGCTTAACTCAGGGGGAGTTCTTATCAAGGGGAGATTTGCCAAAGGGCTTTTACTCTTTTGAGAAAGGGGGAGAAAAATTCTTTTATCAAGTGACATGCTTTGGCTCTTTTCTGAGTTTTTATGGTCACTTGTGTGCTGAAAGCTTTTCATTTTCTTGAAATTTGATTTGGTTGTCAATGCACTCATCAAGGGGGAGATTGAGAAACCAAGGGTGGTTTCGGTCTTTGTGATGAGTGATTGACAGGTTTTGTACCCTCTGTTCGAAGGGTACCTCCGAAGGGTGTTCGGAGGTGTGTCACCGGAGTGTGTTCGGTGTTTGCTTGCTGCAGCTGTGCAGCGGAGTGTGCCTGTCGGAGGGGTCCGGCAGTACACGATGACTGGGTTCGTACCGATGGCTTCGGTACTTTGGGCGGTACACCGGAGTGTGTGCCGGAGGTTGCTAACCCGGAGAGGTCTCCGGAGTACTGGATACACTTGTCTGTTTGTCTGTGGTGCGCAGGGACTTCGGAGGCGACGGACAGGGTTCGAGCCGGGTGAACCTGGGTCAAGCAGGAGGCTTGATGCCAGGGGAGCGGGGGAGCTCCGTCACGGTGGCTGCGAAGGTGGTCCGGGTCGGTCCTCGGGTCGAGGCGTGCCAGGTGAAGGCAGAGAGTGCGGAGCGTGGCTCCGGCTGAAGGTACTCCGAGATAAAGTCCTCGGACATGAGGCACTTCGAAGGTACTCCGAATGGAGTGACTTCAGAGTTGGTGGAACAAGTCCTCTGCGGAGGCAAGGTGTTCGAAGTGTGCTCCGGAGGGAGACACTCGAAGGTTACCCGACGAAGGTCTCAGAAGTCGAGGCGCATCGAAGGCATGGTCCGGGTGAGGCTCGTCGAGGAGTGTGCTCGGGGAGAGGCACTGCGACGGAGTGCTCATGGAATGCTTCATGCGGAGGCCTTGGACGAAGGAGGGACTTCGAAGGGTGGTACTCCGAAGGTGAGGCTTCGGAGTGAGGATGACTTGTGGTGCTTCGGCCATGCATGGCTTCGGTACACGGACGGACGGTGTTCGAGCTCGGAGTAGCTGCGAAGCCGTGGAGGTCCACTCCGGAGGTGGTGGTGCGAAGGCCCAAGGGGCTTTGACGGCTTCGGCTCAAAACCGTCACTGTATCGAAGGACTTCTTCGGCGGAGCGAAGGCCATCAGGCTGCAGGCTTCTCGCCGAAGCTACCGCACCCCTCGGGTGCGAAGGGAGGTTCCAGAAGTCAACTCTGTAAAGGCTGACACTGTCTGTTCTGAAAAAGGCTGACACTGTCCCCTCTGCAGCTGACAGAGAAGCCTCCAAAATAAAGGTGGACTACCTTTTGTACCCCTTAGTTCTGTAGAGACAAATCTGTTGTAAACCCTAGGGGTAAAGTAGTCACTTCCTTAGGATGAAGCCGTGGGCTATAAATATGGGGGCTCGGTAGGAAACATTTAACACTTTGAGCATTTACTGTTGAGCTCCTGTAGACAGACCTCACTGTATTCATTCTGAGTTCAATACATTTTGTGTTCCTTGTTCAAGCGGCGAAGCCCTGCTTCTGTGTGCTTTTGCTTGAGCTCGTATTGCATACTTCGCTAGTTTTAGTTCACCGAAGCCTGTTTTGGCGAAGGGTGTTTTTATCGCGAAGTGTGTTTTACAGTGTGCTGTCGCTCTGTGTAACACGAGGCAAGACCTCGCTGCTTACTAGCGAAGCCCTGTTCTGTTCCCGTAGTGCTTCTTGTGTCGAAGCCCTTAGCGTAGTCCTTTTGCGTGTGCGTGTGGACCTTCGGGTACGAAGCCCAGCACCCGTTGCTGTCGCCAAGTACTTGGTCGAAGTCCTCAGAGGGCTGTCCACTCTTGCGAAGGGTGAAGTGCGAAGCCTGCTCGAAGCACCTCGTGTGCGGAGCCTGCACTGACTTAGCAGAGTAGATTTTCGAGGGTTGTTAGTGGAGCGAAGTCTTCTTGGCTTCGAACTTTTGCTCCTTCGAAGCCTGTGTTCGGAGCTGTCGAAGTACCTCCGAACCAGACCTTCGAAGGTTGTGTTCGAAGCCTGTTCCGCAGAAGACAGAACAGAACCGAAGGCTAAGTTTTTAGCCAGAATTTTTTAAAAAGCTCCCATTCACCCCCCCTCTGGTCGCCGTTTCCGGTCCAACAGATGCCACCCAAGAGGGACATCGAGTTCAGGATTGATTTGGTACCCGGGACTACCCCTATTTACAAGCGACCATACCGGATGGCCGCTAATGAGCTAGCGGAGATGAAGCAGCAGTTGGAGGATCTCGAGAGGAAAGGCTACATCAGACCAAGTACATCACCATGGGGTGCCCCCGTCATCTTTGTCGAGAAGAAAAAAAACAAGGCTAAGCGTATGTGTGTGGATTACCGCACTTTGAATGAAGTGACCATCAAGAACAAGTACCCGTTGCCTCGGATCGATGATCTCTTTGAACAGCTGAAGGGAGCTACGGTATTCTCGAAGATCGACCTGCGATCTGGTTACCATCAGTTAAGGATTCGAGAAGAGGATATACCCAAGACAGCCTTCACCACCCGTTATGGCTTATATGAGTGTACTGTTATGTCGTTCGGATTGACCAACGCCCCTGCATTCTTCATGAACATGATGAACAAGGTGTTTATGGAATATTTGGACAAATTCATCGTGGTCTTTATAGATGACATCCTCATTTATTCCAAGGACCAGAAGGAGCATGAGACTCACCTCCGGTTAACCTTAGGAAAGCTAAGGGAACACCAGTTATACGCCAAGTACAGCAAGTGCAAGTTTTGGACGGCGGAAGTAAAGTTCCTTGGACACATTATCTCTGCACAAGGCATTGTGGTAGATCCTGCCATCGTGGAAGCAGTTACAGATTGGTTGCCACCCACGAACGTATCTGAGATACGAAGTTTTCTAGGTTTGGCCGGGTATTATCGGAGATTCATTGAGAATTTTTCTAAGATAGCCAAGCCAATGACTAAGTTATTGCAGAAAGGAGAGAAGTTTGAATGGACTCCTGAATGCGAGGAAAGTTTCCGCACCCTCAAGACCCGTCTGGTGTCAGCACCCATACTGACCCTACCCGATATCCGGAAAGACTTCCATGTCTATTGTGACGCATCTCGCCAAGGATTGGGATGTGTTCTTATGCAAGAGGGAAAGGTTATCTCTTATGCCTCTCGTCAGTTGAGACCTCATGAGTTGAACTACCCGACCCACGATTTGGAATTAGCCGCTGTAGTGCACGCCCTTAAGATTTGGAGGCATTATTTGGTCGAAAACCGCTGCGAAATCTTTACGGATCACAAGAGTTTGAAGTACATCTTCACGCAGCCGGACCTCAATCTGAGGCAAAGGCGATGGTTGGAATTAATAAAGGACTACGACCTAGGGATTCACTACCACCCCGGAAAAGCCAATGTGGTAGCTGATGCATTAAGTCGTAAAGGATATTGCACCGCCGCCATGATTCAGGATCACACACCCTTGTTATGTAAAGAGATGGAAAAGTTGAATCTCGGGTTGACCACCGGAGCATACCTAGCCACCTTGGAGACTCAACCCGTCTTGTTCGAACAAATCCGAGAAGCTCAGTCAGAAGACCCAGATATAGCATCCATTAGAAAGAATATGAGGCAAGGAAAAGCCCCAGGATTTTCAGAGGACGAGAAGGGCACCATATGGTTTGGAACCCGGATATGTGTGCCGGATAAACCAGAGATAAAAACCCTTATCCTGAGAGAAGCCCATGAGACTTTGTACTCCATTCATCCCGGCAGTACCAAGATGTACCAGGATCTGAAGGAACGTTATTGGTGGGTTAGCATGAAGAGAGAGATTGCTCAGTTCGTCGCAGAATGTGACACCTGTAGAAGAGTAAAGGCTGAACATCAGAGACCTACAGGACTGTTACAGCCACTGAAAGTACCTGAATGGAAGTGGGAAGAAATCGGTATGGATTTCATCACCGGACTCCCAAAAACCCAATTTGGATATGATTCTATTTGGGTGATTATTGACCGACTCACGAAAGTAGCGCATTTCATAGCCGTCAAGACGACCTTTAGTGGCCCTAAGCTTGCAGAACTATACATGGCCCACATTGTGTGTCTTCATGGAGTGCCCAAGAAGATAGTGTCCGATAGAGGAAGTCAATTCACATCTCGTTTTTGGAAGAACCTTCAAGAAGAGATGGGAACAAGACTGAACTTTAGCACTGCCTACCACCCTCAGACAGATGGACAAACAGAAAGAGTAAACCAGATATTGGAGGATATGCTTCGGACATGTGTCTTGGATTTTGGAGCAACTTGGGACAAGAGCTTACCGTACGCAGAGTTTTCGTACAACAACAGCTATCAAGCCAGTCTTCAGATGTCTCCTTTTGAAGCCTTATATGGACGTAAGTGCAGAACGCCTCTACTTTGGGATCAAACCGGTGAATCTCAAGTATTCGGAACAGACATCCTTCGAGAAGCCGAAGAGAAGGTACGGATCATCAGAGACCTAGCCTTTGAAGAGGGAGATCATGTCTACCTTCGAGTTACGCCTCTCCGTGGTACTCAACGGTTTAACATGAGAGGAAAGTTGGCCCCTCGATATATTGGACCATTTCCCATTGTTCGATGCCAAGGCGAAGTTGCTTATCAATTTGAACTACCGCCCTCATTGGCTGGAGTACATGACGTGTTTCACGTTTCCCAACTCAAGAAGTGTCTCCGCGTCCCTACAGAGCAAGTAGACCTACAACAGTTGGATGTTCAAGAAGATCTGACCGATGTGGAAAAGCCTGTCAAGATATTGGAGGTCAAGGAAAGGATCACTAGGAGTCGGGTCATCCGCTTCTGCCAAGTGCAGTGGAGTAATCATCCTGTAGAGGAAGCTACATGGGAAAAAGAAGATGAACTCAAGGCACAACATCCTGAGCTATTCGAGGAATGATCCGAATCTCGAGGACGAGATTCTCTGTAAGGGGGATAGGATTGTAACACCCCAGAAATTAAAAAAGAATTAAAATGAAAGAAAAGTATTATTGAATACATTTTTGGAATTTCTAAAGGAAAAAAAAAAGCCTTAAAGAACCCTATTAAAGCCAAACAGGAAGAAATATTCAAAATATGGACTTGAAAATTTTATGAGATAAACTACAGGCCAAAATATAATTTTAGGAATTTTTACAAATTTTTATCAACAGTGATTCAACCCTTAATCAAATATATGAATTGCTGGGATTATTTAAATCAGAAAAGAATTTAAATCCTTATTGGGCCTCAACCCTGAAATCACCCTCAGCCCAGCCCAGCCCAGCCCAGCCGTGAGTCACTGACCCGTGGGGCCCGCCTGTCGGCGCCGCTCCCCGCCTCTCTCTCCCGCCGCGCCCGTCTCGGTCCCACCCGCCAGCCTCACCAGCCCGGCACTCTCCCTCTGACCACTCGGCCCCGCCTGTCGGCGCTCGTTTTCCCGCTCGCCCACTGACAGGTGGAGCCCACCTGTCAGTTTCATCTTCTCCATGGAAGGGGATCCCCCCTTCCTTCTCCCGGTGATTCCTTTCTGTTCTCCTCGCCACCGGCCGCCCGATCCCGCCCGATCTCACCCGATCACCCCCAGATCGCCTTCCCCGAGCGCCACCGCCCCCTTTCCATCCTTGAGCCACGCGGTTTCGTGCTTAAGGAAGCATACCTGAAGCTTGGAAAGCCCTCGCTGGAGCTCACGGAACCCCTCGGTTCCCTGCCATCTAGATGCCGGCGACCCCCTATTTAAACCCCCCTGGCCTCCACACTCAGCCCACGCCAACGTAGCCCTCCTTGCGCGAAAGCAGAGTGCCGCTGCCCTCTTTTCGGTCTTAGGTCCTGCTTCGCCTCCGGCAAGCCCTCGCCGTCGATCCCGGCCCCATCACCCTAGCCACCGCCACCGGTGGGTCCGCCGTCATTTGCCCGACCTCGGCCACACCTCCGTTGGCCGTGAACGCCGCCGGATCATCGTCGCCGTCAAGCTCCCGATGATCCCTCACCGTCTACCCTCGTCGCCGGTCGTCGTTCGTCGTCCACCGTCACCACCGGAGGTATCTTCGTTGTCCCCATCCTCTCCTCGTTCCATTTTTGGCCATAACAAGGCCCCTAGGCGCTCGCCGCCGCCGTCGCAGCCGCACCCGAGGCCGCCGTCGCTGGAGACGAAGCGGGGTACGTGCCCCCTTACGTCGTGCCGTGTCGGATCGCGCCGCGACCGCACGATCGCGATTGGAGGGCTAGGATTAAATCCCTCCGGGATTTCATCTAGGCCCTCGGATCTGGTCAAAGGAGTATCGAGGCCTCTCGGCCGTCGATCGCCACTTAAAACCCTCGAGCGATCTGGTGCGTCCACGTCATACCGATTCCAGGGTCTAATCGCAGTCGTCCAATTTCATTTAAACGTTCCGCCTCGCGCCTGGTCGCTTGATCTAGATCGGACGATCCAGATCGGCCCGTTCCACGCGCACAATGCGCCTATCCACCGTGGGCCTGGCTCACCGTGGACCAGAGCTGTTTTTCAGTTTAAATAAAATTCCAGAAATTGATTTAAACTTTGAAAATTCATAACTTGCTCATTTTAACTCCAAATTTCACCATTTAAATTTTGTTAAATTCAGCATATTATTCTCTACACATTAATGCCATAAAAACAGTATGTTACTGTTACCCAAAATATTCTTAATAAATAAATGACTAAAAATCCCTTAGGGTTAAAATTATTTCAGAAAAATAAATTAGAAAAGCCTTAAGAAAATAAGTTTACTGTTTATCACCAAACATCAGAAAATTAAAACCTTATTCCACATAATAAAACCCACAAATATGTATGTTTATTATTTGGTGGATTTTTATCTGTTTATTGAATGTATTGTTTATTTTTTCGTATCGAGAAGACTACGAGTTCGTCGAGGAGCCGGAGTTCTACCCTGAGGTTCCTCCATCCCCATTTGCTGATCAAGGCAAGTCATTGACCACCCCTGTGGAAATAGTTGATCATTTATTGAGCCCATGTTTTAATAAATTATCGCTATAACTCATAGGTTAATATTGCATTAGTCAAAATATCAAGCCTTACACTTATATTTATTAGATCCCCGTCCTTGTGTGCAAACCCAAGCCATGCTTATTGAGCCTTAACTCCTTGTCACTCTACTATAAAATTATTAGCTAGTGCTCAATGTATCGGCACAACTGCTATAGGATAAAAAGAATGAGTCGTAGATAGCTGGATTATGTATATGAATTTCCCCGTTATTCTCGTCTCTGGACTCTGTTGGAGTTGGCTAAGTTATAAGTATGGTGGGTTCCGGGTGCAAGCTCAGATATTGGTTTGTCGCACCCGGGGCACTATAAGGACCGGTCTGCGGGATCTGTTGCAAAGCACTTCTGTACCAACTACAAGTCTAATGGGTAAGTCCTAACTGGAAGTATGGAATGCTCCGACTTGATGCACCATAGTGGAGGGGGCAAGGGGCAAGCCTGCGAGCGACTTGTACCGACGAGGCTCAAGGGGGGGTATGGTGGGGCTCCGACGCGTCGGGACACCATATGAAACCTATAAGAGGGTGCTGTTGAGTTGGGGAGGACTATATGGAAGGTTTTGGCACGAGTTCCCGTGAAATGGGTCATCTCGTTACACTTTGGTGTAGGTGATGAGTGTGTGCCTTGTGGGTACAGTGGTACATCTCTGATCAGAGTAATTTAATCTTTTCGAAAAGCCGAGCCCACGGTCAAGGCGGGTTGTGTGACTACTCGCAGTTAGTTTACAATTGTTTGAATGGTTGAGTTATTCATGGCATGTAAGGACTGTTGAGCGAGGTGGGGCTGACTGTACCCCTCGAGTTAGAAGATGATGATGCATACACATGTTTACGTTTCAGTACTAATAAATTGTTCACATTAAATTGCTTTACAAATTACCCGCTTCCGCAAAACTAGCCACTATCTCCCTTGTTATTACCTTGCATTATATTTGCATTCAGTAGCTTGCTGAGTACTCCTGTACCCACCCCGTTGACTTACACCATCAGAGCCCGTCTACTATGGGGAAGATGCAGGTCTGGAGTAGCAACCCAGTCAAGGCGAGACTGGAAGGAGGCGTTCATCTAGGACCCTTATTTTATTAGTTTCTCTTTACCTTTATTTCACTTTTGTATTAATGCGGTCTACGAACCGTGAATGATTGCCCGTATTGTACGAGGTCGCATGATGAACATCTTGTTTTATTGATTTTCTATGGAATTTCAATAAAAGTCCTGGTTTACTAAATCGGGGCGCGACAAGATATGACCATGATTGTGAGAAAACAAACTAAGGTGCATGCTTTTTACGTTAGATTTAAATTTTATTTATTTGATACATGGATGCTACACCATGAGATACTTTTAATTTCAATTACAGAAATTCTCACATGGATCAAGCGACACGTTGAGAGCGCACAAAGGGCATGGAACATCATGGAAGTTGATTGGGGACCAAGTCAAGGCCATGAAAACATAATATACAATTTTGGGTCGTTATTTATGTGCCAAGAGAAAGTGGAGATTAACTTCTACACAATTTCGACACGGATTCGGACTGCATGAACAACAACAAATTCAAACGTGCACAACTTTTACATGGCAGCTCCGATTTGGATGATCGTGGACTTTTTGGAAAGATTGAGACGTCCTCTTTCCAACGGATCCAGCTACATATCAAGATTCCATCGGAGGAGATCACAATCACAAAATCAATGCGTGTTTCTTTTTTTCTTGTCAATCTGTTTAGGAAATAATTATTAGTTTCCATATGTAATAAGTTTCCAAACTTTGGGAACATACCTAGGGCTATAAATAACCCTAGAGACTACAGTAGTAATTTGGGTTTTGATTAGATAAAAGTTTAGCCAATGCTACTTGTCCGTGTAAACCCGTGATCGGTTAGATCGCCGGTTTCACGTTTCAGAACTCCAACTATCCCTGTGCGTCTTTCATATCCAGCAATTGTAGTTGCTCCTTTATCTTGTTCTTGCTTGTTCTTTGATTGCTTGTAGGAACAAGGTTGATCACCTATAAGATCAACAACCCTTGGAGTTGATGTATCGATCGCTAAGGCACAACACGAACATCTCGTACAATTGTAGTCGGGTCGTCAACGTGGTCTCCTTTCAATTGAAGTTATCTTATCTCATCCTACTCACCGAAAGATCGGGCCATCCATTCAGCACCCATCAAGTGGTATCAGAGATTTCGTTGCTCGGTGAGTTTATTTTTTCCTACAGTCCAGAAAAAGCCACACAAAAAATTACCCGAGATCCAAACCTCTTTGAGCCTATTACTAGTTCTGCTTAGTATCGGCTTTTTGTGTTTTTGGTTGCATCGTTTTGTGAAGTTGCTGGTCTTAGGGTTTAGTTCGTTTAGAGTTTCGAGTTCTTGTCACGTTTTTACCACCGTGTTTTTGTCTGTCTATCAAGTGTTTAGGGTCTTTTTATCCCTTAGTTTTTGAGTTCAAATCAAATTGGAGTCGGTTTGTTTATTGGAATTCGAGAATAATTCGGGCAAGCTGTGCAGGTGTTACTAAAACTATCATATCTCGCACCTGCCTACTCGGATTGGAGAGTTTTGATATATTTTGGAAAGCTTACAACTAGATATGTGTTTTCCCTTTTAGAATCATCTTCATATTCGGTCGTTTGCGTTCTATTTTAGGACGTACAAGGTTCGGGAGTTCTATACTAAGAGTCACCTTGTCATTTGCCGTTCTTTAAAAAAAAGAGAGAAAAAAGGGGAAAAAGGCAGAAAGGTGCTCAAAAAAAGAAGAAAAAAAAGTTGCACCAAAAAAAGAGAAAAGAGAAAAAAAGTGAAGAAAGAAAACTTGTGACAAAAGAGGAGGAAAACTAGTTCTACCTTTGTCGGTTTGGTGGTATCAATTGTGTAACACCCCAAATTTCCAAAGAAATAAAAATATTATTTAACCAATTTACTTGTGATATGTATGGGCATTGTAGCGCCCCGATTTAACAAATCGAGACATTATTGAATTTCATAAGAAAACAATAATACAAGAGGTTCATCATGCGACAATCGTACATATGACAGTATCCATGGTACGCAGACCATATTTATTACAACATTGTTTTAATAAAAACAGTAAATAAAAATAATTAGATAGCGGCATGATGAACATCTTCTTCAGGATTTTTCTTCTCGACTGGGTCGCTACTCCAGACCGTCTTCGTAGTAAGCATCCTCTGTGGGGTCCAACGGGTATGAGTACAAAAAGTACTCAACAAGCCACCGCAAATGCAAGTAATAATGCAGGATAATAAACAAGGAAGGATAATGGCTAACATTGCGGAAAAGTACAGTTGCGGTTATTGCATTTAGTGTAATCATATTTTAATCATGCGGAAAGTAAACATGAACATCATCAACATCAACTAACTCGAGGGGTACAATCAGCCCCACCTCGCTCAACGGTCCTTACATGTCAATCCATCATGCACATTCATATTCAAAATAAACTAACTGGGGGATGTCACGCAACCCGCCCTTGACCGTGGGCTCGGCTTTTCGAAAAGATTTAAGACTCTGATCAGAGATGTACTACTGAACCCACAAGGCACGCACTCATCCCAAACGAGATGACCCATTTCACGGGAACTCGTGCCAAAACCTCAATATGAGAAGTTCCAAGCGATAACCACCCGCTCTAGGTTTCGCCGGCGCGCCGGGCCGCATCCCGGCTAACGTCGCACCCCCTTTTGCGCCACATTGGTACAAGTCACCCGCAGGTGCAACTTGACCCATCTCCAAATGGTGGCCTCGGTTTGGAACAACCCATACCTTAGTTAGGACTTACCCACTAGACTTGTGGTTAGTACGTAAGTGTATTGCAACGGATCCCTCAGACCGGTCCTTATAGTGCCCCGGGTGCTACCGACCAATGCCCTAGCTTGCACCCGAAACCCACCATGCATACACTCACAACCATAACTCATCACCAACAGAATTTCCAAGGATAAGAAGTAACGGGGATCATATAAAAGAACCATGTTGCTCCGACTCATTTTTATCCTATAGCGATCGTGTCAATACATTGGACACTAGCTAATATCATTGATCATATGGTGACAAGGAGGTTAGGCGAGATAGCATGGCTTGGGTTGCACATCAAGGTCGGGGGATCCTAAATAAATATAATGTAAGGGTTCATTTGACTAATGCATATATAACCTATGTGTTTTAGCGATAGTTTAATCAAACATGGGTTCAATATGCTCAAAAGATTGGTTTGGTGACTTGCCTTGTTCAGCAAAAGGAGAGGGAGGGACTTCGGGGAAGTACTCCGGCTCCTCGGCGACGTCGTAGTCTTTTTGATATAGTAAAGTAAAATAAAAAGAACACAACATTCAATCAAACAATATAACATTACATTATAAGCACATAAGTTAAAATTGGTTTGATTATAAATAAAATAAATTCAATGGTTAAGGTTCTGTGGTTTATTTTATGAATAAATTTTAAAGGAATTAAAGAGTTGTACTTTCTTTGAAAAGGATGTTTAAATGTGATTATTGCCATATTAAATTCTCAAATAAGTGTGAAATGAAAAGTTCATGTTAATTTGATGGTTTTCAGTGAATGGACAGAATGGAAATAAATCTAAATTTTTCTGAAGTTTAAACATTTGAATTTATATTTTAATCCTAAAGGCATTTGGATATTCATTTGAATAAACATGAAAAAGTCAAAGTAAACCTACTGTTTTTATTGCATAAACATGTAGAGAATAATATTATGAATTTTCTGAAATTGGAATGGCAATTTTTAGAGTTCAAATGCGCCAGATATGAATTTTACAAGTTTAAAAGAATTTCTGAAATTCATTTTCAATTTTTAAAGCCCCTCGGGTCCACGGTGAACCAGGCTCATGGTGAACCCGCGCACTGTGCGCGTGCGCCGGGTCGATCTGGACCGTCGGATCCAGATCCGACGCGCGGGGGCGAGGCGGGACGCGTAAGTCGACGTGGACGGCCAGGATTAAAACATCGAACCAGTACGCGATGAGCGATCCAGATCAATCGCGGGTTTTAAAAACTAACGGACGCACGAGATTAAAACATACCCCTTCGCCGAGATCTAACGGTGTGGATTAGATCGCGCACGTGGGCTCACGTGCGTCGTCCGATCGCGATCGCTCGGTCGGGATCAGATCCTACACGGCACGGGTACTCCGACGACGGCGAGCGGGCCAGCGGCCACGGCGAGCGACGGCGGTCCTAGCCAAGCCTAGAAATGGAAGGGGGACGCTACGGCGGTCACGATGGTACCTTGGCGGTGGTCCGGGGACGACGGGGCGTGGCCGGCGATGAGGTAGACGGCGAGGTGGTCACGGGTCCTTGGTGGCGACGGCGATCCGGCGGGGTTCGTCGGTGACGGAGGGGTGGCCGAGGTCGGGGTCGTTCTTGCGGTCACGAAGGTGCGGTCAACGAGGACGGAGGGGTACTCCGGCGACGGCGATCGACGGCTGGAGAACAGGCGGCGGTGTTGCGCTAAAAACCGGGTGGAGTGCGTTCTGATCGTGCTCGAGGCGAGAGGGCGTGGGGGTCAGACGCGGCGGAGGCCGGGGGGTTAAATAGGACGTCGGAGAGGGCTCGCATGCAAGGAAAGCCGAGGAGGGCTTTACTCACCGGCAAAGGCGCGGCCATGCGCGTGAAGGCGATCCAGGGGCTTAAACGCGCGCCTTAACGCGCTTAATTGACCGGTGGGCCTTGGGGGAGTTAATGCCGGCCTCGGTTTAACGGAAGGGGGAGCCGGCGAGGGGATCCGAGGCGAAGTTCTCGCCGGCGGGATTAGGGGGGGCTGGCGCGAGGTTGAAGACGGTTCTGACGAGCGGGGGCCACAAGCCAGTGAGGGGAGGAAATCGGCGCCGACAGGTGGGGTCGACTTGTCAGCCTAAGGCGTGCGAGGTAACGGGCTGGGCCGACTGGGAGAGAGAGAAGGGAGGGGGGAGGCCCAACACTGTGCTAAAAGCATTTCTGAATAAAAATAATTCCAGGAAATAGATTAAAATATTAGGGCTACTTCCAAGGTTGGTAAAAATTTATAAAAATTCTCAAAAATATATTTTGGTCTTAGGATCATATACAAAAATTTTCACCTCCTAGTTTGGCCATCTACTCTATGCTGTAGTTCAATTTGGTATAAAGAGGTATTTAAAGTGTTTTCAGAATTATATATTCCAAGAAATTGAATTTAATAATATTTTTATTGTTTTGAAAATTTGGGGTGTTACAAACCTATCCCCCTTACAAGAATCTCGTCCTCGAGATTGGAACGTTACTAGAATAAATCGGGGTATTGGGATTTCAGTTCGTCTTCCTTTTCCCAAGTGGCTTCTTCGGCGGGATGGTTGTTCCATTGGACTTTGCAGAAGCGAACGACGCGACTTCTGGTTACTCTCTCCTTGGTTTCCAAGATCTTGATGGGTCTTTCTATGTAGGTCAAGTCTTCTTGGACATTAAGCTGTTGAAGGTCGGCTTGCTCGGTGGGTACACGGAGGCACTTCTTCAGTTGAGAGACATGGAACACATCGTGAACGCCTGCCAAGGATGGGGGCAGTTCGAGTTGATATGCCACTTCTCCCTGTCATCGGAGGATCTGGAAAGGTCCGACGTAGCGGGGTGCTAGCTTGCCTTTCATGTTGAACCTTTGAGTGCCACGGAGGGGAGTGACTCGGAGGTAGACATAATCGCCCTCCTCAAAGGTTAGGTCTCTTCGACGGTTGTCGGCATAGCTCTTTTGCCTGGATTGGGCTGCCTTCAGTCGGTCTCTTATGATCTTAACCTTCTCTTCAGCTTCTCTTAATAAATCAGTCCCAAACAGTTGCGACTCTCCGGTTTGATCCCAGAGCAACGGCGTTCTGCACTTACGTCCATAGAGTGCTTCGAACGGGGACATTTGCAGGCTGGCTTGATAGCTGTTGTTGTAGGAGAACTCTGCATATGGTAAGTTCTTGTCCCACATTCCGCCAAAGTCTAGAGCGCAAGCTCTAAGCATATCCTCCAATATCTGGTTGACCCTTTCGGTTTGACCGTCGGTCTGTGGATGATAGGCGGTGCTAAAGTTCAGCCGGGTGGCGAGTTCCTCTTGAAGGTTCTTCCAAAACTTGGAGGTAAACTGACTCCCGCGGTCAGATACAATCTTCTTAGGAACTCCGTGGAGGCACACGATCCGGGTCATATACAACTCGGGCAACTTGGCGACGGTGTAAGTTGTCTTGACCAGAACGAAGTGAGCTACCTTGGTGAGTCGGTCGACGATCACCCAGATAGAATCATGACCAGCTTGGGTCCTGGGCAGTCCCGTGATGAAATCCATTCCTACCTCTTCCCACTTCCATTCAGGGACCTTGAGAGGTTGGAGAAGTCCGGCAGGCCTCTGATGCTCTGCCTTGACTCGCCGGCATGTGTCGCACTTGGCCACATACTCTGCTATTTCTCTCTTCATGCTGACCCACCAATATTTTTCCTTTAGGTCTTGGTACATCTTTGTACTCCCGGGATGGATGGAGTATAGAGTATCGTGGGCTTCTTGAAGGATGAGGGTCTTCAACTCAGGTAGGTTGGGTACGCATACTCGGTTTCCGAACCAGATGGTACCATGCTCGTCCTCGGAAAATCCGGGGGCTTTACCCTTCCTCATGTTCTGCTGGATCTCCAGGATGTCCGGATCTTCCTTCTGCTTTTCTCGGATCTGGTCTATTAAGACAGGCCGAGACTCCAAGGCAGCGAGGTACGCTCGAGTGGTGATCCCTAGGTTTAGCCTTTCCATCTCCTTGTAGAGTAAAGGAGCTTGGTCCTAAATCATGATGGCATTGCAGTACCCTTTCCGACTAAGGGCGTCTGCCACCACGTTCGCTTTGCCCGGATGATAATGGATGCCCAAGTCGTAATCCTTGATCAGTTCCAACCATCTCCTTTGCCTGAGATTCAGATCTGGTTGGGTGAATATGTACTTGAGGCTCTTGTGGTCGGTGAAGACCTCACACCGATTTCCCACAAGGTAATGTCTCCATATCTTCAAGGCATGAACCACGGCTGCTAGTTCCAGGTCATGGGTTGGATAGTTCAGCTCATGCGGTCTCAGTTGCCGGGAGGCGTAGGATATCACTTTCCCTTCTTGCATTAAGACGCATCCCAATCCTTGACGAGAGGCATCGCAGTAGACGTGGAAGTCTTTCCGGATGTCTGGCAGAGTCAGAATGGGAGCTGACACTAGCTTCTTCTTGAGGGTCTGGAAACTTTCTTCGCAGTCGGGGGTCCATTCAAACTTCACTTCCTTCTGCAGCAGTCTGGTCATAGGCTTGGCGATCTTGGAAAAATTTTCGATGAATCGGCGGTAGTATCCGGCCAATCCGAGAAAACTCCGGATCTCGGTCACGGTTGTGGGCTGCAGCCAGTTGGTTACTGCTTCCACGGTGGTTGGATCCACTGCTATCCCTCCGGCAGATATAACATGGCCGAGGAACTTCACCTCAGACGACCAAAATTCACATTTGCTGTATTTGGCGTACAGTTGCTGCTCCCTTAGCTTTCCGAGGGTCAGGCGGAGGTGAGCCTCGTGTTCTTCCTTGGTCTTGGAGTAAACGAGGATATCGTCGATGAATACCACGATGAACTTGTCCAAGAACTCCATGAATACATTGTTCATCATGTTCATGAAAAAGGCCGGGGCATTCGTGAGTCCGAACGACATCACGGTGTACTCGTAGAGTCCATAGCGGGAGGTGAAGGCAGTCTTGGGTATGTCCTCTTCTCTAATCCTCAATTGGTGATAACCTGACCTGAGGTCAACCTTGGAAAACACCGAGGATCCTTTCAGCTGATCGAACAGGTCGTCGATCCGAGGCAATGGGTACTTGTTCTTGATGGTTACGTCGTTCAAGGCTCTATAGTCCACGCACATCCTCTTGGTCTTGTCCTTCTTCATGGCAAATATAACCGGTGCACCCCAGGGTGAGGTACTCGGTCGGATGTAACCTTTCCGTTCTAGGTCTTCGATGTTGCTCTTGACTTCAGCTAGTTCATTAGCGGCCATCCGGTATGGACGCTTGGAGATTGGAGTGGTCCCGGGGACAAGTTCGATTCTGAATTCGATGTCCCGCTTGGGAGGCATTCCGGGTAGGTCTTCAGGGAAGACATCCGCAAACTCCTTGACTATAGGCACCTCTTCAAGAGCTATCGAGCGAAGGGATGCTCCGAGTGGTTTGCGACTGGTCATCCGAAAGGTGACGGCTACGCCTTCAGGATTGGTCACCGTGACGGACTTGTTGGCACAGTCGATCACTCCCTTATGCTTCATCAACCAATCAATCCCTAGGATGAGGTCAAGTCCGGTGCATTGGATGAGGACAGGCTCGGCCCGAAACAGTACTCCTTGGATGTCAATTTGAACCTTAGGGCTGTATAAGCGGGCTGAGGTCCTATTGCCGGGGGTGGCAATCACCATGGGAATGGGTAGAGGGAGCACGTCCAGTCCATTTGTTTTCACAAAATTTTCCGAGATGAAGGTGTGGGTTGCTCCAGAGTCAAATAATATGACGGCCGGTACGAAATTCACAGTAAACGTACCGAGCACGACTTCAGGAGCCTCCTGAGCTTCCTCCGCGCTGATGTGGTTGACGCGGGCACGAACCGCCTGGTTGGGTGCCGCGCCCTGAGCTGGCTTGGGGTGGGGACACTGGTGTGCATAGTGCCCTTCCTTGCGGCAGTTGAAGCAGACGACCGGCCTTCCTTGGCGATCCTTCAAGATCGGGGCCTTGGCGGCTGGTGTCGGCTGAGCGGCCGGAGCGGGTGGAGCGGGGCGAGGATGCCCGGCGTTGGATCCACCGGCGGCGTGAGGCGGCCTGTAGGCGGGCCGAGGATGGTAGGCAGGCGCTGGTGGCGGAGGGACGAAGCGGGGCCTCTGAGAGTTCGCCTGCTGATGCTTGAAGGCGATCATTTTCCTCTTCTTGAGGTCCAGCTTGTTCTACTCAGTCTCTTGGATGAGCGCTTTGTTGACCAGCCGTTGGAAGTCGGCGAAGTCGGCGGCGACGAGCTGGATGGACAGCTCATCCTTAAGTCCCCTGAGGAACTTGGCTTGGCGGAGGGCGTCGGTGTGCACTTCCTCCGGTGCGTAGCGGGCGAGGCGGTTGAACTCATGGAGGTACTCTATGACGGTCCTGTTGCCTTGCTGCAGGTCGCGGAACTCCTGCTGTTTTACCGCGATGATACCGGCGGGGACGTGGGCGGCGCGAAAAGCGATAGTGAACTCCGCCCAAGTCACCACGTGGTCCTCCGGCTGGGACTCACGGTAGTTGTCCCACCATTCCGCGGCGGGACCCTGGAGCTGGTGAGTGGCGAAGGCCACTCGCTCCCGGTCGGTGCAGGGGAGGAGGTCGAGCTTCTTTCCGATGGTGCGAAGCCAATCTCCGGCCTCCATCGGGTTGGTGGTGCTCGAGAAGATGGGCGGGCGCACGCGCAGGAACTCGGAGAGTTGCGGAGCGGGCGCGGGTGCTGGTGCGCGAGGGGCAGGCTCCCCGTTCTGCAGACGGTCCAACTAAGCCTGTTGGTTCTGCATTTGGGTGAGGAGGGCGGTGATCAGTTGGTTCTGATTCGCCATCATCTCCGCCAAGGTGGGGTGGTTGGCAGAGGGCGACCCAGACTGGCGTGGGCCCGTTGCACCCCAGTTGGGTACAACACCCTCGGGCGCATCACGGCTTCCTCCTGCTCCATTGTTAGAGCCGATGTTCTGGTGGTCGGCCATCTCCTGAATTCATAAGGTTATAAGGCAAAAAGTTGACAACACAATTAACAAGAATAGTTCAAGCATATAAATTAAGTGGTAAAAATGTTCATTACAATCAAGTTCTTATTCTACCCACAACACACTCGTCGTGGGTAGCACCACATACAAAATAATGCTTTTTATTTTAAATAGCGACTCCTAACGCCTACTCGCCACCGGAGGCGGTCTCCGTGCTCTCGGAACCACGAGTGCGCGGCTCCAGAGAGATGGTGGGCTCGAGAAAATTCTCGATGATGGAGTCAGAGACGAGGCCGGGGCGTGGAGGAGGGGCGCTGGTAGAGGGCCTGGCGGGGGAGGGTCGTGGCGGGATCCTCTTGGGGCGAGGGAGGGGCTCACGGATGGGCTTCTTCTTCCGTGGAAGAAGAGGAACCATCTCCGCTATATCCTTCTGCAGCTGCATAATCTTGCGCTGCAACTCGCCATTCTGCTGGATCAAGTTCTTCGTTTCTTCACGAAGGAACTCAACCGCCTCATGGTGCTCGTCGGCGTCGAGCACCGCCTCAGTGTGGAGATCGTCCATAGCCTGCAGAACACGCGACTGCCGGGCCATGACCGGATCACGCACGGAGTGAACTCCGAGGTAGATGCTACGGTGGGCTCCGGGAGTGCGCTTCGGCACGAGCCGGAAGGACGAGTTCTGAAGGCGATCGTCGTAGATCATCCTCAGCTCCATGAGGGCCTGGAGGGTGACTCGTTGGCACGCGACGTCGAAAGTCGGGCCCCCAAGTGCGGTGGTGTACTACTGTACCCACAAGGCACTACTGTACCCACAAGGCACGCACTCATCCCAAACGAGATGACCCATTTCACGGGAACTCGTGCCAAAACCTCAATATGAGAAGTTCCAAGCGATAACCACCCGCTCTAGGTTTCGCCGGCGCACCGGGCCGCATCCCGGCTAACGTTTTTACCACCGTGTTTTTGTCTGTCTATCAAGTGTTTAGGGTCTTTTTATCCCTTAGTTTTTGAGTTCAAATCAAATTGGAGTCGGTTTGTTTATTGGAATTCGAGAATAATTCGGGCAAGCTGTGCAGGTGTTACTAAAACTATCATATCTCGCACCTGCCTACTCGGATTGGAGAGTTTTGATATATTTTGGAAAGCTTACAACTAGATATGTGTTTTCCCTTTTAGAATCATCTTCATATTCGGTCGTTTGCGTTCTATTTTAGGACGTACAAGGTTCGGGAGTTCTATACTAAGAGTCACCTTGTCATTTGCCGTTCTTTAAAAAAAAGAGAGAAAAAAGGGGAAAAAAGGCAGAAAGGTGCTCAAAAAAAGAAGAAAAAAAAGTTGCACCAAAAAAAGAGAAAAGAGAAAAAAAGTGAAGAAAGAAAACTTGTGACAAAAGAGGAGGAAAACTAGTTCTACCTTTGTCGGTTTGGTGGTATCAATTGTGTAACACCCCAAATTTCCAAAGAAATAAAATATTATTTAACCAATTTACTTGTGATATGTATGGGCATTGTAGCGCCCCGATTTAACAAATTGAGACATTATTGAATTTCATAAGAAAAACAATAATACAAGAGGTTCATCATGCGACAATCGTACATATGACAGTATCCATGGTACGCAGACCATATTTATTACAACATTGTTTTAATAAAAACAGTAAATAAAAATAATTAGATAGCGGCATGATGAACATCTTCTTCAGGATTTTTCTTCTCGACTGGGTCGCTACTCCAGACCGTCTTCGTAGTAAGCATCCTCTGTGGGGTCCAACGGGTATGAGTACAAAAAGTACTCAACAAGCCACCGCAAATGCAAGTAATAATGCAGGATAATAAACAAGGAAGGATAATGGCTAACATTGCGGAAAAGTACAGTTGCGGTTATTGCATTTAGTGTAATCATATTTTAATCATGCGGAAAGTAAACATGAACATCATCAACATCAACTAACTCGAGGGGTACAGTCAGCCCCACCTCGCTCAACGGTCCTTACATGTCAATCCATCATGCACATTCATATTCAAAATAAACTAACTGGGGGATGTCACGCAACCCGCCCTTGACCGTGGGCTCGGCTTTTCGAAAAGATTTAAGACTCTGATCAGAGATGTACTACTGAACCCACAAGGCACGCACTCATCCCAAACGAGATGACCCATTTCACGGGAACTCGTGCCAAAACCTCAATATGAGAAGTTCCAAGCGATAACCACCCGCTCTAGGTTTCGCCGGCGCGCCGGGCCGCATCCCGGCTAACGTCGCACCCCCTTTTGCGCCACATTGGTACAAGTCACCCGCAGGTGCAACTTGACCCATCTCCAAATGGTGGCCTCGGTTTGGAACAACCCATACCTTAGTTAGGACTTACCCACTAGACTTGTGGTTAGTACGTAAGTGTATTGCAACGGATCCCTCAGACCGGTCCTTATAGTGCCCTGGGTGCTACCGACCAATGCCCTAGCTTGCACCCGAAACCCACCATGCATACACTCACAACCATAACTCATCACCAACAAAATTTCCAAGGATAAGAAGTAACGGGGATCATATAAAAGAACCATGTTGCTCCGACTCATTTTTATCCTATAGCGATCGTGTCAATACATTGGACACTAGCTAATATCATTGATCATATGGTGACAAGGAGGTTAGGCGAGATAGCATGGCTTGGGTTGCACATCAAGGTCGGGGGATCCTAAATAAATATAATGTAAGGGTTCATTTGACTAATGCATATATAACCTATGTGTTTTAGCGATAGTTTAATCAAACATGGGTTCAATATGCTCAAAAGATTGGTTTGGTGACTTGCCTTGTTCAGCAAAAGGAGAGGGAGGGACTTCGGGGAAGTACTCCGGCTCCTCGGCGACGTCGTAGTCTTTTTGATATAGTAAAGTAAAATAAAAAGAACACAACATTCAATCAAACAATATAACATTACATTATAAGCACATAAGTTAAAGTTGGTTTGATTATAAATAAAATAAATTCAATGGTTAAGGTTCTGTGGTTTATTTTATGAATAAATTTTAAAGGAATTAAAGAGTTGTACTTTCTTTGAAAAGGATGTTTAAATGTGATTATTGCCATATTAAATTCTCAAATAAGTGTGAAATG
Organism: Zizania palustris; assembly: GCA_019279435.1. Taxonomy (NCBI): domain Eukaryota; kingdom Viridiplantae; phylum Streptophyta; class Magnoliopsida; order Poales; family Poaceae; genus Zizania; species Zizania palustris. Next base: position 13,700,510 of record JAAALK010000080.1, read on the forward strand.
AAAAGTTCATGTTAATTTGATGGTTTTCAGTGAATGGACAGAATGGAAATAAATCTAAATTTTTCTGAAGTTTAAACATTTGAATTTATATTTTAATCCTAAAGGCATTTGGATATTCATTTGAATAAACATGAAAAAGTCAAAGTAAACCTACTGTTTTTATTGCATAAACATGTAGAGAATAATATTATGAATTTTCTGAAATTGGAATGGAAATTTTTAGAGTTCAAATGAGCCAGATATGAATTTTACAAGTTTAAAAGCATTTCTGAAATTCATTTTCAATTTTTAAACCCCCTCGGGTCCACGGTGAACCAGGCTCACGGTGAACCCGCGCACTGTGCGCGTGCGCCGGGTCGATCTGGACCGTCGGATCCAGATCCGACGCGCGGGGGCGAGGCGGGACGCGTAAGTCGACGTGGACGGCCAGGATTAAAACATCGAACCGGTACGCGATGAGCGATCCAGATCAATCGCGGGTTTTAAAAACTAACGTACGCATGAGATTAAAACATACCCCTTCGCCGAGATCTAACGGTGTGGATTAGATCGCGCACGTGGGCTCACGTGCGTCGTCCGATCGCGATCGCACGGTCGGGATCAGATCCGACACGGCACGGGTACTCGACCCGTGCCGGTCATCTTCTCCGACGACGGCGAGCGGGCCAGTGGCCACGGCGAGCGACGGCGGTCCTAGCCAAGCCTAGAAATGGAAGGGGGACGCTATGGCGGTCACGATGGTACCTTGGCGGTGGTCCGGGGACGACGGGGCGTGGCCGGCGACGAGGTAGACGGCGAGGTGGTCACGGGTCCTTGGTGGCGACGGCGATCCGGCGGGGTTCGTCGGTGACGGAGGGGTGGCCGAGGTCGGGGTCGTTCTTGCGGTCACGAAGGTGCGGTCGACGAGGACGGAGGGTTACTCTGGCGACGGCGATCGACGGCTGGAGAACAGGCGGCGGTGTTGCGCTAAAAACCGGGTGGAGTGCGTTCTGATTGTGCTCGAGGCGAGAGGGCGTGGGGGTCGGACGCGGCGGAGGCCGGGGGGTTAAATAGGACGTCGGAGGGGGCTCGCATGCAAGGAAAGCCGAGGAGGGCTTTACTCACCGGCGAAGGCGCGGCCATGCGCGTGAAGGCGATCCAGGGGCTTAAACACGCGCCTTAACGCGCTTAATTGACCGGTGGGCCTCGGGGGAGTTAATGCCGGCCTCGGTTTAACGGAAGGGGGAGCCGGCGAGGGGATCCGAGGCGAAGTTCTCGCCGGCGGGATTAGGGGGGGCTGGCGCGAGGTTGAAGACGGTTCTGACGAGCGGGGGCCACAAGCCAGTGAGCGCGAGCGAGTGGGGCAAGCAGCTGACGAGTGGGACCGCGGTGTCGGGTGCGCGCGCGAGGGGAGGAAATCGGCGTCGACAGGTGGGGTCGACTTGTCAGCCTAAGGCGCGCGAGGTAACGGGCTGGGCCGGCTGGGAGAGAGATAAGGGAGGGGGGAGGCCCAACACTGTGCTAAAAGCATTTCTGCATAAAAATAATTCCAGGAAATAGATTAAAATATTAGGGCTACTTCCAAGGTTGGTAAAAATTTATAAAAATTCTCAAAAATATATTTTGGTCTTTGGATCATATACAAAAATTTTCACCTCCTAGTTTGGCCATCTACTCTATGTTGTAGTTCAATTTGGTATAAAGAGGTATTTAAAGTGTTTTCAGAATTATATATTCCAAGAAATTGAATTTAATAATATTTTTATTGTTTTGAAAATTTGGGGTGTTACAATGATGGCTTGACATGTAAGAACTGTTGTGCGAGGAGGGAAAACGTACTTCTCGAGTTAGATGGTATTATTGATGTTCATGTTTACTATTCCGCATGATGAAATTTGACTACACTAAATGCAATAACTGAAAATGTACTTTTCTGCACTTTTAGCCATTATCCTTCCTTTGTTATTATCTTGCATTATTACTTGCATTCGCGGTGGCTTGTTGAGTACTTTTTGTACTCATACTCATTGGACACACTTCAGAGGATGCCTACTACGAGGATGGTCTGGAGTAGCGACCCAGTCAAGTGGAAAGATCTTGAAGAAGACGTTCGTCATGCTGTTTACTTTTATTATTGTTTTTATTTAACTCTGATGTAATAATATGGTCTGCATACCATGAATACTTGACGTATGTACGATTGTCGCATGATGAACTTCTTGTATTATTGTTTTTCTCTATGAAATTCAATAATGTTTCGATTTGTTAAATCGGGGCGCCACAAGATGGTATCAGAGCCGACTTGACTGTAGGAAGCCAAACGGACCAGCCTAGCCAATAGCTACAGAAAATTATTTCTCGAAAACCTACTGCTGGGGGAATATGTTTCCCCTCAACAGGGGCCAAATGACGTCAGCCTCCGACGGCCTCCGGCCCGGAGCCCAACACTGTCGAAGCCTGCATCCTCCCCTAGGTCTGTTCCCATGCCTCAAGGTTCGTCCCTGAGCCTGCTGGGGCGAAGCCCCCGGGCCCCATCGAAGCCCTCCAGAGCGAGGTACTTCGGAGCCCTTCGGTGCGAAGCCCGCGGGATCCCCTGAAAACCGCAAGGATCCATGCCTCGGGCTGGCCCCGAAGCCAGCCTCCGGGCCCGGTTCGAGGTTAACCTTCGGACCATATCCGGAGTTAGCCCTCGAACCCCCCTTTCGGGGCTCCACAAAGCCAGCCTTCGGACCATATCAAGACTGTTCGAAGCCAAGGCTCCGAGACCCCAGTTCGGAGCCTTGTTCGGAGCCTTGCTCGGAGCATGCTTCGAAGCCCCCCTTCGGGGTGCACTTCGAAGCCTTCTTCACAGCCTCTGCCGGAAGGGCTCCGGCCCCTGCTTCGAAGCTCAAGAAATATCTAAGTATATAGGCCATACCGGGGGCCCCTCCACCCCTGGTATGTCGTTTAGCTGGTCAAAGCCTGGCGTGGCCTGACACGTCTGTAAAGCTGTAAAGTTGTAGGGTACTTTTGTACAGTAGCTAGCTCTCTTTCCCTGTCTACCCCTATGAGCCTAAGGGCTTGTAGAGGACATTTTGGTATTTTCCTTAAGGCCTGCGTGCCTATAAAAGCAGGGCCAAGCCCTTGTAATAGGATACCTTCTCCAGGGGGCCAAGAGACCCTAGAATTTCTGCCCCATACTAGGGCAAACCATACCAAATCCACCACAACTGGACGTAGGGCTATTATCTCCTAGGAGAGGCCCGAACCAGTATAAACCCTTTTCTCCCTCTGCTAGAACCCTTCGAGGTTCATTCTCCACATCATACACCACCACAGAAAAACCTGCTGGAACTAACGCAATTGTTCCAACAGTTGGCGCCGTCCGTGGGGAGCTTAGTACAAAAGGTTAAGTTCTCTGCAACTGTCTACAACCCGAAGTACGCTTGAGGGGGGAGCTTCGAAGCTTATTTTGCTTCGCGCACCTTTCGGCAAGGGGCTTCGGGTGCAGTTCGAAGGTCATCTTCACCTTCCTCCACCCTTCGCCTTTCGGAGCTCACTCTCCGGCAAGGGGCTCCGCTCCATGTTTCGAAGGCAGTCAAAGCCCCAAGGGCTACAAGGTATGTACAGTCTGAAGCCTTACTTCGATGTACCAATCTGCAATTACATTAATATAAATTCGAAGCCCTGCTTCGCCTTAAAGCCGAAGCCATGCTTCGCCTTATCAAAAACCCGAAGCCTTGCTTCGCCTTATTTAAAATCTGAAGCCTCGCTTTGCTTTACAAAATACGGAGCACCCCTCCTTAGGCTACACAGCGCCTCCGGGCCCGTAGCAGTGGGCTTGGATACTTCCGAGCGACGGCTCGGCAAGTCCGGGATTCCAGGCTCCGGCCTGATGCTTCCCCGGGTCGAAGGTGGCCCAGGATCGTAGGTGACCCAGAGTCGAAGGTGGCTTAGAGTCGAAGGTGGCTCAACTATCACAGGTTCGGTGAATCCACACCAAAATATCCTTTTCACTACAGGACCAAGTTCTGAAGCGTTGCTTCATTATCCCAACACGCTCCGAAGCCTTGCTTCGCGTGTTAATATAATATACGCCTAAGCGTCTCGAAGTCATACTTTGCTAAAATCTAAGTGTGTTTCAGAGCCTCGCTCACACACAGCATCCAAATCCCAGCATGCCGAAGCACGCTCCGCTTAAATTGGTTATGCTGAAGCCTTACTTCGCACCAACTTAATGCGTTCGGAGCCCAAAAGAGGCCTTCGCTCAATGAAATTCCGAGCAGCCAAAGCCCTGCTTCGCACCAAATTAAAGCATTTGGAGCCCAAAAGAGGCCTTCGCTCAATGAAATTTCATGTGTCGAAGCCGCCAAAAGGCGCACCCTTCGCATCTTTTATTTTTTGCCCGCACCAGCAACGGCTAAGTACCTAGCTGCCACGAGCAAAGGGGGGAAGCATGTATGCGAGGTGTGCGAATGTAATACGCAGTACGAGCGTGACAAGCTAAAACGTTCAAAGCCAAACAATGTGAAGCATACAGACGAAGTATGCAAATATAATAAACTCCATTCATTGTATGACAATTGAGAAGTGTGTTACAAATATACTTCGAGAGCAAACTACGAGTAGTCTGTGTCCAAGCCTAAGAAGAATCGTGTGAGAGGCCCCAACCCTCGCTTGCCTCCCTTTCGGCCAGGGCCCCCTCGGCTGGACGAAGCCTCGTCGGAGCCCGCTCTCCCACGTCCGGCTCGTCCTGGCTCCGAAGCCCGCGGACCTCGCCTCCCACTTTGCAGGTCGCTCCAAGTTAGCGAAGCAGGCGGTGCGTATCGAAGGCAGAGAAGTCTAAGGCTTCGTCGCCTGCTAAGGCCGTCCGCGAAGGTAAAAACAAAGAACTCTGAAGGAACTCCGTCTTCACAGCGGCTAGCAAATCCTGAGCTACTTCGGAGATGGCTTCGCCGCTAGGCCCCCTCGGAAGCTTAAACCGAGGGGGACCTTCGGACCTAGCTACTTCGAGGACCGCCCACAACTGTCGAAGTTCTTCGGAGTCCTCGAGCACTTCGAGGTCTACACTCGGAGGCTGAGCCTGGGCAGGTATAAAAAACCCCCGCATTCATATTAATAAGCTGATAGAGTTTTTACAAGCCTGGAGCTAAGTATTACAAAAAGGCCTAAGGAGATCTACACCTTCAGAGGCGGAGGTGTCGAAGTCGAAGGCTGGTCAGGCACAGCAGGTGATTTGGATCGGCGGTGTCGAAGGGCCTTCTGGAGGTCGAGGACTGCTTCGCAGCCTTGCTCCTTCCAGGGTTCCTGCAGTCGCCGCCAGGCTCCGCGGACATCGGCCGGAGGCGTCACCAAGTGCTGACCCCCGAAGGCCACTAGGGTCACGGAGGTTGCTGCCCGAAGGTGGTCACACCCCGCGTCATAGAGCATCTACAACACCCCTTGGCCCGCGACTCGACCGGCCATAAGAGCGAAGCCATTCAGCGCTCCCTCCGCCGTCGAAGCCGCAGTCTTCAAGAAATCAACGTGGTCCCCAATCGGGTCCTGGTCGCCGAAGTCCGGAGCCCGGCACTCGGTCCCTATTAGCTCAAGTACCTCGGTCAGGCTCTGGGTGGCCTCGCCAAGATTGTCCACGACGAAGTCTTCAAGCTTCTGAGCCCGTTGGCGGAGTGAAGCATTCTCATTCGCCTGGCGGGCCTCGGCGTCCTTCGAAGCCTTGAGCTCTGCGCGGAGCCGGCCCCTCTCCGAAGCCAAAGCTTCCTTAGCCTTGTCGGCTTCAGCCTTCGCCGCCTCTGCCGCGCTAGCCGAAGCCTCGGCCCGCCTTCGTTTCTCGGCTTCCACCGAGACTTCGCGGCGAAGGGCCTCCTTCTCCTCTGCGAGGCGCTCCATCCGCCTGTCTGCAGAAGTCGAAGCTGTTGCATTCAGTGCGAAGGCCTGCAGGAATTCAAGAAATCACAAGTATTAACCAAAGACTAAAGCACGGTTCGAAGGCTACAAGGGGCTTCGCTCACCCGTATGAGGACTTCGTTCGCACTGATGAAGAGGTCTGTGGGGTTCAAGTGGCTAAGTTGGGACACCAAGTCCCCTGCCTCCGCAGCAGCACAAGCCTCGCGGAAGCCGTTGATCGCCGCCTCCATCACGCCCCCCCTCGGCTTGAAGGGGTGAACCACCTCCTCTGTCGCGGTCACCTGCGCGGGCTTCGGCATGGCGAGGCTCAAGCCCACCACGTCGACATCCTCGTCGATTTGAGGGTCCTCCCCGCCACGGCCTCCGCTGCCTCCGTCTTCGGACGAAGTACTTTTGGACTCCGAATCGCTGCCACTACCGCTGCTGCTCGAAGCTTCCGTGGGCTTCGCCTCGGCAGGCTTCGATCCGGCTTCGCCTGCCGGCTTCGCCACGGTGGGCCTCGCATCGGCTTCATCCTCTGCAGAAAAGCCAAGTCAAGATCCGCATATTAAAGAAAGCATGATTAAAGAGTTTACCTTCGTCAGAGATATCTTCGAAGGAAGGAGGGGCTAGGTGTGCCCTCCAATCCCTTTGCTGCGAAGCTGGCGCATCAACCTTCGCGCCCGAAGTTGTTGCCGCCAGAGCATCCTCGGCCTTGGCGGCGGGAGTAAGCGCGTCGGCCTCCGCCGCCGAAGGCTTCGCCGCCAGGGGCTTCGCTGCCTTCTTGGGGGTCGGAGTAGTTGCGGGCTTCACCGCAACCTCTCCCGGGTTAGGGACTTCGGCCGCCGGGACCTCCGGCCGAGGCCCCGAAGCATCCGGTTCATCGTCTTCCCCCCTCTTCCTCTTGGCTCCGGCCAACGAGGTAGTAAGGTGGGAGAAGTCTGGCAGAGCAGGGATCCCCTCGAGGTCGAGCGCGGTCCATACTCTATTCCAGCGCTCCCAGGACCCCACCAGTGCGAGGCGCTGGGCTTGCTCCTCGGAGGTCGGAGTCCCAACGACTCGATCCGCCGCCGCGATGGCCTCCTCCGGAGCCCTCATTTCGAGGTGGGCTTCATGAAAGGTTTAAGTCAGAAGTGAAAATCTATGAAGTATAAAAGGCGAAGAGATTGCGAAGCCTTACAGAAGCGTTCGAAGGCCAACTCACTAAGTTCCCCTCGACCCGAAGCCTGGAAGAGCCCCTCCGGCCAGGAGCGCGCGAGGGGGCTGAGTCGGAGGGTGATGAACTCCTCCGCGAGGTCCCTCATGCTCATCTTCGCCACCACTCTCCGGAGTAGCAAGATCCTCAAGTGAAGGATGTCTTCACTGGTCTTCACCACCCCCTTGCACCGGTAAGAGATAAGGGTGTTCGTACTCCGAAGGGGGGAGTTCGCACCGACGGAGGCGTAGAACCACTCCTGATCCCACTTCGAGTACCACTTGTTGTTTACAGCCCTCGCCGGGAAGGCGTCCTGGAACTCCTTCCGGAGCTGGAAGTTGGCGTCGGTCTGTCCCCTCCCTCGGCTTCGGCTGGCAGTTGGCATCATGGAGGGTGACGAAGATGTCCGCACGGCCCTCGTAGCCTTCGGCCCTCATAGCCCATTCAAAGACAGCCAACCTCGCCACTGCATTGGGCGAAAGTTGAGGAAGCTCGATATTGTAAGCCTTGAGGACTTTGCTCAGCATCCCCACTGCTGGCAGCCCGAGGCCGGCTTCGAAGAAGGCCTCGAACACTACCACTTCGTCAGTCCGAGGCCTCGGCACAGCCTCCGACTTCTCCGGGACCCGAAGCTGGATCTTCACTGCGATCCTCCCTTCGGTGGCCCTCCGGACCGACTCCTCCGTGGAAATTGAAGCCCTCATCTCCAAGGTCTGCTCAAACTTGTCGGAGGGCGTCCGAAGGTCCCTCGGCCCCAGCCGCCTAGGCGCAGACTTCACCGCTGCAGCCGCTGCCGCTTGCAGTTGGGCGGAGCCCGAGCTCGGGCCTAGAGCCAAGGACTTCGCCACTGCCTTCTTCGGCATCTTGGTGGGGCTTCAGCGCGAAGGGCAAAGCTAGTGAAGGGCTAAAGCTAGCGAAGGGCGCTCTGCGCGAAGCCAGAAAGAAGAAGAGAGCGAAGGTTGTAAGGCAATGAGAAGGAAGCAAATGAGAGCGTGCCGAAGCTGCACGCGGTAAACCCCTATTTATAGGCGCGGTAAGAATTCCAGCGGTCGTGGGCCGAACCCACTGCCGAGTGGGCCTCCAGCGAAGGCGAAGCGGCCCAGCGCAGGGTAACGGTAACTTTCTAGCCGTTTGGGCTCCCGAGGCCTTTCTGACAAACTGGCGTAGGCATTTATTACCTGCAGTTTTCGAGGTCGCCTTCGGTCAAAGCTCCGAAGGCATGTTTTATCCGAAGTTGTATTTTGCAGGTCATTTGTCCTAAAGGCGCGTGCACCCCTTCACCCCGAAGGCCTACACGCGAGGGGCTACTGTTGGGGGAATATGTTTCCCCTGAACAGGGGCCAAATGACGTCAGCCTACGACGGCCTCCGGCCCGGAGCCCAACACTGTCGAAGCCTGCATCCTCCCCCAGGTCTGTTCCCATGCCTCAAGGTTTGTCCTCCTGATAAAATTAATCAAGGTGAGTGTACTCCTGATAAAACACAATCATCAGATATTCATGCTATTATAGAGCAACCATTATTGGAATATTTTTCTGAAATTTCTTTGTTAACAGATGATTTGCTTGAAATTCCTCATGACAAATAATAGTTGTGTGTTAATGCTTCACTTATATACCTACCACAACTAGTGGAAGAACGTGTTGTTTCTATTGTTAATTCCTCAAGCGTTGATTTTAAACATGTTTTCCACATTACTAATGAGAATGAAGAAATTAAATTGTTATCATCTTTAAATACATGGGGATATATTGAAATTATGGATCTTTGTGAGCTCGCTTGTTTAAAAGAAAAATTATTTGCAAGGTTTAATTTGCCATGTCCTGCCAATGTTATTTTTCATATATTTGGCACATACCATAAGTAAGACACATAATTTTTGCATAGAGTTTACATATGTTCAGATTTGAAATTGCATGTAAATCCTGAAAATAATTACCTCGAGCAAGGCATGTTAATTAATCCTACTGCCTCGAGAGTCTCTTGTTTTGATTTAAATACACAGGTTTGTTTTCAAGAAGGAGAGCATGTTAAGCTGTTCAACAACCTCACATTTTTGTCTCCTTTCATCAAGGATGGTTCTTCACCGACACATGCGAAACCGAATGTCAACGTGAGTTGGTTTCCTTCTACTCACAGTGTAACAAAAGGACAAGTGATATTGCACAATGATATCTATTTTGCTAGGAGCTACAATGAGTACGAATACAAGAACAAACCGAGGACGGTTTGTAGCCAAGAAGGAGAGAATGATGGGGACATCACTAGCTCAGATATGACCATGATTGTGAGCAAACAAACTAAGATGCATGCTTTCTACGTTAGATTTAAATTTTATTTATTTGAACCATGGATGCTACACCATGAGATACTTTTAATTTCAATTACAGAAATTCTCACATGGATCAAGCGACACGTTGAGAGCGCACAAACGGCATGGAACATCATGGAAGTTGATTGGGGACCAAGTCAAGGCCATGAAAACATAATATACAATTTTGGGTCGTTATTTATGTGCCAAGAGAAAGTGGAGATTAACTTCTACACAATTTCGACACGGATTCGGACTGCATGAACAACAACAAATTCAAACGTGCACAACTTTTACATAGCAGCTCCGATTTGGATGATCGTGGACTTTTTGGAAAGATTGAGACGTCCTCTTTCCAACGGATCCAGCTACATATCAAGATTCCATCGGAGGAGATCACAATCACAAAATCAATGCGTGTTTCTTTTTTTCTTGTCAATCTGTTTAGGAAATAATTATTAGTTTCCATATGTACTAAGTTTCCAAACTTTGGGAACGTCCCTAGGGCTATAAATAACCCTAGAGACTTCAGTAGTAATTTGGGTTTTGATTAGATAAAAGTTTAGCCAATGCTACTTTTCCGTGTAAACCCGTGATCGGTTAGATCGTTGGTTTCACGTTTCAGAACCCCAACTATCCCTGTGCGTCTTTCATATCCAGTAATTGTAGTTGCTCCTTTATCTTGTTCTTGCTTGTTCTTCGATTGCTTGCAGGAACAAGGTTGATCACCGATAAGATCAACAACCCTTGGAGTTGGTGTATCGATCGCTAAGGCGCAATACGAACATCTCGTACAGTTGTAGTCGGGTCGTCAATGTTGTCTCCTTCCAATCGAAGTTATCTTATCTCATCCTACTCACCGAAAGATCGGGCCATCCATTCAGCACCCATCATATCCACATACACATCCACAACAGCAACACATCAACACAACAACAACCCATCTCATCAATTTACAAATTTACATAGTTTACATTTCATCACACATCAAGTTTAAAAAGTTTACATCTATCAAAATCTCAAAATTAACCATTGTTTCACAAATACATGCTCATGCGGTTTATGTTTTCTTGGAAGGTCAACTCATATTTTGGGCATCTTTTTTTGCTTCTCAGCTTCAAAATTCTTATCGATTTGTTGTGCTTGCCTTTTCATTCTTCCGGCCCAATCATACAGAGTTGAATGCTTGGCCACTTCACCCTCAGGATCGAACAATACTCCACGCTCATGAAGAACCTCATGCATCGTGAAGTGGCACATCCTTGATACGATTTCGTACATTTTTGATTCTGAGAGTTGGCTCTTCTGGGCAACGGTTGATGGACCTAACGCCTGCATACATAACATATAAGTACATACGCTGCAAGTTATATTAGATTAACACACAAGAAATCAACTTACTTCTTTAGTATCCTCAGATACTGTCCGTACAAACTTTCCTAAGTTATTGCTCATGAAATCACAAGTATAATAGCCACAATGCACCGAACCAGGAGAGTGTTTGTGACACTTTTAAATAGATAAAATTAGAATGATATATAGTTTGGCTTTATCAATTGAATTAAGAAATTTAAAAATATAATATTACCGGATAGTTGGTTCTGATAAGCATATCTTTTGGCCTCTATGGATCATGTGAGCCACCTAACTTTTCCATGTAATATTTGTATGCACTATAAATAACATTTAATATATCTTGATATTCTTTTTGGAGTATTTCGAGAGAGTCAAGCACATAAACCCTTGAGCACTTCGGGTATATCAGAAGTGCAATCCAATGATCACTATCGAAAGAAGTAATATATGATTATATTAGTTTCATAATCGATAAAACGTGATTAAGTGGATATAGTGGGTATACTTACTTAAAGTTATATGCCCCACTTATCATTTCTCTGTCCTTCCATTGATCCATGCACCGTGCAATATACAACGTGACACAATTCATTTTATTCTTCTTAAGTGCGTCTTGGTCTTTATTGAACATCTTACTTTGAAATTTTTTCTGACCCACAGTCCAGTACTTGGGATCGTTCCGGTTTAGTGCCGGGTTCAGTGCACTTTGGCTTATGAATGACGGGTTCAAGTACCCATACATATTAGACGCATCACAACATGAATTCAAACTGCATATGTTATGAAACAATAATCAATATAAGATATGATTGATTTTTGCTTTGTATTGACAAAGTATAAAGTACTTACATGCACCGGAGCATCATGCTTGTGATGTCGGTTCGCTGCAGACGAACCATCCGATGGAAGTCGTCGAAAAATAGTGCAAGCTTAAACTCTGGGCAGTTGAATATTTCTTTTGGAACCTTCAGTTCTATTTGTGTAACTCCTAACGAAGACGCTTCGAGGTACCAGTCATGAAATATTCTCATCCACCAACACATACTCTTAAGTACTCGTTGGGGTAATAATGGTTTGTCTGGTTCGTATTCGATATAATCTTCGTCTCCGTAGGTCCATTTATCAACAGAAAGTGAGCCCGCCTGCTTTTGTACTAGAGCCTTTATGGGAGCCGCTTCGGGCGTAGAACGTGTTTGCCCCAAAGTAGTAAAAAATTTAAGCATCTCAAATTTCGGCGCAGAACACTGCCCAACTTGAACAATTATCTTGTGAATTGCTGGTTTTGGGCGTGCATCTTGTTTTTCAGGCTCGGCCACTAGCACTGCACTTTTATTATGGGCTCGGTCGCTGGCACTTGAGGCTCGGCCGAAATTGGCACTGGCATTTGATCAGGCTCTAGAACTTTTGTGTTGGGCTCATCAGTGGGCTCAAGCACTGGCACTGGCTTTGGCACTGGCACTTTTGTCACTTTTGATTTTGTCACTTCTGCCACTTTATCGGGTACTAGCTCTTTCTCTGCCTCTTCCTCTATCTCACACTCATCAACAGGTGATAAAGATCCTATATTTTGCACATCCTGAGATGAAAGATATGTGGAGGATTGTGATGAGACAATAGGCGATTTACTCTGAGAACTTGTCTGGAGTAATTTGATATCTCAGCTCGCCCATAGGACAAAGTTATTCAGTGCATCTCCGATTGTCTCAATCCCCTCATCAGGCACTGGAAGATCCAATGGGTCATTAATAAATCCGTCGTTGGTGATCTCATTGACCTGAACCTTTTTTAGGAATTGTAAAAGATCTGAAAAACTAGTGTCAGACCATCCATTGTTGGCCTTCAGTTTCATAAGCTCAAGAATTGTGTACAACACAGTATACTACTTATCGCATCCGTGACGTTCCTCGTAAAGAAGGTTTTTTGATGCTTATCGTATCCTTAGGTTGTAGTTCTCTGCAACAGCACCTCAGGCGCAACATTTCGCATTAGTTCCTCCACATCAAAGGCGTCATCATCATCATGTTGATCAACATCATCATGTGTTATGTCGGATGTATGATCACAACCTCTTCTATGTTGATGAGCATCTTGCGGCACATCAGAATCTTCAAGAGGATTTTATTTGACCCATCTCACCGTGTTTCGTCCATATATAATAGTTCTTCACGAAACCATTTTTCAACAAGTGAAATCGTATGGTTTCACGATCTGAACACAGATACATCGCTTCGTTTTTACAAACTTTACAAGGACAATATATTGCATCTTCACTCTAATGGGAAGCATATTTTGCGGCAGCTTCAGTAAATTCAGTTACTCTGTTAAAATATGCCACCACATCTCCGTCGTTGGACGAGTACATCCAGGGCCTGTGCTCCATCTAAAACATATATTATTTGAAAAAATATTAATAAATTCATTATTGTTAATTTTAGTAATTTACAAATTGAAAATATATTGATTTATTATCGCTCATAACAACATTAATTAAAAATGCTTTAATTCAAACTATGTATTAAGCAGAAAAAATTATTAAATAAATTAACTATATTGGTTTCTCTCTCTCCAAACAACATAACTCTAGATCTATAATCATAAATCAAATTAAAAAAGAGATTAAAACAACATAAATCAATATACAAGTGATGAATAATTGTGAGGAGGGTCATATTTGTTCATTTGGGAGAAGGAAACACTGTAAATGGAAGATTATTTGGAAATTTTTATTCACAAACCCTAAATTAGTAAAACACTAATAACTCATTGTATACATGATTAAATACAAAATAAATATGAGATTCGGCATGGATTTACCTCCTAGAATGAAATCCTTCAAAAGAAACGAAAACAAAACCTCCCCTTTTTATCTAGATTTTTATCGCCATTGTACGGACAAAATTAAATGTGAACTCCGGTAGAGCTCGGGGAGGAAGAAGCTGCGCATTTATAGCTAGAATAGTAGTGGCGGTCGCAAGTGATGTCATCAATATTTTAGTGGCGGACAGCGTAGCAGCGGCGGACAGCACCAACGCCCGCCACTACTATTGGTAAAATAGTGGCGGTCCAGGATGACACCAGCAACTGTAGTGGTGGGCATCTAATGGCCCACCACTACAGTGTTTTTGCCCAACGCCACTACAATGACGGTTTGTAGTAGTGTTTATTGATGTGCATGAAATGAGAGAATAGACATAAATCAACATTATTTTCACGTTATTTCTTATGACCGTGGCTACACAGTATATAAACATTGAAAAATAGTGTATTTAATCTGTAAGATTACCATTTTTTTTGATATACTCCTGTGGATGTGCCCAATCTAGGGGATGCTTTCCTTACGAGTTTGAGCTGGCCGACCGGTGGCACGAGCGGCCTCGGCGAGCGGTTGTTTGGCACGCACGCCCCGCGCGAGCGATCCGGTGCGGCGCTGGATCCAACCACGGAAACATGGCCATTTTTTTACTCCGCTGCTAATCGATGACGAGATTATGATCGCACGCACGCGCGCGCGCACGAGCGCACCATAAATCACCGCAAATTTTTCCCAGGCCACTTCGATCGGTTGACCTCAACGACCTTTACATCCCGTGCAACTTCGATATTTTTGCTCCATTGATCGGCACACCGGATCAACAAGATAAGGCTATTTACAGTGGTGGGTTTCATAACATTGTTTCTTAGAATGTTACGTCAGTTTTACAACTCAATTAAATACTTTCTCTCAGTGGAGAGTTCCATTTCACTATTTCCTAGTCTAACCAGTGTAATTAAATATAACTAGCTCTCTCTGATGAAACGATTTGACTTTCAATGAGTATTTCATTTCGTTTCATCTATCTTGGAAATGGGTTAGCACCATGTCATGGTGATGACACTATTTTATTCTCTTTCCTCATTAATTAAATGTCATGTCAGTAAAAAATCTGATGTGACATGGTAATTAATACCATAAAACATCCCATAAAACCCCATTGTGAATAACCTAACAAACAGAACAATAATCACATTGGGCGACAGGTTCTTGATCGGTTTGTGGAAAGAGGAAATGGTCACATGTGGAGTAGTCTTTTCTTTTTTGCCATTGTGACCAACCTATCATTTATAGATGGTTCCATCTACCATTATGATTAGACAACGTAATTAAGTGAGCACCTTGAGAGTGGTAAATAATTGTTTTTCATAAAGATTTGATAATTTATTGATCTTAAGAAATAATTTCACATTTGTACTATACGGACTCACATTCGTTGATATAATTGATCATATATATCAGTCTTAAAAGTGATACTATTTAATAGTTAAGGAAATATATTGAGAGTGATAAACAATCATTTTTTTGTTACACATTTGATAATTTGCCACTTTCAAAAAGTGATCTCATAATTTTGCCATACAGACCCACGCTCATTAATGTTGAGAAAATTAATCTCACACTCATTAGAGCGAGGTGACGCGTCACACGAAACACGAAGATCGAGACACCTTCTCAAGAAGCACACCTTCTCAAGAAGCACGCCAGCAACTGCAGAGCATGCAGACACCTCCTCGTTAGAGCATCCACAATGGTTGTCTCAAATAGCTAGCTGATGTGGAGCTGAGAGAAGAATAAAATTAATAATTTATCTCACCACTAGTACTTGGTCCAACACGTAATACACTCAGCTTCTTAGAATACTTGAAATCTCCTATCTATTAGCTCGTCGCTAGCTATTCTCCTTTCCTCACATTTTCTATCTACGTAAGAAAGAGAGTGAATCTAGCTAGTGAAATAGCCGGCCATTGGAGACACCCTTAGTTCAACGTCTCCTCCAAATCCTCGCGACTGTTCATGCCTATAAATTCTCTTGTAATCTCAATCAACGATCGATGAAATCAGTTCGCTTCTTCTGCGTTCTCCCATTTTTTACTTTATAACAGTTGACACGATTAATTCTACACACCAATCTCAAAAGTGATATCAAAATCAAGGAAAACATCTTGAATGCATCAAATTATCAAATATATCTTCCATAACTGTTTCGTAGAGCGCGAGCTTTAACCCCTCGTCATTTTTAAATGAAAATCACCATAGGGCACGTACAACCCCATTTAATAGGTGGTCTCTTGAAAAGTCTTTAGGAGTTAGCTAAAAAAATACAATAGACGGCTCTTCACGAAGAGCCCGTCTTTACACGATTCTCCATATACATTGTTTCTTAGCTGCATTATTGATTTATAAGCTTAGAGTTGTACCATATAGTTTCTCAATATTTCATACCCTAAATCATCACTAGCATTTCTGAAGAGAAATTAAGACGGTATGAGGGAGGATAAGAAAGGCCATGCATGCATCAAAATAATAATAATAATCAAAGTGTCATAAATCAAAGGGAAAAATATGCATTGTTGTCAACAACAGTCACGCGAAACAGGGCGATGTGCTCGTTCAACCAAGACGTGTCCCTGTCGCTGCAATTAGGCGTGTACGTGGTTTGCCTCTCCTTCATTCGGTTTGCTGGTTGCAAGTCTGAAACTACGATCCAAATTCCCGGCAATCTGTTCCTTTCCGAGCTACAAATGGCACCAAAGATTCGGCCAGTTTTGCTCCATGCGTGGCTCCATCTTCCGTTTACAAGAATGGTCCTTTCTATTTTATTGAGGAGATCAAAATTGGCTTCTTTGCTTCACACTAGAGCCAAGAGATTAGGGATGGTAACGAGTTTGAAACCTACGTGTTCGATGAAAATCCGGTTATGAAGCAAACCCGCGTAACACGTGCAAACATAAACTCGCGAAACCCGTTAGTTTAAAACTAAACTCGAACCTAAACCCGTCGTGTATCCGAAACCCGACAGATGACTCGTGGGTTCGGTTTATACTATACATGAATTACATTATAACATAAATATAATTAAAAATCTACAACAAACGGAACATTATCACATTATCAGTATGTAGTTTGAAAATGATGAAATCACTCAACCTAACATTTTCACGAGAAAAAAATAGAAAATGAGCTAGACTCTATGTAATTTTAAATAATCTGTTAAATCCGTAGATAAACGTAGATTTAAATCTAAACTCATGTCCGACCCAAAAATAAACGGATACTCAAATCCGTAAATCTATAGACACAAAATTGAACCCAAACATCAACCTATTAGATCACCTACCTCGTGGGTAAAAATGTCGCTCCTAATTGAGAGGTGCGAATACATAAACCGTAATTTTGGGAACTCTAGAAACCCGTGTCTCTATTTGTGTTCTTGTCACTACTCATTCTTCTATCGCGGTATTTTGTGTTTTTTTACCAGATTTTTCCTTTTAAATAAATAGTCATCAATACAATAGAAGTGACAAAGAAAAATATTATCCCTAAAGATAGAGATAGAGAGCGAAAAATTGACTTATGGGAATAGAGATATAAGCGTGTCCTATCCAATGGATGTCCCCTACCGTCCCTAACAAACATGCAATCCAAAAAAGTTTAAAATAATTTCCTATGCCCGAGATAACGTAGCAGTAACCTGTTTGACCTAATAACCTGCTTGGAATTTTTTGAACCAGCTTAAAAATGAAACAGGCTTCACATACAATGTTTAAATATTATTTTGGAGTATTAAATGTAGACTATTTACAAAACCCATTCATAATCGGAGGATTATTCACGAGACGAATCTAATGAGTCTAATTACACCATGATTTGACAATGTGATGCTACAGTAAACATTTGCCAATTATGGATTAATTAGGTTTAAAAAAATTCGTCTCGTGATTTAGTCTCCGGTTCTGCAATTATTTTTATAATTAGTTCATATTTAGTCCTTCAAATTAATGTTAAAACATTCGATGTGACACGGACTAAAATTTAACCTGAATCGAAACACCCTCTAAATTCAAAACATTTCAAGCAAAAAAAACACAAACCAAACCAACAAACCAGCTCGCCACTAACAAGGCCGCGTACTCGCAACCCCACCGACAACAGAAGCCCCAGCCACCACTCCCCGCCGCAAGCTCACCGACATGCGGGCCCAGAACGTACGTGGCCCCACCTGTCAGCTCCTTGCCGGAGAGATGGTTAGCTCTCGGACCGCGCTGTTTGCTGCTCGCGCCGGTGCAGCCGATCCGGCTGGGCCCGCGGCTCCACTGCGGGTCGGCTACTGCAGCCGCGAAGCGAGCGCCTCTCTAAGGACCAAGAAGAACGATGAGCTCGCCATAATTCCAAACCACTGTGCCGCTGTAGCACGCACACCGCCACTTCCCCACTCTTCCTTCTCGTCCTCGAGAGCCCGGAAAAATTTGAGCTTTTCTGGGTTTTTCGGACGCCGGAGCTTCGATCGGAGGGTTTCCGGGTGAGGTTGCTAGGTCGCGCGGATGCGGCTTCATGCCCTGATGTAGATTTCATTTCTGTTCTGTAAGCGTCCGCATCTGGCGCGGAGTTGCAGCTGCAGTTGCGAAATTGGTGGATTTTGGTTACTCTTGATCTGCCAAACTGTAGGCATGGGCGGGTGGGAGAGAGGTATTTGCTTTTGTTGCCTTTTTCGTATTTGAATCCGATTGCTTCGTCGTGGTTTGTGCTTTCTGTGGATGCTATTTGATTGGGGGGTTCCTTGATTGGGTGGAAACAGGAAAGGTTTGGTTTTGGGGAAAGATGCTAACTTATGGAAGCCTCCGCAGGTTTGTTCAGCAAGCAGTAATCGACGCATTTGGTGGTGGCGGAGGCAGAGGCGGTGGCCATGAAGGAGGTGGGCGAGGAGGACAGGTGCCTGGACCCGCAGCTGTGGCACGCTTGCGCGGGTGGCATGGTGCAGATGCCGCCCGTACGCTCCCGCGTGTTCTACTTCCCGCAGGGCCACGCCGAGCACGCGAACGGCGGCGGGGCCGGGGAGCTCGCTGCGGCGACCGGCCCGCGCGCGCTCCCGGCGCAAGTTCTCTGCTGCGTCGCAGGGGTGCAGTTCTTGGCGGATCCGGAGACCGACGAGGTGTACGCGAAGATCCGGCTGGCACCGGTTGGCCCCGGCGAGGTGGAGTTCCGGGATTCGGAGGAGCTTTGCCCACTTGGGGGTGATCCCTCGGAGGCCCCGGAAAAGCCGACCTCCTTTGCCAAGACACTGACGCAGTCCGACGCCAACAACGGTGGTGGTTTCTCGGTGCCCCGCTACTGCGCGGAGACCATCTTCCCCAAGCTGGACTACAAGGACGAGCCGCCGGTGCAGACAGTGCTTGCCAAGGACGTGCACGGGGAGGTGTGGAAGTTCCGGCACATCTACCGGGGCACGCCGCGCCGGCATTTGCTCACAACGGGGTGGAGCACGTTTGTGAATCAGAAGAGGCTCGTGGCTGGAGATTCTATCGTGTTCTTGCGCACTAGGCATGGGGAGCTCTGTGTTGGGATACGTCGGGCGAAGCGGGTGGCATGCGGGGCCATGGAGTGCATGTCTGGCTGGAATGCTCCGGGTTACGGAAGCTTCTCGGCATTCTTGAAGGAGGAGGAGAACAAATCGATGAAAGGCCCTGGTGGTGGATACGTGAGCGGTAGGAGAAAGGTGAAGATTGCGGATGTCGTGGAGGCAGTCGGCCTAGCGGCGAATGGGCAGCCATTTGAGGTGTTGTACTACCCAAGAGCTAGCACACCAGAGTTTGTTGTGAAGGCTGCATCTGTTCAGGCTGCAATGAGGATCCGGTGGTGCTCCGGGATGAGGTTCAAGATGGCATTTGAGACAGAGGATTCATCAAGGATTAGCTGGTTTATGGGCACGATATCTTCTGTTCAGTTTGCTGATCCAAGCAGATGGCCAAATTCACCATGGAAACTTCTTCAGGTATGTTTGATCCCATGTTATTTATAATTGTTATATGTTAGCCATAAGCTCGACATGGCGGGTCGTGTGTGAGTGTGTGGCGGCGGGCAGTGCGGATGGCCGTTGGGCACAAGCGCACGTCGCGCGAGCGAAGCGCGTCGCCCGGGCGCGAGGTAGCGCGCAGTGCGCGGTCATGGCGGAAGCGCCGGGCGCGGAGTAGAGCCGCGCGGCTATAAAGAGCTGCCGCCACCCCTGTGTAATCGTCACCGAAAAAACATCGAGCACCCTGCGCGCGCACTATTCATCGTCTTCTACCTCCAGCCACCGGCGAGTTTGAGCGAGAGAGGGCAAGGCGAGCGGCGCTACGAGTGTCCCTGGGCTCCAACAATTGGTATCAGAGCCGAGGCAAGGCGGAGACGCGCTCGGGATGGCCGCCGGCGTGTGTCGCCGGTGATGAAGAAGTCGCAAGGTCGTCGGCCGGTCGGAGTGCGTGTGCGAGTTGCGCTGGCGAGTGCGTCACGCGGGCACGGCGCAGCGCATTGGCGCGGAAGAAGACGGTGGAGATGACCCTCGGCGTGTGTCGCCGAGGAGGAAGGAGATCGTGGCACGCGATGACGACGGGCGACGCGGCAGCAACGACGGAGAAGATGGTGCTCCAGTGATTGCGCGGCGGCGCAGGGGACGGCGCAGCGGTGCCGGTGATTGCGACAGCGAGCGGACGGAGCCACGTCGCGTGTGTATGGTGAACGTCAAGGTTAGATGCGCCATGGGTGCGAGTGTGCGTGCGCGATAGGCGTGGTGTCAGCGCATGTGTGCACATGGTGTGTGCGTGCCGTGGGCGCGGTGACAGCGCAATTGTGCGTGTTGTGCGTGAGCCGTGGCCACAGCGTGCGTGCGTGTGTGCAGCGTGGCGGGCACGGCGAGTGCGCAAGGAGGGCACGGGAGCATGGTCAGCACGGAGCGCGATGGAGCAGCGCGCGGTGAGCGCGACGTCGCCTTGGCCCGAGATGAGTTCGAGTCGCGAGTGGTCACGCCGGTGATCGCGCGGCGGAACGTCCGGGAACGCGGCGCTCGGTGCACGGGACGTGAAGGCCGGACAAGTGCGGATCATGGCGAACTGTAGTGATGTGAGGCGCGGCGGCGATGGTGGCGCGCACGGCGCGGAAGACGAAGCTGCTCGCGGACGTCGAGGATCCAGTGATGCTATGAAGATGAAGGTGTGCCATGTCAAGCTTAGGGGGGTGATTGTTAGCCATAAGCTCGACATGGCAGGTCGTGTGTGAGTGTGTGGCGGCGGGCAGTGCGCGGTCATGGCGGAAGCGCCGGGCGCGGAGTAGAGCCGCGCGGCTATAAAGAGCTTCCACCACCCCTGTGTAATCTTGCTGAGTTGGACGAATAAAAGGGCCAAGATACAGGCCGTCCGTCGGCCACGGCGTTCGTCGCCGGAAAAACATCGAGCACCCTGCGCGCGCACTGTTCATCATCTTCTACCTCCAGCCACCAGCGAGTTTGAGCGAGAGAGGGCGAGGCGAGCGGCGCTACGAGTGTCCCTGGGCTCCAACATTATACTCCGTGGAATTACAATGGATGCACGCACTGTGTTGTTGACTAATATATCTATTGTCCTTGAAGTATTAAAAGTTACTAGTTCATATACTACTGTATCAGTTATGGTTAAAAATCAGCTAAGATGGCAAACTGGTGTTGAATATCAATCTCATCAATTAGTAGTGATGGTGGAACCTGTGTGCGTTACTACTTAATACTAGTGTGATGCCACACACTATTTGGCTTCTGTGGATGTGTTCTTGCTGTCTTTGCTCTCTGTGTAAACTGAGGGTTCTCTATTCCCTGCTAGTACAGATTGATTATGAATTTGTTCAATTGTGGGCACAAATTCTAGTACCTAGTTTAATTGATGGAATGGACAAAATCAGGCAATGAGTAAAGCCGGTGGGAATCCCAGGATACTTAAGGGAGGGGGTGCGATCGGTAGAAATAGCAGAAGATGTGCTTTTCTTACAGGTATTAGCAAACTATAGTGGTTGTGAAGGAAAATGTCTTTGGTCCCTTGGAGTTTGATTAGTCCTAAAGTTGTATTATCTCATTTCCTGTTATTTAAGTAGTATTCTTCGTCAACATTTCTTAGATTTTCTAATTCTGAGTATATCATTCAAATCTCTCCCATGCAACCGCCAACCTGAGCTCAGATGTCACACCTTTGTGTCCAGCCTTTACCACAGTCCAAATGAAGCATCGAAGAGGTGTGATAAAGCTTGACACACTTACAATTAGAAATTGGGCAGTTGAGCCCAATTAGACGAGCAACTAAATGTACCTTACATGTGTCTTTATCACTAGGCTTTCTTCATAAGACTGTTTTCTTCTGGTCCTTATAATCAGCGTATAGCTAACATTGTACCTTGAGCAAGAGATGTTAAACTAATCATCTTGGTCTAGTGCTTGTCAAACTGAATATGCTTTAGTTCTATTGCTGGATGTGTCCTATGATTGTTAGCTCCATCTGCTCTCCTTCCAATATACATATTGTTAGTTCATTGAATGTTAACTTGTCATGTGTTGTCAGTCAATGAAGGGATACCTGGGGGGTGCTTTACTAGTAATGTTAAGCAAGATATTGGAACTTCATGTTTGTTTTAGCTGCTGTAGCAGATATAGAGGGTTGGCTTATTGAAGCAGAACATCAACAGTAGTTGCCAGTTGTGCCTATTTTTGTTCTGCGAGCATCACTTTGCTTTTCTTCATGTCTGCCCTATATGCTCTTCTAATTCTCATGATTACAAAATTCTTACAGGTGACATGGGATGAACCAGACCTGTTGCAGAATGTGAAATATGTCAGCCCATGGCTTGTGGAGCTTGTGTCTAGCATTCCGCCAATCCATCTGGGCCCATTTTCTCCACCTCGAAAGAAGTTACGGGTTCCCCCACATCCTGACTTCCCCTTCGATGACCATCCATTCAATCCAATTTTCCACGGGAACCCACTTGGTCCTAGCAACAGCACCCTGTGCTGTTTCCCGGACAACGCTCCTGCAGGCATACAGGGAGCCAGGCATGCTCAATTTGGTTTACCACTAACAGATCACCAGCTTAACAAGCTGCACCTTGGTCTGTTCCATGGCGGTGGTTTTAACAGACTTGATGCTATTACTCCGCCCACCCGGATATCGAAGGGCTTTGTGATTAGTAACACACCTTCCCATGACAATGTCTCTTGCGTGTTGTCAATCGGTACACCACAGAGCACAGAAAAACCCGACGACATAAAGACACCCCATATAATGCTGTTTGGAAAGGCTATTTTTACAGAGCAGCCTATAGTTTCATGTGGATCACGGGAGACACACTCCCCTGGAGTTACTGGACATAGTTCGCCTAACCGCAATGCGCAGAAGACAGGAAATGCATTTGATGGTTCTGGTTCATCAATTTGCATTGGTTTCTCGTCCCAAGGTTACGACGCCTCTGACCTTGGTTTAGAAGCTGGTCACTGCAAGGTATTTATGGAATCCGTGGATATTGGTCACACCATTGATTTGTCTCTCATTGGGTCATATGAAGAACTGTATGGTCGGCTGGCCGACATGTTTGGAATCGAGAAGGAAGAAATTGGAAGCCATCTTCATTACCGTGACGCTGCTGGTGTAGTCAAGCATACGGGTGAAGTACCATTCAGGTGAGTAATCTGTCATGATATCTACAGTTTTTCGCCTACAATTCTATGTTGTACATGTCTAATTCATTCTATATGTGTAATAGCGACTTCACGAGAGTGGCACGGAGGCTTACGATAATTACCAGCGACAGGCCGTGACTCGAGAGACCTCTCATCGAATGTCTAGTTGAATAACTACCGATTTGAATTTAATCAGAAATATTAAACCTAGCGTGAAAGACACATCCTCTTAATATGTGTTTACCTGGGCTGTTAAAGCAGACCTGCTTTATATGTTCCATGTTGTGGATTGCCTAAGTTTGTGTTTTCGTCCTCCTTGAGCTGGTTATCAGTTAACTTTGTTGGAATCAAGTGTCATGTACCTTTGTTCAAGTTCCTAATTTAGTTGAAATAAAATATCATGCTTTGTCACTCACACTAAACTGTGAATCTGCAGCAGAAATTCCTGCAGGTTTGTGAGCGAGAAAAAGCATCAGGATTCAGCATCTTATGATCTTGCTCTGATTAATCTTGTGCCTTTTTCACTATGGTCGAAGCTCCAGATCATCCCCGAGCTAGTTCGAGATGAACACTCGCGGGCTGTTTTGGGAAGCTTCCCCCAGCGGAAGAGTAGTAGAAATTAGTAGGTGGGTCACATGCTCTCAAGGTTCCGTCTTTTTAGGGAGGGGATCAGGCCAGCCCTGGGGCAGTGCCGGCGATGCGACCGTATCGGGTCTCCGAAAGTATAGGGGCTTTAAAATTTATATTGCTAATAAGTCTCACAAGTATTAATAAAGCACAGTTGTAAATTAGTCGTAAGTCACGAACAGCATGTCTTTTTAGAAGAAATTGTTTTAAATAATCTAAAGATATTTCTTCTTTGTATTTAAACTTATTAGTGTGAGATTTGTTAATGGCACTAAAATTTTCAATATTATTTTGTAATGAAAGGACCTTCATTTTTTGTTCCGCACCCGTCATAAAAATATCAGGTTGCGACGTACGCGTGTGAAAATGAAAGAATCTGATCTGATCTACGGCAGCGCACGCGCGCAAGTTGCCGAGGACGCTCGGTCCCACGTATTACGCCTAACCATCGCCATCATGTGCTCGTGTGTATTTTCGTCGAAAGATAGGACTACTTCTCCGTTAATTAACACCCGTACGAGTTGTACGCGAGTACTGGCGCCGCACGTGCTACATGACGCCATTCTGCAGCCGCGAGCGCCACTGTTCCGTGTTCACTCCTAGGGTTGTCGATTACCGTGATATCTCTTTGTAACTATTCAAAAACCTTAAAATTTTTCATTGTTTAAACCTGCAACTCTATTCACTTTGTATTTTAATATGTAAATTCTGAAAAAAATAACGTGAGCTATGAGAAATAGAATAACTACTGTGAAATATGAGACGTAGTAAAATTGGAAAGTTGTTTTAGTTAGAGTAGTCGTGTTTTAATAGTAAATGTCTATAATACCTTGAGTATTCATTGCATTGTTAATATATAGTCTCAATATAAAACACTGATTTATTTAATGTTGTGCATCTATGTTTTTCAATAATAATATATCAACTTTTACTCTTAGAAAATTATTTAGTTTCAACTACTCTATATCAACGAGTTAACTCAAATTATTCATTAATGGCAAAGGAATATTTCTAGCAGTGGAATCGGTAGAATCTAGGGTATATCAACTTTCAAATCTGTGCTGTGAGAATCTATAGATTTTCGAAAATCTAGCTTCCAAGTGAGGAAACTGGTTGAAAAATCTGAAGCAAATAGACCTACGTGTCAATATTAACTAGGCATTGATTTTGAAATAATCTACCTAGTACATTCTTTTTATGGATGATATCAACAGGAATTTCCATGTTTCTCTCTCTTCCTCCTTGTTTGTTAGTCTGTGCTTGGATTTGTGCGTAGACACACCGTCTTAACCCTAATGCTATTTTGATAGTTCCTACTTGAATTGGTTTTTGTTGTATCTTCGCTGGGCCTGGGTGGGCGCCGGCATCCATGGATCGAGAGCCCGTGCATGTGCGTGCCGACGTACAGACATGCATGCTGCGAGATGCTAGCTTAATTGGTACGTACGTGCGTCCTACATATGCATGATGCGTACATCGTCAGCGTGCGTTCAGGCGAGCACTCGTACGCGCGTAGTTCGCAGACCGGCCGGCCGCCGCGCGCCGGCGGCCCACTCGTGTACGTACCGTGCGCGCGGTGATATGGTTTCGCCGGACATCATCATCACGCGCATCTTGGAACCTGCCCGGCCGGCCGCCAGTAGCCCCCGCCGCCGCCGTCGTCGTCGTCGTCGTCGTGTGAGGCCGGACGACGTTGCACAGCACCGAGAGAAACCGGTGCGCGCGCTAGCTGTCTGTCTGATCAACGCGACCCACTACGATATGATGGTGTATATATGCATGCTACATTGGTCCTGTATAAAGGATTTTTTTAGCAGCTACTCGTAGAAACTTGACAACTATAGAATTCAGAAAACAAAACTAGTAGATATAAACTGAAGAATGATATTTCCTTAATTCCGTAATAATGTCATTGTCTATATTCCTTGTACTAAAAAAATCTTGTTTAATTCTAAGTTACTATATTATTTCTAGGTTACTATATATATTATGAGATTGAGGAAGAACTAGTTTTAATTTTCAGATTTTTATTATAAACAAGCTTAATATTTAAGATTTGACAATCTACTTGGGGCTCGTTTGTGTGCATGTTTATCCGTCTAGATTATTTTCTGAGCCAAACTCGTCTCATATGTGTTGAGACTCCTAGACGATAACTATTAGGTAGTGTTTGGTTTATTCAATGTAACGTAAATGGTAATGGAATTAATTACAATGTCAAATAATAACAATGTATCAGATTACTAGATTTGTTTGGATAACAAATGTAATGTATGTTGTTTACATTATAGTGTTTGGTCTATAAGTATAATGTATTCTGGTAATGTAATCTGATACCAGCACATTCAAACCAAACAAAATCTAATGTAATTATTTATACTGGATAACACTTAAAATAAACCTAACCAAACGTCTTCTTAGTCTTACTAAATCAAACAACTAATAATAGAAACCGAATCGGTTACCACCTTAAAAGCTCTATCGGTCGGTTTCGCAAACCCTAGGACAGGATACGTTACCGTTACGGCTGACCTGTTTTTGCAAACCATGCAAGTGACGAGACGGCGAGACGCCCCTCTTTTTTTTCTCAAGGTCAATGATGGTAAGCACAAGGCAACAACAGATGCACGTACACAGTGCAGCCGCTAGCTAGCTGACGATCCATACGAACCTTTGTGCTGCGAATCACTGGCAGGCCTCCGTCTCCCCGGCCCAACCCAATCATGCTCGCTTTGAATATCCTCTCGATCGTCTGCACACCTCTGCCCTGTCTGCCTCCCCACAGACACACACACACACACACTGACACACAGTCACACACACACGTTCTACTCACTACTCACCTGAGCCCAGGCCCAACTACAGCTCACAATCTCACACGCACCATGCAATAATAGTATCGTGTCGTTCGTTTCGATCTTGTTTTGGAATTATTAGTTGTCAAATTACATCTCAGAACTCAAAACTGATAGTATACATGACAGTACGTGAGGGAGAGAGAAAGAGAGAAAGAGAGACCCACGAATTGTCATTCCAAATCTATCGCCATGAACTGTCATTTCAATTCTATCACCAACCATGAGAGGATAGATGTATGGAAGGACATTTACTACTGTAGTATTAATTGTTAGTGGTACTATGCTACTGTATGTCTATATTGTACCAATTACCTGTAAACCTAATACTATGTTCCTTCTATAATATTATAAATTAGAATGTTTTATAGTATAATTAAATTAAATTTAGACAATGTTAATATTTAGATTTATTGTAACACGAAATGCTAATTTAATTTTATGTTATAATAATATGGATGGAAGATAATATGTTATTTTTAGATTCCAAATAAACCACTTTTCTTAATGTTTTTAAGACTACCATCCGTAATGATGAATAGTACTCCCACTAGTTACTCCCGTGCATACCTACTTATTAGAGTCAGTTTGGACAGATTAAAACTAATTGTTAGCTAGAACTAATTATTTGCTAGCTAATAATTAGTTCACATATGTTTGGATATTTTGAACTAATACCTGAAAAAGAGTAAAGGACCCTATTAGTTCTTATTAGTTCACTTTTGTGGACTAATGGCTAACTATTAGTTTAGTAATTAGTTATGTTGTTTGGATGAACTAAGACTAAAAATTAGCTACTAACAATTAATTCATGAGATCCAAAAGTCTCTTAGTCTATTGTATTGTGCAACGCTAAAATACGTGTCAATGAGAAATCGTGCTAATTGTCTTGTGCAAGTACATGCTCCGTTTCAAACCTCTTTCAAACACAGAAATTTTACACGGTTTTCATATGAATTCGTGCAATTCAGATATAAAACAAGTAAAAATCCCGCATTTCAGAACAGCTTTATTGTCGTGAAACATTTACAAGCTAGCTAGGGTGGTGAGCAAGAACAAAAGCAAGGTGCATCATATCCATCGTCGTCAGCTCACACGTAGCATGCGAATATACTGCCAGGAAAAAAACTACTGCAACATGCATGGAGGATTCGTCACTCAAATCTGATGGCTAGCGCCCAGTACAATTTACAAAGATTGGCTGACGGCCGGCCGTCGTCGGTCGGTCGTCGTGTTCTTCCGATCCACCTCTTCAGTAGTCTTCTGGGAACTGATTTTTTTTATTACCGTCGGCGCCGAGAAATTAAAGATGGCAAGTGATCACTGACGGACGCAACGCCCGCCATGATGGCGCCCGATCGATCGAGCTTGGCCTTAGCTCACACAGTTCGTTATGCGTCGTCGTCTTCACCGGTTTTTCAGCGACATGTCTCCTTGTGCATCGCTGGAGCAACGTACACGCACAGACATGCATGCATGCTCGATCGCAATAAGCTCTCGAGTGCTCGACACAAGCAAGCAGCAAGCTGCTTAAGGCGTTTTCTACAATCTACAGTGCTACCGCGTACTTGCCATTGGAGCTGCAGGTAGTGTGTATTTTTCATATATAGACGAGACTATATATCTACTGTGTTATCTCGTCTAAGTTGTCGGCGCGCTATTAATGTATATATCTGACTTTGTACTAGCTAGCCATTTAATTTGTAGCCCAGAAACTAGCGAAGAGTTCAAGGATATGTTATGTAATTATTTATATCTCGTTTAGTTATTTTAAAAATTGATATCTAGATTAGAGAAATAGTCAATAAAAACATGTTTGCACGCATGTATATATATGCTTAGAAGTCCGTTAGATTATACAGTAGAAGTGTGTGTGCGTTTTTCGGATCTCTCATCCTTGCAAGGAAGGAGATGGCTCGCTATAAATATAGGGTGTGTTTGGTTGTATTTGAGAGGTGGGATCGTATATCTTAGATGTAGGAAAGCTGGATGAGTGAAATCGTATTGTAAAAAAATGTTTGGTAGATTGTATATAAGATTGTACTAGTGGATACAGGCCTAGCGTTCCAAAGCTAGCTACATACCTCCGATGTGGAGAGCTACCACCAATGGCGTTCTTGACTGCCGTGTGCACGGCGGCTGCATGCCCACACTACATGTTCGTACGCACATAGCTAGCTAGCCATATGCCCATATGGATAATAATGTTCATAGATGGGACTTGGCTTTCATTTGACATGGCTAGCTTAGCTACCGATCGACCTAGCTAGCAAATTGAGCCAGGTGCAAGTGTGCATCAATCAAAGGAAGATATGATACATAGAGAAGACAAAACTCAAAGATGCATTAGATCGACTATGAGATCGATGGATTGGGGAAAAAATGATGATTTGTCACTTTTAATATTACCCTTTTATTATATTATCATTTCATGACAATATTAACGTGTGCGAGATTAGATAAAGATTAATAATTTATCACCCTTAATATTACCCCTTTAATATATTAATTATTATTCCATGACAATAACGTGCGAGTACTTACACGTCAACATAACAAAAAATGAAAATCATATTTCAATGTTAAAAAATTATCAAATCTCTAGCAAAGAAAATAGGTAGCTTAGAGAGACAGTTAGCTAGTATGCCAGCCCCTTGGTTTGCAATCAAAAACAAAAGGGATCAGGAGGTCGGAAGAGCAAGCTGAGATGTATGTGACTGTGTACTGGTATATATAGACGCATTGTAGCTGTTGGGAGCTGAGTTCTCTCATCAGATTCATGAAATGCATCTTTCACACATTCATTCATGCCCATGGGTTTTGGTACTTCTTCGATTAGGGTTGGACCGGTCATAGAGATTTATTTGGTTTAAAATCAAAGAGTTCTAGTAGGTTTATACGGTCATTAATGCCTTTTGCTTCTGCTACTACCATCGCTACTGATTATGCTTAGTGCTAGTGCTATCAATTCTACTTTTAATTTGCTTCTGTTATTGTTTAATTTTGCTACTCTTTTGATACCGCTTCTACTTCTGTTACTGCGCTGCTTCTATTTCTGCTACGGCTTTTGATACTACTATTACTTCTGTTACTACAAACCCACAAAATTTTAGTTGGGTTTCTTTTGTTCTGAACTTCTTGTTCTGAACTTCGGCAAACAAATCATGTGTCTATTTTATTCATTTACTTGTTCTTCATGTTCATAAGATAGCTTATCATATTCATATGTGTTTTAGTTCAATCTCTATGTTCATGCATATTTGATTGTAATTGATGAATGTGGTAGCTTTATAATACTTATTAGAACTTGTAATAACAATTATTATTGGTTTGAACTAGAACTCATTACATGCTACTAGATTAATTTAAAGATTACCGATTAATTATGTTTATTGCTTGTTGTATCATTATCTATAAATCTACTCCATTGATCTATTTTTTCTTACATAGACGTACTCGTAACAAGTCGTTCTTATGTTCTATTCTTATAGAATTGCTATGAAAATTCATGAAAGATCGGCTTTGTGTATTTCTTGTTGTTCCCATAATATCCGGTTGGAATTTGGTCCCATAATGTAGCGCCCCGATTTATCAAATCGAGACATTATTGAATTTCAGAAGAAAAACAATAATACAAGAGGTTCATCATGCGACAACGTACATACGATAATATCCATGGTACGCAGACCATATTTATTACATCAAAGTTTTAGTAGAAACAGTATTAAAAATAATTAAAAAGCGGCATGACGAACATCTTCTTCAGGATTTTTCTTCTCGACTGGGTTGTTACTCCAGACCGTCTTCGTAGTAAGCATCCTCTGTGGGGTCCAACGGGTATGAGTACAAAAAGTACTCAACAAGCCACCGCAAATGCAAGTAATAATGCAGGATAATAAACAAGGAAGGGTAATGGCTAACATTGCGGAAAAGTACAGTTTCAGTTATTGCATTTAGTGTAATCATATTTTAATCATGCGGAAAAGTAAACATGAATATCAACGACATCAACTAACTCGAGGAGTACGTTTACCTCCTTGCTCAACAGTCCTTACATGTCAATCCAGCATGCACATACATATTCAAAGTAAACTAACTGGGGGATGTCACGCAACCTGCCCTTGACCGTGGGCTCGACTTTTCGAAAAGATTTAAGACTCTGATCAGAGATGTACTACTGTACCCACAAGGCACGCACTCATCCCAAACGAGATGACCCATACCACGGGAACTCGTGCCAAAACCTCGGTATGAAATGTTCCAAGCGATAACCACCCGCTCTAGGTTTCGCCGGCGCGCCGGGCCGCATCCCGGCTAACGTCGCACCCCCTTTTGTGCCACATTGGTACAAGTCACCCGCAGGTGCAACTTGACCCATCTCCAAATGGTGGCCTCGGTTTGGAACAACCCATACCTTAGTTAGGACTTACCCACTAGACTTGTGGTTAGTACGTAAGTGTATTGCAACGGATCCCTCAGACCGGTCCTTATAGCGCCCCGGGTGCTACCGACCAATGCCCTAGCTTGCACCCGGAACCCACCATGCATTCACTCACAACCACAACTCCAACACCGACAGAATTCCATAGATAAGAAATAATGGGGATCATATAATAGAACCATGTACTACGACTCATTTTTATCCTATAGCGATCGTGTCGATACATTGGACACTAGCTAATAACATTTATCATATGGTGACAAGGAGTTTAGGCTAGAGAGCATGGCTTGGGTTGCACATCAAGGTCGGGGGATCCTAAATAAATATATTGTAAGGGTTCATTTGACTAATGCATATATAACCTATGTGTTTTAGCGATAGTTTAATCAAACATGGGTTCAATATGCTCAAAAGATTTGTTTGGTGACTTGGCTTGTTCAGCAAAAGGAGAGGGAGGGACTTCGGGGAAGTACTCCGGCTCCTCGGCCACGTCGTAGTCTTTTTGATATAGTAAAGTAAAAAATAAAAAGAACACAACATTCAATCAAACAATATAACATTACATTATAAGCACATAAGTTAAAGTTGGTTTGATTATAAATAAAATAAATTCAATGGTTAAGGTTCTGTGGTTTATTTTATAATTAAATTTTAAAGGAATTAAAGAGTTGTCCTTTCTAGAAAAGGGTGTTTAAATGTGATTATTGCCATATTAAGTTCTCAAATAAATGTGAAATGAAAAGTTCATGTTAATTTGATGGTTTTTCAGTAAATGGACAGAATGGAAATAAATCTAAATTTTTCTGAAGTTTAAACATTTGAATTTATATTTTAATCCTAAAGGCATTTGAATATTCATTTGAATAAACATGAAAAAGTCAACGTAAACCTACTGTTTTTATTGCATAAACATGTAGAGAATAATATTATGAATTTTCTGAAATTGGAATGGTAATTTTTAGAGTTCAAATGCACCAGATATGAATTTTACAAGTTTAAAAGTATTTCTGAAATTCATTTTCAATTTTTAAACCTCTCGGGTCCACGGTGAGCCAGGCCCACGGTGAACCCGCGCACTGTGCGCGTGCACCGGGTCGATCTGGACCGTTGGATCCAGATCCAACGCGTGCAGGCGAGGCGGGGCGCGTAAGTCGACGTGGACGGCCAGGATTAAAACGTTTGAACCGGTATGCGATGGACGGCTTAGATGCGATGAGGGGTTTTAAAACTAACAGACGCACGAGATTAAAACGTACCCCTTCGCACAGATCTAACGGATCAGATTAAATCGCACGCGGGAATTAATCGTCACCGTCGGATCCCGATCGCACGGTCGTGCGTGAATCCGACATGGCACGGGTACTCGACCCGTGCCGGTCGTCTTCTCCGACGACGGCGAGCGGGCCAGCGGCCACGGCGGGCGACGGCGGTCGATGCTAGGGCCTAAAATGGAAGGAGGGCAATGAGGGGGTCACGAAGGTACCTCGGCGGCGAGAAAAGGTCGACGGAGCTAGGCCGGCGATGAGCGGAGGCGGTGGAGGCGTTCGGGTCCTTGGCGGCGACGGCGATCCGGCGGGGTTCGTCGTCGACGGAGTGGTGGCCGAGGTCGGTGAGGTCCCGGCGGTCACGACGGTGCGGTCGGCGTGGACGGAGAGGGGCTCCGGTGACGGCGAGCGGCGGCTGAAGTGCGGGCGGCGGTGGGGAGTAAAAAGGTGAATTGGGGCGCTCTGGTTGGTTCTCGCAGTGATAGGGCGTAGGGGTGCATTGCGGACGGCCAGGGGCTTTATATAAGGTCGTCGGCGGGGGCAGAGGGGGCGTAATCGGGGGAGGCCGAGAGTAATGGCTCTATTCAACGCCGGCGAGCTCCTGCCGTGCATGCGGGCGCCAATCCGGGGGCGATGACGCGGTGAAATAAAGGGGGAAACGGTCGGCCGGGCGCGGGGAGCTGTTTAATGGCGTCAATTCAATGCGGGAGGGGCCAGCGAGGCGGATCCGAGGCGGGGGTCGTCGGCCGGCGCGATTTGGGGGCGACGGCGCGAGGTAGACGATGGGTCTGACAGGCAGGGGCCACTGGCCAGCGGGCGCGAGCGAGCGAGCGGGAGGGCTGACAGGTGGGGCCGCGGTGTCGGGTGCGCGCGCGAGGGGAGGAAATCGGTGCCGACAGGTGGGGTCGGGTTGTCAACCTAAGGCGCGCGAGGTAACGGGCTGGGCCGGCCGGGAGAGAGAGAAAGGAGGGAGAGGGCCCAATACTGTTTGAAACTATTTTCTGATTAAAAATAATTGCAGAAATTGATTTAAAATAATAGGGCTACTTCCCTGCTTGGTAAAAATTTATAAAAATTCTCAAAAATACATCTTGGTCTTAGGATCATGTACAAAAAGTTTCACCTCCTAATTTGGCCATCTACTCTATGTTGTAGTTCAATTTGGTATAAAAGGGTATTTAAAGTATTTTCAGAAATATATATTCCAGGAAATTGAATTTAATAATATTTTTATTGTATTGAAAATGTGGGGTGTTACACATAATATCCGGTTGGAACTAGAAGTTATGGACCCTGAAACTTCAAACTCAATCTGAAACATTCGGACTCTCGATGATCCGGACCCAAAACCTGAAACATCCGAGAACTTTAATATTTCTTGTTGAAGAATCTTTCAGGAACACCTATTTACTCTCCTCTAAACGACATCAATGTCCTTTCAAATCGACCTACTATTGAAAGCACAATGACTGGTGGCACCACTTGGGAGATTTGCCATGTCATTGCCTCATCTGGATCATCAATGAGCAGTTGACTGGGCTAAACCCTAACCCTCAACTGGCCGCATGGGCGGAAGAAAAACTGAATAACATAACAGATGCAGAAATGAGGAATAAGAGATTTTTAGGATATCAGATACTTTAGGAAAAATGTTTAATGTCGATTTGGGATACCACCCGATGCTAAAGTTATTAGTATTAGTTAGGGTGTTGATCTAGTACTAATGCACAGAGTTTTAGTACCTGGTGGGTACCCCAACCGGTACTGATAAGTTTAGTACTAGGTGGTCTCTCTACTCGGCACTAAAACTTCTTATTAGTATCGATTACGGTTACCCATGACGTTCTCTCTCTTTTCTAACTATTGCAAATGACTTTTGGTACCAGCTCTAGATGGAATGAGTTCTAAAGGGGTGGATGAAATACTACTTCCACTACAGGAAACCACGGGTTTGCCGAGTGCCAAAGACACTAGGCGAAGTCCCAAAAACTCTCGGCAAAGGGTTCGTCGATTGTTGCACTCGGCGAACGACGCACGACAAACATTATCTCGATGAATAAGGGTTCATCGAGTATTTTTTGTCGGACACTCAGTGAACCCTACACCAAGTGCCACACACAATAGTTGCCAAACAAAAGTAACTTCACAGTGGGTAAACAGATGGGTTTGCCGAGTGTCAAAATGTGGCACTCAACAAAGTTAAAAATAGAACAAAAAACAGGCCACACCCACTGCGCCATTACGTCGAACAGTTGGCGGGCAGGGCACGACGCGATGTGGCGTGCGGCGTGGCGCTGCGGCGAGGCAAGATAGGGTGGGCGCCGCAGGGCATCGGGGCACGACGCGATGTCGTGGATAGGTGGGCTAGTGTGACGTGGGTGGGGCGCACGATGCGATGTGGCACCGCATCATGGAACGGTGGGGTAAGGCGAGGTGGGGCACGATGTGCGGCGCATGGGACGGGGCACATTGTGCGGCGCCAGGTGTGGGGCGTGACGGGGCTGAGCGAGGCGTGGCGCACGGAGCCTGAGATGGGCCACGATGCCATCGAGCTGAGGAGTAGCGACGACGGCATGGAATCCCACCAGTGGTCTGTGTGGGAGGAGGGAGGGTGGGGATTGTTTAAAAAGGGTATGTGAAAAATTAGAAAAAAAAGGGTGCTAATTTTAAAATTTTGTGGGAAAAAATGTGTGGGAAGCAAAATGCCATGTGCCTCAAATTTGGCACTCGACAAAAACATTTTAATTTTTTTTATTTTGTTTTTCAATCTTTTCGTTGACAAAATTTGTAAAACTATAGTGTGTAAGGACTAAAAATAAACACAACAACATGAATATAATTTTGTTGAATAATTTAGTTTATTATTTTATGCATTTGTAGTTCAACTTTGACACGTTTTAATTTAAATCCTAGAAATGTAATTAATAAGTTAAAAATAGCTAAATGGCCTAGAAAAATGCCAAAATTTGTCATGGGATAATATATGATGTATTTTGATTTTATAAAAAGTTTCGATTTCAAACAAAGATTTAACATTACATTTGCTTTGAAACCCAACGCATTCCTTTTTAAAATCATAATTCATCATATAAGAATGTTCGGTTTTATTAACGTCCTACGTGATAATTTTTTCAAAATATTTTTAATTTTTTTATCATGGTATATCCATATCAAATAATAATTACATGACGGATCTTGTGTTTTTTATAATTCATTTGATTTTTTTATAATTAAAAACCGTTATGTTCCACGATGTTGATCGAGTGTCGCAACCTAGATTTTTCAAAACTTCTTTGAATTTATTGAGTAAGACCTAAAACATACTAGAACATGAATATTATTTGTTTTATAAAATTTGGTTCATTGTTTCGTGTATTTAGAGTTCAAATTTGACCTATTTCAATTTATAGAGTAGAAACACACTAAATGAATTAAAAACAGTAAACTAATCCAAAAATATACCCAAATTTTACATGAAAAAAATATATATTTCATTTTGATTTTATAAAAAAGTTTCAAGTTCAAATAAATTTTAAACCATAAATTTGATTTCAAACCCAACCCATTTCTTCTCTCAACCCTAATCCATTTTCACAAAATCTCTGGTTTCTTAACAACCAACATGACAACTTTCTCAAAACATTTTTAATTTTTTATCATAGAATGCATATATCATATCGTAACATCGTTACATGTTTTGTGTTTTCCAGATTTTATTTGATTTTTTTAGAATTACAAAACTATTAAGCTCCACGTTGCCAATAGTGTCGCAACTTAGATTTTTCAAAAATTATTTCAATTTAGTGCATAAGAACTCAAAATATACTAATAAATATGAATATAATTTATCTATAATTTTTGGTTCATTATTTTAGGCACTTTTAGTTCAAATTTTATAAAATTTAATTTAAATCATAGAAACATACTTAAAAAATTAAAAATAGCACACTGAACTAAAAATATGAAATTTTACATGGGATAATATATGTTGTATTTTGAGTATTGAAAATTTTGTAAGATAAAATCAAATTGGAAATATCACATAGACTCGAAACAAGGTTCACACACACAAAAAGGGTTTGCCGAATGTTTTTTTAAAACACACGGCAAACCCATTGTCTTTGTCGAGGTTTTTCAAAAAACAGTCGGCAAACCTGAAAAAGAATTGCCAACGCAACCACACCGTCAAGACGTCTGTTACCATCGTTTTTTGCCGAGTGTATTTAAAAATACACTCAGCAAACAATTGGTTTGTCGAGTGTTTATAGTTTGCCTCTTAAAACACTTGGAAAACTCATCTTTACCTAGTGCCCGAAATAATACACTCGGCAAAGTCGGTGACACTCAGCGAATTTTAGTTTTCCAGTGGTGTGCTCTACTATAGTATAGTATTGTGTGTGTGTATGTATATATATATATATACAGGGTACTGTAAAATTTTCCATTAGAATATATATATATATATATGTGTAAATCAGAAATTAACTGGCATGCGGGCACTACAAAACAATAAAATGTCACGTAGGGAACTGAGGATAAGTTTCCAGTAGTGAAAGAATTTGGATCCATGATCGATCAATGCGTCACACTCATGTGCATGACCACCGTATATAACTAGCGGTCCAGAGAATACCAATTTCCGTACGCAGTCACACTCACACGCATAAATGGTCCATATATATATGTCCAATATATATATATATATATATATATATGCCTTAATCAAGATACTTTTATAGATTTTCAACTACTACATATACTTGTCTGATAGAGTTAGAGTTAAACTGATCAAACGCTAATGAATTCTGAATGGATTTTTCAAAATTTCTTTCAATTCAATGGATAAGAACTAAAAGAGCTACATTTCTTTCTATTCAATGGATAAGAACTAAAAGAGCTAGGCACTATGCAAATAGTTGTTTTCTCGTAGCGAATGTTATATTTTCTTTAAGATTTTAAAAAGAAATGTGATCTTTTAAAAGATTTTAGAATTCAAAATTTTCGTTTTTATTTAAAATTTATTCTTTATTATTAAAAAGCAAACCTTTGTATTTTAACATTTATTAATTACTATGAAAAAGGCTACCTTTGTATTTTTAACATTTATTATTTGTTATTAAAATATGGTAAATTCTAAACTCTAAACCGTAAACAGTTGATCAAATGAAATACAAATTATTACAGTGCAGGAAAGATTTATAGCATCACAATAGTGCCGATTTCATTTACGAACCAACTTGAACCTACTTTGTTTCACCATTTTCAGTACCAGTTAATGGAACGAACTAACACTGAAAGTGGCGAAACAATATCGGTTCCATTCAAGTTCTAAAAATTTAATGGTTTCTATTTTTTAAACCGGCAATGATACAACTTCAGTGTCATCTCGGAGATAACCGGCACTTACGTGACACTACTTTTTAAGTGTTTTTTAAGTCCAGTAGGTGATTAAAAGGAATATGTGGACACATCTACTATCGATGGTTAGGAACCTGAAACTGAAAGCAAACACCACTTGCATGCACTCTTTTTGATCAATTACCGGTTAAGATCCTATTTGTATAACTCCAGCTCCAAGATTTCCGTTGGAAATACGGTTTGTATGATAAAATAGAGTATATTAAACTTTTATTTTAATGAAAAATAAAAATCATATGATTCAGCGCTGAATATATACTCGCAACTCCAGATTTTAGATTTTTTAAAACTACATTTAACTGGTATTAAACAAATCTTTGATCTAAAGCTATGTCAAATGGAGCTAAATTCATGCATGCATGTCGTTCATGGGCTTACTATACCAGCTGTGTAATTAACAAAGAGGAGTTTTTAATTGTTTGTGGAAAGAACCCAAAGAAGCGGCCTTTGAAAATATGCTGAGATTTGAGAGGCAAAGCAAGGCAGGGTCGTCCCTGCAGATGATATGATTGATGATTCAAATGATGGCCGAGCAAAACCTAAAATATTTTCAAAGGTGACATGAAGGGCCCTACAAATGCTGTATGTTTAATTTTGCATCCCCTTTCTTCAGTTCCAATCTCCTTTGCTTCTACCATTCTTTCCCTTTTTCTTTTCTTTCAAGGACTTTGAGTTGGACAGGCTTTGGTCGAGCTGGTCTCGAAACATATATCAAATGCAATTCAGACAGACATATATGAACACAGGTTGCTGATCCAGTGATCTGATCATCTTAATTACAGTGCCATGCATCAAAAGATTCAAATGCTGATGAGTCAAAACCAATGTACTCTCAGCTTGGAGATTTTAATTTTTGAGATATGATACTCTACTGTCACCATCCTTGAGCATCCATAATTAAGTGCATATTTGCTCCAAAAGCAAAGTTGGTGATTAACAGTCTATCCCTGCATGAAATGAGACATAATCTATGTGCATTTTTCCCTTTGGAAAAGCGAACCCTTGTCCCATCCCCTTGTTGATACATTCCAATTGCACCTTAAGCTCCAGCTGCATGCAGAGGGAGGGGGAGAGAAAAGAAGAAGAACAGCAAGCAGAGTGTGAATCAAAAAAAGGGGGGGAACAAAGATGGCGAAATTAAAGCCGGCATGCACTGCATACTACGCGTGATCCTACGGCGATCGACGACGACAATGGCGTGAAAGCGAGATAACATGGACGGCAGGAGAATGTTTTCTCCTTCTCCTGCTTGCATATATCCATGCATGCATGCACACAGGTGTGAGTGAGTGAGATCTAGAGAGAGAGAGAGAGAGAGAGAGAGAGAGTCACTGGGGGGGGGGGGGGGGGTCCAAGCAAAGGCGAGCTGAGCTAGGTAGGAGAAGATGGAGATGAGTGAGGCAGTACTGAGCTATAGCTTTTGGCTCCAACTGGGAGCTGGGCGGCCGACCGATCGAGCTGCTAACCACCGGGTCGCTTTCAGCTTAATTTTGCCGGCCGCCCCCTCCATCGATGGATCGATCGACTAGCTAGTCCCCACTCTCCCCACCCTCCTAATTAAAAACTCCGTGTCCTCACTGCATGCATATATGCGTAGTAGTCTGTGTGCGACGATATGATCCTAGCCTGGTGGGTACGTTCATCTGAATGTTTTGGAGCTCGACCGTGTCATATGCAGCAGCCACGCAGCACATGCCATATGTGCATGCAACGACGAACCTTGAAAACTTATTGTAGAGCCTCAAATAAATTAGCTACGACTAATTAAGGTCTTTTTTGTTAAGCAAGATTTTCTATAGAAATTGAATTAATTCTTGTCAAATTCTTGTATTCCAAACAAGTTCTATCTATCTATAAGCTATGATTAGTGGTGGATCCAGAAAAAAAATTCAGATACCATTAGTTACACTGGTAGTAATTTGATATATCTACATACCATTTAAAGAGTTGTACTCTTTTCTAACCGTAATAGTTTTTCGCAAGTATAAAATAAAAGTTATACATCCATAAATTCCACAGCTTTATTTACGTTTAGAATTACTTGATTCTTTTAGGAGGCAATTCTATTATATTCGTTGTTAATTGAGACATGTAATCATCATTTTCGATCAGTAGCCTTTAAGAAATCATTCTACCATAGAGTTATATATGACTATTCTAAACAAACAACCTTATAACTTTATTGGCTCACATTTGACATTATTTTTTTCGCCGATAACAATTCATAACCATTTTTCAAAATCAACCGCTCGACCAAACCAAATTTAACGAGAAAGCCATCAAATTGAGGGGCAAAGGTGGCGTGCGTCCGTACGGACGGATTAGTAAAGCCGGCCCCACGCTCTCGTGCGGAAACCGTCAGTAGTTCACTTGCTAGTTAATCCACCATGTTTAAAAAGACTGTCAGTAGCAGCACGCAGCAGCTAGCCGCTGTAGCTGTACGTAGGCCTGCCATATATCTCCCCTTTGATCGCGTGCAACATATATATA
Source organism: Zizania palustris (assembly GCA_019279435.1). Lineage (NCBI taxonomy): Eukaryota > Viridiplantae > Streptophyta > Magnoliopsida > Poales > Poaceae > Zizania > Zizania palustris. The sequence goes on from JAAALK010000080.1 coordinate 13,740,793, forward strand.
TCAGATGCTACGTAAATGTAGTTACGTTGTATATGTTTTTCTTTAAATATTAGACCCCGGTTACTATACATATATACCATATTAATCAGTTATCTCCAGGCCAGTTCGAACTTTGAAAACCTTGCCCATACCAGGCAGCTGATCGACAGTGCAGTGTGTTGTTCTTGGTAGCTAGCTTAGCTTGCTTTGGTATGATTGCACGTACTGTAATCCATGTATTAATTTTTCAGAAGTTAAGCAATTAATTACAGGTAGCCGGCCGGCATGGCGTAGTCGTCTCAGGATCCATGAAAAATATTAGTAGGTCTGCCCTAAACCATCCCTTATAGTCCAATTTAGGTCATTTGTTTTAAAAATCACTCTCCAATAGATTTCCTATCTCATCCCAAACTCCTCACTCTTCATCAACCAAATCTAGGAAGCTTCCTCTCATCCCCTATCCATGCCACATCTGCAAAGAAAGAAAGGAAGAAAGAGAAAGAAGAGAAGGAAAAAAAAGGAAAAAAGAAAAAATTTGAAAAATAAAAAGTTATTTTATTTTATTTATAACTTTTAAGATGTTTTTCAGATAAATTATTTAGACTAATTAGAGAATATTTATTTATTCATGAAAAAAATAAAAATTCACGACAAAATATAGCTGTTGAAAATATAACCGTTGTAATTTTTACCGTTGAATGATAATAAAAAATATATCAATCGTCAACAACAATAATGGTCATGCATAGTAGTATATGTGTTAGAGATATAGCCGTTAAAAATATAACCGTTAGAATTTTTACCGTTATATAATAATAAAATAGAGGATTAAAAAATATAAGGAATGAGTTTTAAAAAAGCTGCCGGAGACCGAAGCTGTATAGAAGCTATATAGAGATAGAATTTTTTAGGGTCATTCTCTATATAAAAGGTATAGTAGATGAGTGTTAGGGAAAATGCTAGAGATGCTCTTACGTTCTTGAAAATTAATGGTGTCATCAATGTATGGTTATAATGACAGTTTTCTACGACCTCTCCAGTGTATTAGCAAAAGTCGTTTAGCAAAAGTCGTTGGGGGTAAGATGATCCCAATGGTTACTATACACGCTGGAGCTAGCCGACCATTAAACGTAGGCATGAGTGACGACGACGAGGAGGAGACCACCCAGCATGCACCGACGACATGCAGAGGAAAATCTAGAAGCAAGCAATGGATGCATGCAATTTAATAAGTAGGGGGAAAAAAGCAAAGCATGGTAAATTAAGGGGGTATTCGGATTTAGGCGTTAAAATTTAGTCTTCATCACATCAAATATTTAGATACTATTTTGAAGTATTAAATATAGACTATTTATAAAATTTATTTATAATCTATGAATTATTCACAAGACAAATTTAATGAACCTAATTACGCTATGATTTGACAATGTGATGCTACAGTTTTACGGACTAGGATAGATATTTATGTCATGAGATGTTTTGTTAATATAAATATGAAAGTAAATAAACTGTTATTGTGCATATATTATATATCTTTATTCTACCGTTTTCTAACATAGTTAACACAACAAAGGCTAACCAGTAAAAATATAATTTTGCATCGTCGTATGATAGTAATATCATATATGATATGTCAGTATTATTACTGTTTGTGATCATAATTACTATTATATTGCCGCTATCATAACTTTAATTATCTACAACGAGTCGTAACGATAACTAGTTACAGATCAATCTTCTGCGATGAATAGTACGTACGTACATCTAGCTAGTCATCTTTTAGAAGATGCTAATACCAAGTCAAAGATTACACCATTACTGTCGATCATTCACGTGTTAGATATGAGCCATCTACATCACTCACTCCACCCAAATATATACGGCCGGACACTATGGTTAGTAAACAGAGGTGAGTTTTACCATTTGCAGGTAGTGTGTCTGGTTTAGCTTAAGCTTAGCTGCGGCTGCAAAACTAGCTGGCTCTACAGTCGCGGTCGTCCATCGACCCGTCGTCACGGAGCTCATCTCTGCCGATCATTTTCACCTTTTGGCCTCACGAGAAGCACAGTACTCCTCTTCCCGTCCCGGCCGGCCGGCCTGACGACGAGCTTTGCTTCTACTTTACTCCTCCAAGTGGCAGACGGCCGGGCCCACCTCGCAGAACAACCCCCCCCCACTAGCACTAGCAACGCGCATGTTACGTACACGTACGCAGTTATTATAAATATGCATGATATATCTATACTGTATATAGGTATTTTGTAACAACGTATTTACATAAAATTCATGTTTGTACGATTTTTTTAAAAATCTAAGTGTTTTTACACAAAATTCGTACATCCACGTAAAAATAAAAAATTAAATGCAAAAATATATTTTTTATTTTTTTTATTTTTTCTTCTTTCTTACGTTTTCTTTTCGGTTCGGTGCATGCACTGGGCGTTGCGCGTGTCGCGTTGCCCCGTGGCGTGGGCGGCTGGGAAGTTGCGCACGGGGCGGTCCAGGGCGGGCGAGTCGGTTCGAGCGGTTTTCATGGGGTATAAGTTTTTATCGATTTTTTATGGGATGTGGAAGAGCACATACGGGGTTGCGGACGGGGACGACACCGGACGCTTTAATATAGCTAAGATATGAACATGCGTGTTTCAACATTTAGTTAGTGCATGGCACTGTAGCACCGTGCATACATAGGATGTTACATATATGTTCGATCTGGGTGGATGTGCAGCATACTTGCGAGTATGTACGAGCTGAGTATAGCGATTTGATGCTTGCAAAATGCATGGGAGATTGATTTTAATCAGGTTCATGCATGGTATGTATATGCATGCGTGTATGCAAGATACGTACTTGGACGATTGATCGAGGCATGTGCCTAACAAATCAATCTCGCTATATACGCCCATCTCCAATCGCAAGCCTACCTTGCTTGCCGGTGTATATGCATGTACGCATGTACTCGTAAGAAGATTTCTCTCACGATGGTTGAGGTCAACCCCAAACAGGTTCACAACCTACCCTTGTACCTATATTGTGGGTACATAATCTCCTAGGAATATATTTCAAAACCCTACTTTTAGAATATAAATTGAATTATTCATCTTTCTTCATCAGCTTAAATTTTTAGGTTTAATTAGTTGGTGCATGAAACTCAATATGATATCATAGCCAGAAATCTCAAGTTCGAATTCTGACGGACACACAATTAAATAAAAATTATACCTCACTTCTATTCCGCGCTTGAGACATAATGAATTGGTTGGTGCATGAAACTCAATACCGGCTCATAGTTTTGCTATGTTTTGCAAGATATAGTAGTGTTAGGTAATTGCTATGTTGTCTCTTGCATCAAACACATAGTCACAACTTAATGATTTTTTTTGCCTAACTTGTGCCCGCGATTTCTTAAACGAAATAAATAACAAGGTATGCTACAGTGCTACACCATGAAAAAAAGTTTGTCAAGAGATGCAACCAAACTTGTGCCTTACAAGTTACAATCCCTCCTCGTTTACTCCTACCCATATGTGCAAGTACAATCCGGACACTCCATTTAAGGCTAGGGCCTGGTACATCTCGTTTTTTCATTCAAAAAATTCGATTTTGCCATGCGAGTTTATCGTGAAAATATGGTTGAAATTTTTGACAAGTGGGAAAAGCAAACAGAAAAAACAGTTCACACGATGCACGAGGCTCACCGGGCTATGAACTATTATATAAATAATTTAATAATTTACTCGTATAATAATTAACTATCTATATTTACTATATATTTAATAAGTAACCTACCAGTCATCTCAAAGTAAATAGCTGAGAATTTCTTGAGATTGGTGTTTACTGACTTGTAAATGTTATTTTATTTTCACATTTCATAACTAATAATTTTTATAATCTAAAAATAATTATACTATTTAGAAAATACTAAATAGTAGATTCTTGAGATATATGGAATGGCTTTCTGCGTTTCCGCCCTTTCCCCTCACCTCACCTCACCAGCTAGCTTACAGGCTACATGCTATAGCTCGCTCGCAGCGTGCGTAGCCGTACGAGCTGAGCTAGCCACTGCCACTCTCGCAGTCTCGCGACCGCGAGCTCTCCTGCTGCTCCACCTGACCACCTCCCTCTCCCTGGCCTTTAAAGCTGTCGCCTTTTGCCTCCTCTACTTCGTCCTCTCTGTGTCTATCTCGTGCTGTGTTGGGTTGGGCGGTGAGAGCTAGTGAGGAGAGGCGGCGGTGGCTGGATCCGGCAGCGCTCCGGCTAGCGCGTGAGGCTTTGTCGGCGGCGGGGGTGATGGCGGCGGCTCCGTGCGCCGGCGCGAGGGACGGCTAGGGGGCGGCGGGAGGCTTGTGAGGTGTCCCAGGCGGCGCACCTCCCCGCGCTGTCCGGCAGGCCGGCGGCGGTGTCCGTCTCGGCAGCGTGCGTGCGTGGAGGTGCGTGCCTTGTCATTGCGATTTTTGCATGGATTTTTTTCGGGATTTTGGGTTCTCGAGTTTACTCAAAGCGATTCTTCATAGAATCTTTTCCTCCTCTCTCTCTTTTTTGTTTACAGTATTAAGCTGCTGGCGTTCTCCTCGCGCAGCTAAATTTCTCTCAAGTTTTACGATCTCCGCGGCGTCTAATCGCCGGCATTTGCGTGCTTTGCTCAGCTCTGCAGCGGCTACCCTTCCTCTACCCTTTTCCCGTCCCAGTTTTAAGCCAAAAGGCGACCCCTTTGCGTGCTTTTCCACGACTTGTTGTTCAAGGGAGAGGGAGAGGAGGCAGCAAGCTTGCGCAATCGCAGAACCACTTGTCGATTGGTCCCTTGTCGATTTCCTCTTTTTTTTCTTCATTCACAGGCCGGATTATCTTCTTGTTCTGACGATTTCACTCTGTCTCCAAGTATCCCAGGTAGTTCTGTCTGCGAGGGGGGGTCGCTAGCGAAGGGGGGAAGGAAAGGGATCAGCTTTGGTGGCGGCGGCGGGCGGCGATGGCGGCGGCGGTGGCGATGCGGAGCGGCAGCGGCAGCGACGGCGGCTGGTACGACAAGGCCGGGGTGGACTCCGGCAAGTACGTGCGGTACACGCCGGAGCAGGTGGAGGCACTGGAGCGGGTGTACGCCGAGTGCCCCAAGCCCAGCTCCTCCCGCAGGCAGCAGCTGCTGCGCGAGTGCCCCATCCTGGCCAACATCGAGCCCAAGCAGATCAAAGTCTGGTTTCAGAACCGCAGGTGGGCATGCAGCATACTCTTGCCCTCTGTAGCTGTCTACTTTTTTTTTTCTGTAGCTAAGAACATATCGCCAGAAATTCTTATGTTCAATGCCTCTATTGCTATTGTGAGGATATGAGATAAAAGTTACTTGTTAGGAGTTTTCCAGTTCTGTGATAGAGCAGAGCTTAGTAGCTTACTTGTTGGGGGGTGAAAATTGCAGGTGCCGAGATAAGCAGAGGAAGGAGACTTCCAGGCTTCAGGCAGTGAATAGAAAATTGACGGCCATGAATAAGCTTCTCATGGAAGAAAATGAGCGTCTCCAGAAGCAGGTCTCCCAGCTGGTTCATGAGAATGCATACATGAAGCAGCAGCTTCAGAATGTAAGTTTTGGTGCTGTTGAATGTTGATCTCAAACCATGCTGGATGAAAGATTAGTGCCAGACTGTGGTTACCTCTTTTTTGTCCGCTCATACCATGTGCTCACCGTTTGCAGCCTTCATTGGCCAATGATACAAGTTGTGAATCAAATGTGACCACTCCTCAGAACCCTATAAGAGATGCAAGCAACCCATCTGGGTTAGTAAAAATTTGTAGAGATTTTATTGTTTTCACAATCGGAACGGGTTGCCCTCTAGGGATTTGCCGTACCTTTTCTTGATGAACTGGTTATATGATTTTTGTCCAGAGTCCTTACAATTGCTGAGGAGACACTGGCAGAGTTCCTCTCCAAGGCTACAGGGACTGCTGTTGATTGGGTGCCGATGCCTGGGATGAAGGTTAATTACCAATTTCTCAGATTCTCATTCGGTACCTGCTTTAAATAATAACTGTATCCAAACGTTCTTATGCTTGTTCTCCTTTATTTGATAAGCCTGGTCCGGATTCGTTTGGTATTGTGGCCGTTTCACATGGTTGTCGTGGTGTCGCTGCCCGAGCCTGTGGTTTGGTGAACCTAGAACCAACAAAGGTAATTGCATGTCAGTACTTCATTATTTTCTTGTTAATTGTACTAGAATGCCTGTTGTTTTCTTCCTAGAAAATAAAACGTTTAAGCATCTTCATCTGCAAATAACTATGCTGTTTACATGGTGATATACTTTCAAGTTTCAACAAAAAGGAAGGCCTTGAAAGTACCAGTCACGACTCGCAAGCACAGTTAGCTGTGCACACTTAAACGCACTTCAATAGAACAAAGAGATGCCATGCTTTATGCCTTACTGGCTGAATATTTAAGGTGTTCCACATCCAGATATTCTTAGCAAAATTTCATTCTCTTCATGCATATTGTTCCATGTGGAACATAAATCCTCATGTGTATTTGTTTAACTTCAATCTTTTCTAGAAAGCTGGAACACTTTGTTTTCAGCAAATTTTCTGGAGATTCTAATAGTGTGCTATGCAGATTGTGGAGATCTTGAAAGACCGCCCATCTTGGTTCTGTGATTGTCGAAGTCTTGAAGTCTTCACAGTGATTCCAGCTGGAAATGGTGGCACTATTGAACTTGTATACATGCAGGTGAGTATTACACTAGTGATCACTCTTTTTCTTGAACAATAATAGTATTTCATCATCAGTTTTTGCCATAGGCATTTCCTATTTATTATTATTCTCTGTTTCTGCTTTCAGATGTATGCTCCTACTACTTTGGTTCCTGCACGAGATTTTTGGACACTAAGGTACACCACCACAATGGAGGATGGCAGCCTTGTGGTGCGTCTGAACTTGAGCATCTTCGTTTTCACTTTACTTTGCATATATTGTAATTTAGCACAAGTGGTTCCTTTTTTCTAAGTCGATGTATCTTGCAGGTTTGTGAGAGATCTTTGAGTGGTTCTGGAGGTGGTCCAAGTACAGCTTCCGCACAGCAATTTGTAAGAGCAGAGATGCTTCCTAGCGGCTATCTAGTACGCCCATGCGAGGGTGGGGGCTCAATTGTGCATATTGTGGACCATCTGGACCTTGAGGTCTGATATTCAAGTTTTGCGGCTAGTCAGATGTGAAATTTCGTGCATTGACGACCCTTGTCATTTTTTTTATTAATTTACATCAATTCCATCTCACAGGCTTGGAGTGTCCCTGAAGTGCTTCGGCCACTCTATGAGTCATCTAGAGTAGTTGCTCAGAAAATGACTACTGCAGTAAGTTCTTGCAACATTTTCTGATCCGCTTTTTTCCCTGGACATTTCAATAATAAATCTCTTGTTGTATGTGTAGAAATGCCCACCTTTCACATGTGATTGGACATTTACCCAAGACTAACTTGTTTCAAAAATTAGAATTGTGTAGTTCAATGCCTGTTTAGCAAAATTTGTTGTGATAATACATTGTTTAAAGTTTAAACATTGCTAATCCTAGATGTGAGAAGTGTTGACATATCACTAAGTTCTTTGTTTTCCTGAAGGTCTGCAGTTTTAAAGAGGATTATTAATTTTTGTGTCAGATTGTTAATTTCATTACATTTTTGAGGGGCTATCTAACCTTTTAGAACTAAAGGATGCTTCAGTGCTTTGAGTTTTCTTTGATATATACTGTGATTATAACTCTCTTCATTTTAGACTGCTGAAATGATATTTACCTTCCCCATCATGTACTGACTATTCTTACCATTAAGGCACTACGGCACATCAGACAAATTGCTCAAGAAACAAGCGGGGAGGTTGTATATGCTTTGGGGAGGCAACCTGCTGTTTTACGGACATTTAGTCAGAGGCTGAGTAGGTATGTCCTGTATATATATACTTATTTTGGTTCTACAGTTTATTTGGGATATTATTTTTATTCTAATAACATTGCTTTGCCCATTTAGAGGCTTTAATGATGCTATAGGTGGTTTCAATGATGATGGTTGGTCTGTCATGGGTGGTGATGGCATTGAAGACGTGATCATTGCTTGCAATACAAAGAAGGTTAGGAACAATAGCACTCTGGCCAATGCTTTTGCAACTCCTGGAGGTGTTATATGTGCTAAGGCATCCATGCTACTGCAGGTGAGGGTTTCATATAAATTAGTTTTCTTTTGATGCAGGCTGTGTGCTTTTCTAAGTCTATTATTAAATCAATGCCTAAGATGGGAATTTGCTTACTTTCTCTTAACTCTTAACTGTAGCTTTTTTCAAGAACTTACTTTTTATTTTGCTTGGCATCCTAGAGTGTCCCACCAGCAGTTCTGGTTCGATTTCTGAGGGAACATCGTTCTGAATGGGCAGATTATAACTTTGATGCATATTCAGCTTCATCTCTGAAGACAAGTTCATGTTCACTTCCTGGGTTGCGGCCTATGAGATTTTCTGGGAGCCAGATCATCATGCCACTTGCTCACACAGTGGAGAATGAGGAGGTATGCTAACAGGTTTTTCCATTTCATGATTTGCTAAGTGTCATTATCATGACTATTTTAGATATTTAGCGTTTTTTTTCTCATTTCTATAGATTATCCTTGCTTGTGTTCTTACTTATCTAGTTTCCTGTCATTATCCCTTTGATAGATGATTTCAGAGTAGCCTTATGTTGTTATTAACTTATTATTGTCCCTTTAGTAGTTAGTTTTTGTTGTTGTTGGTGGTGGTGGGGGGGGGGTCAATTTGTCTGTTGTTGACAAATGAACTTTATATATGTCTATATCATCTGGAGGAAACAACAAACAATTTGCATTTTGCATTTATGCAAGATAAGATTGATTGATTTTGATTTGCATGTTAGCTTGTTGATAACTTCTATTGGGGTGCAGATTCTAGAAGTTGTCCGTCTTGAAGGACAAGCACTTACACATGATGATGGTCTTCTGTCAAGAGATATTCACCTGCTTCAGGTAATAATTCTCTTCTCCAGTGGCTTTCTGGTTTTCAAAATTATTACCTATCCACAGTAAAAAAAGCAAAATATCCTAACAAGATTCTAACTGAACAGGATACAAGGAATTTCTAATGATTCTCTCAATTTGTTTTATCTTTCAGCTTTGTACTGGAATAGACGAGAAATCAATGGGATCCTGCTTCCAGCTTGTCTTTGCACCAATTGATGAGCTCTTCCCTGATGACGCTCCGTTAATATCTTCAGGCTTTCGTGTTATACCCCTGGACATGAAAACAGTTGAGTTTTTTTACTAATTTTATTTATTCTAAGAAATTTTAGGATGCCAGATTTCCTTTCATTTTCATGCGTTAGCCTCTTTTCCCCCTTTTAACTGCATTGTAGTTCCTGTGTTGTCTGGATAATTCGTGAAGTTAACATGCATTTTAACTCCTGTGTAACACATACACTTCTTAATAGTTAAGGGTTAACAGCCTTTTAACTCCTATTAGGATGGAAAATCAATTGGTCTGAATATCTTGTTTCTACCTTGTTACTTCTATCTGGTTTCATTTTCAACAGCTAGGATTTTAATCATCAACATCTTCTACAGGATGGCGCACCTACTGGTAGAACATTAGATTTGGCTTCTAGCCTTGAAGTCGGTTCAACTGCACAACCTGCAGGGCATGCATCTCTGGATGATTGTAATCTACGATCAGTGCTGACAATTGCCTTTCAGTTCCCGTATGAAATCCATCTCCAAGATAGTGTTGCAACTATGGCTCGGCAGTATGTCCGCAGTATTGTTTCATCAGTGCAGAGAGTATCGATGGCAATTTCTCCTTCTCAGTCTGGCTTGAATGCTGGGCAGAAGATAATTTCAGGCTTCCCTGAAGCCGCCACACTTGCTCGTTGGATTTGCCAAAGCTACCAGTAAGTACATATTAAATTTCCATTCTATCTTATAAATGCCTTTGGATGTCAGTAGGTAGGTGCTACATTATTGCTTATGTTATTTGACTTATTTCTTCAGAAGAGAATAGACTAGTACCTGTCCGAAACTAAACATATACAAAATATTGAATTATATTCAAGCCAATAAGAATTCATGATTTTTGCAGATTCCATTTGGGAGTGGAGTTACTTAGGCAGGTTGATGATGCTCGGGAATCACTATTAAAAATGCTCTGGGATTATGAAGACGCTATTTTGTGTTGTTCTTTCAAGGTAGTTTTTTCTTGTTCCTTTCAAAATGTCCAAGTCATACATTGTGTCGTTTGTACATAGCATGCACTTCAATTTGCAGGCAGTTTGTTCCCTAGTTGGCATTTGGTTACAGAAATTCATGTTTGTCAAAGCTAGTTGTCCTTTCTGATGGAATGTGCACAGTGATTCTACTTTTTTTTTCCTGGAAAGACTGGTTACTTTTGATTTAGGACAAAATAAGCATGTCTTTGTTTGCCTCACATATTTGCACCGTATATTCTCAGGAAAAACCCGTATTTACTTTTGCCAACGAGATGGGACTTAACATGCTAGAAACATCGCTCATCGCTCTTCAAGACCTATCATTGGACAAGATATTTGATGAAGCTGGTACGAAGGCACTATACTCAGAGATCCCAAAATTGATGGAACAGGTACAACAACTACTGCTTTCAATCCTGGAATAAAAATTCCTAATCTTTTGCATGTAACAGCATTGCTGTTTTACTCATCAGTCTGTTCTAATTGCTACTAACATAAACGTCAGATATGAACTTACTAGTATACTACAATTAACCTGGGACTTTGCATTTCAACCATAGCCACGTATGGTTCAAGGAATCACATTAGTGTAAAGAACTAATCAAACAATTCATCTTGTCAGGGCTATGTTTACCTGCCGGCTGGAATGTGCTTGTCAGGGATGGGCCGCCACGTCTCGTTCGAGCAAGCTGTGGCGTGGAAAGTACTCGGGGAGGACAGCAACGTGCACTGCTTGGCCTTCTGCTTCGTCAACTGGTCCTTCGTGTGATCCAAATGCATGCCCGTTGTGAGCGCAATTTTTGCAATCTATGTAGAAGTGAGGACAATAACCATCAGTCAGCTCAGATGTTAGCTAATGCTAGTTATAGATTCGAAAGCTAATGCTGCTGGTGCTGCTGCCTAGGGTAAATTTGCTCTTGTTTCCACTAGTTTATTCAGGCGAGGAACTGGCCGCCGCTGTCCGTCGAAGTTGGGGGGATTCCTAACCTTGGATCTCGAACTGATACCGCCATGTTTGATGATGAATCTCCTAGCGGCAAATCTCTCCCCCTTCGCCGTTGATTATTTATACCTAGCAGCCCTTGTATCTGTGTTCCCGAATGCGGCGTGATCTCTGCCGCGGGCGTTCATCGCGAGGCGGGGGAACAGGAGCATCCGCGATTCCGCAGCGGGAGCGGCGGTGGATCGAACTGCCATAGGCGAGAGCGACGCTCGCCGGTGGGCGGCTACTTCGCTCCCCATCTCTCGCAGCAGCGAGGTCGAGACGGCGGTGGCGTTGCTGCCGACGATCCGAGCAGAGCAAGCCGCGCGCGAGGCGGAGGGGAAGGCTACGGAGCGCGGCGGGATTTGATCGGGGTGGAGAACGAGGCAAGGTAGCCCAGGTTGAGTGGGCTGCGAGACCGCGCGGCCTGGAGAGGGGAGAGAGAAGCCCCCATGGAGAATTGAGATGGCAGCAAAAGTATTATTTCTTAGGTCCGTTTGGATCATGGATACCGAAAGAATTGAAAATCGAAATCTAATATTTATGTTTGAGTATTTCATGGAATTAAAATCTAACAACTAATTTCTAAAATTGTTTGGGCAATCAATTCATCTCAAACACAAAATAGATGTGTTGGGGGGAAATATCCTATCTTCGGGGTTATTTCCGTAACAGCACAAAAGCAGATAATGGATTTGAAGGTTTCCAGACGTTCATCTTCGAAGATACCCTGAGTCAAGCTCGAAGTACGAAGATAGGCATTGGTTCGGAGTACATCTTCGAACTAAGGCTTTTTGAGATCTTTATTGCCAGCTAAGATGGAAGATTTATCTTTTATATTATTAGATTAATCTTTTACCATTTTAGCCCTATCAAGGGTACCGAATAGTTTTCACTATGTCGGTTGTAATAGAGGGGTAAATAGGTCTTTTCCTTAATATTTGGGCCTATAAATACCCCCCATTTCACCCTGTAATAGGGAAGGAATACAAGTTATTCAATACTCACATTTGAACCATTCTAAGTTATTATCCTTTCGGAGACTTAGAACAGTTCACTTCGCAAACACTCTGTTTGTTAGTTTCTAATCTACAGAAACCTGTTAGCGTAATCTTTTACGCCAACAGTTGGCGCCGTCCGTGGGGCACCTAGTTCGAAAAACTTTGTTCTCTATCAACTTCCTACATCATGCCTCCTAAGCGGAGCGCACCTCGTAACCCTGTTCGGAGGTCTTCTCGGATCTCCGGAGAGACCTCGTCCGACACGGTCGAAGTCGGAGGGCCTTCGACTTTCCCTCCACCTCAAACTCCGGAAGGAGTTTCCATCCCTCGAACATACGGAGCTTCTCCGCCAAATCCTTCCATACTTCGACCACCTGGAATCCTTCTTCCACCTTCCATCCCACTTCGAACTGATCCTACTAGTTCTCAAGACCCGGAAGATCCTTCCGGAGGAGATGAAGACAATCTTGGAGATATGGCCACTCAAATGGCCAACCTTCAAGCTGAAGTAGCAAGGTGGCGACAAGAAGCCGCGAACAGGCTTCGCTCTCAAGCCATCCCAGCTATCCCAGAAGTGCCCGAAGATGACGAACCCGATTATCCCGAAGCCCCGGAGAACGCCTCTTTCGATAATGAATCTCCGCTGCATCCTGAGCTACAGAAAGTTTGCTTTGATCCGAAGTTCAAGACTTCGAAGCTCTGTAAGTATGCTGGAGATGAAGATCCCGGAGAGTTTGTTCGTTCTTATGCCCTAGCAATCGAAGCTAGCGGAGGAGTTCGAGACACCATGGCAAAGTGCTTCCCCTTATCTCTTCAAGGAGTGGCATTAAGATGGTTCTGGTCCTTGAAGCCAGGATCAATTAATTCATGGGGACAGCTGAAGAAGAAGTTTGTAAGCAATTTTCAAGGCACCTTCGTGCCTCCCATGTCAACAGGAAGCCTTTTCCAGGTGAAACAGCTCCCCGGAGAGACATTGAGGCAATATTTCAAGCGCTTCGCTCATACGAAGTTGCAGATCCGGGGGTTGTCTGCATCTTCGGTAGTTGATGCAGCTCGGGAAGGCGTCACTCATCAAGGCCTCCTGGATAAGCTTCATCGGAAAAGCATCTCCTCGGTCTCTCAGTTGATGTCATACTTCGAGGAGTATGCGAGGTCAGAAGAAGGTTGGCTTCGAAGAACTGCAGCTACTTCATCCATATTGCAAGAAGTTAAAGTAGAAGTAAAAACTTCGGCACAGCCGCAAGAACCAGTCTTCGAAGTTCAACATGATTAGAGAAGAGGGCAAAAGCATCCTCGTTCTGAAGTCTTGAATATTGCACCCCCACAAAAGTTTATACAGAGAGCTCCACAGTCTTCGGGGAACAAGGGCAGCGGCTGGAGGCCGCCAGGGAAAACGGCTGGCAAAGGCCAGACCCTTTTCTGCTGCATCCATGGTGAAAATCGAAGCCATGCAACTGATACTTGCAAGGCTATACTTACTCTAAGAGGAGAGTATCTAGAAAGAACTTCGGGTCGAGGTACTACCGACCGAGTTCCAGCTGCAGCGCGCCCAGAGTCGGTTCAGGCTGTGGCGCGGATAGAAAACTTTGATGCCGCAAGACACCCTCCAGTGGCCAATGTTATGCCACCTCCGAAGCAAGAGGAAGGGCAAGACCGAGGGAAAAGAGTAGTCCTCCCCATCTCCGGAGGAGGTACCCTCAGAAGCATGTCAAAGAGACAACGAAGAGACTACGTCAGGGAAGTAGGCCATATTGGGACTTCGTCGTCTGCAGCTGCAATGCCGGAGTGGTCTCATGTACCAATATCCTTTTCTGCGGAGGATGCAGCTGGCATTAAGTTCCCGCATGCAGACCCACTTGTTATCACTGCTGATATTGCGGGCACTGAAGTTCGAAGGGTGTTGATTGACGGAGGTAGTTCGGCAGACATCATTTTTGTTCAAGCCTTCGATCAATTGTGCATTTCTAGAAAGCACCTCCTTCCAGCGGCTCGTCCTTTGCAAGGTTTCGCAGGACCTCCGCTTGATGCACTTGGCCAAATAGGCCTAGAAGTTACCTTCGGGGAAGGTTTGTTGGCCCGAACTGAGGAAGTAATCTTCGATGTTATAGATGCCCCGTATGCTTACAACGTCATCTTCGGAAGAGGCATGCTAAACCAGTTCGGAGCTGTGGCGCATCACAATTATTTGTGCATGAAGATGCCCACACAAGCAGGAGTTCTTACTGTCTTCGGAGATCAAGCTATTGCTCGGCGAGCGGAATATGGTCATGGTCCCCCTCTTGATCCAAGACAAGTAAACAATGTACAAGACAATGAAGAAATTTTTTCAACCCCTTCCGAAGCTTCAAAGAAATCCTTTCCGAGACCAAGTCCTGAAGGAGAGATTGCAGCGAAGGTCATTGTTAAAGATGGTAAAGAGTATACATTTCAATTTGGTAAAGATTTACCTCCAGAAGTTGCAACCTCCTTGGAAAAGGTGGTGGAAGAGAATTTGGATGTCTTCGCTTGGTCTGACGAAGATATCACCGGAGTTGATCGGGATATCATTGAACATAGTTTACTTGTAAACCCGAAGGCCCGCCCCGTTCGACAAGAACTCCGGAAAATGTCTGCAGAAAGAGCTGCTCTAGCGAAAGACGAAGTTGAGAAATTGTTGAAGGCTGGGATTATCAGAGAAGTGGCTCACACAGAATGGCTAGCCAACCCAGTCTTCGTCAGAAAGAAGTCTTCCGGAAAGTGGCGCATGTGCATTGATTTCACATCCTTGAATAAAGCATGCCCTCGTGACCCCTACCCCATGCCTCGAATTGATCAATTGGTCGACTCCACCGCAGGTTCAGAGTTATTAAGCTTCCTTGACGCGTATTTTGGTTATCATCAAATATGGTTGAAGCGCGAAGATGAGATCAAGACAAGCTTTGTAACTCCTTCGGGAGTCTTTTGTTATGTAAGAATGCCCTTTGGCTTAAGAAATGCTGGGGCTACTTTTTCGAGGTTAGTTGCTAAGGTTTTAGGTCATCAATTAGGTCGCAATGTGGAGGCCTATATGGATGATATTGTAATAAAGAGTGCTTTAAAGCACCAACATAGCCTAGACTTAGCAGAAACATTCAATAGCCTTCGGGCATGTGGGATCCGTCTTAACCCCGAAAAATGTATCTTCGGAGCTAAGGCTGGAAAGTTGTTAGGGTATTTAGTTTCAAGCAGGGGAATTGAATCTAGCCCTACTCAAATATCTGCGCTACAAAAGATGGCTCCTCCGGAAAATTTAAAGCAAGTGCAAAAGCTGACTGGGCGTCTGGCAGCACTTAGCAGGTTTTTATCAAGGTCTGCGGAGAGAATCTTACCTATATTTAAAGCATTGAAAGGGTCCGAAGATTTTGCATGGACACCGGAGTGTCAGAAAAGCTTCGAAGATATTAAAGAGTATCTCAGTAATCTTGCTACACTCACGGTGCCTACTGCGGACGAAACCCTACTCCTCTACCTTGCAGCTACAGGCTCTGATGTCAGTGCAGTCCTTGTCAGAGAAGTGGATTTCAATGGGAAGTTGGTCCAAAATCCTGTTTATTTTGTATCCAAAGCATTATCAGGAGCGAAGACAAGATACTCCGAACTCGAGAAGTTCGTTTATGCTTTGATAATGGCTTCGAGGAAATTAAGACATTATTTTTTGGCACACAATGTAATTGTACCAACTTCGTATCCTTTGGGAGATATGCTTCGAAGTAAGGATTCCACTGGAAGGATTGGGAAGTGGGCAGTTGAGCTAGCACCCTTTGGCATATCTTTTCTGGCAAGGACAACAATCAAATCGCAAGTTTTAGCAGATTTTGTAGCAGAATGGACTCCACCTGCAAATTTGGTTCCGGAGAAGTCAAGTGACGGAGTTTGGACTGTTTACTCCGATGGGGCTTTCCAAGCATCCGGAGCAGGCATCGGAGCAGTATTAATTTCGCCTTCAGGGCAAAGAGCAATGTACTCCGCAAGACTCAACTTTAAGTCTACCAATAATATAGCGGAGTACGAAGGGATTTTATTGGGACTCCGAAAAGCACGTGCTCTAGGGGCTACAAGAATTATTATAAAGACAGATTCTCAGATAGTAGCAGGGCACGTAGATAAAAGTTTCCAGGTTCGGCATCCACAGCTTGCAAAGTATTTAGAAGAAATCCGTAAAATCGAAGCACACTTCAAGGGTATTTCCATTCGGAGTATACCAAGAGCAGAAAATGTGCAAGCAGACATCTTAGCAAAAGCTGTAGCCGGAGCTGTGGATGTACCAGAAGAAGCTTTCTATGAGGAGCTCAGTATACCTTCGGTCCCACAAATTCCCTCTGCAGAGATTCTTTGCATTCCTAGTGCAGATTGGAAAAATTCGATCGTGGAACTTTTACAGGGAGGAACAAATTTGCCCGAAGAGCCACAACTGTCAAGATTGAAGCTTAGAGCTAGAAATTATCAAGTAATCAATGGTATTTTATACAAGGCTGGAGTATGTTCCCCTCTACTCCGATGTATATCTCAAGCCGAAGGTCAAGAAATTCTTCGAGAAATTCATGAAGGCCTTTGCGGTAGTCATTTAGCCCCTCGAGCTTTGGCAGGAAAAACACTTCGCCAAGGGCTTTATTGGCCTACAATAAAAGCTGATGCGGAGAGCTTAGTCCGCACTTGTCAAGGATGCCAGTGGATGGGTCGACGAAGTCATCGCCCACCAACAGCTCTTCAGGTCATTGCTCCGGTATGGCCTATGGCCAGATGGGGTATGGATTTAATCGGTCCCTTTCCAGTAGCCAAGGGAAATCTGAAGTTCGCAGTACTAGCTATTGAATATTTTTCTAAGTGGGTGGAAGCAGAGCCCTTGATAGCTATCACTTCGAACAATGTACAGAAATTCTTTTGGAAGAATATCATTTGCCGGTTCGGAGTGCCTAGACAACTGACAGTTGATAATGGAACACAGTTCGATGCAGAACCTTTCAGAAAGTTTTGCGAAGATCTAGGCATTCAGTTATGTTTTGCTGCAGTGAGGCATCCTCAGTCTAATGGAGCCGTAGAACGAGCCAATGGAAATATTTTGTCAGGGCTAAATCAAAGGATAGTAGGATTAGCAAAGGGACTGTGGATCGAAGAGCTTCCGAAGATTTTGTGGTCCATTCGGACTACGCAAACAAGGTCCACAGGTTTTACTCCATTCAGACTACTATTCGGAGATGAAGCTATGACTCCAACGGAGCTCAAAGGAGGATCATTTCGCAGCACCGAACCGGAGATTGAAGAAGAAAGACAAGCTTCGCTAGATTTATCAGAAGAAACAAGACTTCGAGCTGTGGCAAACTTATCAAAGTATCATCAGCAGACGAAGGCTTGGTTTGACCCGAAGGTTAAACTCAATGAACTAAGACCGGGCCATCTGGTTCTACGAAGCATTATAGCGCCAGGGAAGTTAGGAAATAAATGGGAAGGTCCATACCTAATTGTTCGTTCAGGACGCCCTGGCTCTTTTAAGTTAGCTAATTTAGAAGGTGAAGAGTTAGCACATACTTGGCTTGCGGAGCACCTAAAGCGATACTTCGCATAAGGGCTCCTTGTAATTCGCTTGTAATCATCTTCTAAATTAATAAAGCATATGGTCCAGATAATGCCTTCCCCTCATAGACTTCCAGCTTCCGAGTGGACGCATTGGAACCGCGGGGTTGACCGAGAGGGAAGTGTCATGAAGCTGAATCATATTTTCGAACTTCGAACCATTGGTTCGAAGCCTCCGACGTGGGGGCTGACATAATCCGGAGTCCAAGCCACCGGCTTGTAGGCATCCGTAAAAGAGCCCAAAACCACATCATGCGGAGTCCAAGCCATTGGTTGGTATACTTCCGCAAAAAGAGCCGAAGGTGGCCAAAACATGCGAAGTCCAAGCCATTGGCTGGTAGACTTCCGCAAAAAGAGCCGAAGGTGGCCAAAACATGCGAAGTCCAAGCCATTGGCTGGTAGACTTCCACAAAAAGAGCCGAAGGTGGCCAAAATATACGGAGTCCAAGCCATTGGCTGGTAGACTTTTGTAAAAAGAGTCCAAAAAAACCATTGCAAACTCCGAACCATTGGTTCGACAGAGATCGCAAAAATGAGCCGAAGGTGGCTAAAGCAAAACAGAGTTTGAGCCATGAGCTTCGAATTTCTGTTAACATAGTCCAAAGTGACAAATTATCTAAGATACTAAAGTATCTTGAAAGTTATCTCAAGTGATTTCTTTCAAAAAACAAGGGTACTAAGTTGCCATTCTTCCGACTATAAATAGTCGAAGACATTTTATAAGATTTTTAAAAAATATTTAAATTGCAAAGGGGCTACGAACCCCCAAAAAAATTGTACTCCGAAGTTTATTCTTTGCGCATAACCATCTTTGAATACAGTTCGAAGATGCTTATACCCAAAGAGGGGCTAGTAAATATGGAGACAATTTTAAATCGGTATTCATTATTCAAACGAATGTGTTTACAGATTACATCATGAAAAATTGGTATCTATACCAAGAAGTAATCGAAGACCTCTTCGGTATCTAGAGCTAGGGTTGGAACGACTAGTTCCAGCGCCGGGAGTTCTAACAACTTTGCGTTTAACTCTCTTGCCCCCCTTCGAAGCTCTAAAATCCTTCTGTTCTTGTTGAAGCTCGGCCCAAGTTCGAAGCCGTTCGGGGCTCCTTTCCCAGCTTCCAAGTTCTTCAGGTTTTTTACTTCGGACTTCATCTTCGTCTTCAGACCATATAACGTCTTCAGAAGACGAAGTGTTCAAGTTAACCTATTTTTCTTCCTCTTTAATATAAGACAGTATATCTTTGATTACTTCGGGCGCAATTGCACCGGAGCTATCTCGAGGAATTAAAAATCGAGGACGTTTATAAGCTTTTAGAAGATCGAAGGTGGTCCATAATGAGCGAAGTTCGTCGTTAAGGTCTAACACTTCAATATCTTCCGTATGAGACAAAGCCTAAAAATATGATAAACAAATTTTCATTGATAAATGTTCATAAGCATAAAGCTTTACATAGCCAAAAATCCTAAGGTATTTCTAAACCTGCGGGTTCGGAGGAGGCTGACTGCTTGAAGCTTGGGTCCGAACTTGCTTCTGGCGTTGACCTTCGTCAATCCAAGCCTTGATCGCAGAACGACCTTCGGCTCTCCATGAAGTTTGGAAGGCTCGCCAGGCAGCAGCCACACCTTCGGAAGGAGTTAACAGTCGCTCGTCATCAAAGGTAATTGGGCCCCCTCCTGCGTCCGGAGTTATCGATAGGCCCAAATCTTCGTAGTAGCGAAGTAGGCCGACAACAGCCACTTGTCCGGAGAGTTCTCCGTATCTAATGCCCGCTGTCTTCATCTGCTTTGCCACTCCTTGGATCCTTTTCAACCGGCGCAGAAGAGTGATGTTATCATCAGAAGGAAGTGTCCCAGTAGTATCGAAGTACTCCAGGACACCTAACAGCTGATTCATAACTTCCACAACCACCTTCTCAGACTTAAGCTTATCTTCGTTCAGCGCGTCCTTCGTCGATGTTACTTCTCCCAGAACCCCAGAAAGTCTAGCATTTTCAGTGGTCAAAATATTCTTTTGGTTCAACAGCTGACTAGCTTCCTCTTGGAGTCTGACAAGTTCGGTCCCCGCAGTAGCGTGCTCCGCCCGCAACTTTTCAACTTCTGCTCTAAGCACAATTCTTTCTGCTTCGAGCTCTTTATTCGCAGCCTCCAAACCTTGTCTGGCCCTTCGCTCTGTTGACACTATATTGTCCATCTGAGCCACTCGGCTTTCGGAGATGCTAAGATTCCTTTGAAGGACATTATTTTCCTCCCGAAGACGAGCGATCTCTTCATCATTACATATATTCGCAGCTCGGGCCAAGACAGTTTGCTGCAAAAATAAAAAATTAAGGTAAATATTTATTCGTAGATGAATTCTATGTTATTTCGCAAGTGCTTCGTACCTGGTAGGCTGCACGTTCTATAGCGGCATTAAGCTCCGTCCTGTCCGCTTTGCTCAGAATGGCCACTAAGTTGGTCTCCCCTATGTCACGGCTAGCTCGATCCAAAGGTTCGAGCAAAGTCCGAAGACCAGTTGTTTGCCCTAAGAAAGGAGCTAGCAGGGGGAGCATACTTATTGCCTGTTGGTCATCTTCGTCCAGCGAAGGACCGGAGCGTTGGCCTGTGGTCTTCGGAGCCCCTGGAGACTGGCCCTCCTCGGAAGATTGGCTCTCGTCTGTTGAATCCGACGGAGTTGATCCGGAACTCGCAGCAGAAAGGGGTTCTATATTCCTTTTGCCTCTTCAAGGTCCCATTTGAATAACTCTCTGGGTTGGCTCCGAAGTCGTCGAAGGTCCAGGAATTATTTCTTCCTATCGGACTTCTTCCACAGGAGTGGACTCTGTAAAAAAATATAAAGTATTATACATTGTATAAATACACAAAATAAACATGAAAGAGTTATTCGAAGTCTACCTTCGATATTTTGCAAAGGAGTAATCATCGGACTGTTCGGCGGATCGAAGGCGAGATCTTCGTCCGAATCAGCCGTTAAGTCTTCGACTACAGGAGCATCGTCCTGAGCAGTCCTTGTTGCCTCTTCAGGAATCGAAGCCATAGTGACTTCGACCCCACCTTCATTCACAGGAACTTCGTCCTGAGATATATCTTCCTGAACTGCCGAAATCCTTGGTTGATCAAGATTATCTCGGGACTCCAGCACGTTCGCAGGTACTTCGACTTGTGCAGTCTTTTGAGTTTCATCTTCGTCTATCAGACGCACAAGCAACCTCCCTTCATCCTCTTGGGAGTCAGAGACTGAAGCCCTTGAGCTTGAAGGTGCAGGATTCGAAGGTGCAAGATTTTTTGGCTTCCGAGCCACCTTCTTCACCGAAGTTTTAGCAGAGCTCGAAGTCCCAGCTTCGGCTTTCCTCTTTTTGGGTCCTTTCTCCGAAGGCACCCAATCCATCAAAGGGGGGGGAGTGATTTCCAGCATTCCCCATACTCTGTTAAATCTCTCCCAACTCCCGACCAACTTGATTCTCCATTCTTTTTCGGTCGGAGTTGGAGCGCCCAAAATCTTCTCCGAAGCCCTTACGATTTGCTCCGAAGTAATAGGGGCTGAAGAAGCTAAAAAATGAATCAAGTTAGTTTTTTCTTCAAATGAATATGCATAATACATGTTGTCTTCGAAGTTACCTGCAGGGCTCGAAGTTGAAGTGATCTTTCGGAGACCGCCTTCCGAATCCTCTTCGAAGATGATAGGCCAGTTGGCCATAAGCGGAGAGATTTGTAACCCAAGGAATTCTTCGGCTAAGTCTCGCATGCTCAACCTCCGACTAATCTTCTGAAGTAGGCTGAGGCGAGCTTCGAGCTGACCTTGGTCTGGTTACACTAAGGCTTCCTTCCGGAATTAGATTTCTTTCAGAGGTCCGGCCAGAGGGTTGCTCGCCCCAACTTCTACATAAAACCACCTCATGACCCAGTCAGTATACCATCTAGCATTGATGGCCTTAGCAGGAAATTGAAGGGCATATTCGTCCCGAAGCCTAAAGTTGATACTTCCGAAGGCTACTACTACTTTTTCACCTCCGGTGCCTACGAAGGTTTTTGGCTGGCACGAAGCTCTGTGTAACGCAGCGAAGATTTCTGCTCTCCCCTCACAACCTTCGGCTCTTAATGCCCATTCGAAGATAGCCAAACGAGCTACTGCGTTCGGAGACAGTTGAGGAAGGGTGACATGGAATAAATCGAGTACCTCCGCCAAGAAATCCACTGCTGGAAGGCCTAAGCCGGCTTCGAAGAAGGCTTCGAAGACGGCCACTTCTCCAGGCCTTGGCGACGGGATGAGTTCTTTTCCAGGCTTGCGAATCATAACTCTGGTGCTAATCTTCCCTTCTACTGCGATTGCCAGTGATTCCCTCTTACAGGTAGAAGATCCCAGTTGGAAGGATTGGTCCAGGTACTTCGTTGATGGCGGGCAGAGACCTTGATCATCAACATTTTGGGGATTTCTCCCTCCTGCCGCCATGGATGTCGTTGCGGATGTTGGAGGCGCCGTCGCCAACGCCGCAGCCGCTGCTGCTGCAGCCGCTGCTGCTGCAGCCGCCTGCTGCCGAGCCAAGGCCGAAGGGGCTCCAGAACCCTTGGTTTTCGCCATTGTAGTTATTGGATTACTTTGGAGGAAAAGTGGAGGCTAGGGCTCAAAGAACTCAAAGGGCTCAGAAGGTGTATGTTTGCAAGAGAACAGCGGAAAGGTAATCGGGTAAGTTCTAGGCCCTCTATTTATAGCCTAGACTTTACATTTTTACCGTTAGTCCATACCGTTTCGCATTCCTGGCCGTTACTTTTCTCCGAAATTAACGCATTCTACGGTTTTCGTTAGAAGAAGAAAGCTAACGACTATTTCTTCTAAGTCTAAAAGACTTTCGAACTTCCTGAGTCGGTTCTAAGATAGTTCGAAAGTAATTGTCTTAAGACTGATTCGGAGTTTTATATCTTCGTATATTTCGGAGATGAATTAAAATCTGATAACCCCTATACCTGGTTATTTTCTCCTTCCGTATACTGCTTTCCTAACATTACAGGTTAAACGGAGAAGCGTATTCGAGGGGCTACTGTTGGGGGAAAATATCCTATCTTCGGGGTTATTCCCGTAACAGCACAAAAGCAGATAATGGATTCGAAGGTTTCCAGACGTCCATCTTTGAAGATACCCTGAGTCAAGCTCGAAGTACGAAGATAGGCATTGGTTCGGAGTACATCTTCGAACTAAGGCTTTTTGAGATCTTTATTGCCAGCTAAGATGGAAGATTTATCTTTTATATTATTAGATTAATCTTTTACCATTTTAGCCCTATCAAGGGTACCGAATAGTTTCCACTATGTCGGTTGTAATAGAGGGGTAAATAGGTCTTTTCCTTAATATTTGGGCCTATAAATACCCCCCATTTCACCCTGTAATAGGGACGGAATACAAGTTATTCAATACTCACATTCGAACCATTCTAAGTTATTATCCTTTCGGAGACTTAGAACAGTTCACTTCGTAAACACTCTGTTTGTTAGTTTCTAATCTACAGAAACTTGTTAGCGTAATCTTTTACGCCAACAAGATGGTTCATCCATAGTTGTTATGGCGTCGCCATAACGTCGATATGTCGCCGTGGCGGAAAATTGCTATTCGCTACAAGCCTCCATATTGTCGGAGAGCCTGTGGCGGTCGCCACTGACGTGTGGCGCCGCTATGGTGACGTGTGGCGCCCGGCATGGCTATGGCGCCCGACATACGGAAGGGAGAGAGGGGAGAAAGCGAGCAGCACATCGAGGCGAAGCGCAGCGAGGCTGGACGTGGCGCGGCCAGGCCAAGCGTGGCGCGACCAAGCGCGATAGCGGCGCGCGACACAGCCTGGAGCGTCGGTGTGGAAGATGAGGCCTGAGGGAGAAGAGAGGAGGGAGAGGAGAGTACGACGTTGAGAGGAGGTGAGAGAGAGAAGGGGGAGTGGGATTGTGTGGCGGCGGCTGGAGGGAACGGGAGGTGAGAGAGAGAAAGGGAGAGGTTGAGAAAAATTAGGGTTAGGAAATAGGCTGCTTAGATTGGGTTTTAAATGGGCTGGTAGATCAAATTTGTAAAAACAGATTATTAACTTAACTTTCAAATATAATATTATACACACATCGCCGTAACAAATATGGGTTCATCTAAACAAACAAACAAAGCATTATACACAGAACTAGATCAAAACCAGCCTCAGATCCAAAGCAGAAGCACGCGGGGAGAAAAACACATCAGAATAAAAGGGGGAGAAAAGCATTGTACCCTCTAGAAGAATAGAAGAAGAGTCTTCGTTGCTGCTTGAAGACAGCCTCACGAAACAGGGATGGGAGGAGAAGATGGGAGTGATGAGGACGCTCGAGAGCTAGATACCGCACTGCTAGGGTTAGCATTAGGTTGCAGGGCCATGGCTTGGTTTGTTGAGGTCTTTCGATTTTTCTCCCATCTTCAAGTGGACTTGGGCGTGTGCATCTAGTTGAGCATCCCATTGCTATCCCTAATGGTTACTGATCTGATTTATTAATTATCGGTCTAGTTATTGCAAATCTATGAGAAGGTTGAAAATCACGGTAATCGTTTGGGAACCCTGGCCTCAACATGAGCAGTTTATCTCAAATTATCTATATTATCTATATTGAAAAACCTATCTCAATATAATATATTATCGAGTTTATTTTTGTAATAGCTCTTTGTTTTCCTCTACGTATCACTTTGTAACACTGTTTTATTATTAATAACAGCTATTTGTAATCTTTTACCGTTATCATTAAATTATGAATTTTATCTCAAAAGGCAGAGTGCTCGTGGAACAGAGCCAGGGTAGTTTCTTCTCATCCAATAACTGTGACTGCGGTGCTTCTCGCCTGCACTGCAGTCGTAGGCAACGCAGAGCCGCGCAGTGTAGGAGACGGCGAGAGCGGCAATAAATTGTGGCTGTCATGGCATCACTCACAGCACGGTACTCTTCTTCTGAAAGAGTTGCCGGCTGTTATATCAATTGTTAATGTGATATTAGCTTTCGCTTAATGCTGATCCATGTTTATATTAACTTATGTTTAGAAGTTCATCTCATTTCATATTATAAAAGATCGGTTTAGTAGAGAGATAATGAAACGAGACTAAAGTTATGGGTGCGTTCACGGTTTAACAACATGTCTAATGGGTGAATAAACTAACGTGGCATCCCATGAACTTGGGGCCTCCGGTTAGCTGGCCGGCCATGCACCGCGACCTTCCCCGGCCGGCCGCAATTATTAGCTCCGGTTGGCACAGCGAGCGAGACTGAGAACGCATCGCTCGCTCTCGAATTCATTGTTTGCCGGTTAAATGAACCGAGCAGCGGCGAGACGGCGACCTCTGGTCCTCTCCCTACATGAGCACAGTATGTAGTATGTAGCAGCAGGGCTACTCTGTTTACCCATCTCGTCCCAAAAGGCCAATCAACGACACAAGGACGAGAAATTTTCTTCCATTGTTGTGGAAACTTTTTCTTTCTCGGAGATTATGGACCAAACTAAAATTAAACTCTAAAATTCAAATTTAGCTATGGTTTAGATGTCTCGGGTCATGTTTATTTCAAGCTGAGATTATAATAATCTATCTTGTCAATTAAAAGTGAAACAAACAAACGGTTTATTAGGCCAACTTGTTATAATATGTAACCCATTTTATGGTAATCTAATAAACCGATAAATCCAATTTTTTTTAGCTTATTACTTTATAAAACTAAAATATACGTTGAAGTTCGGTGCAAATTAGCTGCTATCATTATATACCTAAATTTCAACACTTCTCCGTCTGAACAATTTATTTTAAGAGTGTTATAATATTTTTCTAGCCAAACATAATAATTTATAATATCAATAATACACGTTACCAAATACTTATTATAATTCCACCTATAAATAAACTTAAAGTAATTTTGAGCTGATTGCCTTAACCTCGAGAAAAAATTGATAATTTAGCACTCTCAAGATGTGCACTTTTATTATGATGCCACTTTTAAGACTGATATGTAGGATCACTTGAGTCAATAACAGTGGATCCGGATAGTAAAATTACAAAATCATTTTTTAAAAGTGGCAAATTCTAGTATCTCTCTAACCTCGAGGAGTTTAGCGGTGGTACAAGCGTACAAGCGGATCAGTGTTACAGCTTACAACGGCCTGTGATATGCGGTGAGTGTGTACGTCTCACACTGCTGCTGTAGCTGCTTGGTTAAACTTGGCCGCATCATCGCTGTGACGCTGTGCGTTGTCTTCTTCAAGTACAGGCGCGCGCGGCGCCGCCCGGCGTTGGCCGGTTGGGTGAGCAGCACGATGTCACACCAGCACTTTTGTCAGCCATGACATGGTCAGGCTGCAGCACCCACCACATGCTCATCATGCATTCCATGCAACGGTTTGTTTTTTCTTTGCTGCCCGTTAGAGAGAGAGAGAGAGAGAGAGAGAGAGAGAGAGAGAGAGAGAGAGAGAGAGAGAGAGAGTGAGAGAGAGAGAGAGTGAGAGAGAGAGACTGAGCAACGAGCAAATGTTTTTGCTTTGGGTGTAGATCGGAGCTGAAGCTTGTAGTGTACTGTTAGTTACTACCAAATTCGAAATCACCGTTAGGCGTCTGGTTTGGATGTGGTCACCAGCTTGCCGAACAGCTGACACTTGATTATTTGATCTAACTGTTCTTGTTGCCAGACAATGATGTGATGTTTGGTTTCAAGGCAAGACAATGACGTGTGGTGTTAATCGCGCAGTTGAAGCAACGCAGGTTAACGGACGATGCTACACAGCGGTAAAAAGTACACAGTACTATTACTTTGGTTTAACATTAATCGAACTGGTTATCGCTATCTGCATGAAAACCTAACACTTAATACTATTATCGATCTAGTTTAATAGTAATCGGCCCGGTTAACCGTGCTGTTTTGTTAGCTCTAAAGCTCCAGCAGTCCCAAATTCGCTCGTGGGAGGTCAGGACTCAGGACCAGCTGCTCTATTTAGTAGTTACTACGACACTAGCGTGCAGCAACGGAACCGGTTTCTCTGCAGTCGGCTCGCCGACTGCAGAGGGCAGTCACCTCTCGCGCACCGTTCGATCTTGATCAGGCGGTGCGAAATCCCCCTTTCTCTCTCCGAAGCCCCCTGCGAAGTAGGTCCCACCAGCGCGAAGCCTCCCTCGCACAGCCGTCCGATTGAGATCGGAGGGCTCCGAGGGGGGACTGCCCTCTGCAGCGAGATCTCATTTGTGCAGCAACCACCTCTCACAAAGTTACTTCCCTTTGATCATTCTCAGCTTCTCGTAACCGCCAATCTTCCCCCATCACATGATTACTAAGAGGTAAGAGGATTGTTGTTTGGCAGATCAGCATAGCAAAGCATGATGATTAAGAGGATTTTGAAGGATTGAGAGCAATAATAATATAGTGATGGCTAAGATGGCCGCCACCAGGGGCGAAGCCAGGATAATTTGTCACTGGGGTCAGGCTAAAATTTATGGTACTAACTTAGGTTGAAAAAATATAATATCATGCATTTTCGTTGGGGTCTTAGCTGGTAAAAAAACATAAATACAATACGCTACGACGAAATCATCGGGGTCGGCTGACCCCGACGCTATAACGTAGATCCGCCCCTGGCCGCCACATGATCCATCATTGGGGGTAAAAGCAGAGACCACCAACTGCATTTCAAGGGAAGTATAACCATCTCCAAACAACGGGCAAACCGCCTACCACTGCATGTCTTTTTTTTTTCTGAACAAAAAGCTAGGTGTCCCCTACGAGAAATGCAGATTGCCCAGCGCCCCTAATCCGAACCCAAGTCAAACAAAACTAGACAGAAAGAAATGTGCACAGGAGGCAGCTAATTACAAAATCTGAGAGATGACAGGCCATTGGAGCGCGCTTTCTGAAGTTACTTGAGCTCAAGGTGCCTGATGATGTCCTCCACTGCTTCAGCATCCAATGGAAGATGATCCTCGGCGTCAACGTTGTCGGCTGCTGCTGCGGCCCTGAACTGGGTTTTTGGAAGAAAGCCTGCTGGTGTATCGGTGCATTGCCCGGCAGCAGAAAATTGAACAACATCCTTGGCAACCGCTTGTGAAGCTTCCTTGACTTGACCTGGAGCCTCAACCTTAACCGGAGGCCTAATCACTGGCGATGGAACTGGCCCCTTACCAATTGGCAGTGATTCCTTCCGGGGCTGGAGTTGTACATCCTTTATCTGAATGGGGATTGCAGGTGGCAGCGATTCCTGGGATTGTACATCCTTCATCTGAATAGGGATAGCAGGTGAAAGAGATCCCTTAAGCAGCTGGTGTTGTGCATCCTTCACTTGAACAGGGATCAAATTCATAGGTGACCCGGATTCCTTTATCTGTTGGTTCTGAACATCCTTTATCTGAACAGGCATCATAGGTTTTGGCCCTTGGACTGGAGCTGAGGGGGTAAAGAGGGGGGGAGCTGGCCTGATGCGAACTGGAGATGCCATCCGAATTGGATGCGGGTGGCTCATGAGAGGAGGAAGCTGTTGTGCCCGTGCTGCACCTGGAGGTGGGAGAGGTGGAGCAGAGAAAACAGGGATAGCAGTCCTGACTGTGACTGGAGGAGCCATGGTATGGCAAGGCATACGGTAATGCCCAACTGGGACATAAGGGGCTGCCTCTGCTGCCGGGAACCTTGACCTTGGATTAGGACTTTCAGCGGGCACAAGCCGGAATGGTGTTTGTGATGCTGCATCAGTTGCTGCAGGTGACTCAGGCCTTGATCTTGAATTGGACTTGGGCCGAAATAGAGGGAGAATCTTTGAGTAGCTGGAGTGGGTGGATTGAGCAAAAGTCGTCTTCCTTTCAGGCTGCATCGGAAACTTCTTAGGGAAAGGTGAAGCATGTGGATTATTGGCCATTGCCATCTTCTCCTTCAGGCGATAGTTGAGAAGAGCTCGAGCAATCCTGATCTGCTCCTGCTCATCATTGCTCTCTGGCTCATTTGATGAATTCGCTTCCTGACGTACCACTGTTCCAAAGAGGAGAAATAATGTAAGGAGATGCCATTATGGAATAGACTAATAGTAATGATACAATTCAAAATAACCACATAACACTGATACTGTAATGAGGTTTATATGGTGTTGGCAAGCAACCATGATCTAATAACTATAACTATTCTCACCAAAACAAAATTAGTTTAGAGTTAACTTATCATTTCCAGTGACAACATCCATAGTTGTATAGTTCTGCATGTCTGCTGCTCTAATCGAAACATCTAATATCATATTACATTTATGGAGCATTGAACAATGAACAGTACATGTCAGAACAATCATCTAGGCAGGTATTCTTCCACACAAACTAAAAAAAAACATAAAGATCACTAGAGCTCTGCTCAACCAGAGGAAGTGAGGAACTCCCTTACAATAAACAAGTGCACCTAGATAGATAAGTTGGAGGG
This sequence comes from Zizania palustris, assembly GCA_019279435.1. Taxonomy (NCBI): domain Eukaryota; kingdom Viridiplantae; phylum Streptophyta; class Magnoliopsida; order Poales; family Poaceae; genus Zizania; species Zizania palustris. The sequence continues at coordinate 13,769,985 of JAAALK010000080.1, forward strand.
AAAGTCAATCATATTCAGATATCCTAAATGACCTAAACCAAAACAGTCACTTTTCAAACCATAGTGAGCATTTCTAATGTAATGCAAAGCTTCCACTCTTTTTGGCAAACACAATAGTTGCAGGAAAAAAGAATAAGATGGAGCAAATTACGAAAGGAACTGGTGACAGTAACACTCACATTGTCTCAGTGAAGACCAGGCTGCAGAGGCAGCATTCTTTTCAGCCTGTTTCTTATTCTTAGCAGGATCACCTGTAAAGGTAATCCCAGCTAGTTCTACTGTGCATGTGAAAACTGGCAGGTGGCCAAGGCCAGATCGCTCTGTTGTATACGAAGGCAATGGTGCTCCAACCCTCTGGGCAACTTCCTGTAGAAGGTTCTTGTAAACCCCTGTTTCATCCTGTTTAAAAGAAACATATCACTGTAAATAATTAACTGACTGGAAAATTTACAGTATAGACAAGGAATGAAAGCTGTGGGTTCTGAATTATATTGCAAGGTCAAAGGAAAATCACAGAAAAATGCAAAAGTTAACAACAGCTCGCAAAATAGTTTATGCTGTCAAGTTTGGCTAGTTAAACTTCCTTTAATACAGTCTTGATTAAAACAAAAGAAATAAAAAAAGACACCAGAATCCAAAAAGATGACTTCTGGATTAAGACATTGCTGAGTGGACCAATACTTCAGATGCAAGGATCATGATTTAGAAGTGGGTTTAAATATGAGAGGGGTTAGTTGGGCAGTCTGTGGAGCAGATCAGAAAGGGGATATCTAGGAAGCCAACCGAGAATGAGACAACTCCAAATTACTTAGGTAGATGGATAAAATGAACCAAGATTGTTTCTTGTACATTTGTTTTGAATAAACTAATACAGAATGCTAATGTCAGCACTTAAAAGATTGAATCAAGTTGACCATAAAGCTCGCTTAGATTAAGGAATCAAAAGATACTTCTTTATTTTTTAACATTGAGTACCATTTATGGACCTTAGAAATAAAATTTCACCACATAAAAAGGAATGCTATAATATCAATGCAGCATACTATATTAGCTCCATGTTAGTTGCAGCCAGTCCGTACACTTTTTTAAAACTTATTAGATACAGAGTCCATATTTGACTTAGTCAATTGATATGCAGTTAACTATTTTTTAGCAATAATAACAATGAAAAAACAATCATCGAACAAATGGTCAAATCAGTTTGTCATAGTCAAAGCTACAAATAAAACCCTCAGCATAGTCAACTATGAGGAGCTTTGAACATGCCTAACATTTGACCAGCCATTGTTCAAAATCATTTTAGCATCTAGCAAACTTTTCTGCTTTGCAAAGTTTTAGTTTAATGTCAGAGTAAACACCATCTGACCCAGTGCGATCCAACTCCAGACCAAGCTTTTACAGGAACTATGGCGACAACCATTAGGACCCTTTAGACAAGATAGTCTAGTACCGAATCACCCAATTTCCACAAATCAATCTCCATGCAGACAAACACGGCGGTGGTGGTCGCACTCGCACCAAAGCCACCCCTGCCTAAAAGGCAGGGTGCAAAGCGAAGCCCTCGCACTATCACCAGCAGCGACACCCACCACATAACGTCCTCCCCACAGAAAATTTCAAAGCTCCTAATAAAGCCCGGACAGAGAGAAGCAAACAGCGCACTAGGGCATGCAGCGCGCACTAGCTAGGCGGCGGCGACGGCGGGGGCAGCAGCAGCTGAATGGTGGTGGTGGCAACTGGCAAAGACTCTCAACGGCAGCAACAGCAGCAGCATCCACACACCCATCCCATCCCATCCATGGCTGCACCTCCCGTCCCCTCCCCTCCATTGCTGCTGCGGGCTGCGCCCCATGGTGGGCTGGGTGGGGCCTGCCTGCCACTAAATTTTCCGGTCCCACCGCCATTGACCTGCGATGCCGGGTTAGGTGCGGGCGGTCTCCAATTCAATTCAATTCCCCCCACCCACTCCCTCGCCCTCGCCATTAATACCACCAATATAAAGACCTAAACCTAATCTCCTCCTCCCCTTCGCTTCACACTAATCTCCCCACGCGCTTGCTAATGCCCACTCCTCTCCGGGTCATGGTCGCATACGACTATACTACGTAATACGTGTTCTCATGGAAAGGTAGTAGCCTTTAGCACTTTACTACGAACTGGGCTTCCGAGTCAAGTCCATACGGCCCGTTTTTAATTGCCCCCCTAATTAATGGGGTCTCTAATAATTATCTCTAATTAATGCGCCATTATACGGGACCAGGATTAGTTAATCCGTGGTTTAGGGGTTGATGGCGCGGAGACCTTCGTGGTTAGCGCCCGCCGCGGTAATTGACGGCGTGGAACGGAACCCTAGCGGTAATTCCGAGGCGCGCGGGCCGATTCTTTTATTGCCCACTGCTGCGAAGGCGGCAATCAATGCGGCGTTAATTCAAGTACCGTCGCCGTTACGTCGAGAGAGCCCATTTAACGAGAAATAAAAACGGAGATTAATGGCCGGCTCGGAGTACGAGTTGATTAGGAGGCTTAATTGCGCTTAGTACATCGCGATTAGTGAGGGAACTAAGCTCTGTTCATTAATTAACTAACTCGTGTCAAGCTACTGGTGGGAACAAATTACAGTATCAGGAGTACTAATACGGAGATAATCTTGTTTTAAAATAAGGAAGTGATTAATTAAAAATAAACGAACTGGTAACACTACTACCGTGGCTTTTCCTCTTGGAATCAAAAGAATCCCTCGCTTCTGAGAGAAAAGAAGTTTGCGGATTTTTTTAGGCGAAAAGATTTGCAGCTTTTTCTTGCTGATTACATGCCGCTGACGGAGCCAAAATTCAACGGACGACGCAGATTCTCGAAGGTACCGAAAACTAATTCCGTTGTTTTCGTTGAGAAAACCTTCGAATCGGATCGAACGGGAGAAAATAACACGGAATGAACCGCGCTTTCCTGCCAGATTTCTCCATATTCGGCAACATTTTGCTAAGAACTTCATAAAATGTTCCAAACCCGCTCGACATGAACACACAATCACCAGGACACGGCTACTACATGAGTAATCGCCAACGAGAATTCCACGACGAATCGCAGCAACAATGGTTAGCAACGATTCAACGAGCGATCAGCAAGAGCTCACGAGAAAACCCCTACAGATCCCCAAATTCCACCACGAACAGCATCTAGAACATGAGGAATAGCCGAGAAAAACACCCCCGAAAAAAGAGTAGACGACCAGAGAGGCAGTCAAAACAGATGCTAAGAGGGGAGGGGAGGATGAGCGCGCGTACCAGTATGCGAGCAGCGAGAGAGTAGGAGGGCCCTCGCCGGGCAAGCGCGGCGAGGGCGACCTCCGCGGCAGCGTGCTCGGCCTGGCGCAGAGTGGTGAAGAAGCCCGGGCTGTCGAACTGCTCGCCGTTGAAGTTGACCGCGGCCTTGAACCGTGGCGCGTGGTCCGGACCCTCCCGCAGGCAGGTGTACGCCGGCAGGTTGAAGCAGCTCCGCTGAGCCAGCTCCTGGAGCTGGTTCTTATACATCGCAACCGCCGGCCGCCTCACCTACCCACCCAGCAAAGCCGCGCACCACCGCTCCGCCACGGCCGCTGGTATCCACCCCAGACCCCCACCGCCGATTCTAATGCCGGCCGCCGTGGCCGGAGGAGGAGGAGGCTCCTGCAAGAGATCTACCGGAGGGAGGAGAGGGGTGAGGTGTGTAGTGGGGGGAGCCGGAGGGGGGCGATTTATATTTTTTTCTATTGGATTCATTTTTAGAAGAAGTTTAATGCTGCTGCCTTGAGGTTTCCAGTTTTGCTGAAATGGGAGGATGACAGGTGGGCCCACAACACGGGCTCTTTTTATTTACATGTTCATAATTTTTCTAAACATAAATTTCATCAAATTTGAACGATGGAAAAAGCAAAAACTAACGGTTTATCACCTTATTGGGATGATCATATGTAAAAAGAGTGCAATTTGAATGTTGGTGTTTATTCTCTTTTGGGGTTTTTCGTAATTATGTTTCCTCGTATTAAATTTCTTCTAAATATCTAGTGCGAGCCATACGGTTGTATTTCAACGATCGAGAACCACCCGATACGTATTTTAATGTACTATTAATGTAGTACAGCTAAAATATCGCCGCTACCATTCTTAGCCGATAGTGTTCAATATGCCAGTTGGAACATATCATCATATATATATACATACGACGAGATAGTCACAATTTTAAGTTGTCATAATGGTAAAATTTATTTGGCTCATTTTTAATATTTGGTCAAATTTAAGAGAATATAAATGAATAAACTAGTGATTTGTACCACAACTATGTTGATCTTCTATAAAAATAGTTCAATTTGAATGTTTATTTTTATTCTCTTTTCTCTTTTTGGGGTTTTTTGTAATTATCTTTTCTCGTATTAAATTGCTTCCAAATATCAAGTGCGAGCCATACGGTTGTATTTCAACGATCGAGAACCACCCGATACGTCTTTTAATGTACTATTAATGTAGTACAGCTAAAATATCGCCGCTACCATTCTCAGCCGATAGTGTTCAATATGCCAGTTGGAACATATCATCATATATACATACGACGAGATAGTCACAATTTTAAGTTGTCATAATGGTAAAATTTGCTTGGCTCATTTTTAATATTTGGTCAAGTTTAAGAGAATATAAATGAATAAACTAGTGATTTGTACCACAACTATGTTGATCTTCTATAAAAAATAGTTCAATTTGAATGTTTATTTTTATTCTCTTTTCTCTTTTGGGGGTTTTTTTGTAATTATCTTTTCTCGTATTAAATTGCTTCTAAATATCAAGTGCGAGCCATACGGTTGTATTTCAACGATCGAGAACCACCCGATACGTATTTTAATGTACTATTAATGTAGTACAGCTAAAATATCGCTGCTACCATTTCTTAGCCGATAGTGTTCAATATGCCAGTTGGAACATATCATCATATATATACATACGACGAGATAGTCACAATTTTAAGTTGTCATAATGGTAAAATTTACTTGGCTCATTTTTAATATTTGGTCAAATTTAAGAGAATATAAATGAATAAACTAGTGATTTGTACCACAACTATGTTGATCTTCTATAAAAGATAGTTCAATTTGAATGTTTATTTTTCTTCTCTTTTCTCTTTTTGGGTTTTTTTGTAATTATCTTTTCTCGTATTAAATTGCTTCCAAATATCAAGTGCGAGCCATACGGTTGTATTTCACGAACGGAGCACCATCCGTTACATCTTTTAATGTGCTATTAATGTAGTACAACAAAAATATTGTCGCTACCCTTTTTAGTCGATATCTGTGTTCAATATGCTAGTTGGAACATATCATCGTATCTTTAATATATATATATGTGTGTATATATATATATTGTTGGCGTAAAAGATTACGCTAACAGGTTTGAATAGTCTCGAAGGACTATCTGAGGAGAAAAATTGTCTGCGGGCTGAACTAGGCCTCCGAATAGGATAATAACCTTAGATCAGTTAAAAGTATGTCTTATTATGTGAAATGATGTCCCTATTATTACAATAGAAGGGAGGGGTATTTGTAGGCAGAGATCCAACATGAAAATACAGCTCTACCTTCTAGTTACAACCGTCATAGTGGACTCTATTCATAAGGCCCGTAGGGGTAAAATGGTAAGCCCACGTGTGAACACCCTGATAAAGTAAACATCTTGTCACGTTTTGTAGCGCCCTCGCAGAGTCGAGGTCTCCGAGAGATAGTGAGGTGACATGGGCCACCGGGACGCTTGAAGGCTCCAGATTCCTCCTCGTGCGCCGTTGTTGGGGCTAGTGACAAGGGCTTCGAGCTTCCTCCTTCAGAATACCGCAGTGGCGACAGAAGGCTTTGCACCTTGCATGCTCCGAAACTGTCCTTCGGAGCTGTCCTCCTAATGGTAGGACTGATGGGATTATTTCCCTCCAACAGTAGCCCATCGGATATATCTTTTTGAATGCCCTACATCGTGGAAAAGGCAATATACGCAAGAAATAATTCCATGTTTTGATCTTAGAATGTCGGTGGTACTTACAAATAGCTTTATCACACCCGAGTTGTGGAGGGGGTCAAGCGAAGGAGTCCAAAGCTTGAGTGTCCGTTGCCAATGTGTTAGGGGGCTTTGGCTTGGAGTGCACGCATGCGGCTTCGGGCAATCGTCGTTTCTGTCAGAATGCCACTTCTAAAATCCCAACCACAGTAGATATTCTAGGATTTTGTTTCCAAGAGTTTTTCACCGGAGGCCCAGTAGTCAGTGATGGGGGTTGGTGTAGAAAAGGTGAAAATAGGCGTCATGTAGAAGCTTGCAGTATAAGTCCCTAGACCCTATAAAAGGAAAACGATGTCCTTTGTTACCGCGAAATCTCCTAGTTTCCAAGACTTATCTTTTGAAGCCCTTCTCTTTCGTCACATTCGTTCCTATTTCTCGAGCGCCTCTAGAAATCCTTCAAAATGACCAAGAAAGGCGCCAAGGGGCCCGCCTCAAACTCCCCTCTCGTCCAGCAGCAGACAGTAACGGCAGTGGCAACGGCGGTAGAGGCGGCGACACTAGGGGATTCAAGCGTCCCTAGGGTTTACGCTCCTTGGGACCTCCGACCATCCTCCAAGAAGTACTCGGATCAAACCTTTGTCCTAGATCGATCGACCTGCACCGAGGAGATAGTAAAGGAAGCAGTGTTCGAGCAGCTTGGACCTGGGGTCGTGGTGCAGGTCCCCAAAGATGAAGTCATTTCTGAGATGCGTGAAGGGGGAGTAATGGTCTTCGAGGCATTTTTCGACGCGGGGCTCGGGCTGCCTTCCTCAGAGCTTTGAGTCGAAGTTCTTCAGTTTTACCATGTAGAGCTCCCACAACTTTCTTCGAACGCCATCGCCCGCTTGGCTATATTTGAGTGGGCCATGCGGACGGAGGGATGTGAAGGGAGGGTCGAAGTATTCGCAGTGATGCATGAGGCTAGCTGTCAACCGAAGAAGTGGCACAACATCAATGGTGCAATGAAGCTATTGGCCTACGGGAGCGTCAACTTCCATCTCTAGAAGGAGTTCTAGAACAACTTCCCTACAAAGGCGATCAACGAGTGGTGGTACTCCGACTAGATCATTCGTTGGTTCTTTGTCACAATGGGAGTGGACTCCGGGTTGTCGGGCCCCCCTCGGTAGGTCCTATACCGGAGGGAGGCAGAGGTCTCATCGGACGTGAGCTCGATTCAAGCCTGCATCGACTCATGAATATCGTTGCTCGACGAATGAGCACATGGGATTTAGTGGAGGAATTCATCTCCCTCCGCATCTCCCCTCTTAAGGCCAGCTAGACTCTCTCCTTCTGGGGGCTCAAGAGGGAGGCCTCTATGAGATACCCTATGATTCTATAGGTATGCTCCGCAACCGTTCCTATAATTTTCAACAACTTTCTTTTTGTAAATGCTTTATAAAATAATGCATTTGCTTGTGCAGGCTCGCTGGTGATTATGACCCTAGAGTAGATGGTCCGGGTGGCCAAGAAGGTTGTCGGGGCCCCTACTCCTGGGGAGAAAAAACGAAGGGTTGATCTGGTGGGGTCCAAGGAGAGATACAATGTGGGCTCCCCGGTGCAGTCCCTGACTAGTGCCGGAACCGGTACGTTCCCCCTCCAGACGTGTATTGAGTCCATCACATGGTACCTGAATTACTTTTTTAGTGTCTTATACATACCTTAATTCGTTTTAGGTACTTTGGCGGAAGGTCCCTCGGAGATCCCTTTGCCTGTCGCAGAGTGGGCCGAGCCGAAGGGAAAGGCCCCCATTTGAGGTGGTGAACTTGTTTGGGTCGAACGATAGTACCCGCTCAGTGGGGGCTTCGGAGGGGGCTTCCCACCGCTCGGCACCCTCTCCTTCCGAAGATGCCTAGAAGGTGCTGGCTAAGCTTTCTCTGTTGGCTCCCTTTTTGACTCTGAGGCCTGGCCTTCGTGCGATGGTGGAGCCCTTGTCACAGGTTTGCCAAGTCATGGGCGACACCGACCTGGTTACCGAAGTGAGCCGCTCGGAGGGGGTAGATCTGGGCATCACCCTTGAGTGGGCCGCCTACCAGGTACACTGGCCTTCATTTTCTTTCGTAGTATTTATTCAGAGGGTTGTTCTTGTATTTACCTCCCTTTGTTTGTCTGCAGTTCGTTGTCTTAGCTCAGTCGGCTATGACTTATTATGACAATGAGTGCAGTCGGCTTGAGGGTGAGGCTGCAAGACTTTGGGACCGCCTTGCTGACTTAGAATAGAAGGCCTCGAACTTGGAGGAAGCGCTCCAACAAGAATAGGGGAGGCGGGCGGCCTTCGAGGTCAAGGCTAAAAACCTTTAAGTTGAGCGGGGCGCTCTAGCGGTCGAAGTTAAGAAGCTATAGGATCAGAGAGCCATTCTTGAAAAGAGGACTTCTGATCTCGCAGCTTCGAACTCTAAGCTAAAGTCATCGGTGGAGGCCTTGCTCGCCGAACGATCGAAGTGCGAAGGGGTGGCGGTTGAAACCATGGACGTCCTTCGGGATGTCTTGGAGCACTTCGACACATCCTGTCCTTCTGTAACACCCCAAATTTCCAGAGAAATAAAAATACCATTTAATATATTTTTCTAGAAATAATCTATTTTGAAATACCTTTAATGCCCTTCTAAGCTTAATTGAACTATAACCTAGATAAAATATCCAAACCAAGGGCTAGAAAATTTTGTATATGATCCCAAGGCCAAGATACATTTTTGAGAATTTTTACAAATTTTTACCACCCTTGAAAGTAGCCCAAATATTTTAAACTAATTTATGCAATTATTTTTATTCAGAAAATGACTCAAACAGTATCGGGCCTCCCTCCCTCAATCTCCCTCAACCGGTCGGCCCAGCCCACTCCTTTCCCCGTGCCCGTACTGACAAGAGGACCCCGCTTGTCAGTGACCCCTCTCCCTTCGCGCGCGCGCCCGACCGCCCGACCGCCCGACCCCACCTGTCGGCGCCGACCCCTCCCTCTCGGCCGAGCCCGACCCTACCCGTCAGCCCGCCCATTGCCACACCCGCGCCCGCTGCCCGGTGGCCCCCACTTGTCGGATCCATCTTCCCCACAGGATCCGCCCCCAAATCCCCTCTCACCGGCCGAAGCCCTAATCCCGCCTCGGATCCGCCCCCGCCGGCCCCCTCCCTTTAATCCGTCGCCGGCATTGAATTCTGCGCGCCCCGCCGACCATTTCCCCCATTACTCCACCGCGTCATCGCCCCGAAATCGTCGTCCGCATGCATGGAAAGTGGCTCGCCGGCGTTGAAGCGCGTTTACACTCGGCCTCCCCCGATTATGCCCCCTCTGCCTCCGTCGGAGACCCTATTTAAGCCCCTGGTGCCCCCGCGTCCACCCCTCGCTAGCACTCGGAACGAACCCGACCAGAACGCCCGAGATGCTCACTTTAACGCCACACCGCCGTCCTCTCTCCAGCCACTGCTCGCCGTCACCGGAGTCCTCCTCCACCCTCGGCAACCGCACCAACGTGACCGTCGACGCCTCCCCGACCTTGGCCACCCCTCCATCGACGATGAACCCCGCCAGAATGCCATCGTTGACGAGAACCCGAGGAGCTCCATCACCCCTCTATGTCGCCGGTCGCTGTTAGCTCACCGCCGCCACCACCGCCGGTACCCTCTTGTTCCCCGTAGTTCCCTCTTTTCGTTTTTAGCACTAGCTAGGTCGGGTAGCCCTCGTCGTCGCCGGAATCGCTCGCCGTCGCACCGCCAGAGTCGAGGAAGATGGGTACTTTACCCCTCCCGACGCGTGCCATGCCCCGCGCGTTGGATCTAGATCCAATGGTCCAGGATGAGCCGGACCACGTGCACAGTGCGCGGATTCACGGTGGATCTAGTTCACCGTGGACCCGAGACCGTTTTCAATTTAAATAAAAATCTAGAAATTGATTTAAACTTTGGAAATTCATATCTTGCTCATTTTTACTCCAAATTTAACCATTTCAATTCCAAAAAAATTATAAATTTATTCTCTACATGCAAGTGCAATAAAAACAGTATGTTTACTTTGAGTATTTCATGTTTATTTAATAAAATATTCAAGTGCACTTTAGGATAAATTACAAATTTGTCCATTTCAACTTTAGATAAAATTTATCTTTTATTCTTTTCATACTAGTATAAATGAAACCCTAGGTTCATTCTAAACCTTCTATTTTAAGTGGTTAGAAATTTAAAATACGTTAGTTCACATTATTATTCCTTTTTAGAAAGGCAATTATCTCATTAAAGTTCATTTTAAAATGTTCTTAAGATAAATTTTAGAAAGTTAATGACTTTATTCTTCTTAATTTAAACCCAATCAAAACCAATATGCTCGTTGTGTGATTTTGGAATGTTTATTGAATGCTATGTTTATTACTTTTGTCGAAAAGACTACGACGCCGCCGAGGAGCCGGAGTACTTCCCGGAAGTCCCTCCCTCGCCTTTCGCTGAACAAGGCAAGTCACCAAACCAATCTTTTGAGCATATTGAACCCATGTTTTACTAAACTATCACTAAACACATAGGATATACATGCATTAGTCAAATGAAAGCCTTACGATATATTTATTTAGATCCCCCGACCTTGATGTGCAACCCAAGCCATGCTATCTAGCCTAAACTCCTTGTCACCGTATTATTAGTACTATTAGTTAGTGTCCAATGTATCGACACGATTGCTATAGGATTAAAAATGAGTCGTAGCGATTGGAGTCTGCTATATGATCCTCGTTTATTCTTATCCCTGGAAATCTGTTGGTGATAGAGTGATGGTTAAGTATATGCATGGTGGGTTCCGGGTGCAAGCTAGGGCATTGGTCGGTAGCACCCGGGGCACTATAAGGACCGGTCTGCGGGATCCGTTGCAATACACTTCCGTACTAACCACAAGTCTAGTGGGTAAGTCCTAAGGTATGGAGTGTTCCAAACCGAGGCCACCACTTGGAGATGGGTCAAGCAGCACCTGCGGGTGGCTTGTACCGACGTGGCGCAAAAGGGAGTGCGACATTAGTCGGGATGCGGCCCGGCGCGCCGGTGAAACCTAGAGCGGGTGGTTATCGCTTGGAGCATTTCATGCTGAGGTTTTGGCACGAGTTCCCATGGTATGGGTCATCTCGTTACATTTTGGTGTATGGGATGAGTGCGTGCCTTGTGGGTATATTAGTACACCTCTGATCAGAGTCATAAATCTTTTCGAAAAGTCAAGCCCACGGTCAAGGGCGGGTTGCGTGACATCCCATAGTTAGTTTACTTATAATGAATGTGCATGATGATTTGACATGTAAAGACCGTTGTGCGAGGAGGGAAAACATACTCCTCGAGTTAGATGGTGTTATGATGTTCATGTTTATTATTCCTCGTGATTAAATTTGACTACACTAAATGCAATAACTGAAAAAATGTACTTTTCCGCACTATTAGCCATTGTCCTTCCTTTGTTATTACCTTGCATTACTATTTGCATTTGCGGTGGCTTGTTGAGTACTTTTTGTACTCATACCCGTTGGACACACACTTCAGAGGATGCCTACTATGAGGAAGATGGTTTGGAGTAGCGACTCAGTCAAGAAGAAGATCTTGAAGAGGGCGCTCGTCATGCTTTTTATTATTTATTTTAATTTTACTCTTTTGTAATAATGTGGTTTGCGTACCACGAATGTTTTCCATATGTACGTTGTCGCATGATGAACCTCTTGTATTATTGTTTTTCTTTGGAAATTCAATAATGTTCTGATTTGATAAATCGGGGCGTCACACCTTCGTCTTCTGCCGTCACGAACAAGCCCCTAGCCCGTCGATTGAAGCTTGTCCAAGTGGTGGCAAAGACGATGGGGACCACCACTGCTAGATACGGAGAGATCTCCAGGAGGGTGGTCACCCTCGACGTTCTCCACCATCTCGAAGATGTTGGTAGCGCCATCTCACCAGTGATGGAGGTTGCACCCATTACCTTCGGAGGCAAGCGCCTTCTAACTCCATCATCTGGTGTCCCCGTTGCTTGGAAAGTTTTCCAAGTGCCCTAGAAGGCTGAGGGCCAAGAGGTGATGAAGGCCTAGATTTATGAGGCCCACCACCAGAAGCAGGCGCGAATGCAACCTCCTCCGACGCCTTCTCCGAACCCTCCTCCGGTGAACCCGAAGGTGTAGTCTCCTTAGGGCCTTGATGTAAAGTCCTTCTGTAAATCTTCTTAACTTATGAATAAAAAGGACTTATTTTGGGGTGTTTTGCACTCAGGACTTATCTTGTGTCCCATCTCCGGAAATTGAAGTACTCGAAGCCACCGAAGGCATTCGTCACTAGTGGGCAATTTTCAAAGCCTTGAAACCCAACATATGCCCTCGTTGTTCTATTCATTGCGATAGATTAGGAAGAATTTTGCCTGAAATGGTTAACGAAGTGCTTACTTATGTAAAAGAGGAAGAAAAGAGAGTAGGGGTATCGTTTTCTTTGTTGGAGTATGTAGATTGCTCTAGCAAAGACGAAGGTTCTGCTGAGGTCTTGCCTGTTGTGGTGGAGTCTAGCCATCGAGAGCTTCGTACTTGGGTGGAGCTTCAAGAGGACCAGGGGGCTTGGAGGGCTTCGAAGAAGAGGAAGCGGTCCAATACCAAGGCTAAGAAGAAGGCTTTGAAGGCATGAACTAGGACACAAATACTTTGTCTTAATCCTAAGCCATCGAGGCTTATTGAAGTTGTCGTGTAATACTTTATTACACCAACAATATGTATCTCAAGCTAGCTACAATTTTAAGTTATCCAATGGGCAATTTTTACATGGCTTGTTTTTAATATTTCATCAAATTTAAGACATTAGAAATGAATTAACTAGTGATTTATACCATAGCTTCGATGGTCCTCTATAAAAAGAGTTCAATTTGAATGTTGTTGTTTCATCTCTTTAGAGGTTTTTGGTAATTATCTTTTCTCTTATTAAATTGCTTCCAAATACATGTGTGAGCCATATGGTTGTATTTCGTACATGGAGCACTACACCCTTTTATATATGGTAGTAGTGAGAACATATTTCTAATTCCATTTCTAGCCAATGTTCAATGTGCTAGGTGGAACATATCATCATATCTTTATGATATTGTGCTAGAGTTTGACATTTTTACAAATGATCGAATATGTATGACAAGCTAATTATGATTCTAAGTCATCCCAATTGTCATTTTTTTTTACTTTTATGGTTTTTAATATTGTCAAATTTAAGGGATTGGAAATGAATAAACTAGTGATTTATCCCATAGTTGTGATGATCCTGTATGAAAAGGCTTCAATTTGAATATTAGTTTTTCATCTCTTTTTAGTTTTTGATAATTATCTTTTCTCATATTAAATTGCTTCCAATATCACCTGTGAGCCATATAGTTGAATTTCATAGATAGAGCACTACACTACCACAAAATTAGTCTTTAGTGATGGAGCTTTACTGATGGATAATTGATGCACATCACTAATATACTTTTAGTGACATGTTATTTTGGACGTGTCAGTGATATTGCCTTATTAGTGATGGGTCACATTACCGCCCGTGACTAATGGGTGTGACGGGTGGCACCTATCGCTCGTCACTACTAATCTAGTGACGAGTGTAGTTTTCACCCGTCACTAATGAATACTAATCCAGTGATGGGTGGAAACTATTACCCATCACTGATGATGTCTATGGATAGATAAATAGGCGGTCTTTGGAGTGAATCAACACACTCTCAGTTAGCACAAACCTAACCCTAGCCTTTCACACCACCATCGTCACCTCTTCATCATGCTCCTCACCGGCACCACCTTGGTATGCTCCATCCAGGATCTCCGTTCAGTCCCTGTGACCTTTGTTCCATCGTTTGTTCCATCGCATGTGGTCTCTGTTCTGTTGTTCGTTCTGTTGCATGTGGTCGACCCTACTTGTCGCCACCTCGGTTGCATACTCCTCCTCCTCCTAAAGTCCTCATCCTCATAAGGTTCGCCTCCTCTGAATATGTGAATATGTGATGAATATGTGGAAATGTGATGGAATGTGTATATTTTGTGAAAATATTTGCTCCATGAAGATTATGCTATTTATGAAATATCAGGATGTGTGTGAGTATTTAGGTTTATTATGTGCTAATATGAGGATGTGTGTGACAATTTAGGTTTATTATGTACTAATATTATTGTTCCTATATTTTATTCACACAATATTCTTTCATTGCGTACCTTTCATAGTTTCATTACATGCTTACTATTATTAATGCATAGTATTGTTGCTTAATAAATTAGTTATAAAACACACCTATGAATTATATTATATTATATCCTAGTGACGAGGAGGCCATTAAGTTGGCAGCCCGACATCTTAGATCAATCATGTTCAACATACATTAGGTTACATTCATATGGTATTATCCACTTTTCTCCATCAATTCAAATATAGGACATGGCAAGTACTCAGATCTCTATGGTACAAACTTATGTTCCTAACAGTTGTCTCATAAAGATCAATCATCTAGTCAATGGGGGGCGTCACCAAGTTTATACATTATACATTGTATATATTATTTGTGTGGTAATAAATCTAACAAATGATGAAATATTATCTTACTATTTAGTTTGTATCAAAAATATTTGACGATATCAATAACATTCGTGCGGGTGATACCCTTAAGATATTGATAAGAGATGGGTGTACCAATGAGGTTGAGGTTGAGAGTTGTGGAGGCATGATATGCTTCTATAAAGAGTGTGCCGAATTTAGTCAAAGAAACAGCCTCACACAAGGGGACTATGTGGTAATAACAATGGGACAAGCCCCATTGACAGTTATGGCCAAAATTTACACTAACTTTGGTAATGAGAAGACCTTAACAGGCATAAAAGTGGAGGACAACGATAATGATATATATATATATAACTGACATTACTTACTAGACATGCATATTTTGTTTATGTGCTTGACATGATTTCATTATAATGCTAGGGGAGGGCCCTAGAAATGTTGCGGAAAGGAAAAGGAAACAGATAGCCAGGAAGGTCGACATTGATCAAATGGATCAACTGAAGCACATATATTATGTTGACAATCTAACAGATATAACTCTTGCAAGGAAGACTCTTTTGCAAGACATCTCAGTAGGTTTATCCTCTAAAACTCGGTTATATGTCTGTACAATAAATAATACGATCATCAATAAGAAGTTAGTGGTGAGTTATTTGCACGTGTCGGTGGTTAATAGATCAACTACACAGATAGCCTTTTGTAACTAGCTTTTGTTTAAATTTTATTGTTATATTACTTTTCAATGCAGTACTATGAGATATATATCACACCTCACCTACACCAGCAGACCACTGAGATTCAAGTGGCAGCAGTAGGATTTGAGGCAGTCCCGATTGTGGTGCATAAATCCATGGATGGATAGTGCTCTCTAACTACTGGTGTTGGCCAATTTCTTTGAGATAATGCGTTAGAAGTTGTCACAATATGTGTCTTCCATTTCAATATCAACAATGATACAATTGAGGTTGTTATGTATAAGGTGTAAACCTAAAAAAAGGAGTATAGGGTGATAATAAAAGAGGATGCCTAACTAGATATGTACATCCTTAATCACTTCATGATGGGTAGACAGATAATCTCTACATTGCATATTCGTAAGAGCTTGAGTAGTATTCTGTTGAGATTCTTGCATTAAAAGTTAATATATGTGATACTAATTTGGTTATGAATTTTTTGTGATGAATTATCTGTGTTCTATGATGAATTATCTATGATAAGCTTTGGATGTTAGATATGTTGGCTGCTAAATCCTGGCTTTGATTCACGCTGTAGCATAAAATTATTATTATTTTAAAATGACCATAATATTAGTGACGGAGCCGATAAGCCCCTTTTAGCGACGGGTGAATATTATCGCACATCACTAATGATGTTACATCACTGATGTAATAAGAGTGAAGGAAGACTTGTTCGTCACTAATAAAGGTTATCACCTGTCACTAATAAGGTTTCATGTAGTGGTGCTATGTATTACATCTTTTTTAGTGTAATAGAGTGAACATATCTCCGCTACCATTTCTAGCCAATGTCAGTATTCAATATTCCATATATATATTCAATATCTTGACAAATTATTGAAAATTTATGACATGTTAATTGCAATTTTAAGTCATCCCATTGGTCTATGTTTACAAGGCTCATTTTTAATCTCATGTCAAATTTAAGGGATTGGAAATGCATAAACTATTGATTTATCCCACTAATACGATGGCCCTTTGCAAAAAGAGTTCAATTTAAATGTTGTTTTTTCTTCTATTTTTTTGGTAATTATCTTTTCTCATATTAAATTGCTTCTAGTATAAAGTGTGAGCCATGTGGTCGTATTTCATAGATAGAGCACGATGCCTTACATCTTTTACTGTACTAGAGTGAACATATCTCCGCTACCATTTCTAGCTGATGTCGGTGTTCAATACGCTAGCTAGAACATATGATCGTATGTTTAGGATATATATGTGTGTGTGTTTGGTGTGCCAGAGTTCAATATTGTGATAAATAATTGGATATGTATGAGAATCTAATTACATTTTTAAGTTAATGGTATGGTCAATTTATACATGGCTCATTTTTAATGTTGTCAAATTTAAGGGATTGGAAATGTATAAATAACTAGTAATTTATCCCACTCTATATAAGATGTCCCGCAAAACAGAGCTCAATTTGAATGTGGGTTTCTCTTCTATTTTGAGCTTTTTGATAATTTTTTCTCATATTATATTGCTTCCAAATTGAGATGTGCCTTGATTTTGTCTGTGATAAGTGATTGATGAGTTTCTATACCGAAGGGTTCTTGATCGGTATTGGGTTGTGCACTATGTGTGCTCAAAAGTGTTTACCGAAGGGGTCGGTATTTGGTGTGCACCGAAGTATGCATCGAAGGTTTTATCCCTAATAAGGGTTACACACCAAAGGGTTCGGTGTGTACCGGAGGGTGCTATGAAACAATGTTTGCTTATCGTGTGATGTGCAAGAAGTGGATGCAATTGTGTAACGCCCGGATTTAATAAATCCGGACCTTTATTGAAATTCCATAGAAAATCAATAAATCAAGACGTTCATCACACGACCACGTACAATACGACAAGCATTCATGGTTCGTAGACCGTATTAGTACAAAAGTGAATAAAGTGAAGAGAAACTAATAAAACAAGGGTCCTAGATGAACGCCGCCTTCCAGTCTCGCCTTGACTGGGTCGCTACTCCAGACCTTCATCCTCCTCGTAGTAGACGGGCTCTGGTGGTGTATGTCAACGGGGGTGAGTACAATCATACTCAGCAAGCCACCGGATGCAAATATAATGCAGAGTAATAACAAGGAAGGCAGTGGCTAATTTTTGCGGAAGAGCATGTTTGTAAAGCAATTAAATGTGATCAAGTTATTAATACAGAAATGTAAACATGTGTATGCATCATCTTCTAACTCGAGGGGTACAGTCAGCCCACCCTCGCTCAACAGTCCATACATGCCATGAATAACACTTTCACGCAAGCAATAGTAAACTAACTGCGAGAAGTCACACAACCCGCCCTTGACCGTGGGCTCGGCTTTTCGAAAAGATTTAAAACTCTGATTAGAGGTGTACCACTGTACCCACAAGGCACGCACTCATCCCTTACACGGTGTAACGAGATGACCCATACCATGGGAACTCATGCCAAAACCTTCCATATGGTCCACCTCGACCCGACATCACCCTCTTATGGGTTTCATATGGTGCCCCGACGCGTCAAGTCAACACCATACCCCCCCTTGAGCCACGTCGGTACAAGTCACCCGCAGGTTGCCCCTTGCCCCCTCCACTATGGTGCATCGAGTCGGTTTGTTCCATACTTCCAGTTAGGACTTACCCATTAGACTTGTGGTTAGTACGGAAGTGCTTTGCAACAGATCCTGCAGACCGGTCCTTATAGTGCCCCGGGTGCGACCAACCAATGTCCTAGCTTGCACCCGGAACCCACCATACTTATAACATAGCCAACTCCAACAGAGTCTAGAGACGAGAATAACGGGGAAATACATATAGTAGAATCCATCTATCTACGACTCATTCTTTTTATCCTATAGCGGTTGTGTCGGTACATTGGACACTAGCTAATATATTATTGTAGAGTGACAAGGAGTGTAGTCTCAATAAGCATGGCTTGGGTTTACACACAAGGACGGGGATCTAATAAATATAGTGTAGGGCTTGAGATCAGACTAATGCAATATTATCCTATGAGTTATAGCGATAATTTATTAAAACATGGGCTCAATGATGATCAAAATGGGGGTTGTGACTTGCCTTGCTCAGCAAATGGTGATGGAGGAACCTCGAGGTAAAACTTCGGCTCCTCGACGATCTCGTAGTCTTCTCGATACGGAAAAAGTAAACATAACATTTAATAAACAATCAAATAGCACAAAGTATAAACATACAAGTTTATGATTTTATATAAGGGGAATTAATCCTTTTTATTCTGATGTTATGCTGAAAAGAATATTAAAGATTAATTTTTAGGGATTTTCCTGATTATTTATGGAGTTATGAATTTTATTCCTAAAGGGATTTTATTCATTTATTTAATAAGAATATTTTGTTCCAAAGTAACATTCTGTTTTTATGGCATAAACATGTATATAATAAAAAGAGGAATTTAACAAAATTTGAATGGTGAAATTTGGAGTTAAAATGAGCAAGTTATGAATTTTTAAAGTTTAAATCAATTTCTGAATTTTATTTTAAATAGAAAATGGGTTCTGGTCCACGGTGAGCCAGGCCCACGGTGGACTGGGTTACTATGCGCGTGGACCGGATCGATCTGGACCGTCCGATCCAGATCAAGCGGTTAGGCGCGAGGGGTTAAGTGGCGATCGACGACTATGAGGCCTCGGTACCGCTTTGACCAGATCGACGGCTCTGATTAAATCCCGTAGGGATTTAATCTAGGTCGTCCGATTACAAACGTGCGGCCAGGAATGGATCCGGCACGGCACGCGTGTAAGGGGGGATTACCCCCTTCGTTCCCGACTCTGGCGGCGCAACGGCGAGCAATTCCGGCGTCGGCGAGGGCTCACTAGCCAAGCCAAGGCCTAAAATGGAAAGTGGGGACCACGGGGAGTACGAGCGTACCGGCGGCGGTGGCGGCAGTGAGCTGACGGCGACTGGCGTCGAAGAGGGGCGATGAAGGTCCCTTTCGTTGGCGGTGGCGGCGGTGTTCCGGCGGTGTTCTAGCCCAACGGAGGCGAGGCCGGTGACGGGCAGGAGATGGTGGTCACAGAGGTGTAGTCGGCGAGGGCAGCGGTGGCTCGAGTCGTCAGCGAGGGCTTGCCGGAGTCGAAATAGGGGCGGCGGGTGTTTGCTGTCGCAAAGCTTCGGCAGTGCGCGGAGAAGGCGATTAAGGGTGTGGTGGAGAGCGGCGAATGACGGGGTACTTATAGGGGGTCGCCGGCGTCCAAAAGGGAAGGAAACCGAGGGTTTCCTTTCTTCCTCTCTCCGGCGAACCTGCCATAACCTAGAGCACCTTCCATGTATGCCGAAAACGCGTGGCTCTAGTTGGAAAGGGATCGCCAGAGCTTGGCAAGACGAGATTGGGCGCTAATTTGGCAAGGGGGGCCGACGGCGGTGGATTTGGAAGGTGGGGGTCGCTGGCGGTGGAAAGAGGATCCCTTTCCATTGGGGAAGACGATCTCGACAGGTGGCCCCCACCTGTCGGCAGGCGAGCAAAAAAGGAAGGGCCGATAGGCGGGCCCAGGCGGTCAGTGGCCGAACGCGGGGGAGAGAGAGGCTGACGCATGGGGCCGAGGCGGGGCGCGGGCGAGAGAGAGAGGAGGGAGGTTGGCGTCGACACCTGGGTCCCACTTGGCGGTGACATGGGCGCTCGACTGGGCCGGGCTGAGGCAGATTGATGGTTTGCGGCCCACTGGGATTTAAAATGTTTTTCTGAATTAAAATAATTCTAGTAATTCATTTATTTGTTTAAGGGTTGATTCACTATTGATAAAAATTTGTAAAAATTTCCTAAAATTATATCTTGGCCTCTAGATTCCACCATAAATTTTCCAAGTTAAAATTTGAAGTATTTCTTCCTATTTGGCTTTGTTAGGTCTCTTTTAGTATTTTCTTTAATTTCATAAATCACTTATATTCCAGAAAATTCATTTTCTTTATTTTATTTATTTTTAAATCTTGGGATGTTACAAATTTGTCTATCAACAGTGAGGGATCAGTACCAAGTGGGAAGTCTAGTGTCGGAGGATCAAAGAAGCTGGGTGAAGTCAAGTGTGATCCGAAGGGGTGTTT
Organism: Zizania palustris; assembly: GCA_019279435.1. NCBI lineage: Eukaryota > Viridiplantae > Streptophyta > Magnoliopsida > Poales > Poaceae > Zizania > Zizania palustris. The sequence goes on from JAAALK010000080.1 coordinate 13,790,329, forward strand.
GGTGGCTCTCTGGACGAAGGGTCTTGGACACAAATGCACGGAACCGAGATAGGCAAGCACTCCAAAGGTGCACTCCGAAGGGAGGCATTTCAGAGGAGTACTTCGAAGGTGTGCTCTGGAGGGACACACTTCGAAGGGTGGTTGGTGAAGACCTCCAAGGGGAGGCACTCCGAAAAGTGTGCTTCGGTCGAAGGAATTTCAGAGGCATTTCAGAGGCATACTTTGAAGGGATGCTTTGAAGTATGGAAGCCTTATTGTGGCTTTGACCATGTGGGTTTCGATACACGGACAAACGACAGTTGAGCTAGAAGAGTTGCATAGCACTGGTGGCCCACTCCGAGGACATGGTGCCAACGCGACAAGGGCTTTGATGGCTTCGACTCAAAACCGTCACACTCGAAGATAAGGCCTCATAGTAGCGAAGTATTTGAGAAGATGTGAAGGCTACTACTGAAGTCACTCAAGCACTAAGTCAAGTGCTTTGAGGCTCCGTCGAAGAGAAGCTAGAAAGCTAACACACCGTGGAGCTTTGAATAATGTAGGACTACTTGTTATACCTCGTTGACTACATGAGACAGAAAAATTGTAAACCCTATGGGTACTGTAGTCACTTCGCATGTCTGAGTAGGCTATAAAAAGGAAGGGTAGGCTGAGGTCTAGAGAAACACTTGCCAGAACACTTTACCTAGTTTTAGAACCTTCTATTCATCTTTTGTTTTAGGGCCAGCCGCCACTCTTTGTATTCAGATTTGACAAGACTTTTTGTGTTCCGTGTTCTTGCAATGAAAACTTTGTTTGATCTATGATCCTTGATTTATTTCTTGCATGAACTTATAACTGTTGTTCTTATTCCATGTGTGAGTATATTGAGTACTGTTGACTTTCTTTGTGTTTTTACTTGCATAAGAAGAAAGGATTCTCTGATGCATGAGAAACTTGTTTTTCTTGGATTATTTATGTCACCTTGTGTGAAAACCTAAAAATCAATGAACAAGTTGAAATAATGTTTGGTTTACTAGTATTAAAATACTTTCACTCTGTTGTGTACTAGTGGTCAAGCCTCAAGAATACACTAGCGTTGTTTGCTCTTGACAAAATTTGATATGTGAAGGTCACTTCGAAGTCCTTTTGGGTGACTTGTTCAAAGTCCATTGAGTTTAGCAAAATCACCAATATGAAGCCTAGTGTGAAGTACTGGTGTACGAAGTCTACTCTTGTGAAGCCCATCTCGAAGTGTTTTTTTGTGACCCGAGTCTTGAGCGAAGCGTTCTGTGCTCCGAAGTACGCCATAGTGCAGGGTATAGTTCGGAGCGTCCTCAGTACCTCTGAACTAGAATTAGCGGAGGCTTCTTTTGGAGTTGTTGTGAAGTCTATCTTCGGAGTGTGCCTGTATCTCCAAACTAGACCCTTCGAAATATGTCTTCGGAGTGTGTCTTTCAAAATATCTCCAAACTATACCCTTCGAAATATCTCGAAACAATTGGTATCAAAGCTTATTAGATCACCAGTTTATCTTAACCGGTTTTGTGATCAGTTGGCGATATGGAGAGACATAGGAAAATTTCCTTGTTTGATGGGAATGATTTTTTTACTGAAAGGTGTGCATGGAGGCTTATATTCTAAGCCAAGGAAGTGCCATCTAGGATATTATGGATTCCCAGTATATGATTCTTGACACTCGAACTACTCAAACATAGATTGAACAATATGATTGCAATAGCAAGGAAAGAAATATATTGTTCATAAGTCTAAGTTGGAATGAGTTTAATAGGGTTCCGTACCTCCGAACTGCTAGAGAAATCTAGACTACATTGACTATTTTTCATGAGGGCTCTACCCAGATTAAGGCTAGACACCAAAGTACTTACAACCAAGAATAGCAAATGTCCGTGCAAGGCCCTGGTAAATATGTAGACGTCGTGTTTGAATGGTTTGATGGGATTCTAAGCAATATGTATTCCACTGGAACTTTGCCTTACTCAGATCATGACACATTAACCTGTGGCAATATCTTTAATAAGCTCAAGTCCACTGAGATAGCCAAGGTATCTTGACTAGGACATGTAAACTCATTATTGCAAAGCATGGCACTAATTTCAAGTCCTACTAGTGGCACTCTAGTTGGAACCATTACATCTGGTACTTGTGCTTTTGTTGGTGGTTTTGCCTTGTCCTCCTTGGCATCTGTCACAAAAGAACAAGTGGACACCTTGGACGATGAAGAGCTTGCTCTTATTCTTAAAAAGTTCACTCGCTTCTACAATGATAGACGAGATCAAAGGATAGGAGGTTCCGGTGGGTGTTTTGAATATGGTGTTTCTTTTCATTTTAAAGCTGAGTGTCCTAGACTCAAGAGTAGAGAAGAGAGTGATCTCATCAAACACCAAAAGAAATGCAAGAAACCTTTCCACAAAAGGAATCATGATAAAATAGCTAAGAGAGCAGCCAAAGCGGCTTCCAGAGCTTTCATGGCGGTCCTCGGCGACATCGACACTTCATCAAGTGAGAACCCTAGTTCTAATGAGGATGAACCACAAAACAAGGATAATAAGAAAGGGAAATACTTCACTGGCCTTTGCTTCATGGTAGATGTCAACTCCGATAGCGACAATGAGCATGTATCATCTGAGGTAACTCTACCCTATGATTAACTTTCCATCAAAGTAGATACTTTGACTGATTCTTTGGTTAGTCAAGATAGATTACTTAGGTTCATGAGTTGAAGTAACTTTGACCTAGATATGAAACTCCTTCTACCGAACTTGTCATTCTTAGGTCTAAAATGGATGATGCGAGTGTGAGTCTTGCATGGTTGTCATGGGTGAGCTTGCTAGGCTACATTATGAGCACACTCAAGTCGTCGATTGACTTGAAAATGCAGAGAAGTTCACATGAAGGAGTCTAGGTCTGCTTGTTTAGATGCTTGTTCTAATTGTTCATTGCTTTCAAAAGAGCTTGAATTAAAGGTCAAGCATATACATGAGTTAGAGTCTAGATTGGAGAGTGTTGGGAGTTACAAGGATGTGTAGCTAGAATGTTCCACCTGCACTAAATTTTAGGACAAATTCAAATTTGTTAGAGGGCAAGCTCGAAAACTCATGACAAAAAATGAGTATCTCCTTTCTGTGGTTGAAAAATGCTTTGAGGGGAATGCTAAAATGAATTTTCTTTTGGCCAAAACTAAGATGTGTGCTGACAAGTCTGGTTTGGCTTTAGGGTTAGGTTTTGAGAGGACTACACCTGATAAGAAAGGAAAAATTGTATTCACCGCACCCACCACACTTGAAAAAGAAATAGCCAAGTTAGACACTCCACCGAGAGCTAAGAAAACTATTTAGTCTCATAAGAAAATGGCACTTCTTCCACCCAAAAGAACTACTAAGCCAAAGCCAAGAGAGCATGTGAGGAATGTCCAAATAACCCATGCTTAAGCCCCAAAAGGATTTTTCATTGCTCTTATTGTCAGAGGGTGGGTCACTTGGTTGGTTTCTGCTTTCGTCGCATGAAGGATAAGCGACGTGCATGGGAGTTGAGTACACAGGACATGTATCATCCACATGTTGGTATACATGAGCATGTTTCTCATTTTCATCCCTGATTTTTTGCTACTCCATGTTTTCACCCTGGAGGCTTTACCTAGTGTGGTTCATACCATAACTCATATGGTGTTGGATCATGTGTAAGTGGTTTTGATTCTTGACAGGATAGGAGACATCATCCTATCTTTGGTTCTCACCATGTTGGTAGACTGCACACATTTTATCATGATTCGTGCCCCATTGATATGCAGTCTACTATTTTTACTTCTGCCCCTCGAGTATCTTAGCGCTAGATTCCCAAGAAATTTTTCACTTACCCTAGCACTGAACACTCAAGATGATATTGCTTTGTGTAGGTGGTAGATGGAGGATTGGAGAACAAGTGGATCATTAATTCCAGTTGATCGCGTCATATGATTAGGAAGTCATCGTGGTTCTCTAGCCTCACCCTGACGAAGTGACATGAGTACATCACTTTCGGGAATAATAGAAGAGGAAGAGTGAAAGGTAAAGGAATAGTAAAAATCAATGAAAACTTTACTCTTAAGGATGTCACTTTGGTAAATCATTTGGGATGCAATCTTCTGTCTATATCCCAAATACTTAATGTTGGTGTAAAAGTTTACGCTAACAGGTTCTATGAGATCAAGAACAGACAAATAGTGAGTTCGTGCTTAAGAACTTACTCGAGCCTCCGTATTGGATAATAACTCAAGTAGTTCGAATAGGTGTATTGAATGGCCGGGTGTTCGGTCCCTGTTACAGGGTAGAGAGGGGGATATTTATAGGCAGAAGATGTTTAAGGAAAAGACCTAATTACCCCTAGATTACAACCGACATAGTGGAAACAATTCGGTACCTGGAGCAGGGTAAAAAAGGGTAAAGTTTATCCAGGGTAGATGGATAAGCCAAACATCTTATCAATCTTGTCGTTCTACTTCGGAGCCTTCGTATCTTGTGAAAGGCCCTTCAGGACTTCAGATCGAGGCACCCTTCGGCTTGGCGCCTCCACCTCCGAACAGGAGCCCACCAGCTCCGAAGCTTAGTGAATCTTTGGGCTATCAATCTCTAAGTCCGGAAGGTGAAGCAATTTCCCCCAACAGTAGCCCCTCGAATATGCCTCTCCGTATTTAACCTGTGCAGAAGGGAGGCAGTATACGCAAGGAATATTTTCATATTCTGAGACTTGGAGAGAATTTGAACACATTACAGTCCTTCGGGGGATCTTGGACCCAAAGCATTTGGACCCCTTCTCCGAGCTCTCAATGCGGTGTGAACACATCGTAGGAAAAAGTATTGCTCCGAAGCGCAAACGACGTGAGGAGCCGTTTGATTATAGCCGTTACGGCGCGAGTAGCCGTTATGCCCTGTAAAAGGTCACGGTCGAAATTTACGACAGTTTCTCGCCGTTCCACTTTCTGGACCCACCTGCCAGTGGCGGAAGTCGAACCTGCAGTGTGAATGCAATCGAAGCGTAGAAACCAATGAACGATTATAAAAAGAGGATTAGGAGTTACTCAGAACTTTTTACCACACTCAACACCTGTGATTCACTTTCTTCAACCTCCAATTCTCACAATCTCCCAATCCACCAGGCAATGGCGAGAACCAGCCACACCGTTCCGGCAGCGGCGAGCACTCTGGCGCAGAGGCAAGCGTGGGCCGCCTCGGCTATGGCAGTAATGGCGGGAGCTCCAGGCGATGCCTGGCCTAAGAACCCTTGGGAGCTCCGCCCACCATCAAAGAAGAATATCTCTCAGAGCTTCCTTATCGGCCAATCCACGAGCACCGCCGAGTCTATTGAGGAGGCCGTGGAAGGGAAGCTGGGGGCCGGACTGAGGACTCGAGTCCCTGGGTCGGAATCAACCCTGAGGCCGCGAAGCAGAGAAGTGGTGGTCTTCGAGGCGTTCTTCGAAGCGTGCTTGGGACTTCCGGCCATCGACTTTTTGGCGGAGGTGCTGGATCTGTTTCACATCACGTTACCTCAATTATCTCCCAATGCCGTCACCCGCCTAGCTATCTTCGAGTGGGCGCTCCGGGCCGAAGGGTGCGAAGGACGCTTGGAGGTCTTCGCCGCCACTCATGAAGCTATCTGCCAGCCAAAGCCTCAGGACGGGCCCAGGGACTCCAAGGTGATAACGGCTTTCGGCAGCGTCAACTTCCAGTTGTGGAGGGAGCACGCCCAACACTTCCCTGCGAAGGCCATCAACGACCGATGGTACACCAACTGGATCCTTCGGTGGTTCTACGCTGAAGTCGGAGAGGACTCCCCCCTCGCAGGGCCCCTCCAGGAGATCTGGTTCCGGAAGGAGGCGGAGATCACTCCGAACCCTAGCCTGCTCTCCACGCGGCTAGGGCTGTTGACCTCGGTGGCACGCCGCATGAGCATGCGCGACCTTGCCGAAGAGTTCATCGCCCTTCGGATTCCACCCCTCGGGGCCGACTGGCCGATAGTGTTCCAACAGGCCTCGGAGGGTGATCTCCGAACCCTAGGTAAGACTTCGACTCCTGCAGTAATGCATTATATGATGAAAATAACATACTTACAATATGTTACCCTTTTTTCCAGCGGCTCCATTGGCTTTAGCTCCGTAAGACATAGCTCGGGCCACCGAATAGGTCCTCGGAGCCCCTACAGTGGCTGAAAGGCAGAAGAGGCTGGAGCTGGTGGGGAGCTGGGAGCACTCCAACAGAGTGTGGGGAGCTCTCGGGATGGCGCCCCCTCCTCTACCAGACTTTACCTCGACCGGAGCAGCTGCTCGGAAATGGAAGGCCGTCACTGAACCGCCCAAGAAAGCTAGCAAGACGCCGCCTAAGAAGAAGAAGGTGGCGAAGATCCCTCCGCAGCTGGCTCCTGCCTCGTCGGCTTCGTCCTTGGACGCTCGAAGCTCGGCCTCCGAGGAGTCCGAGGACTCCAATGCCCAACTGGCGACGACCTTCGAGAATTACCTCTTGGAGGACGACGAAGACATGGGGGAAGTTCCAGCCGGAACTTCTGCTCGAGAGGTCGTGGAGGTAGACCCTACGCACGCCTCTGTGCCCGCCGTCGTAAACCTTGACATGGACTCCACCACCCCCAACTCACCCGTAACCGGGGTGATCACGGCGGAAGTCGAGGCTCCAGCGGAAAATGTGGCGGAGAGGACTTCGGGAGACGACCTCGCAGATATCCTCCAGTTGTACGAAGTTCTAGAGGATCCGATGATCCTGCCTCACAAGGCCTCCGAAGGTACATTTCGAAGCCCTTACTTCGGTCGATACCTGCAACAACCTTTACTTGCAAATGCTTATAAAATATCTTGACATGGTAGGTACCTCGAAGGGTGACGAAGCCCCGGCTGCACCCGAAATCCCAACGTCTTCAAGGGTAGTGGTCCAGGTGGACCCCCCGACTCCCTTGGACGCTCCAGTCCCAGTGGTAGAAGTCGTGCCCACCGGTGCAGCTCCGGTGACCGAGGTCACCCCCACTGATGCGGCTCTAGTCGAGAGGGTAGTCGTCGAAGAAAGGGCCACCTCTGCTTTAGCCGATGCGCCTGCCTTCGTGTCGGGGCGGGGCAAAAGCATGTCTAGCCTCGGCCTTCCCGCCGGCCCCGTGGCGACCTCGGCCAGCAACTCGGAGGAGGAGGCCATGACAGATGATCACCAAGCTTCGTCTTAGCTTCCTTTGCTGGCTCCGTTCCTGGAGCACCGGACAGGCCTCCGAGCGCTCCTGGAGCCCTTGGCGAAGAAGAGCCAGGACATCGCCAATTCGGACCTGGTCTCTGCTCTGAGCGAATCTAGGGCTCCGGCGCTCAACATGGCCCTCGAAAGGGCTACCCTTCAGGTATGGAAAGCACCACAATCACTTCTAATTAGTAATTATGAACACTTTGGTACTTACTTGCCTCTCTTTTCTTTTCTTTGCAGCAATTCGTCCTTGCTAGAGCGGCAGCGACTTCCAATGAAGTCGAAACCAATTGACACAAGAGGAAGGTTATCACCCTCCAAACCGCCCTTAAAGGCTCCGAAGAGAAATCCCTTCGGTTGGAGGAGGAAGCCCTAGAGGAACGGAGGGCTAGAGCTGCGGTCGACGAAGCCCTCCGAATAGCTAGGCAGGACAATGACGCGCTTCGGACTTCGGCCCAAGAGGCTGAAGCCGAGCGCGTAGTTCTTCGAGCGGAGGTTGACAAGCTCTGGCAATTGGCGGCCACTTCGAGCACCCAGCTGGTGGAGCTCCAGGGAGCTCTTAATCAAGCGATGGCCCAGAAGAGCTCCTTGATGCTTCAAGTGGCTGAAGTGGCTGCCACTGTTGCGGGCTGGAGGCGGAGGAGAAGAAGAACGCTAGTGCAGCAGAACGTACCTTGGACGCCCTTCAGGGTACCTTAGAATATTTTGGCACTATGTGCCCTTCGTCTTCTGCGACTACCAGCGAACCACTCGATCGGAAGTTGAAGAGGATCCAAATGGCGGCGTCGTTGATGATGAACTCCGGCGTCCGGTATGGGGAGATCTCCGGTCAGTGCGCCGACATCGGAGTTCTCCGCCACCTCGAAGCCCTTCAGATCTCCCTCGCTCCAGTCGGGGGTTCTACCCATGGAAGCTTTGCCTCCGAAGACCTGCTGCACCCATCTTCGGACGTAGCCTTGGCCTGGGAAGCCTTCCGGTCAACTTGGAAGACGGACCACAAGGCTGCGGCCAAGGCTTGGATCGACGAAGCCCGTCGGCAAAAGCAGGCACAGTCAAGGCCACCCCTTCCTGCCTCGCCAGCTCTGGCAATCCCTGCTCCACCAACCGACCCGCAGGTCTAGCTCTTAGGGCAATCATGTACACAACATCTTGTAAAGCCTCTTTCATTAATGAAAAGTTATAAACGCAAAGCTTGCTTGGGTGTTCTGTTCTTTTAGGTTTTGTCACGCCCTTCGAACCATGACCTCAAAATACTGGATTTTACCGAAGAGCTCCGGAAGGAATGTGCGAGCCTCGAGAGCTTAAGGCCCTACCGCCACTCTTGCTTCTCTGTTCCTCGTGGAGACAAAGGGGAGATACTCCCCAAAGATTTTCAAGAGGTCTTAGCTTATATCAACGAAGAGGAGAAAGAGAAGGCATCCTCGTCTTCCGAGCACATGAATTGGTCTGACTCGGAGTACCAGGCCAAAGACCCTGCGGAAGTTAACTCCAACAGGCTTCTGACCTGGGCCGAGCTTCAAGAGGAGAAAAAGAAACTACGAGCCTCGAAGAAGAAAAGAAGCGTTCAGACAAAAAGGACCAAACCGACAGCTTCAAGCTCCGAAGGACAGAGTAGCCGTAGGGGAAGCTCCCGAGGACAGGGTCTTCGATTTTTCCTAGGCTTGGACCAAAACTTCTCCTGATGTATAAGTATGATGAATTATTGTGAATTGTTCTGAAAGTATCTTATTTGCTTTTTACCCTCCTACCCCTCCTTGTGGGTGGGGAATCCTTTGTTGCACAAATGGGTTCGCCGGACACAATGATGCACCTGACAACTTGTCGCTTAGGACCCCCCTTTTTTTAGTGTCTCGTTAGCCTGGGCCTCGAAACCTTATTACTTGGTCACCCTCAACTCTTTTACAGATACGTCGCGCCAGGAGGCCAGAAATCTGTTCTTTTAAAGTCCTTAGACTCTTCTACGGATCCTAACAAGCCATAGCCTGGAATCCGGAGGGTGGCCACCTTCGGCTCTTTTACAGATACGTCGCGCCCAGAGGCCGGAAATCTGTTCTTTTAAAGTCCTTAGACTCTTCTACGGATCCTAACAAGCCGTAGCCTGGAATCCGGAGGGTGGCCACCTTCGGCTCTTTTACAAATACGTCGTGCCCAGAGGCTGGAAATCTGTTCTTTTAAAGTCCTTAGACTCTTCTACGGATCCTAACAAGTTGTAGCCTGGAATCCGGAGGGTGGCCACCTTCGGCTCTTTTACAGATACATCGCGCCCGGAGGCCGAAAATCTGTTCTTTTAAAGTCCTTAGACTCTTCTACGGATCCTAACAAGCCGTAGCCTAGAATCCAGAGGGTGGCCACCTTCGGCTCTTTTACAGATACGTCGCGCCCGGAGGCCGGAAATCTGTTCTTTTAAAGTATTTAGAGTCTTCTCTGGATCCTAACAAGTCGTAGCCTGGAATCCGGAGGGTGGCCACCTTCGGCTCTTTTACAGATACGTCGCGCCCGAAGGCCGGAAATCTGTTCTTTTAAAGTCCTTAGACTCTTCTACGGATCCTAACAAGCCGTAGCCTGGAATCCGGAGGGTGGCCACCTTCGGCTCTTTTATAGATATGTTGCGCCCGGAGGCCGGAAATCTGTTCTTTTAAAGTCCTTAGACTCTTCTACGGATCCTAACAAGCCGTAGCCTAGAATCCGGAGGGTGGCCACCTTCGGCTCTTTTACAAATACGTCGTGCCCAGAGGCTGGAAATCTGTTCTTTTAAAGTCCTTAGACTCTTCTACGGATCCTAACAAGTTGTAGCCTGGAATCCGGAGGGTGGCCACCTTCGGCTCTTTTACAGATACATCGCGCCCGGAGGCCGAAAATCTGTTCTTTTAAAGTCCTTAGACTCTTCTACGGATCCTAACAAGCCGTAGCCTAGAATCCAGAGGGTGGCCACCTTCGGCTCTTTTACAGATACGTCGCGCCCGGAGGCCGGAAATCTGTTCTTTTAAAGTATTTAGAGTCTTCTCTGGATCCTAACAAGTCGTAGCCTGGAATCCGGAGGGTGGCCACCTTCGGCTCTTTTACAGATACGTCGCGCCCGGAGGCCGGAAATCTGTTCTTTTAAAGTCCTTAGACTCTTCTACGGATCCTAACAAGCCGTAGCCTGGAATCCGGAGGGTGGCCACCTTCGGCTCTTTTATAGATATGTTGCGCCCGGAGGCCGGAAATCTGTTCTTTTAAAGTCCTTAGACTCTTCTACGGATCCTAACAAGCCGTAGCCTAGAATCCGGAGGGTGGCCACCTTCGGCTCTTTTACAGATACGTCGCGCTCGAAGGCCGGAAATCTATTCTTTTAAAGTCCTTAGACTTTTCTCCGGATCCTAACAAGCCGTAGCCTAGAATCCAGAGGGTGGCAGCGAAGCCTTCGAACCCATGGTTTGCCGGCTGCTGTCCGGGTCTTGGGAAAGATGCTTGACTCTGCAAGCATCTTCGTCCTCCCGATGCGTCCACCCGGAGTAAGGGATACTCGAAGAGTAAGCAAAATTCGACACTCCGCTTTTATTTAGAAAGGGAATTTTTACAAGTGTTTACAAGGAGCCCCTAAGCGTAATAACGCTTAAGGTGCTCCGCATGCCATGCATGTTTCAATTCTTCTCCTTCTAAATTAGCTAATTTAAACGATCCGGGACGTCTTGAGCGTAGGATAATATATGGTCCTTCCCATTTATTCCCTAGCTTCCCCGGTGCTATTACACTTCGCAAAACTAGATGACCTAGTCTAAGCTCGTTCGGCTTTATCTTCGGGTCATACCATGTTTTTGTTTGTCCCTAGTACTTTGTCAGGTTGGCAACAGCTCGAAGCCTTGTTTCTTCTGATAAGTCCAGCGAAGTGTTTCTGTCATCTTCATCTCCGGGCTGCATTGTACGAAGGGATCCACCCTTGAGCTCCATAGGAGTCATGGCTTCATCTCCGAAGAGTAGTTTGAATGGGGTAAAGCCTGTGGATCTGGTTTGAGTGGTTCGAATGGACCACAAGATCTTGGGGAGCTCTTCGACCCAAAGCCCCTTGGCCAACCCAACAATCCTTCGATTTAAACCGGATAGGATGTTCCCATTGGCTCTCTCGACAGCTCCGTTGGACTGCGGATGGCGTACTGCTGCGAAGCACAACTTAATGCCCAACCGTTCACAAAATGCTCTGAATGTCTCAGCTTCGAACTGGGTTCCATTATCCACGGTTAGCTACCTTGGCACTCCGAACCTGCATATAATGTTTTGCCAGAAAAATTTTTAAACATTCCTCGAAGTGATAGCAGTCAACGGCTTCGCTTCAACCCATTTTGAAAAATATTCAATTGCTACTACCGCAAACTTCAAGCCTCCTTTTGCCATTGGAAAAGGGCCTATAAAGTCCATGCCCCACCGAGCCATTGGCCATACCGGGGTAATAACTTGAAGTTGAACTGGTGGACGGTGGCTTCGTCTGCCCATCCATTGACATCCTTGGCATGTTCTCACCAACTCCTCTGCATCTCTCACAATTGTTGGCCAGTATAGCCCCTGCCAAAGTGTCTTACCTGCCAGAGCACGAGGGGCCAGATGACTTCCGCACAAACCTTCATGAATCTCCCGAAGTATGTCTTGGCCTTCGGGTTGGGAGATGCATCGGAGTAGAGGGGAACACACACCGGCTTTGTATAATATTTCGTTGACAAGCTTGTAGTTTCGAGCCCTTGCTTGCAATCTCCGGGCATCCGAACCGTCGGAAGAATCTATGCTACCTTGCAACATGTTCATGATCGGAACCCACCAATTTGTGGCCGGAATGCACAGTATTTCTGTAGAGGGTACTTGACTAGCTGCAGGCTTCATTAGTTCTTCATAGAAAGCACCCTCCGGGAGGTCCACCGCTCCGGCTGCAGCTTTTGCCAGAATATCTGCGAGCTGATTATCTGCCCGAGGGATGCTCCGAACAGAGAATCCCTTAAATGCTGCCTCAGTTTTGCGGATTTCTTCAAGGTATTGCGCTAGATGCGGGTTTTTTGCTTGAAAGCTCTTATCGACATGCCTTGCGACGACTTGGGAATCTGTCTTAATTATTATCCTTGCAGCTCCAAGTGCCTTTGCCTTTCGGAGGCCTAGCAAGACTCCTTCGTACTCTGCGATGTTATTGGTGGTCTTAAATTTGAGCCTCGCAGAATACATGGCCTTCTGCCCTGATGGTGATATGATGACTACGCCAGCTCCAGCACCAGATGCCTGATAAGCTCTGTTAGAAAATATTGTCCATAAGCCTTCGGAGTACTCCTCCGGAGCCCAAACTGCAGATGGAGTCCATTCTGCTACGAAGTCGGCTATGATTTGGGATTTGATAGATGTTCTTGCCATGAAGGAGATTCCGAAGGGGCTAGCTTGACGGCCCATTTTCCAATCCTACCTGTAGAGTCTTTGCTTCGGAGCATATCCCCGAGAGGATACGAGGTAGGAATGATTAGGTTATGCGCCAAAAAATAATGCCTTAGCTTTCGCGAGGCCATTACCAGGGCATAAGCAAATTTCTCGAGCTCGGAGTATCTTATCTTAGCTCCGGACAAAGCTTCTGAAACAAAATAAACTGGGTTCTGCACCAGCTTTCCCTTAAGCTCAACTTCCCGGACCAATACTGCACTTACTGCGGAGCCTGTTGCTGCAAGATAAAGGAGGAGTGTTTCTTCTGGGAGGGGCACAGTAAGTGTTGACAAGCTTCCAAGGTATGCTTTTATGTCATCAAAGCTCTTCTGGCATTCTGATGTCCAACTGAAGCTTTCGGACCCCTTTAGGGCTTTGAAAATTGGGAGGCTTTGCTCTGCTGACCGGGCCAGGAATCTGCTAAGTGTTGTGAGCCTCCCTGCTAACTTCTGGACCTGCTTCAAATTCCCTGGTGGAGCCATTCTTTGTAGTGCACTTATCTGCGTTGGGCTAGACTCGATTCCCCTGCTCGAAACTAAGTACCCTAGCAGTTTTCCTGCTTTCGCTCCGAATATACATTTTTCGGGGTTGAGGCGTATTCCACATGCTCGAAGGCTCTCAAATGTCTCGGCTAGGTCTAGGCTATGCTGGTGCTTTTGAGCACTTTTTATTACAATGTCATCCATATAGGCTTCGATATTTCGGCCTATTTGGTGACCTAGAGCCTTAGCTATTAAACGTGAAAAAGTGGCTCCGGCATTCTGCAAGCCAAAAGGCATTCTTACATAGCAAAATACTCCGGAAGGAGTTATAAAACTTGTCTTGGCTTCGTCTTCGCGCCTTAGCCAAGCTTGATGATATCCGGAGTAGGCATCGAGGAAACTTAGCAATTCGGAGCCAGCTGTGGAATCCACCAGCTGGTCTATTCGGGGCATTGGGTAGGGGTCTCGCGGGCATGCTTTATTTAATGAAGTGATGTCAATACACATGCGCCATTTGTTCGAGTCCTTCTTCCTTACAAAAACAGGGTTAGCCAACCACTCGGTATGGGCTACCTCCTTGATGATGCCAGCCCTCAGCAATTTTTCTACTTCGGCTTTTGCGAGGCTTGCTCTTTTGGCAGATAGCTTGCGGAGCCCCTAGCGTACTGGCCTGGCCTTCGGGTTGACGAGCAGGCTATGCTCAATGATGCTCCAATCCACCCCGGTGATGTCTTCGTCGGTCCAGGCAAAGACGTCCAAATTTTGGTTGACGACCTCTTCCAATGAGGCAGCTATCTCCGGGGATAGCCCTTTGCCGAACTGAACTAGATATTCTTTGCCATCTTTTGAAATTATCCTTGTTTCGACATCACCCTCCGGGCTTGGCTTGAGGGAGAGCCCCTTTGAAGGGTTCGAAGCCTCCAGCATTTCTTCCATGCTCTCCACCACGTTGTGCACTTGCTGGGGATCCAACGGCTGGCCGTGCCCATACTCCATTCTCCGGGCTATAGCTTGGTCTCCTGAAATAGTAAGAACTCCACCCTGCGTGGGCATTTTGAGACAGAGATAGTTGTGATGTGCTATAGCCCTGAACTAGTTCAGCATCCCTCGTCCGAAGATCGCATTGTAAGCATAAGGGGCGTCGACAACGTCGAAGATCACCTCTTCTACCCTGGCAAAAGGCCCCTCTCCGAAAGCAACCTCGAGGCCTATCTGGCCGAGGGCATCGAGAGGCGGTCCTGAGAAACCTTGAAGTGGTCGGGCCGCTGGAAGTAGATGCTTCCGAGGTATGCACATTTGATCGAAGGCCTGGACAAAAAGTATGTCTGTGGAGGTTCCGCTGTCGACCAGGATCCTTCGGACTTCCACTCCTGCTATGTCTACGGAAATGACCAGGGGGTCAGCATGGGGGAACTTTACCCCCGTGGCATCGCTGGCAGTAAACAAGATGGGCACATGAGACCACTCTGGCATCCGTTCTACGGAGCTTGAAGTCCCAATGTGCCCAACCTCGTGGACGTATTCACGCCGCTTCCTTTTGGACATGCTTCCGAGGGTCCCCCCTCCAGAGATGGGCAGGACCACCCGTTTGCCGCGGTCTTGTGGGTCTTCCTGCTTCGGCGGTGGCATAATGCTGGCCACCGGAAGTCGTGTGGGGGCTTCGGGAACACCGGCTCGGGCCACGATTTGCACGGGCTCTGACCGTGCCGCTGGTGGGGCTCGATCTAAAGTACCCCACCCGGTACTTCGTCCTAGGTACTCACCCCGAAGGGCTAACACCGACTTGTAGTCCTTTGTGTCATGGCTTCTATTGTCGCCATGCACGCAGCAGAAAAAACTCTGGCGCTTGCCAGGTTCTCTCTCTTGAGGTTTCGGCGCCCCACCCTTGAAGTTCTGCGCCTGTTGATAACTGGCAGGTGCCTTTGGAGCGGAGGGTGTAATGCTTAGTACTTCCGAATGGAAATTCTTCTTCCCTTGCCTATGCTCGTTGAAGCAGCCATCTTGAGGGGGTTGCAGAGGAGCCGAGGCTTCTAGCTCTATCTTGACTTCTCGGAGGGTAGGTGCGGGTGCTCCGGCTCGCCGGAGACAGCCTTCCTCCACCTTGGCATACTGTTCGAAGTATGCCATCAGCTGCGCCATAGATGTCACTGGCTTCCGATGGAGTTTGCTGAGGAGGTCAGGGTTTAGCACCCCTTCGCGGGCGGCGTCGACTACCGAAGAGGTAGACAGGCCCTTAATCTGTGACTTGGTGTGGGCGAAGCGCGTGAAGTATTCTCGGAGTGTTTCTCCCACCCACTGCTTCACCTAGAACAAACTTCCTGTGGACATCGGGGCCACAAAGGTACCCTGGAAGTTGCTCACAAACTTCTTCTTCAACTGCTCCCAGGACCTAATCGATCCTGGCTTCAAGGACCAGAACCATCGGAGCGCCACACCTTCGAGAGCGAGGGGGAAACACTTTGCCATCGTGTTGCGCACCCCTCCGCATGCTTCTATTGTAAGGGCATATGAGCGGGCGAACTCTCCGGGGTCTGACCCACCGGAGTACTTGTGCAACTTTAAGGCTTTGAACCTGGGATCAAAGGGCACTCTTTGCAAGTCTGAATGTAGCGGAGACTCATCATCGAAAGATGCGTTTTCGACCTCCTCCGGGACTTGGGTAGCTTCTGGGAGGTTGCGAGCACCACCGTCTTGAGGCCCTTCTGGAGTCTCGGTGGAGGCTTGAGTACGGAGGCGATCGACAGCCTCTTGCCTCCACCTAGCTACTTCCTCCTGAAGCCTGGCTAGTTGAGTAGCCTCGGTTCCAGGAAGGTCTTCGTCTTCATCGGAGGGTAGCTCTGGGTCTTGGGAGCTGACATAATCAGTCTGAAGCACCGTAGGAGGAGCTCGGGGACCCCTGGGCACTTGACGCCCAGTGGCATCTTCGGGAATCGTTGGAGCGGTAGAGGGCCCAGCTCCTGCGGTCCGAGGGAACCTTCGGAGGGGACCCGAGGCTTGGCTTCACTTCGGAGGCATAGCTAGTCATGGAGAGGTCTGAAGATTGGGGACTTTGATTGATCTGGGAAGGCGAGCGGGGGCCTTCGAACCACACTAAGAAGCCCCTTACCGAAGGGTGCACGGAATCTTGGGACTCCGAGGCTCCCTCCGTAAGTGCTCTTCGAAGTGCGGTCAGCACTAGAGAACAAGCTTTTAGAACTTGGTTCCCCATGGACGGCGCCAACTATTAGCATAAAAGTTTACGCTAACAGGTTCTCTGAGATCAAGAACAGACAAAAGTGAGTTCGTGCTTAAGAACTTACTCGAGCCTCCGTATTGGATAATAACTCAAGTAGTTCGAATATGTGTATTGAATGGCCGGGTGTTCGGTCCCCGTTACAGGGTAGAGAGGGGGGTATTTATAGGCAGAAAATGTTTAAGGAAAAGACCTAATTACCCCTAGATTACAACCGACATAGTGGAAACTATTCGGTACCTGGAGTAGGGTAAAAAAGGGTAAAGTTTATCCAGGGTAGATGGATAAGCCAAACATCTTATCAATCTTATCGTTCTACTTCGGAGCCTTCATATCTTGCGGAAGGCCCTTCAGGACTTCAGATCGAGGCACCCTTCGGCTTGGCGCCTCCACCTCCGAACAGGAGCCCACCAGCTCCGAAGCTTAGTGAATCTTTGGGCTATAAATCTCTAAGTCCGGAAGGTGAATCAATTTCCCCCAACACTTAATGAGGGCTTAGAAGTGCATTTTAGACGTGATACTTCTCAAGTTCTTGATGAATCTAGCATTTTGATTTGTAAGATTTCAAGAATATGAAGAGTCTTTGGAGATGATTTTTCTGAGTTTCTTAGTTCTTCATTGTTTAATTGTTCGACCTTCTTCTGTGCTCTGAATGTGGCATAGGATACTAGGGCATATGATCTTTGTTTTTCTCACTCGTTTAAGTGTCCTAGACTTGATCCAAGGATTGTCTAAGCTCAAGTTTGAGAAGAAACTTGTTTGTGCTCTTTGTCGACATGGAAATATGGTGGTTTCCTTTTAGTCTTCTTTGTTGCAAGTAAGTATAAAGTGTTTTTATATTTTTGGAGCATAACATTGAGATTGTTTAAAGAACTCCCTGATGCGTTGAAAGATATTCGTAGTGATAATGGCACCGAGTTCAAGAACAATCTCTTTGATGACTTTTGCCTTGAGCATGGCATTGAACACTAATATTATGCTCTGTGTGTTCCTCAATAAAATAGAGTTGTTGAGAGAAAGAACCACACTTTGGTTGAGATGGCTTGCACGATGCTAGATGAGCATTGGACTTCTAGAAGGTTTTGGGTTGAGTCTATAAACACCGCTTTCTACATCTCTAACTGAATCTTTTTGCGCTTTGGGAGGTAGCCCAAAATTTCTCACTTGAGAGTATTTGGATGTTGGTGTTTTATCTAAAAATGTGGTAACCTTTTCAAATTTGAGTCATGATCTTATAATGGTATCTTGATGCTAACACCATCATCGAGTCATGTGATGTGACTTTTGATGAAATATCTCTATGTGTTAGTCCCTCTTTTGAACTCGTAAGTGAGCGGGAAATGATTGAGACCATTTTTGAGAAAGAAGATCTATCAGACCTCTGAGAGAACAAGGATGATCCCATATCTTCTTCTACAACAACTCTTGAATCAGATCATGCATCCTCTACATCAACACAAGGTACGAAAGCATCTGCATCAACTTCAGCCAACATCGAGTAGTGTCCAACAAGGGTTGATGGGGATATCCTATCTCGTCAAGAGGCCCCTCGCCATGTTCAGCAACATCACCTTCTAGATTTGATCATTGCTGAACTCAATGAGAGAGTAACACATTCTCTTGATCATTTTACTGATTCTACATTTGTTGCTTCTTTTGAGCCCTTAGATGTGAGTAAGGCTTTATCTGACTCAAGTTGGATCAATGCCATGCATGAATAATTATAAAATTTTAAGAGAAACCAAGTTTGGGTCCTTGTTGATCGTCCTCTCAATGTTCATATCATAGGTACAAAATGAGTTTTCAAAAACAAATAGGGGGAGGATGGGTCTGTCGTTAAAAACAAGGCTATATTGGTTGCTCAGGGTTTTTCTCAAGGTTAAGGGATTGACTTTGGGGAAACTTTTGCTCCAGTTGCTCGTCTAGAATCCATTAGGATTCTTCTTGGATTTGCGGCATCTCGTGGTTTCAAATTTTATCAAATGGATGTTAAAAATGCTTTTCTTAATGATTTCATAGGAGAAGATCTTTATGTAAAACAATCCCTGGCTTTGAACATCTCGAGTACCCCCATAGTTTTTAAGTTTCATAAAGCTTTGTATGGACTCAACCAGGCACCTAGAGCTTGGTATGATCGGCTTAGGTCCTTTTTGCTTGAGCATGGGTATAAAATGGGCTCTGTAGACAAAACCTTATTTACTCTCAAGCATGGCAAAAAAATTCCTTGTTCATATGTATGTTGATGACATCATCTTTGGTGGCTCTTCTCATGCACTTGTTACCGAGTTTGCAGAATCTATGAGCAGGGAATTTGAGATGTCGATGATGAGAGAGCTCACATTTTTCCTTGGTTTGCCACTCAAGCAATGCAAACAAGGTATTTTCGTTTATCAGACGTAGTACACCAGGAATTTGCTGAAGAAGTTTGAGATGAGTGATGTGAAGCCCCTACTAACTCCCATGGCAACCTTAGTTGCGCTTGATCTAGACGAAGATGGAGAAGATTGTATCAAAGGAATTTAGAAGCATGATCGGCTCCCTCCTCTACTTGACGACCATGAGACCGAACATCCATTTCGCCATTTGTCTGTGTGCTCGTGTTCAAACTTCTCCAAGATCATCACATCATCATGTCATGAAGCGTATACTAAGGTATCTCAAACAAACTCTCGAATTTGGGCTTTGGTATTCAACATCATCATCTTTATGCCTTAGAGGATTTTTGGATATTGATTTTACTGGTTGTAGAATTGATGGGAAAAATACATCTGGTACTTGTCAAACACACTCTTGCTATGAAGCTAAATATGTTGGTGCTGCTAGCTGTTTCTCTCAGATTTTTTTGATGGTTTCTACTTTACAAGATTTTGGGTTAGATTTTAAGAGTGTTCCACTTCTTTATGATAAAATTAGTACCATTAGCTTAGAGAACAACCTTGTATAACATTCTAGAACCAAACACATTGATGTGAGATACCACTTTTTGAGAGATTACAATGAGAAGGGAGATATTGAATTGAGATACATACAAAACTAGAACTAGCTTGCCGAAATTTTTACCAAGCCCCTTGATGCTTCAAGATTTGCATTTTTGAGAGGGGAACTTGGTGTTTGTCATCCTTATGGCATTTTGTGAGGGGGAGTTTATCGCCTCATTTCTCTGTGTGTGCATTTCATAATTTTCTCCATTCACACACTTACACAAAGCTTTTGTTATATGACCAACTGTTTTTGCATGCACTTGCTTGTATTTGTTTTTAGATTATTGTATATGATCATGATGATTCAACTTATTTGATATATCTTATATTTGTCATTAGCATGTCTTTTATGTCTTAAAATCTAAATCATGATCACCACTTAGTCTGTTTACTAGTATGTGTAGATTGATGCTTTTGCTATCTTTTACATGCCTGGTAGCTAAGTCCTTTTTATTTGGATGCAAACATGTAATTTGAACATCTTAATGATTTTCATTGAAATATTGTACTAAAAATGATATAAAACAAGAAATTGATATCCATGCATTTTGTGCTAAAATGAAAAGATCTAGGTGGGTTTGCTAAGTCGCATCGCTTTTGTCTTAGACTACTTACCATAGTACTTTGGTATAAATTGAAACTTTGCAGTGTATGCCAAGACCAATGTCTTAAGCTTCATATGGTCTGGTTCTCGACTAGGCTTGACTTGGTCGGTTAACATAAGGTTGATAAGCAAATAACCTCTGGAACTAAATCAAAATTGAAAACAAAAAGCTTGAAAATATTGGATAACAAGTTTGTTGAAGCTCCTTGTTTTTAGATAAGCATATTTGGGTAGATATTTGCTAACATTTGCACTTCATGTTTTACTATGTCTAGTCTTCTAGTTTGAGTGGTGATGCTTTTTTGCTCAAATATGAAAAATTGCTTGCTTAAGCTTGTCATATAGTATTTAAATACAATTTTCTAGACAATATTTGCAAGGTACTGTGATTGCTAGTAATCATATTTAAGAATCTTACAGTTATAACTCCACCCACACAATTCTCATTGCATCATTTTTGTCACCTTGATGCTTATATTGCTAAAGGGGGAGAATTTTCATGTGTGTTGTTGCTAAAGGAGGAAAATGTTAGAGGGGTGAATTTTGAAATATTTACAAAGAGGGAGAATTTAAAATCAAATGACATGATTTGGCTCTTTTCTGCGTTTTTGTGGTCATTTGTGCGCTGATTCTTAAATTATCTCTGATTTGTTTGAGAGTTGTCAATGCACTCATCAAGGGGGAGATTGAGAAACCACGTTAAGATGTGCATTGGTTTTGTCTGCGATGAGTGATTGACAAGTTTCTGTATTGAAGGGTTCATGATAAGTATTGGGTTGTGCACTGATGTGTGCATCAAAGTGTTTACCGAAGGGGTCGTATTAGGTGTGCACCAAAGTGTGCACCGAAGGTTTATCCCAAAGGGTTCGGTGTGTACCGGAGGGTGCTAGGAAATAATGTTTGCATGTCTTGTGATGTGCAAGAAGTGGCTGGAACTTGGCTGTCAACAGTGAGGGATTAGGACCAAGTGGGAAGTCTGGTGCTAGAGGATCAAGGAAGCTAGGTGAAATCAATTGTGGTCCAAATAGGTGTTTGGAGGCTCTCTAGAGGGAGAGTCTCAGACAAAAGTGAACGGAACGGAGACAGGAAAGCACTCCAAAGGTGCGCTTCGGAGGGAGGCATTTTGGAGGAGTACTTCGAAGGTGTGCTCTAGAGGGACACACTTCGAAGGGTGGCTGGTGAAGACCTCCAAGGGGTCAAGCCTCAAGAATACACTAGCGTTGTTTGCTCATATGTTTGTTTTTCGTAGTTGGTCCCTATCGCCCCTCCGATGAAAACTCCACTGATTATAAATGGGGAATTTAATCATATGCCCTTCCTTTAAATGGAAATTGAGGATTTACCTCCACATCTCAATGACATGTAGAGTCCAGTCAAATCAATGACACGTGAGCGAGGGGGATAAATTGTCAATTTCCATCCAAATGAAGGGTATATGATCAATTTTTCCATTACAGATTGTGACTTATTTAGCTCTTGTCAATAATATATGTTTTGGATATGTCCACAGTCTATAATACACATAATTTTATATTGGTTTTCTAGTTTTATATTTATAGAAATTATTACCAATATAACCATGTACACATATTTTTCGTTGGACTGCACCTAATTATCAACTGTGGCCATACCTTAATACCTTAAAAGTCGGCAACCTAAAGTAGTTGGCCCTAAGATTATCTCCATTGTGGTTGTTGTTCTACTAGCAATATCTCAAATTAGCAAGAATAACCCAAAAAAACATTTTCATTGTTTTTGCTGCTTGACTTATTATTTTAGGTGGCTCAATATCCTTCCCTCACATTTGCCTCTTCTAGCAAGCCAACCAAACTTGCTCTCTCCTGAATGTTGAGCTTGTTTAATTATTTTTATTTTATTTGCATATACATAAATTGATAAAATATAGCTACATCCAAATAGAAAGTCATATTTAACAAGTACATTAGAGTGAATAATAAAATAGAAAGTCAATTTGGATAGGGAGACTTGTTATGTCTATGAATAGTAAGTCAAAAATAACAACCACAATGGAGATGTTCTAAATGGAGCGACCGGCCCAAACCCTCAAAATGCATGGGCCTCTTCTTGAAAGTGTAAAAAAATCTATGAAGGAGGGCCTCACAACCCCACACTTAAGGCCCCATATTAGATGGTTTCCACCACAACTATCACCAATCTCAAAGCACTATTCACCTCTCTCTTCTTCTATAGTTCTACAAGTCTAGGAGTGGGTGGAAATCTAAGGTGGGGAGGGTCTGATGGGGTCTGGTGAGGTTCTGATGGCAGGGGTCTGACGATGCGATGACGAGGCCGAGGCACGGTGCGAGGCCGACGCGGGAATCTGACGTGAGGCAGTGGAGGCAGAGGCCGTGGGGGTCACTACCAAGGTGTAAGCGTTGTGGAACAGCGAGGACAACACGGCTAACATGATAGGCATAGGCGGCAGGAGCGTCGAACGGCGACGTGCGAGGCCGAAGAGAGTGGCGATGATGCACACGGTCGAGGATGAGGCTGACGCCACGACGAAAGGCGGGGACAAGGACCGCACATGCAATGACTTCCCACCTCAGCCTCGTGCACCGATGCTCGGCACACCGCTGCCCCTTCCACCGATGCCCCCCACCACTGCTACCCATCTCGACGCCTCTAGTTGCGCTTATAGATGGCCATATGGGCCGCCTGGCCTAACCCGGCCCAAGCATGGAGTGGCCCGATCGGTTTCGTGCTCGGGCCGACACGACACGACTATCCCATCGGGCCGTGCCAGCCCACGGGTCGAGGCCTCGGCCCAAGCATGACACAACGACATCTAATATCATGTCGGGCCATCCCGAAAGCACGCCGACCTAGAAATGTCGTGTTGGCCCATGGCCCACTGTATCACAAGCTTCATAGAATCACAACATGACAGCACACAAACAATTCACTTCACAGAAACAAGTTGGCAGCAGGCCAACACCCAACAGCAACACTTTCAGTCTTTCACACATTGAAGCAACATGCCAACATGCAAAAATTTGAAGTTTGTACAACACAGAAACATGCAAAAGTTTGAAGTTTGTACAACACAACACAACACAGAATCACAGATTGAACTTTGAAGCAACAGTCATTCAAAATCAAAAAACACACAAGTTAACGAAAAGGGGGTAGCTATTTATATTACTACCTCATTAAAAACCTTTCTAGGTAAAAACTCACACCTCGTGAGAAAACCCTAGAAAGGAAAAGAGTACAACACAACTCTTAATGTCCATAAATAGTACAGATCCAAAGTTCATAGTGTTCAAAGTCCATATTACAAATCCAAAGAAAAACACAACATTTATTTAGTGCCACTAGCATCCAGATCTAGATATTGGCTCATGAAATCTTCAAGGTCTTTGTTCTCCACATTATATTGAGCACGGGCTTCACCTTCCTCCCAATCCTTTATACATCATAGCATCTCAACCATGTCACTAGATAGTCGATGACGACAATCTTCAATAACCCTGCCAATAAGACTAAAACAAGACTCCAAAGAAATTGTGGAAACAAGAACTATTAATATATCTTTAGCAAGCAAAGAAAGAATGGGAAAAGAAAGCTTACGCTCCTGCCACCACATCAGTAAATTAAAGTCATCATCAAAATATTTATTAGGATCACTATCAAGATATGATGTTAGTTAAGAAACACCTGGACCAAGAGCAAAGGAAGGCACAGTACTACATGTAGACAATGACAGAGATAATGGTGTTTGATTTGTTTCTACTGAACTAGAATAGTATATATCTTTCTCCAAATTGTTCTTTTCTTACCGGATGAAGGAGTTGGTTCATGTTGCCTTTGCAAACGTGTGGAACCATACTTTGATTCATACTTTGAAAAAAGAATAGTTATTTCAGCACGAACATTGGTTATATAAGTAGAGTAATCAGTACCACTTATTCGAGATAACAGTTGTAAAACATTATAAAATCCTCTCATCTTAGCTCTAGGATCCAAGATAAATGCAAAAGCATATAACATTGGTATATTCCTCCAATATTTTAGAAACTTAGATTTCATAGGAACAACAATATCTCTTAACATTTCATCATTCTCATATGCATTTAGATGACTAGCTATTTCAACAATATGATGCATCATTAAATAACATGTAGGATTATAAACAGCAGATAAAGCAATAGTTGATTCATAGAATATCTCTAAGAATTCTAAAACTTTCTCACCTACATACCAATGTGCATCTGTGAGTAGTTGTTCATGATATTGAGTAGTGATAAAAACTGAAAATGTGTTCTTATGTGGCATGAGATGCTTAAGCATTAGATAAGTTGAGTTCCATCTCACATCCATATCCAATCCAACTTACGAGGGCGTACCCCCATAGCAACACAATAAGCTTTGTATGAAGCAATTCGTTGATTAGATAAATTTAAAAATGATACGGTAGTCCTAAAAGCGTCAACTTAAGGCTTTATCCTCTTAAGCCTAGATTTGACTATCAAATTAATTATGTGACAAGCACAACGTTGATGCAGTAAAACAAATCTAATATATCCAAAAAATTTTGGAGTGAGAATGTCCATGGCAGTAGAGTTAGCAGATGCATTATCAAGTATAACAGATGTAACTTTATCAAGTAAATTATACTCTTCAACTACACACGCAACACGATCAGCAATATTTTGACCTGGATGGGACACATCAATAAGCCTAAGAGCTATAACCCTTTTTTGTAATTCCCAATCAGCATCAACATAATGAATAACCACACTAATGTAATCCTCCTTAGCATTACCAGACCAAATATTATAAGTAAGTGCAACAGAAGAAACATATTTCAAAGTTTCCATAAGATTAGCACGACAATCATTGAAATACTTAATCATATCTCTAGTTGTTGTTTGCCTAGTTACAGAAGAAAATCTAGGATTGTGTGACTTATTAATGTAATCCGCAAAGGCTGCAGATTCACCAAAGCAAAGAGGTAAATCTTCTCTAGCAATTAAGTGACAAAGCTCAATGCGAGCAACCTGAGCGGAGTACTCCCATCACCTAACAGAGCCATCAGGATTATATTGAAGTAAAGATTGATTCAATGATGAATGTGCATTTTTAGCTTTGCAATTTTTAGCATGTCGAATTAAATGTCCAGTGACACCAGTAGACCTAGCAGACAACTCAGTTTTGCAAATAAGACACTTAACGTGCATACCTTACCTTCTTACCTCTCTTCTCCTCAAATAGCTCCTCATAGTCTTACCTTCTTAGACTTTGACATACTTGAGCTTAGCGCTGTCTCGCCATCGCCACCTTCGGCCTCCACATTGATCGGTGTAGCAGCAGTGCCATCGTCTTGGCTTGGGTTAGTGGAATCTACCTCCACTATGAGCAAGGGGTCAGGACCGTTAGGGTCACCATGAGCTTCATCCACCATCGACAGAACTACATCAACATTCAAGGGTCAAACACACAATAACTCAAATAAGACTTAAACAAGAGGACAGAGGGGAAACAGGTCTACAGGAGGGGAAACAGGACTCACCGACGAGGACGGAGGGACCGTGATGAGGGGAAGCCAAAGGGGGAGTGGGGAGTGGTCGTCGGCCACCGCCAGTGCACCGCTAGCCCCTAGTCACTGTAGATCTACGACGTGTCGTCACCACGACACCACCTGTGCGCACACCTGTGCTGCGTCACCGCCGAAGCGCTGACATGTGCGTCTAGGTCTAGCGGTTGCCGGTGGGGCGGCAAGAGGCGGCCTACGGCCGCTACGGGTACCGGCTGCACAAACTAGGGTTAGGGACTTAGGGTTAGTGTTGGTGCGTGTCACGCCCCGATTTAATAAATCAGGACTTTTATTGAAATTCCATAGAAATCAATAAAAACAAGACGTCCATCATGCGACCACATACAATACGAGCAATCATTCACGGTTCGTAGACCGCATTAGTACAAAAGTGAATAAAGATGAAGAGAAACTAATAAAACAAGGGTCCTAGATGAACGCCTCCTTCCAGTCTCGCCTTGACTGGGTCGCTACTCCAGACCTTCATCCTCCTCGTAGTAGACGAGCTCTGGTGGTGTAAGTCAACGGGGGTGAGTACAAATGTACTCAGCAAGCCACCGGATGCAAATATAATGAAGAGTAATAACAAGGGAGATAATGGCTAATTTTGCGGAATAGCATAATTTGTAAAGCAATTAAATATGATCAATTTATTAGTACTGAAAAGTAAACATGTGTATGCATCATCATCTTCTAACTCGTGGGGTACAGTCAGCCCCGCCTCGCTCGACAGTCCTTACATGCCATGAATAACATCAACCATTCAAACAATTGTAAACTAACTTCGAGTAGTCACACAACCCGCCCTTGACCGTGGGCTCGACTTTTCGAAAAGATTAAATACTCTGATCAGAGACGTACCACTGTACCCACAAGGCACACACTCACCACTTACACCAAAGTGTAACGAGATGACCCATTCCACAGGAACTCGTGCCAAAACCTTCCATATGGTCCTCCTCGACCCGACAACACCCTCTTATGGGTTTCATATGGTGTCCCGACGCGTCGAGCCTTACCATACCCCCCCCTTGAGCCACGTCGGTACAAGTCACCCGCAGGTTGCCCCTTGCCCCCTCCACTATGGTGCATCGAGTCGGATTGTTCCATACTTTCAGTTAGGACTTACCCATTAGACTTGTGGTTGGTACGGAAGTGCTTTGCAACAGATCCCGCAGACCGGTCCTTATAGTGCCCCGGGTGCGACCAACCAATGCCCTAGCTTGCACCCGGAACCCACCATACTTATAACATAGCCAACTCCAACAGAGTCCAGAGACGAGAATAACGGGGAAATTCATATAACAGAATCCAACTATCTACGACTCATTCTTTTTATCCTATAGCAGTTGTGTCGGTACATTGGGCACTAGCTAATACTTTTCTAGTAGAGTGACAAGGAGTTAAGGCTCAATAAGCATGGCTTGGGTTTGCACACAAGGACGGGGATCTAATAAATATAAGTGTAGGGCTTGATATTTGACTAATGCAATATTAACCTATGAGTTATAGCGATAATTTATTAAAACATGGGCTCAATGATGATCAAAATGGGGGTTGTGACTTGCCTTGATCAGCAAAGGGTGAAGGTGGAATCTCGGGATAGAACTCCGGCTCCTCGACAAACTCGTAGTCTTCTCGATACGGAAAAAGTAAACAATACATTCAATAAAGCATCACAAAACATAAGCATACAAGTTTTATGATTTAAATATGTGAGTTGAGCTTTATTGTACTAAAGCTATATTAATAATATCAAAGGTTAAATTTTTGGGGGTTTTCCTAATTTATTTCATGAATTATTAATTTATCCCTAAGGGGTTTTTATTTATTTAATTCATAAGATACTTTTGGGCTGAAGTAACATACTGTTTTTATGGCATTAATGTGTAGAGAATAAAATGCTGAATTTAATAAAATTGGAATGGTGAAATTGGAGTTAAAATGAGTAAGTTATGAATTTTCAAAGTTTAAACTATTTTCTGGAATTTTATTTAAACAGGAAATGGGCTTTAGTCCACGGTGAGCCAGGCCCACAGTGGACTGGGCCACTGTGCACGTGGACCGGATCAACCAGGACCGTCGGATCTGGATCCAGCGATCGGGCGCGAGGCGGGAAGGGTTAAATGAAAATGGACGGCCCAGATTAAATCCTGCGAATTGGTACGAAGTGGACGCACCAGATTGAGTCAACATTTTTAAGTTACGATCAACGGCCAGGATCGCATGGTACCGCTTTGACCAGATCGCGATCGGACGGCCATGATGCGATCCGGCACAGCATGGACGTAAGGGGCCACGTACCCCTTCGTTCTCGGCTCCGGCGATGCGACAGCGGCGAATTCTGGTGACGGCGCGGGTTGAACGACGAGGCTAAGGCCCAAAACGGGACCAGTGATGTGAGGGGAACTCGGGCGTACCGGTGGTGGTGGCGGCGGTGAGCTGACGGCGACCGGCGATGATAAGGGGCGATGAAGCTCCTCGGCTTCGTCGACGGTGAGGCGATCTGGCGGTTTTCTCGACCGACGAAGGCATGGACGAGGACGGGCGGGTCTCGGTGGTCACGAAGGTGGCGACGGCGGGGGCGGCGGTGGCTTGGATCGCCGGCGAGGGCTCGCTGGAGTCAAAACAGAGAGAAAACCCAAAAATTGGGACGAGGCACTCTGTTCTCGCTCTGGCTCGAGCTACCGTGGTGTGGGCAAAGGGCGGTGGCCGGAGGGGGTTTATATAGGGGGTTCACCGGCGTTTAAACGGAAGGGAACCATGGAAATCCGAGGGGATTCCATTTTTGCGCCGGCGAGCTTCCATGTGCACGGTTAGGCTTCTATAACCACGAATCCGCGTCAGGCTTGGATGGAAAGAGGTCGCCGGCGTTCGGGGGTAGCAAATCTGTGGTCGGATCGACGAAATCGGGCGGCCGACGGCGGGATTTGGCAAGGGGGTCACTGGTATGGAAGGGGGGATCCCATTCCAACGAAGACGAAGCTCCTGACAGGTGGGCTCCACCTGTCAGCGAGCGAACAAAAAAGGAAGGGGGCCGACAGACGGGCCCGGGATGTCAGCGGTGGGGGAATTCAATAGCGAGGCTGACGGGTGGGCCAGGCGGAGTGCGGGCGCGGGGAGGAGAGAGGGGCAGTGCGCCGATAGGCGGGTCCCGCTTGTCAGTGACTCAAGGTTGGGCTGGGCTGGGCTGAAGGCTATTTCAAGGTTGAGGCCCATTTAGATTTCAAATGCTTTTCTGATTTAAAATAATTTCAGTAATTCATTTATTTGATTAAGGGTTGAATCACCGTTGATAAAAATTTGTAAAAATATCTGAAATTTTATTTTGGCCTATAGATTATTCCATAAAATTTTCATGTCCAAATTTTGAATATCTATCTTTGTTTGGCTTTAATAGGACTCTTTAACGGTTTTCTTTAATAATAAAATCCAGAAATTCCTTTAATAATATATTTATTTTATTTTATTTCTTTTTAATTCTTGGGGTGTTATAATCCTATCCCCCTTACAGAGAATCTCGTCCTCGAGATTCGGAACAATCCTCGAATAGCTCGGGGTGTTGTGCCTTGAGTTCCTCCTCTTTTTACCATGTAGCTTCCTCTATGGGATGATTGCTCCATTGAACCTTACAGAAGCGGATGATGCGACTTCTGGTGGTCCTTTCCTTGACTTCCAAGATCTTGACGGGCTTTTCCACATAGATCAGATCCTCTTGAATATCCAACTATTGCAGGTTCACTTGCTCTGTTGGGACTCGGAGACATTTCTTTAGTTGGGACACATGAAACACGTCATGAACTCCGGCCAGTGAGGGTGGCAGTTCCAACTGATAAGCGACTTCACCTTGGTGTCGAATAATGGGAAAAGGTCCAACATATCGAGGGGCCAACTTTCCTCTCATGTTAAACCATTGAGTACCACAGAGAGGTGTGACTCGAAGGTAGACGTGGTCTCCCTCTTCAAAGGCTAGATCTCGACGACGATTGTCCGCATAGCTTTTCTGTCAAGATTAGGCTGTCTTGAGTTGGTCTCGGATGATTCGTACCTTCTCTTCAGCTTCCCGAAGGATGTCGGTTCCAAACACTTGGGATTCACCGGTTTGATCCTAAAGTAGGGGCGTCCTACACTTACGTCCATATAGGGCTTCGAACGGGGACATCTAAAGGCTGGCTTGATAATTGTTGTTGTACGAAAACTCGGCGTACGGTAAACTCTTGTCCCAAGTTCCTCCAAAATCCAAGACGCATGCCCGAAGCATATCTTCCAATATCTGACTCACTCTTTCCGTTTGTCCATCTGTCTGACGGTGGTAAGCAGTACTGAAGTTCAGTATCATTCCCATCTCCTCTTGAAGGTTCTTCCAGAAACGAGAGGTAAACTGACTTCCTCTATCGGATACTATCTTCCTGGGCACTACATGAAGACACACGATGCGGGCCATATACAATTCTGTGAGCTTAGGGCCACTGAAGGTCGTCTTGACGGCTATGAAGTGTGCTACTTTGGTTAGCCGATCAATGATTACCCATATAGAATCATATCCAAGTTGGGTCTTTGGGAGTCCGGTGATGAAGTCCATACCGATCTCTTCCCATTTCCATTCAGGCACTTTAAGTGGCTGTAATAGTCCTGCGGGTCTCTGATGTTCTGCCTTCACTCGCCGGCAGGTGTCACATTCTGCGACAAACTGAGCAATCTCTTTCTTCATACTAACCCACCAATAGCGTTCCTTCAGGTCCTGGTACATCTTGGTGCTCCCGGTATGGATGGAGTACAAAGTATCATGGGCCTCCCTTAGAATAAGGGTTTTTATCTCCGGTTTATCCGGTACACAGATCCTGGTTCTTAACCATATGGTATCATTCTTGTCCTCCAAAAATCCTGGGGCTTTACCTTGTATCATGTTCTTCTTAATGGCAGCTATATCCGGGTCTTCCAACTGAGCCTCCCGGATTTGCTCAAACAAGACAGGTCGGATTTCCAAGGTGGCTAGATAGGCTCCTGTGGTTAATCCAAGGTTTAACTTTTCCATATCCTTATAGAGCAAAGGCGTGTGATCCTGAATCAAGATGGCGGTGCAATATCCCTTACGACTTAATGCATCAGCTACCACATTTGCTTTTCCGGGGTGGTAGTGAATACCTAAGTCGTAGTCCTTTATTAATTCCAACCATCGTCTTTGCCTAAGGTTGAGATATGGCTACGTGAAGATATACTTCAAACTCTTGTGATCCGTAAAGATTTCACAGCGGTTTCTGATGAGGACATCACTTCACATGATACACACATGGAGCCTCCACCTACAATTCAATTACAAGGACCAATCACACGCGCCCGTGCCCGTCGCTTGAACCATGAGGTTAATTCTTTCCTTAGCAACTATGTTAATATTTGTTTGGATGGGATGCTACTGAATACTAGTGATATTTTGTTACATAGGAACATGGGAGATGGAATAGAAGAGTTGGAGTTGAAGACGGAGTCGCACGGATGATTTGAAGTCAAGAATTCGCTGGTTCGGACTACATCAACCACCATGCACCAAAATGGGCATAACTTCCTCATACGAAGTTCGATTGGTGCGTTCTTGGACTTTTTGGAAAGCTAAGGAGAATACGGATCTTTTGCCGTTGGTTTCGTCTCATTTGGAGTCTCGAGTCGTCCTGTGTGTTTAAAACAGTCCTGCGAGACAGAATTGGGCCGTGTTGGCCCATAGTCCGAGTCTGTACGTCTTCTAGCCCACAGCCCGAGTCTGTACGCCTTCCACAGGCTGCCCACGCCTTATATACTCACGCCAGGCGCCTTTAGGGTTAGGTTTTGCTTTGTTTGCATCTACACTTGTGTGTTTAGATCCCGCCCCTTGCACCGGACCGATTGGCTGCTGCATAGGCGTTTGTGAAACCTCACCTTTTCATCGTTTGTCTGTGATTTGGCATTCGACTTGTATCCTTCCTGTTCTTGCTTGTGTTCTTGGGTTCGCTTGCAGAAATTAGCCTTCGTGGCGAGGTCAATCGCGTCCTGCGTGGTTGATAACCAACGGAGACAGTGGTGTAACGATTGCAAGGTTTGGATCCGCCGGACTGGAGCCTTGGATCGCCAACGTCGAGATTCTCCACCAACCCAAGTTATCCTTTACCTAGCGGAAGATCGGGACCAATCCCCCATCAGTTGGTATCAGAGCGAAGGTTTCCCGTTAGGTAATCTCGATCTTGTTTATTTCTACCTAGAGTCCAAAAAACCCTCAAAAAAATCCCCACCGAGAACCCCTTTGTGCCTTGCGATTTTAATTTCAGTTTTTAACCTTGTTGAGTTTGTGTTCTTGGTCAAGTCTTGTTGCTGGTTTAGTCATCCCTCTGTGTCGTTTGAGTAGTAGTTGGTCTTGTGTCTCAAAAAAATTCCCCACCCGAAACCCCCCCCCCACAACCCTTTTCGTTTTCCACATCGAGTCTTTGTGACCCCCCTTCGGTAAAACAGGCATAACTTTTCGCTCGTTTGGCAGAAAAATCTGAAATTTTTTTAGAGTCTTTCTGACCCAATTTGGGGGGGGTACCCTAACAGGGTTCCCCTGTTAGCCCTCACCAGAATCGCCAAAAAAATCAGGAAGATAAAGAAAAAATTGGTCAAAGTTTTTGCTCGCCGTTCAGCGAACTTGTTGAATTTTTGTGAACCACATCCCACCTCAGTTCTAGGTGCCAATTTTTGTGGTTGCATCTCTGGTCATCCTTGTTCAAAAAAATAGAGTGAAAAAAAGAGAAAAAAACAAAAAAAAAGAAGAACCGGTCCTGTCGATTGCTTGTCCGATCTCTTGTCCGATCCCTTGTCCGATCTCTTGTCCGATCCCTTGTGCGATCAGCGGCAGCAGCAAATTCTGCTTGTCCGATCCCTTGTCCGATCTCTTGTCCGATCCCTTGTCCGATCTGTAGAGAGCTGAATTTGGCCTGTTATTGCTTCCATTTGAGTTTTGGGCATATAGTTTCCCTCTATTGCTTGAATTTTCACATTGGGAGCACTAAGGCCAGCAACTTTGACGAGTACTAGGGAATACTTATTGAACTTGGTTTAACTGTTATTACTATTGCTAATCCTTGCTACTCACTTTGCCTTCCAAGCTACACCTTTCTCTTGGTCAGGACAGGTTCATTTCTTGCAATTGCACACCACCCTCCACTTGGTTCATCACCTGTAGGCCGGTGACCTCACTGCGGTGTGGTAAGAACACTTGCAAGCGTGGGTAAGGTGCTTGACGGATTGCTTCCACCACACACCCACCACCCCACCTAGCTGTTTTCCATAAGGATTATTCTTTGTTGTTTTGTCTTTACACTAACATGGCAGCACTTATTGTACAACGTGTCTTGAGCACTCACATGGACCAGGATGACCGGGCACAACAGAACAATCTGTTTCAGACCTTCTTCGTCGTCAATGACCGCCGTGTACGTGTCATC
Organism: Zizania palustris; assembly: GCA_019279435.1. Lineage (NCBI taxonomy): Eukaryota > Viridiplantae > Streptophyta > Magnoliopsida > Poales > Poaceae > Zizania > Zizania palustris. The sequence goes on from JAAALK010000080.1 coordinate 13,823,271, forward strand.
ATAGACAGCGGTAGTTGCAACAATTTGGTGAGTCACGACATGGTAACTAAGCTTCAACTTCCCACACGTGCACATCCACACCCTTACCACGTACAATGGTTCAACAATAGCGGTAAGGTCAAGGTAACACAAATTGCTCACATCGAATTTTCCATTGGTACCTACGTCGGAGTTGCTGATTTTGATGTAGTACCAATGCAAGCATGTTCTCTATTACTTGGTAGACCTTGGGAGTATGATACTGATGCTACACACCATGGTAGGAGCAATAAGTACACATTTATGTATAAAGGAAAGAAAGTTACATTGCTTCCTATGACTCCTGCTGAAATTGTGAAATTTGAACAAGAAAAACATGCTAGGGACGCACAAAAGAGCGAACAACCTTCTGAAAATCAGCAAGTAGCTAAAACACTTTCGAGGCAACAAAAAGATAAAGTTGTTTCTCCTTCTTCATCACAAGTTATTAATCTGAAAGGACGTGTCATGCTTGCAACTAAAACTAACCTTGCAGTACGTAGTTTTCTTGGTCTTGCAGGTTTCTACCGGCGTTTTGTGAAAGATTTCAGCACCATAGCCGGTCCTTTACATGAGTTGACCAAGAAGGGAGTTACTTTTACTTGGGGACCAGCACAAGAACAAGCTTTTGCCACACTCAAGGATCGCCTTATACATGCACCTCTACTTCAGCTACCCGACTTCAGTAAGCCTTTTGAGTTAGAATGTGATGCTAGTGGTTTTGGACTAGGAGGTGTGCTGCTACAAGGAGGTAAACCCGTGGCCTATTTTAGTGAAAAATTACATGGCCCACAGTTGAATTATTCTACCTATGATAAGGAATTATATGCCTTAGTGCGTGTGCTTGAAACTTGGCAACATTACCTTCTGCCTAAGGAATTTATTATTCATTCGGATCATGAAGCATATATGTATTCAAGCAAATCTGAATAAACGACATGCTAAATGAGTAGAATTTATTGAGACTTTTCCATATATCATTAAGCATAAGAAAGGGAAAGATAATGTGATTGCCGATGCTTTATCTAGACGTTATACATTGCTTTCTCAACTTTATTATAAGATCTTTGGTTTAGAAACATTGAAGGACATGTATGCTACTGATTTGGACTTCAAAGATGCTTTTGCAAATTGTACAGATAACCGTGCTTGGAACAAATATGTACTGAATAATGGATATCTTTTTCGTGCTAACAAGTTATGTGTGCCGGCTAGCTCTCTTCGCTTGTTGTTATTGCAGGAAGCACACGGTGGTGGTTTGATGGGTCATTTTGGATCAAAAAACCGAAGATGTGATGTCCACACACTTCTATTGGCCTAGGATGAGACGAGATGTTGAGCGCTATGTGGCACGATGCACTACTTGCAATAAAGCTAAGTCCCGTCTAAACCCACATGGTCTTTATATGCCTCTGCCCGTTCCTAGTGTACCTTGGGAGGATATTTCTATGAATTTTGTGTTAGGATTACCTAGAACTAGGAGGGGGAGGGATAGTATTTTTGTGGTGGTAGATCGGTTCTCTAAAATGGCGCATTTTATACCTTGTCACAAGAGCGACGACGCTACAAATGTTGCTGATTTGTTTTTCAGAGAGGTTGTACGCTTGCATGGAGTTCCCAATACCATCGTTTCAGATCGTGATGCTAAAATTTTAAGTCATTTTTGGAGGACGTTGTGGCATAAGTTGGGGACGAAGCTGCTGTTTTCTACAACTTGTCACCCCCAAACGGATGGGCAAACGGAGGTCATCAACCGCACATTGTCCACCATGTTGAGGGCTATTTTGAAGACCAACTTGAAGCTTTGGGAAGAGTGTCTACCTCATATTGAGTTTGCATATAATAGGTCAGTACACTCCACTACTAAGGTAAGTCCGTTTCATGTGGTCTATGGCTTTAATCCGCGTGCTCCTATTGATTTTCTACCATTGCCACCATCTGAAAAATTGAATTTTGATGCTACTACACGTGCTGAATTATTGCTTAAGATGCATGAAACTACTAAAGCAAACATAGAGAAAATGAATGAGAAATATCGTGCTTATGGTAGTAAGGGTAGAAAAGAGATAACATTTGAACCGGGTGATCTTGTTTGGTTGCACTTGCGCAAGGATCATTTTCCTGATTTGAGAAAGTCTAAATTGATGCCCCGTGCTGATGGTCCTTTCCGTGTGCTTGAGAAGATAAATGATAATGCATATAAACTTGAGTTGCCTGCAGCTTTTGGGGTTAGTCCCACATTTAACATTTCAGATTTAAAGCCCTATTTGGGAGATGGCGATGAGCTTGAGTCGAGGATGACTCCAATTCAAGAGGGCGAGGATGATGAGGACATCACTTCACATGATACACACATGGAGCCTCCACCTACAATTCAATTACAAGGACCAATCACACGCGCCCGTGCCCGTCGCTTGAACCATGAGGTTAATTCTTTCCTTAGCAACTATGTTAATATTTGTTTGGATGGGATGCTACTGAATACTAGTGATATTTTGTTACATAGGAACATGGGAGATGGAATAGAAGAGTTGGAGTTGAAGACGGAGTCGCACGGATGATTTGAAGTCAAGAATTCGCTGGTTCGGACTACATCAACCACCATGCACCAAAATGGGCATAACTTCCTCATACGAAGTTCGATTGGTGCGTTCTTGGACTTTTTGGAAAGCTAAGGAGAATACGGATCTTTTGCCGTTGGTTTCGTCTCATTTGGAGTCTCGAGTCGTCCTGTGTGTTTAAAACAGTCCTGCGAGACAGAATTGGGCCGTGTTGGCCCATAGTCCGAGTCTGTACGTCTTCTAGCCCACAGCCCGAGTCTGTACGCCTTCCACAGGCTGCCCACGCCTTATATACTCACGCCAGCCGCCTTTAGGGTTAGGTTTTGCTTTGTTTGCATCTACACTTGTGTGTTTAGATCCCGCCCCTTGCACCGGACCGATTGGCTGCTGCATAGGCGTTTGTGAAACCTCACATTTTCATCGTTTGTCTGTGATTTGGCATTCGACTTGTATCCTTCCTGTTCTTGCTTGTGTTCTTGGGTTCGCTTGCAGAAATTAGCCTTCGTGGCGAGGTCAATCGCGTCCTGCGTGGTTGATAACCAACGGAGACAGTGGTGTAACGATTGCAAGGTTTGGATCCGCCGGACTGGAGCCTTGGATCGCCAACGTCGAGATTCTCCACCAACCCAAGTTATCCTTTACCTAGCGGAAGATCGGGACCAATCCCCCATCAGTTTCCGACCAAATAGTGCCTCCATATCTTAAGGGCGTGAACAACAGTGGCCAATTCCAAGTCATGTGTCGGGTAGTTTAACTCATGGGGTCTCAACTGACGAGAGGCGTATGAAATAACCTTTCCGTACTGCATAAGAACACATCCTAATCCTTGGCGAGATGCGTCGCAATAAACATGGAAGTCCTTCCTGATATCCGGTAGGGCAGTATGGGTGCTGACACTAGCCGGGTCTTAAGGGTGCGAAAACTTTCCTCGCCTTCGGGAGTCCATTCAAACTTCTCTCCCTTCTGTAATAACTTGGTCATAGGCTTGGCTATCTTGGAGAAATTCTCGATAAACCTCCAATAATACCCTGCCAAACCCAGAAAACTTCGTATCTCCGATACGTTGGTGGGTGGCAGCCAGTCTGTAACTGCTTCTACGGTGGCAGGATCTACTGCAATTCCTTGTGCAGAGATGATGTGTCCAAGGAACTTTACTTTCACCGTCCAAAACTTACACTTGCTGTACTTGGCGTATAACTGGTGTTCCCTTAGTTTTCCTAAGGTCAACCGGATGTGAGTCTCATGCTCCTTTTGATCCTTGGAATAGATGAGGATGTCATCTATAAATACCACGATGAATTTGTCCAAATATTCCATGAACACCTTGTTCATCATATTCATGAAGAAGGCTGGGGCATTGGTTAATCCAAACGACATAACCGTGCACTCATATAATCCATAACGAGTGGTAAAAGTCGTCTTGGGTATATCCTCCTCTCGAATCCTCAACTGATGGTATCCGGATCGCAGGTCGATCTTGGAAAATATCGTAGCTCCTTTCAGATGGTCAAATAGATCATCGATCCTGGGTAACGGGTACTTGTTCTTGATGGTTACCTCATTCAAGGCTCGGTAATCCACACACATACGCTTAGCCTTGTCCTCTTTCTTCTCAACAAAGATGACGGGGACTCCCCACGAGGATGTGCTAGGTCTGATGTAGCCTTTTGTAACACCCCAAGATTTAAAAAGAAATAAAATAAAATAAATATATTATTAAAGGAATTTCTGGATTTTATTATTAAAGAAAACCCTTAAAGAACCCTATTAAAGCCAAACAGAGATAAATATCCAAAATTTGGACTTGAAAAATTTATGGAATAATCTAGAGGCCAAAACATAATTTCAGGAATTTTTACAATTTTTTATCAACAGTGATTCAACCCTTAATCAAATAAATGAATTACTGAAATAATTTTAAATCAAAAAAGCATTTTAATTCTTAATGGGCCTCAACCTTGAAATAGCCTTCAGCCCAGCCCAGCCCAACCTTGAGTCACTGACAAGCGGGACCCGCCTGTCGGCGCACTCCCCCTCTCTCCTCCCCACGCCCGCGCTCCGTCTGGCCCACCCGTCAGCCTCACGCGCCCGCCGCTGTCTCTCTGGTCGCCAGGGCCCGCCTATCGGTTTTTCCTTTTTCGCTCACCCGCCGATAGGTGGGGGCCACCTGTCGGATCCATCGTCTCCGATGGAATCCCTCCCTCCCCTTTCCTTTTTCCGGCGATGTCTTTCCCTTTTCCCGCCACCGGCCGCCCGCTTTCACCCGGATCCACCTCGGATCGCCTTCCCCGAGCACCGGCGCTCTCCTTCCATCTTTGGACGACGTGGTTTCGCGCTTAGGGAAGCATGGCCGAAGCTTCGAAGCCCTCGCCGGAGTTCACGAGAACCCCTCGGTTCCCTTCCATCTAGACGCCAGCAAGCCCCCTATTTAAACCCTGCCGGTTCCTGCCCTGTTCCCACACTGCCTAAGCCTCAGCCGAAGCACACCAGAGCTCCTCTGCCTCTTTCTCGGGCTTTCACTCCTGCTCTGCCTCCGGCCACCGATCGCCGCCGCCTCGAACCTCCTCCACCCTCGTCGTCGCCACCATCGAGCCCACCAGAGCCCTCCCATCCTCGGCATCCACTCCGTTGGCCGTGAACACAGTCGGATCGTCGTCGCCGTCAAGCACCAGTGAAGCCTCTGCCGTCTACCCCCACCGCCGGTCACCGTCCGTGGATCATCGTCGTTGCCGCAGGTACGATTGGAACCGTTGTCGTCTCCTCTATCCATTTTCGCATAGAGCTAGGGCTTAGCCCTCTCGCCGGCGCCGGCACCACCGCGCTCGAGGCCGCCGTCGGTAGAGACAAAGAGTAAAATACCCTCATCACCACGTGTCGTGCCGGAATCCATCCAAGTCGCACGATCCCGAGCGAACGGCACAGATTAGATCCTGCGGGGATCTAATCCGAGCCCTCGGATCCGGTCAAACCGGTATCCTTTAATTTGGGCCGTCAATCGCTATTTAAAAGTTTGACTCGATCTGGTGCGTCCACGTCGTACCGGTTCGCGAGATCTAATCGTGGTCGTCCAATTTCATTAAACCCTCCCGCCTCGTGCCTGGGCCTTGGATCTTGATCGAACAGCTCAGAGCGACCCGGTCCACGCGCACAGTGCGCCTGTCCACCGTGGGCCTGGCTCACCGTGGACTAAAGCTCATTTTCTGTTTAAATAAAATTCCAGAAATTGATTTAAACTTTGAAAATTCATAACTTGCACATTTTAACTCCAAATTTCACCATTCCAATTTTATTAAATTCAGCATTTTATTCTCTACACATTAATGCCATAAAATCAGTATGTTACTTTAGCACAAAATAATCTTATGAACTAAATAAATAAAAACCCCTTTAGGGATAAATTAATAAATTCATGAAATAAATTAGGAAAAACCCCAAAACTTTAACCTTTAGTATTATTAATATAACTTCAGTACAATAAAGCTCAATTCACATATTTAAATCATAAAACTTGTATGCTTATGTTTTGTGATGCCTTATTAAATGTATTGTTTACTTTTTCCGTATCGAGAAGACTACGAGTTCGTCGAGGAGCCAGAGTTCTATCCCGAGGTTCCACCTTCACCCTTTGCTGATCAAGGCAAGTCACAACCCCCATTTTGATCATCATTGAGCCCATGTTTTAATAAATTATCGCTATAACTCATAGGTTAATATTGCATTAGTCAAATATCAAGCCCTACACTTATATTTATTAGATCCCCGTCCTTGTGTGCAAACCCAAGCCATGCTTATTGAGCCTTAACTCCTTGTCACTCTACTATAAAAGTATTAGCTAGTGCCTAATGTACCGGCACAACTGCTATAGGATAAAAAGAATGAGTCGTAGATAGATGGATTCTACTATATGAAATTTCCCCGTTATTCTTGTCTCTGGACTCTGTTGGAGTTGGCTATGTTATAAGTATGGTGGGTTCCGGGTGCAAGCTAGGGCATTGGTTGGTCGCACCCGGGGCACTATAAGGACCGGTATGCGGGATCTGTTGCAAAGCATTTCCGTACCAACCACAAGTCTAATGGGTAAGTCCTAACTGGAAGTATGGAACAATCCGACTCGATGCACCATAGTGGAGGGGGCAAGGGGCAACCTGCGGGTGACTTGTACCGACGAGGCTCAAGGGGGGTATGGTGGGGCTCCGACGCGTCGGGACACCATATGAAACCTATAAGAGGGTGCTGTTGAGTCGAGGAGGACCATATGGAAGGTTTTGGCACGAGTTCCCATGGTATGGGTCATCTCGTTACACTTTGGTGTAGGTGATGAGTGCGTGCCTTGTGGGTACAGTGGTACATCTCTGATCAGAGTAATTTAATCTTTTTGAAAAGTCGAGCCCATGGTCAAGGGCGGGTTGTGTGACTACTCGCAGTTAGTTTACAATTATTTGAATGGTTGAGTTATTCATGGCATGTAAGGACTGTTGAGTGAGGTGGGGCTGACTGTACCCCTCGAGTTAGAAGATGATGATGCATACACATGTTTACATTTTAGTACTAATAAATTGATCACATTTAATTCCTTTACAAATTATGCTCTTCCGCAGAATTAGCCACTATCTCCTTTGTTATTACCTTGCATTATATTTGCATTCGGTGGCTTGCTGAGTACGTTTGTACTCACCCCCGTTGACTTACACCACCAGAGCCCGTCTGCTACGAGGAGGATGAAGGTCTGGAGTAGCGACCCAGTCAAGGCGAGACTGGAAGAAGGCGTTCATCTAGGACCCTTTGTTTTATTAGTTTCTCTTCATCTTTATTCACTTTTGTACTAATACGGTCTACGAACCGTGAATGATTGCTCGTATCTGTACGTGGTCGCGTGATGAACGTCTTGGTTTATTGATTTTCTATGGAATTTCAATAAAGGTCCTGATTTATTAAATCGAGACGTGACACCTTTCCTCTCTAGATCCTCTAGTTGCTGCTTCATCTCAGCTAGCTTATTGGCGGCCATCCGGTATGGTCGCTTGTAGATGGGAGTGATTCCGGGTACCAAATCAATCTAGAACTCAATATCCCTCTTGGGTGGCATCCCTGGTAAATCCTCCGGAAATACGTCTGGGTATTCGCAGACCACTGGTATTTCTTCCAAAGTAATCTGGTGCAGTCTTGGTCTTCCGAACTTCAGGCTTGGCATCTGAAATGTGATGGCAGTCCCTTCTTCACTGGTGCTTATTTAGCCAATCCATTCCTAGAATGAGAACCAAGCCTTGACATTCTATTAGGATGGGGTTGGCCCAGAATATCGTGCCTTGGATATCTACCCATACCCTTAGACTATAGGAATGGGCGAGAGTTTGTTTGCCAGGGGTGGCTATTAATACGGGTCTTGGTAGTTCACTTATGTTCAGATTATTCTTTTCCATAAAACTCATTGATATGAAGGAGTGCGTAGCTCCAATGTCAAATAAAACCACTGCAAGGGCCGAATGTACCGTGAACTTACCCATTACGATCTCGGGCGTGGCCTGGGCTTCTTCGGCGGTGACGTGGTTGACGTGGGCACGGATGGCAGGGTTTGTCGCGACTCCTTGAGCGCGCTTAGGGTGAGGGCACTGGTGAGAATAATGCCCTTCCTGGTGGCAGTTGAAGCAGATCATGGGCTTGCCATGCTTATCGCGCAGAATTTCTGCCTTCTTGGCCGGGGCGGGTGGGGCGGCTGGTGCTGTGGGAGCGGGGCGAGGCTGTCTGGCTCCGGAGTTGGCGGCGGGTGGTGCCGGACGATACACCGGGCGGGGATGGTATTGTGGCGCCGGTGGAGGAGGTGTGAAGCGGGGCCTTTGTGCCATGCCTTGGTTCTGCCTGAAGGCGATCATCCTTTTCTTTTTTAGGTCGACCTTGTTCTGCTGGGTCTCCTGAATAATAGCTTTATTCACCAACTTTTGAAAGTTGGCGTAATCTTCGGAAATGAGCTGAAGGGACGACTCATCCTTCAGTCCCCGGAGGAACTTGGACTGTCTGGCCGTATCGGTACGGACCTCTTCAGGTGCGTACCGGGCCAACCTGTTGAACTCATGAAGATACTCTGTTACGGACCTGCTTCCTTGCTGCAGGTCCCTGAACTCCTGTTGTTTCTAGGATATGATCCCATCGGGGACGTGGGCGGCGCGGAAAGCGGCGGAGAACACCGCCCAAGTGTGGACGTGTCCCTCGGGCAAGGTCTCGCGCAGGTTGTCCCACCATTCTGCGGCGGGACCCTAGAGCTGATGGGCGGCGAAAGCCACCCTCTCCTGCTCAGTACAAGCAAGGAGGTCCAGCTTCTTTCCGATGGTTCTCAACCAATCACCAGCCTCTATGGGGTTGGTGGTGCTTGAAAATGTGGGAGGGCGGACCCGGAGGTACTCCGAGAGCTGGGAGGCGGGGGCGGGAGCGGGAGTGGCAGGAAGCGAAGTATGACAAAGCCGGAGCCTGCTTCGAAGTGAGTACATCGAAGGCAAGGCTTCGGACACAGCTTCGAACCGAGTGCTTCGAACCTAGTGCTTCGAACCTAAACCTTCGAACAGAAAAACTTCGAATGCAACACACAGACGGACTACCTTCGAACAAAGAAGCGAAGCCTATCACACGACAGAGGCACCAAATTCGAAGCCTACACTCTACCTTCGGAAAGAGCAAGCTTCGAAAAGAGAAGCGAAGTCTGACACGCCACAAAGAAACCAAAACGAAGCCTAGCAGAATGACAAGCTTCGAAGCCAACTTCGAAACCTATCGAAGTGTGGACTTCGAACAGCTAGAGTCGGAGTACCTTCGCACTGTCGTTCGAAGTATGCGATGCTGTCCGTTCAGAAAGTGCTTCGAAGCTAGCAACACAGGACACAAAACGAAGTTCGAAGTTTGAACGAAGCCTTAGAGGATGTTAGATCGAAGCCTGCCTCACGGAGCTGAGGGGCTTCGAACAGAGAAGGGGCTTCGCCAGAAACACACCCAGAAAAGAGACTTTAGACCTGTCAACCCGATCAAAAAGTCGAACAGTAAAAGCAGAAAGCTGGCACAAGAGTACTGTTGCTACAGTGGAGGAGTACTACTTGCAAACAGCAAGAACTAGTACTCTTCTCGTGAAGAACAGAAGCAACCCCACGCCAGCCGAACCCCAAAAACTCATTAAAATGCCTGTGCACGTGAATCGAAAACAACAAATACTACTATGCACGGATGGAGAATCGAAGCTTCAAGGCACTGTAGGAATGAGATAAATGCAAGGCAAAACACACAGGGAAAGATGTCTGGCAGCGCATAAAACCAGCGAGAAAAAAAAGGGAGAGAGAGTGCAAGAGACAAAAAGTGACCCAAAGAGGTAGTATTGATTTCAGCAAAAAGGGGTTATGCAAACCCTAGGGATTGGGGTCCTATTTATAGGCTCCCAACACTAGGAATATTCCACCATCCCCTTAGGGTTTTTACAGACGCAAGAATAAAGGAAAAGACTCTACTGCCCTTAGGTATTTTTACAGACACGACTGACTGACTGTGGGCCTAGAGTTACAGATGACTTATCCGGAAGCTAAGCTTTCGTAGCGACTACGGCTTCTCTTCTGGACAGTCGGATACAAGATCGACGGTTGTCAGTTTTGCGCCGAAACTGACAAAGCCTCCACCGGCTTTGCACCAGGTACCCGGATTGGGCCGGCCTGATTCCGCAGCTCTCTCAGCTCGGCAATCACTCACCGCCCGTGTACCTGAGTCAACCCTGGTCAACAGCCCAGTGGGTCTTCTACTGCTTCTGGCCCATGTACCCGGATTGGGACAGCCCGACTTCGCAGCCTCCTCTGCCCGACAGTCGCTTGCTGCCCGTGTACCTGAGTCACACGCGGCCCATGAAACAGCAGATCTCTTCTTCTTTTGTCCTCTTTGACTATCGTTGACAATGACTCATCACCTCTGAAGCCATGAGGCCCACACTATTCAGCATGGCTCCTCAATCTCCCCCTTGATGAGTGCATTGTCAACACTCCTCTTCTTCAGCTCTTCAGCACCTGCGAATCAACTATGGAAACACAAAAAAAAACAAAAACACAAGGAAACAAAGAAGAAGAAGAAGAAGAAAAGGTAAAAGTTTTAACCCTAATGACCGAAAGCCAAACAAAAGCAAAAAAAAATGGTCATTATGGTTAACCAACACATAAAAGCTCAAAATGAGTGCGATTTTCAGAACAAGGATATCAACAGAGTAAGAACAAGCGAGACAAAAAACTCCCCCTTAAACTCTGATCCCCAATTTTCTCCCCCTTGTTGACAAGTGAACTCATCAAGCACTCAAAAGAGACATAGACTTCCCCTGAAACACAACTCCCCCTCAAAATATGCAGTGATTTCAACTGGAGTGCATAAGGAGTGTAGAAAGCATGCTTCTCAGATATGATTGACTGCTATTACAACGTCTAACAGATACAGCAAACGACATACTATAACGATACATGGCATGATCAGTGCAACAGATGATATCTAAAGAAAGTCATTTGCACGCATTTTTTCAGTTTTTGCAAACAAAAGCATCACCACATGTTCCAATAAACAAGCAAGTTAAAGCATGAGATGCAAAAGCTAACTGATATCTACCAAGATAAGCATTGTCCAAAAACAAAGTGCTTCAGCAAACTTGTTATTATTTCAATTTTCAAGCTTTTTCTTTTCCCTTTTTCATTTTTGCCAGGGGTTATTTGCATGTCAATCCTTATGCTGACCGACCAAGTCAAGCCTAGGCCAGAACTGGACCATCAGAAGCTTAATACATTGGTCTTGGCATACACTACAGTGTCCTAGTTCATACAAAAGTGCTATGGTACGCAGTCCAGAACAATGCAATGCGACAAGACAAACCCACCTGGATCTTTTCAATTTTGAGCCTAAAAAGGCATGGAATTTCCATTTCTCTGGTTTTTCATTATTTTATAGCACATTTCCATGATTAAAGCATACAGATGTCCAAGTTGCATATTTGCATCCAAGTCAGGAACTGGCTGCGAGGCATGTAACAGATAGCAAGAACATTCAGCCTACGCATGCTAGTTATCAGAAGCAATGGTGATCATTTTTTAATTTTAAAACATAAAAAGCCATGCATATGACAGATATCAGACTTATCAAGCAAACTGAGACAAGACATGATCATCGACAAGTAATCAAAAGCATGTACCAGCTAGAATAAGTAAAGCAGTTCAATCATATAACAGAAGCAAGCTCAAACGTGTGATATGTGAATATACAAGATATGAACACACACAAAAAGACTCAAGAAAAAGTAAAGAAGAAAGAAAACTGACGCAAAATATCCTAGAAAGGATACACAACACCCAAATCCCCTCGTAAGCGCTCGAATGTAGACTGATCTAGGGGTTTGGTGAGAATATCAGCCAACTGATGATGTGTATCAACATGAACAAGGTCAATGACACCTTTCTCATATTGATCCCGCAGAAAGTGAAAGCGCACATCAATGTGTTTGGTTTTTGAATGGAGACATGGGTTTTTCCCTACACTAATTGCACTGGTGCTGTCGCAAAACAAGGGAACTCTGGTAGGAAAGAACAACCCAAAATCTCGCAGAGTGGAAATCATCCAAACCAACTGTGAGCAGCAGCTAGCAGCAGCTACATACTCAGCCTCTGTGGTCGAAAGAGCAACTCCAGATTGCTTTCGAGAAGACCAAGAGACAAGAGAAGAACCAAGAAACTGGCAAGTACCGGAAGTCGACTTGTGATCCAACCGGCACCCACCAAAATCGGCATCCGAAAATCCAGATAAATCGAGAGAAGATGATGCAGAATAGAAAAGACCAAGATCAGGCGCATAAGTGAGATACCTGAAGATGCGCTTGACAGCCTGCCGGTGAGACGCGCGTGGTGAAGACTGGAAGCGCGCGCACAGTCCCACGGCGAACTGAATGTCCGGTCTGGTTGCCGTCAAGTATAACAGCGAACCGATCATCCCTCGAAACTCCCTTTCATTGACCTTGACGCCGTTCTCGTCCTTGTCCAGACCCCCAGATGTGCCCATCGGGGTCATCTGCGGCTTCAACTCACCACCAAAGGCAAATTTCTTAAGCATGTCGCGAGTGTACTTACATTGGTGGATGAAGGTGTCGTCCTTGGTCTGCTTGATCTGGAGCCCTAAGAAGTACTTGAGCTCACCCATGAGGCTCATCTCAAACTCACTGTGCATCTGCTCAGAAAACTTGGACACGAGAGAATCAGTAGTACCGCCAAAGATAATATCGTCCACATAAATCTGAGCAACTAAGAAGTCTGAAGCGACTCTGAGCAAAAAGAGAGTTTTGTCCACAGAACCCATCACAAAGCCCTTCCCCAACAAAAATTGCTTTAACCGGTCATACCAAGCCCTGGGGGCTTGCTTCAACCCGTATAAAGCTTTGTGCAACTTAAAAACATGTCGAGGAAACTTGGGGTTCTCAAAGCCGGGGGGCTGCCTAACATAAACTTCCTCATCTATGAACCCGTTCAGAAAAGCACTCTTAACGTCCATTTGAAAAAGCTTAAAACCCTTCGAAGCGGCAAAAGCTAAAAGAATGCGAATGGACTCAAGACGGGCAACAGGGGCGAAGGTTTCTTCAAAGTCAATACCTTCCTTCTGGCAATAACCCTGGGCAACTAGTCGAGCTTTGTTGCGCACCACAACCCCATCTTCACCTTGTTTGTTCTTGAATACCCACTTGGTGCCTATGGGGTTGCATTCTGGCGGCGGCTCAACTAGTGTCCAAACCCGATTGTGGACAAAGTTCTCAAGCTCTTCTTGCATAGCATTAATCCAATTAGAATCAGAAAGAGCATGAGAAACATCTCTAGGCTCAAAAGATGCAACAAACGCAGATTCAGCAAACACAGCAAGAGAGGCAGAAGAACGCAAAGTTCTCTCAGTCAGATCACCTATGATGAGCTCTGAGGGATGGTCACGCTGAACTGCTCGGGTTCCCTGGTGATCTGAAGTCACCTCACCAGAGTCAGCAGCTGGCACCTCTGGACTCGACTGAGGGGGCTCGATCGTAGTGGAAGAAGTGATCAGAGGTCCGCCCTCATCCTTAGTTGAAGTCTCAGAAGGTGTGGGCTCTGCGGGGGGTGCAGAAGGCCCACCCTCATTAGTGGCCGGAGTGTCATCATCTTCCTCGAAGATGGACTCTCCGAGCTCACCATCAGAAGGCTCAAAAGAAGGAGTCAAAGAAGGCAAGGACTCATCAAATGAAACCTCACAGGTCTCGACAAGCAGCTGGGATTCGAGGTTCCAAACACGGAAGCCTCGAGAATGCAATGCATAACCAAGAAAAACATCATCCCAGCAACGAGACTCAAACTTGTCCAAATGCCCTCCCTTCTTGAGCACAAAGCACTTGCAGCCAAACGCTCGCAAGTGCCTCACCTTGGGCTGTCTGCCAAACCGCAGTTCATATGATGTCTTACCAAGTTAAGCTCTAAGAAAGATGTGGTTGGCCAGATAGCAAGCCGTGTTCATTGCTTCAGCCCAAAAACGCCTAGGAGTTATGTGCTCATCGAGCATCGTCCTGGCCATCTCGACTAGCGTGCAGTTCTTTCGTTCCACAACGCCGTTCTGTGGGGGAGTGTAAGGAGAAGAAAACTGATGGTCCAGACCCTGATCACTACAGAAACTGACGAACTGTGAGTTCTTGAACTCAGAGCCGTTGTCGGAGCGAATTGCTCGCATCCGACCATTGTTCTCATTCTTCAGTTTCAAAATCAGGTCATGAACAAACTGAAACGTTTCATCCTTAAACTCCAAAAAGAAAACCCACGAGAATCGAGAAAAGTCGTCAACAATCACAAGTGCATACCACTTCCCACCAACTGAGCGTACCCGAGCAGGACCTACAGTGTCCAAATGTAAAATCTCGCCCGGATACGAAGTCATCACCTGAGTCACAGGTGAGTGAGAAGCGGCAACCATTTTCCCATGACGACAGGGATGACAAACTAGATCCTTCTCCATCTTAAGCTTGGGCAATCCTCGGATGAGGTCCATAGAGCTTAACCTGACTAGCAGATCAAAACTCAAGTGACCTAACCTCCTATGCCACTTCCAGAGCTCAGAAGAAGATCCAGCAATCAAACAGCGTGAAGGGCCAAAAGAACTAGAGAAGTCAATTCGAAAAACTTTACCGAATGGTAAGATCTGGCAAATCAAAGACCCTCTAGAATCAACCACAGAAGAATTGCCCTTCTTAAAACGCACTTCCAAACCATCCTCAAGAAGTTGCGAAACAGAAATCAAGTTGAAGTTCAAATTTTTAACCAAAGCAACATTCTTCAAAGAGAAATGATCTGAAATGCGAATTGAGCCTATGCCACTTACTTTCCCTTGACCGCTGTTCCCGAACGTGATGTACTCTTTGGAGCTCAGGGGAGTGAGACTGGAGAACCATCTGCGATGTCCCATCATGTGGCGAGAACATCCTGAGTCCATGATCCAAACGTCCTCCAGTCCCCAATACTGCACAATCAGTGGCTGTAAGTGGGAGCAAATGGTCCGACACTAGGTTTAGCAAAAGAGCTAAACCAGTGTCGAGCCATCTGCTCAAAAGATGGAAAGCGAAAACCATCAAAAGAGTTTGGACCAAAACGCGGCTCAAAGCGCGGTCCTTGGTTCTGCCTAAAACCTCGGCCACGAGGTCCAGGACCGTAGCCAAAACGGCCTGGAGCCCTGCCGGAATGAACACCACCAACTGGAGCATGGGCAAGAAAGCCGTCTCCTCTACCGCCACCTACACGATGCGGCCTGGCCTCCAGCCTCTCCCCGCGTCGAGGAACACGCAGTCTACCATCCTACTGGTAGAACTGCTCCTGACCACCACGAGCTCTCTCTGCTCTTTCAACCCGCTTCCTCCTGAAGCAAAACTCCACAAGATGCCTGTCTCTTTGACAATACTCACAATGATAGGTGGGCTTCTTGGGATGTGGTTGAGGTTTAGGATTCTTGGGCTTGGTAGTGTTTGGTGTGGTCTTCTTGGGCTGAGAGGGTCCAGGAAGAGAGTCAAGAGAAGTGTGGAGGTGTTTGGGCTTTGGATCCCAGATAGGTTTCTTGGGTGGAGCTTTAGGTGGTTCATGGATCACTCCATCCTTGGGCTGACAAGCCTGGGAAGACTCAGTGGAGTGAGTCTTGGGATACCTCTGCTCTGGAGTCATTTTACTCCACTCCACTGCCCAGCTGATGGCACTCTCAAAGTCAGCCTTGGTGTAGGTGTAACCTACCCCAAACCCATCCTGCCTATTGAACTGCTGGATCATCATGCCGAGTTGTGGCTCTCTGGCACTGATCCAACTCAGGATAGAACGGAGGTAAAAATTCTCATTTTGCGAATCAGCTAGCTCATCTCTCAAGAAAGCTAGTACCTCCACCTGAGACAAGCAGGTCTCACACTCGCTATCTACTTGGACAGACTTCTCGGCTTTCAGCTTAATTAACTCCATTCTAAGAGACAGACAGTTCTCACAGACAGTGGGTGCAACTGACAGTGTCTCAAGCTCTAGCCTAGTCTGCGCGAGCTCAGCTCTCATTCTCTCTAAATCACCCAGATGCTCATCGTCCTTGGCTTTCAGCTCAGCTAAACTAGCAAGATGAGATGGGCAATCAGCACAGGGTACGACGACAGTGGCTTGAGCATCTTTTAGCTCCAGCTGAGCGCTTTCAAGCTCAGTGGCCAAAGCATCCCTCTCATCAACCCTTTCTGTGTACCTGGACTTCAGAGTCGACAGGTCACACAGAAGCACCTCACACTTAGGGCACTCACTGCTATCACCCAAGCAAGGGGAAGAAGATAGACTCTCAATTCTGCCGTTGGCTACGGCAAGCTCACTCTCTAACTCATCTATCCTCTTCTTGGCCCCCCTAAGCAGTTTTTCCCGATATTTCAACTCCTGACGATTGCTCTCAAGTAGATCAACAATTTCACGTTCATAGGATGATACCTTGTTGTCGCCGTCGTCGGAGTCATCGGAGGAGCTCTTTTCTTCCTTATCCCCAAGAGTCATTGAACACAAGCTCTTGCGGGATCTTCGGCGCTGGTGTGAGTGGCTCTTTGGTCTGTCCCCGAAAGCCATGAAGCAAAGGCCCGCTGGATCGTCCTTGTCCTTCCCCTTCCTGATGATGATCTCCTCATCGCTTGAGCTCGATGAAGAGGAAGAAGATGTGGACCGCTTGGAGTAGCTCTTCTCCATCTCAGCGAAGAAGGCCTTGTCGCGCTTCTTGTTCTCTCGCCGGTAGTCCTTCAGGGCCTTTTTGAAGAATCTGGTCTTTGGCTTGCCCTTGTTGAAGGAGGAGCTGTCGTGCTTGCCGGAGTCATGGAAGCCACCACCGGTGCTTTTCTTGTGGCCATTGCGCTTGGGGCAGTCGGTGATGAAGTGTCCTGGGTCACCACACTCAAAGCATCCGGTCTTTGTGCCGTGTCTTTTGAACATCCTTTTGTCATAAACACGACGCACTCGGTTGTTAAACAGACACAAATCATCATCTCCCAAAGACTCAAGCTGGTCCTCAGTGATAGACATCAAAGAGAACCCAGCACAGCTCACAGAAGAGGGATCAACAGAAGGTGTAGCAAGGGCCAGAGACTTTGATCCAGAGCCAGTGAAATTTGATCTCAACTGGGTATCAACCTCGGTGGCCTTCAGTTTGCTAAACAACTCAGAAATGGTCAAGGTATCATAAGATGTGCTCTCAATGATAGAGGATATCTTGATCTCCCAGATCTTTGGGTCCAAGGTATGGAGAACCTTGAGGGCCTGCTCGTGATCTGAGACTAACTGAACACCCTCACCCTTGTGTCCTGAAGTTTGTTGATGATCGACTGAAAGCGACCAAACAAGGCTTCAACAGATTCACCCGGCTTCTGTGTGAAATTCTCATATTCACGCCGGTAGGTCTGATAGAGTCGAGCCTTGACCTGGGCTGTCCCCTCATGGTGTGCCTGGAGGGTAGCCCAGATTTCTCTCGCAGTGGAGAGATAGCTAACACGCTCAAATTCAGTGGGACCTAAACCAGAAAACAGAATATTCACCGCTTTGTTGTTGTTTTGATGTTGGGCAATGATATCCAGAGAATCACGCTCATCAACAGGCAACACTGTGAAAGTAGCGTGAATACAGATGTCCCAGATGTCCGAGCTTTGGCTCATCAGATAGGCTCGCATGCGAGTATTCCAATAATTATAGCCATAAGCTTCCAAGGACAGGACCTTACCAGGAGACGTCATGATCACTACTGGGGTTTAGAACCGGTTAAGCTATGGAAAAACCCTAACCAAGCTCTGATACCACTTGTAGGACCGAAAGTAGCGACCAGAAGGGGGGGTGAATGGGCGCCTTAAAAATTCTTTCGAATCAATGGCCTGTTCCCAATACCCAACGCACTTCAAAAGACTAAACAGCAGAAAATAAACAGAAGGCCTAAGTCTAAAGGTATCTAGCTTAGACGCAACTGATGTCAAACAGAGAACTATTAAAGAGGTGCAACTAGGTAGATAAACAAAGTATGTCAGGCCTAAACTTCCCAGAGAAATGATCTAAGAATCTGTAAAGTGAAATGAGAAGTTATTGTTCAGATTTGTCTCCTGTTCGGAACTTGGCGAAGCCTGCTTCGCCTGTCGAGGTCTGCTTCGGAGATGATTGTCAAAGTCTGCTTCGGAGGTTAGATGCGAAGTCAGCCGAAGGCTGTAGCGAAAATGTCGAAGGTGTTTTGGTCTAGCCTAGTTCAAAGTGGCAGGAAGCGAAGTATGACAAAGCCGGAGCCTGCTTCGAAGTGAGTACTTCGAAGGCAAGGCTTCGGACACAGCTTCGAACCGAGTGCTTCGAACCTAGTGCTTCGAACCTAAACCTTCGAACAGAAAAACTTCGAATGCAACACACAGACGGACTACCTTCGAACAAAGAAGCGAAGCCTGTCACACGACAGAGGCACCAAATTCGAAGCCTACACTCTACCTTCGGAAAGAGCAAGCTTCGAAAAGAGAAGCGAAGTCTGACACGCCACAAAGAAACCAAAACGAAGCCTAGCAGAATGACAAGCTTCGAAGCCAACTTCGAAACCTATCGAAGTGTGGACTTCGAACAGCTAGAGCCGGAGTACCTTCGCACTGTCGTTCGAAGTATGCGATGTTGTCCGTTCAGAAAGTGCTTTGAAGCTAGCAACACAGGACACAAAATGAAGTTCGAAGTTTGAACGAAGCCTTAGAGGATGTTAGATCGAAGCCTGCCTCACGGAGCTGAGGGGCTTCGAACAGAGAAGGGGCTTCGCCAGAAACACACCCAGAAAAGAGACTTCAAACCTGTCAACCCGATCAAAAAGTCGAACAGTAAAAGCAGAAAGCTGGCATAAGAGTACTGTTGCTACAGTGGAGGAGTACTACTTGCAAACAGCAAGAACTAGTACTCTTCTCGTGAAGAACAGAAGCAACCCCACGCCAGCCGAACCCCAAAAACTCATTAAAATGCTTGTGCACATGAATCGAAAACAACAAATACTACTGTGCACGGATGGAGAATCAAAGTGTAACGCCCCGATTTAACAAATCGAGACATTATTGAATTTCATAAGAAAAACAATAATACAAGAGGTTCATCATGCGACAACCGTACATACGACATTGTTCATGGTACGCAGACCATATTTATTACATCATTGTTTTAATAAAACAGTAGAGTAAAATAATTAGAAAACGGCATGACGAACTTCTTCTTCAGGATTTTTCTTCTTGACTGGGTCGCTACTCCAGACCGTCTTCAAGATAAGCATCCTCTGTGGGGTCCAACGGGTATGAGTACAAAAAGTACTCAACAAGCCACCGCAAATGCAAATAATAATGCAGGATAATAAACAAGGAAGGATAAAGGCTAACCATGCGGAATAAAGCAATTGCAGTTATGACATTTAGTGTAATCATATTTTAATCATGCGGAAAGTAAACATGAACATCATCAACATCAACTAACTCGAGGAGTACGTTTTACCTCCTCGCACAACGGTCCTTACATGTCAATCCATCATGCACATTCATATTCAAAGTAAACTAACTGGGGGATGTCACGCAACCCGCCCTTGACCGTGGGCTCGGCTTTTCGAAAAGATTTAAGACTCTGATCAGAGATGTACTACTGTACCCACAAGGCACGCACTCATCTCAACGAGATGACCCATTTCACGGGAACTCGTGCCAAAACCTCAATATGAGATGTTCCAAGCGATAACCACCCGCTCTAGGTTTCGCCGGCGCGCCGGGCCGCATCCCGGCTAACGTCGCACCCCCTTTTGCGCCACATTGGTACAAGTCACCCGCAGGTGCAACTTGACCCATCTCCAAGTGGTGGCCTCGGTTTGGAACAACCCATACCTTAGTTAGGACTTACCCACTAGACTTGTGGTTAGTACGTAAGTGTATTGCAACGGATCCCTCAGACCGGTCCTTATAGTGCCCCGGGTGCGACTGACCAATGCCCTAGCTTGCACCCGGAACCCACCATGCATACACTCACAACCATGACTCATCACCAACAGAATTTCCAAGGATAAGGAGCAACGGGGATCATATAATAGAACCATTTTGCTACGACTCATTTTTATCCTATAGCGGCCGTGTCAATACATTGGACACTAGCTAATATCATTGATCATATGGTGACAAGGAGGTTAGGCGAGATAGCATGGCTTGGGTTGCACATCAAGGTCGGGGGATCCTAAATAAATATAATGTAAGGGTTCATTTGACTAATGCATATACATAACCTATGTGTTTTAGCGATAGTCAATTCGGACATGGGTTCAATATGCTCAAAAGAATTGTTTGGTGACTTGCCTTGTTCAGCAAAGGGAGAGGGAGGGACTTCGGGGAAGTACTCCGGCTCCTCGGCGACGTCGTAGTCTTTTTAATATAAAGTAGAATAAAAAGAACACAACATCCAATCAAACAGTATAACATTACATTATAAGCACATAAGTTAAAGTTGATTGGATTATAAATAAAATAAATTCAATGGTTAAAGTTCTGAAATTTATTTCTCCATTAATTTAAAATGAATCTAAATGAATTATTGTCTTTCATAAAGGGTTTTTAAGTGTGCATAATACTACATTAAGTTTTCTAATCAATTTAATATAAATGATTCAGAGAAAACTCAGTGGTTTTAGTGTTTAAACAGAAAGGAATAATTATATAAATTGTCTGGAGTTTAAATATTTAAATTTGCATTTTAATCCTAAGGGCATTTGAATACTTATTTAAATAAACATGAAAATGTCAAAATAAACCTACTGTTTTTATTGCCTAAACATGTAGAGAATAATTTTATGAATTTTCTAAAATTGGAATGGCAATTTTTAGAGTCCAAATGCAATAGATATGAATTTTACAAGTTTAAAAGCATTTCTGGAATTTATTTTCAAATTTTAAACCCCTCGGGTCCACGGTGAGCCAGGCCCACGGTGAACCCGCGCACTGTGCGCGTGCGCCGGCTCGATCTGGACCGTCGGATCTGGATCCGGTGGCCAGGCGCGAGGCGGGAGGGTTAAGTGACAACGGACGGCCAGGATTAAAACGCGCGAAGGGGTACCACGTGGACGCACGAGATCGCACGTCGGGTTAAATGGAAATCGACGCGCGAGATTAAAACGTAACGCTTTGACCAGATCCGACGGTGCGGATTAGATCGCGTACGTGGGCTCACGCGCGTCGTCCGATTGCGATCGTGCGGCCAGGATTGAATCCGGCACGACACGCGCTAAGGGGGCTATACCCCCCTTCGTCTCCGGCGACGGCGGGGCTCGGGTGCGGTGGCGATGGCGCCTATGAGGGGGCTAGGCCCTAGCTCTATGCGAAAACGGAAAGAGGAGGCCAAGGCGGTCACGATGGTACCTTAGACGAGGCGAGGGGTCGACGGAGCGAGGCCGGCGACGAGGGTAGATGGCGGAGTGGTTCGGGTTCCTCGTCGGCGATGGTGTTCCGGCGGGGTTCGACGTCGGCGGAGGGGTGGCCGAGGTCGGGGTCGTTCTCGCGGTCACGTTGGTGGCGGAGGCACGGGCGGAGGTGGTCTGGTGCGACGGCGAGCGGTGGCCGGAGGTGAATTAGAGGGTGGGCGCTAAAACGTGGATTGCGAGTGCTCTGTTCGTTCTCGAGGCGATTAGGCGTGGGGGTCGAACGCGGCTCAGGTTGGGGCTTAAATAGGACGCCGGGGAGGGCTCGCATGCAAGGAAACCGGCCGAGGGCTTTTACTCGCCGGCGATGGCTCGGCCATGCACGCGGAGCGGCGATCCCGTGGCGTAAAGGCGCTGTTTAACGGGGGGAAACGGTCGACGCGACGCGGGGGACCGATTAATGGCGACGAATTAAAGCGGGACGGGCCAGCGAGGCGGATCCGAGGGCGAGGTCGACGGCCGGCGCGATTTGGGGGCGACGGCGGGAGGTTGAAGGCGAAGCTGACAGGCGGGGGCCACAGGCCAGTGAGCGCGAGCGAGCGAACGGGAAGGCTGACGGGTGGGGCCGCGGTGTCGGGTGCGCGCGCGAGGGAAAAGTTTCGGCGCCGACAGGTGGGGTCCATGTGTCAGTCTAAGACGGGCGCGGTAACGGGCTGGGCTGGCCGGGAGAGAGAAAAGGGAGGGAGGAGAGCCCATTACTGTTCTAATACTTTTATGAATAAAAATAATTCCAGAAAATAGATTAAAATATTAGGGCTACTTCCAAGGTTGGTAAAAATTTATGAAAATTCTCAAAATTATATTTTGGTCTTAGGATCATATACAAAAAGTTTCACCTCCTGATTTGGTCATCTACTCCATGTTGTAGTTCAAAAGGGTATAAAAAGAATTAAAAGTATTTTTCTGAAATAATAATTCCAATAAATTGAATTTGATAATATTTTTATTGTTTTGAAAATTTGGAGTGTTACACAAAGCTTCAAGGCACTGTAGGAATGAGATAAATGCAAGGCAAAACACACAGGGAAAGATGTCTGGCAGCGCATAAAACCAGAGAGAAAAAAAGGGAGAGAGAGTGCAAGAGACAAAAAGTGACCCAAAGAGGTAGTATTGATTTCAGCAAAAAGGGGTTATGCAAACCCTAGGGATTGGGGTCCTATTTATAGGCTCCCAACACTAGGAATATTCCACCAGCCCCTTAGGGTTTTTACAGACGCAAGAATAAAGGAAAAGACTCTACTGTCCTTAGGTATTTTTACAGACACGACTGACTGACTGTGGGCCTAGAGTTACAGATGACTTATCTGGAAGCTAAGCTTTCGTAGCGACTACGGCTTCTCTTCTGGACAGTCGGATACAAGATCGACGGTTGTCAGTTTTGCGCCGAAACTGACAAAGCCTCCACCGGCTTTGCACCAGGTACCCGGATTGGGCCGGCCTGATTCCGCAGCTCTCTCAGCCCGGCAATCACTCACCACCCGTGTACCTGAGTCAACCCTAGTCAACAGCCCAGTGGGTCTTCTACTGCTTCTGGCCCATGTACCCGGATTGGGCCAGCCCGACTTTGCAGCCTCCTCTGCCCGACAGTCGCTTGCTGCCCGTGTACCTGAGTCACACGCGGCCCATGAAACAGCAGATCTCTTCTTCTTTTGTCCTCTTTGACTATCGTTGACAATGACTCATCACTTTTGAAGCCATGAGGCCCACACTATTCAGCATGGCTCCACATCCTCCTCGTAGTAGACGAGCTCTGGTGGTGTAAGTCAACGGGGGTGAGTACAGACTTACTCAGCAAGCCACCGGATGCAAATATAATGCAGAGTAATAACAAGGGAGATAGTGGCTAATTTTGCGGAAGAGCATAATTTGTAAAGCAATTAAATGTGATCAATTTATTAGTATTGAAAAGTAAACATGTGTATGCATAATCATCTTCTAACTCGAGAGGTACAGTCAGCCCCACCTCGCTCGACAGGCCTTACATGCCATGAATAACATCAACCATTCAAACAATTGTAAACTAACTGCGAGTAGTCACACAACCCGCCCTTGACCGTGGGCTCGGCTTTTCGAAAATATTAAATACTCTGATCAGAGACGTACCACTGTACCCACAAGGCACGCACTCACCACTTACACCAAAGTGTAACGAGATGACCCATTCCACGGGAACTCATGCCAAAACCTTCCATATGGTCCTCCTCGACCCGACAGCACCCTCTTATGGGTTTCATATGGTGTCCCGACACGTCGAGCCTCACCATACCCCCTTGAGCCACGTCGGTACAAGTCACCCGCAGGTTGCCCCTTACCCCCTCCACTATAGTGCATCGAGTCGGATTGTTCCATACTTTCAGTTAAGACTTACCCATTAGACTTGTGGTTGGTACGGAAGTGCTTTGCAACAGATCCCGCAGACTGGTCCTTATAGTGCCACGGGTGCGACCAACCAATGCCCTAGCTTGCACCCGGAACCCACCATACTTATAACATAGCCAACTCCAACAGAGTCCAGAGACGAGAATAACGGGAAAATTCATATAACAGAATCCAACTATCTACGACTCATTCTTTTTATCCTATAGCAGTTGTGCCGGTACATTGGGCACTAGCTAATACTTTTCTAGTAGAGTGACAAGGAGTTAAGGCTCAATAAGCATGGCTTGGGTTTGCACACAAGGACGGGGATCTAATAAATATAAGTGTAGGGCTTGATATTTGACTAATGCAATATTAACCTATGAGTTATAGCGATAATTTATTAAAACATGGGCTCAATGATGATCAAAATGGGGGTTGTGATTTGCCTTGATCAGCAAAGGGTGAAGGTGGAATCTCGGGATAGAACTCCGGCTCCTCGACGAACTCGTAGTCTTCTCGATACGGAAAAAGTAAACAATACATTCAATAAAGCATCACAAAACATAAGCATACAAGTTTTATGATTTAAATATGTGAGTTGAGCTTTATTGTACTGAAGCTATATTAATAATATCAAAGGTTAAAGTTTTGGGGTTTTTGCTAAATTATTTCATGAATTATTAATTTATCCCTAAGGGGTTTTTATTTATTTAATTCATAAGATTATTTTGGGCTGAAGTAA
The DNA here is from genome assembly GCA_019279435.1 of Zizania palustris. Classification (NCBI taxonomy): domain Eukaryota; kingdom Viridiplantae; phylum Streptophyta; class Magnoliopsida; order Poales; family Poaceae; genus Zizania; species Zizania palustris. The sequence goes on from JAAALK010000080.1 coordinate 13,847,928, forward strand.
CATACTGTTTTTATGGCATTAATGTGTAGAGAATAAAATGCTGAATTTAATAAAATTGGAATGGTGAAATTTGGAGTTAAAATGAGTAAGTTATGGATTTTCAAATTTAAACTATTTTCTGGAATTTTATTTAAATAGGAAATGGGCTTTAGTCCACGGTGAGCCAGGCCCACGGTGGACTGGGCCACTGTGCACGTGGATCGGATCAACCAGGACCGTCGGATCTGGATCCGGCGATCGGGCGTGAGGCGAGAAGGGTTAAATGAAAATGGACGGCCTAGATTAAATCGTGTGAATCGGTACGACGTAGACGCACCAGATTGAGTCAACATTTTTAAGTTACGATCAACGGCCAGGATCGCATGGTACCGCTTTGACCAGATCCGAGGGCCCGGATTAAATCCCGAAGGGATTTAATCGTAGCCCTCCGATCGCGATCGGACGGCCACGATGCGATCCAGCATGGCATGGACGTAAGGGGCCACGTACCCCTTTGTTCTCGGCTCCAGCGATGCGACGGCAGCGAATTCTGGCGACGGTGCGGGTTGAACGGCAAGGCTAAGGCCCAAAACGGGACCAGTGACGTGAGGGGAACTCGGGCGTACCGGTGGTGGTGGCGGCGACGAGCTGATGGCGACCGGCGACGATGAGGGGTGATGAAGCTCCTCGGGTTCGTCGGCGGTGAGGCGATTTGGCGGTCTTCTCGACCGACGAAGGCGTGGACGAGGACGGGCGGGTCTCGGCGGTCATGAAGGTGGCGACGGCGGGGGCGGCGGTGGCTTGGATCACCGGCGAGGGCTCGCCAGAGTTGAAATAGAGAGAAAACCCGAAAATTAGGACGGGGCGCTCTGTTCTCGCTCTAGCTCGGGCTACCGTGGTGTGGGCAGAGGGCGGTGGCCGGAGGGGGTTTATATAGGGGGTTCGTCGGCGTTTAAACGGAAGGGAACCGTGGAAATCCGAGGGGATTCCATTTTTGCGCCGGCGAGCTTCCATGCGCACGGTTAGGCTTCTATAACCACGAATCCGCGTCGGGCTTGGATGGAAAGAGGTCGCCGGCGCTCGGGGGTAGCGAATCCGTGGTCGAATCGACGAAATCGGGCGGCCGGCGGTGGGATTTGGCAAGGGGGTCGCCGGTATGGAAGGGGGGATCCCCTTCCAACGAAGACGAAGCTCCTGACAGGTGGGCTCCACCTGTCAGCGAGCGAACAAAAAAGGAAGGGGGCCGACAGACGGGCCGAGACTGTTAGTGGCGGCGGAATTCAATAGTGAGGCTGACGGGTGGGCCAGGCGGAGTGCGGGCGCGGGGAGGAGAGAGGGGGAGTGCGCCGACAGGCGTTTACCGCTTGTCAGTGACTCAAGGTTGGGCTGGGCTGGGCTGAAGGCTATTTCAAGGTTGAGGCCCATTTAGATTTCAAATGTTTTTTTGATTTAAAATAATTCCAGTAATTCATTTATTTGATTAAGGGTTGAATCACTGTTGTTAAAAATTTGTGAAAATTCCTAAAATTTTATTTTGGCCTCTAGATTATTCCATAAAATTTTCAAGTCCAAATTTTGAATATCTATCTCTGTTTGGCTTTAATAGGACTCTTTAAGGGTTTTCTTTAATAATAAAATCCAGAAATTCCTTTAATAATATATTTCTTTTATTTTATTTCTTTTTAATTCTTAGGGTGTTACAGTGCGTGCCAGCGTGCAGCTGCAGAGTGGAGTGCGGTGGAGAAGCGAAGTAGACTGGCAAAGTGGCTAGGTCAGGCTAGCGAACGGGCATCGGGCGGATATTTATATGGGCAACGAAATGGTGGGCTGGACTGGACTCTGGAGGCCTGGGAGCCTGGCTTGCAGTGCTGGAAACAGGTCGATTTCATGCTTGACTAAAAAACCAGGTTGTGCCGGGTCAGCTCGTGGGCTAGCCTCTCAGCCCAAGCACGACCCGGTGCTTCGTGCTGGGCTGGCCTGACCCACCCAAATTCGTGTTGTGTCGTGCCTGTGCCGAGCCAAAATAGTCGTGCCTCATGCTGACCCATATGGCTCGGTCTATATGGCCATCTATAATAGCGCTTTGAGATCGATAATAACTGAGGTGGCAACCATGTGATATGGGCTCTCAATGGAGGGGTTGTGAGGCCCTCCTCGTAGAATTTTTTTCCCTTGAAAGTGACCATAAAATATAACAAACTAAGTTTGAGAATTGGGTCATCAATTGTAATACTGAGTCAGGAAATAATTATACAAGCTTTCGGTTGTATCTAACCATACTTAAACTAATTAACGTATTCCTTTAATCCTTTATAATGAGCCACTATTTTTAATTTAGCTGTATGTGATTGAAATATCATAATTAAGTCCACCAGCAACCGGTAAAAAAACTGGCGCCTAGTAAACCACAAAACCGGCCATGGATCGAATCCGAATCCCCAAGGTGGAACAGGTTCCTCTGCAGTCGGGCTCGTCGACTGCAGAGGGCAGTCACCCCTCGCGCGCCGTCCGGTCTTGATCGGGCGGTGCGAAGCCCCCCTCTCTCTCTCTCCGAAGCCTCCTGCGAAGTGGGTTCCACCAGCGCGAAGCCCACCTCTCTCTCTCCGAAGCCCCCCTCGCACAGCCTCGGACGGCGCCGAAGGGTGACTGCCCTCTGCAGTCGGCGAGGGGTCTCATTTGCCCCCAGGTGATCTGCCCCGCCCCCGAAGGAGACGGCCAGCTTCGGTCAAACACGCTCAAAACCCGGCCCGGCCCGGCCCGGCCCGGCCCGGCCCGGCCCGGCCCATTTCCACCCCGGAAACTTCACCTCTCCGGCTCCGCTGTACGACTCGACCTAGACGGCTCGTTTTTTTACCTTGCAAATCCGCTCCCTTCTCTTCTTTCGGCGAAGCCGCACCCGCTCGCGACGGCGATCTGTGCGCGTTGACTTGGATGTTCGTAGGCTCGTATGGTCAGGGATTGGAAAAGTATCGAGGAGACCAGCATTGCATCGCAGCGCAGCGCAGGCAGGCCCGGATGCAGTTGTGGCTCCATCAGCTCCTCTTCTTCTTCTTCTTCCGGCCAGGCGGTCTCTGTCAGCTCGTGACAGTTGAGACCAGCCGATGACAGTTCGAATCCTCCATTAATTCGTGCAGCGAACTCCCAGATTCCAGCATCTTTAATTTTCACACGTACGGTTTCTGTGTTGCTTTCGTGCTAGTATCGGTTTGTTTTGTCGAAAGGATTAGGGAAAAGGAAAACTCCCACGTTTCAAATTCGAAACTGAGGCTAATAAACCTGTGTCAATTAGCAACAAAACCATGCACTTACGTTAAACCATATCAGTCCCTGTATATTACTCTTCCTGTTAACAAAGAATTCCTAGCTAGTGCGGTGATTGGCTTCAAACCTCTTTTTCCCTACATCTTTCTTATCTTAGCAAAATGTTCTGCAACTATTGTTGTCAAATCAACTATTTTTCTATAAATATTTTTTGTGAAATTGCATCTGTTCAATACTTCAACGGTCGAAAGGATCAAATAATTAGGTCGTAGATCCCAGATATCGAAAGAATTAGAATTCATTTTAAATTCTATAAAATATTGAATTATGTGAAATTTAATTGAAATCCAATATTTATGTTTGGGCATTCCATAAAATTAAAATACGATAATTAATTCCCAAACTTGTTTGGTTGATCAAACCATAGAATCAATTTCATTAATACAAGAAATATTAGCTATAAAAATAAGTTTGATGAAGAAATGCATAGTACAATTATCAATTTTAACAAGTATAGGAATTCCAGTCAATTTTTTCTCTTGAAGAGGAATTAGGCAGCTGTAAATTTTCTTGGTTAAATTTTCAATCTGATTTGATAATTTCAATTCAATAGTAACTCAAATAGCCCACCTCATAGATTTGAATTTCAATTCATTAATTCTAAACCCAACACCTAGAATCCAAACACATCCTTAGAGTAAATTGCGAAAAACAACATGAAAGAGGGAATCGAAAGTAGAAAAAAGAAGGGTTAGACCCCTATCAACCATTAAAGTGTCGATTGGGCCTTGTTTTCGAACTGGTTATCAAAAAATGTAATTTCAAAAATATTATTTATAAAAAATTCCAAATCAGCACATTTATTATATTTTGTTTTTAATGTAACAAAATGTTCTGCAACTACTGTTGTCAAATCAACGATTTTTTCTATAAATAATATTTTTGTGAAATTGTATTTCTAAATAGCCGGCCCACAAATTTAGAAAACTAACCCTATCAACCAACCGTTAAAGTATCGACATAAAAAATGATTCTTGTCGACACTTGAATGGTCGACAAGAACAAATACTTATAGTAAATTGCAAAAAAAAACAACATGAAAGAGAGAATCGAAAGTAGAAAAAGGAAGGGGTAGACCCCGGTCAACCATTAAAGTATCGAAAAGACCCTGTTGACACTTTAACAGTTGACACTGGTTTAGTTTTGCGATTTTTCGAACCGGTTATCCAAAAATGCAATTTCAAAAAAAAATGTTATTTATAAAAAATTCCAAATCAACGAATGTTTCATGGGCAACGAGTTACCCCCACCAAACGTTTTCTTTTCAGGACTGGGCCTAATTGAAGGCCTAAATTGCAGATGAAACAGAGGGTGCAATGTAAGTTCAGACTTCAGATGCCATCGTGTACTGGGCTTTTGCAAAACGGTTCAAGAAACCCTAGAGCATTTCAGCCCAAAACAGACGTGTGATGTCCCTTCTGAAGCCTTGTTGCTACAAAGAGAGTAGAAGGGTCCGTTGGCTAACTTCAGGTGTCTGTCAACTTGACGAGTGCTACCAGTTCGAATGTCAACGTGAAAACTCATTAGCACACCATAAATATATGGACGGGAGATTAAGGTTGTGCATCATCCTACCACAAACTCTAGCCACCACTGCACCTTCACCTCGCCCAGTCCTGGAACCCTAGTTGGACATGTAGTGCTAATGGACTCCACGGAGACGATGATGTCATTTGTTGTTGCGCTGATCGGCGATGCTACTACTAGGATGAGAATGTGCTAATTTATTCCTATTGTGGTCAACTACTTTCTCTAGATTGAGCTGTATCAGCTACCCTATGTTCATGTTTAGATGAACTTGCTTATTTTTAGGGACTGAAACTTGCTTATTCTAGTAGGGATTAAAGTCTAGTCCTCTTATTTAGATGTACTGACTAAACATCATTTTATGAAGGGTTCATAAATGAGAATTGAGTGTGCATGACACTTTTAGTCCCAATAAGCAACATTCAAGGGACTAATGGATTAAACTTTAGGGACTAAAGTTTAATCCCAATAAGCAATCATGTTTGGGATTTTAGGGATTAAATGAGACTAAACTTTAGTCCTTAAAAATAAACAACTCAATCCAAACGGGGTATAACTTTCGTTTTATTATGATGTGTGTCTATTAGTAACAATCCATGGTCCTATTTTGTTGTAGCTTGTGTAGCCTATCAGTTCACCTACACTTACCATGGCTTATTGGTCAATTAACGATTGGACTGTCGGTCGGTGAGATAATAACTAACCGCTCCACTCGATCGAGAGCTATTGGCCAGCGTGGGTATTTTCTTTTGTCCGAAAAGTCGAAAAAAAATAATTCACACAAATGTACTACTAGTAGGTCGTTGCATCGGAACAACGATAGCATATCGAGAATACCCGCACTGTGATTTATGTAGGTAGTAGGTGAGAATCTGATCAGTGGTTACCCCGAGGAATCATACAAAAATAGAGAGAAAAGATTCGGGAGAATTTTTAGATAGATTTTGACCTTCCAGAGTATAATAATATACTCCTGTATGTGTATAATTGAGGGGCAAAAACATTTTCCCAAAGAGTCTCATCTGACGTACGTATCTTGTTGTTTGAGTTTGTCTCTTGTCCCTCTTATGTGCATGTTTCCCCTCATCCTTTTATATGAGAGGGATCGGAGTTATATACCATGTTAATGACTGAAAAAATAGTTAAATAATGGGTGATTATTGGTAAAAATAACTGTTACAATTAATTACGGCCCTTATGGAGATAACCAAAGGATTCATTTTTTTCGTGTCACAGCTGATTACTCCTTTTTTCCATTTTAAAGAGTGGCATTCTATGTCCGATATCTCGATCGAAGTATGGAGGTCATAATAAATAGAATAATGATGAATGAAAAAAAAAAGAAAATCCTTTAGCTGGATAAGGGACGGATGTAGCCAAGTGGATCAAGGCAGTGGATCCCGTTGGAGTATCAGCACTCGGACATACCTCTTCTCGAGTGTGGTCTTTTGAGGATTTATGGTCCTCTAAAATCAATCTTCGGAAAATAGCCGATCGGCCGGCAGTCGACGTGAAACCGTTTGGAAGGGTACCCGAAATTATATCCCGACATTATGTCAGTGTATAAATAAACATTAAAAATATCCTTTTTGTATCGTGCCACACGATAGATTTTGGTTTCGTTTTCTCCGTTGCGATTCGAAGGACGTACGTACGCGGAGCAATTAGCTGAACGCGAACTCGATCGGGGAGGCATCTAGTCGGGCAAAAGGGGGTCCAAATCTCGGAGCACATCGATCGAAAGCGTGAGAACGACGGAGACAGTGCAAATCAGCTCCGGGAATAAAGGCATTTGTGGGCGAAACTAGCTAACTCCATCATATCCCTGTCATTGCCTTGTCGCCGTACTATGGTATACTAATATTTTTAAATTAAAAACAACAAATATTTTAAAATTGAGGTGAATAATGAGATAAATTAATATTCACGTTAAAAGAGATCGGCAACGAGTTATTATTCAATTAAATTCATAGCAGATGTACTGCCATACTTACCATACTAGATCTATAATCTTAGTATAACATTAGAAGAACTCAAACACACATGCCACGTTTTCAAGAAGAACCTAAGAATCCAAACACAAAGAAAGAAGCCAGCATTAGCAGAATGAATTAATCAATTCCTCTCCTACTCCTACCAATTTAGTATCAGAGCAGCCAGGTTCCAAAGATCCGACGCCATGACGACGTTCGTCTCAACCATAGAATTGATGCAGGTCCTTACGGATTTGCAACAGGCCGTCGCCGGCCTCTCGGCATACCTAGGCTTGACTCCGGTGGCTTCCACGCTGCCGAGTTTTCCCCACAGCGCAACGGGTTTCCTCATCGTGTCGTCACCTTCACCGCGAGCCCCCTCCGACTGCAAGAGAGCCACTGGAGAGGCCCTCAACCTCGTCCTCATTAAGAAGGTCGTGTATCAGGAGGGCAAGGTGACCCTCGTGGGGTCGTCTGTGGACGATGCAGTCCTCATGGCCAACAAACGCATCATCGCGATAAGAGTTCGGCAACGTTGTATTATACGCATAAGGTTAAATTTCAACCGCGCCACAACATAAATTTGTGCTTAAACAAAAATTTGCCCAGAAATGGAATTTGAACATGAACACGGTGCACATATCGGAGAAACAACGCCTCGCATGAAAATGAAAATTAGGCACATCATCTAAAAATCGTTTTTTTTTCTCACCTCAAAAAACAAGTATCGTGTCCCTATGCTAAGAAACAATCTGCAATACCTTGGCTAGTTTTGTAGAAACATCTAATTCATTATGTTTAGAAAATACTTATTTACGCATGAACATAACAAATAAGAAGTAGTGATGAATCGCCTTCTAGTTTCGTAGATCCAAATAAATCAAGCTTGAGCAGACACCCCTTTAATCTATCATAATAAAGCCCCCTGATGGGAAAGTTGTGGTCATACTCATTATTGGTGTAGGAGTTTATGATAACAAGTTTAATTAATCTTGAAGGGTTAGCTAAAAATATAGTGAAGTTCATACTGGTTCAGGCTTCTAAAAAAATAATAATTATACGTCTAGTTTGAACTGCATTTAATGATGGAGTCCTAAGTCTCCGGTTACATTTGAAAGCGCGTATATTTATAGCTAAAAATATAATAGAAAAATATTATTTTAGACTTTGTAGGGGCAAAATAGTAAACCGTATGAACGGTGGAAAACAATATTAGTAGATTTGTTAAAGAAAATTAATTCTTATTAGCATATATATGTGTGGAAAAATATCTAAAATGTTATGGACGGTGACCCGCTAGCTAACAAACTATTTTCTACTAGTTATTTAATTTTTTAAAAAAAACTTAATAGAAATAACGACCTCAACCATTAATATTTAGGAGTTGTTTGGTTTGTACTTGCTTGCTTATCACTAGGAACTAAAGTTTAGTCTCTTGTTTGGATGTAGACACTAAACAACATTTATTGCCTTATATAATGATCACATTACTCCTAATTATTGTCAATCCTACCTTTTTTTATCCTCCTAGACAGCCATAAATGAGAGCGGATGATGTCTATAGTATCTTTTAGTCACCGTAAACAATCTCTTGATGACTTATGGACTAAATTTTATGGACTAAATTTTAATTCCCAAAAGATTGTTTGGAAGTTAGACTAAACTTTAGTCCTAAAAATAAACTATTGCAAACTAACAGACTCTTACTATGCTTATTTATGCATTTATATATATCGGTTAAGTCTTATGCACCAAAATTGAGAATCCCCTCAAATAACTTTATTTACTCTCATTTGTTACAATTTGAAAACTGCGAGGTGTTTGGTTTGTAAAGGAGTAATATTTATTGGACAATATATATCAAACTAAATAAGACGAGAAACTAAATATTTTTTTTAAATAACTTCTATTTACAAATAAATATGTTCTTAGATTTTTGTAAGTCATTTTAGCCTTCACTACTTTTTTCTAAATATAAGTAGTTTTAAAACTTTTATATTTTGTATCTTTCCGTTTTTTATGAAATAAATATTACCCTTCTCATAAATAAACACATGCATTTTACTGAAGTAAAATAAATAGAAGATAAAGTTATTTAAGTTAATTTATAAACTATTACACATAATTTAAAGGGAAAATTGGAGTTGTAGCACAGTTTTTGTTCTAGTTTCTAAAAATACCAATAAAATTATTTCGCTTCTATTTATACCATACATCTGTTAGACTATTATCTTTTTTTACCATATATGTTATCTTTCTGTTAAGAAATTTTTGAATTGACCAAATTACCCCTGTCTCAAAAATATAATGTTGTTTTATATAAGTAGTATGTTTGTGTAAAAACTAATAGATTATTCACAGTATTACATATATACATATGAGTGATTTTAACATATGAGTTAACTTAAATATATAAAAACAATTAACATAATCTATTTAGTTCCATAGAATGTCATACAAAATAACCATTAACAATCTGTTCCACCGATACATATTATATTTTGATAGTAGTAGCTAATATTACGAGGAAAACAAATTATTTTAGTCTGGAAGTCTCGTTCTTAGAGTTGCTTGCACTCGTTGTTGCCCGAGCCGCAGCAACCAGCCGATATAGAGAAGAAATGGGAAAAATTAATTTGCGTGCGGCTACTGTGAGTTCAATCCTGAGATTCAAAAATTCTTAACAAAAAAAAAGTGAGAAAACAAGATGTGGTAAAAAAAATATAATAGTCTAACGGATATGTGGCATAAATAGAAGCGAACGAATTTTTGTGGTATTTTTAGGAACTGGTAAAAAAACTGTACTACAACTCCAATTTTCCCTAATTTAAAAATAAACTTTAAAGACAAGACAGAGTGGTCGAAAAGAGGAGGAATTAGTCAAATTTTTGAACGGCCATGCTCCTATTTGCTCATCAGCTTAAGCTTAAGATTTTGAATTGAACTATCAAAAAGTTGAGATCTTGAGTTTGATACTAGCTGACACATAATTAAATAAAATTACAGTCTACTATTATATGTTAGAGATTTGATAGTCTCACGTGAGTAGGAGTGTTATGGCATCCACAATGTGGATGAAAAGTAGCCTTAAGCATTAAATAAAACCTCGTAGCTAGCTTTATATATTATGAAACACACCATAAGAAAAAAATTTCTAAAGTGCACCATAAGCTTAGTGTGACCATAAGCCTAAAGTGATAATTTTTTATGGGTCCCACCATAAGTAGAGATCACTTTAATGCTACTTTTTTTTCATTGTGCGCCCAATAATAAGAAATACTGATTTTTTGTGGTCCTACGTTAATGTTATTTGGAGTACAGAACATTGTGGTTGTACTTAGGGCCTGTTTGGCACTACTCCACTTCACTAAAATCTGCTCTACTCCACAAAATCCACTTAGAATCAGATCTATAGTGGAATTTCTGCTCCACTGTGGAGTATCAGCACATGTTTGGCTTGTAGAGTAGATCTAAATTCGCAAATAGTGGAATTTAGTAGGAATATACTATTTTGCCCCTAAGTTGTATTACACTTTATTTGTTGGCATACCTTAATATAGTTATACCACAATAATAATATTTTGTATTTTTAATCATAAATAATTCATATTACTAAAAAAATAAAAACCTAGAGGGAAAAATACACTGGAATGCAATCGAATGGTAAAAAAAATACATACATTTTAGTAGTTTTTCCACGAGTAGCAGCATAGGATGATTCGACACAAGCGTAGCATAGTTATGCAATATGGATATCCAAAATACATATTTCGACAATTTTTCAATATAAATTTCAGCAGCACTTGAGTATAAATATCATCATTTACTAGTATACCAATAGCATTTCAATAAAAGAATTCCACACGATGAGAGAAATACAGATGTACATACAGTTCATCACATAAGTGCACAACAAATCACTGTGACACCAAAGTGCAAAGTTCATGAAGTTGCCTAGTGCTCATAGCAGTCTCTACATGTCAGGTTCATGATTTTCTTCTTTGTTGTCTTCCTTCTTCACATTTGTCATTGTTGCGCAGCTTCTTTTCGTGATGCATCGATGAAGTTTTGATATGTGGCGCTTCTTGCTTCTTTCCAAAACCATGGCACATTTGCAGTATCCCTACATTTTTGAAGAATGTAGCTAGTAGCAGTAGTATCAAAAACTCATGCATTTTTTGTGACATTATCTAGTTTTGCTATATTTCAAACAAGATAGATGACTTTTTCATGGATAATCATGGCAGCAACAAGGAGTATAACATACAAAGGGAAAAAACAATTTAAATTTTCAACCCTTGAGCAACTAGAAACATCACATAGAAAAAATTATCCTCAATTTTCAGTTCAGACTCATATCATAGAAGTAGAGCTAGCCAATAAATCATCAAGCGCATAACAATTTTCACCTGTCCCGCGTCGGCCTGGCCATCCTGGCCAACACCGTGAGCCTGCACCGCACCGCCCTGGTCAGGGCTGTTGGCTGCTCCCGCGCCGCCTTGGGCAAGCGCTGCGTGAGGCGTGAGTGCACCGTCCTGGCCAGGCGCAAGCGCTGCGGGTCCCGTACCGCCGGACTGAGCTGCCGCATCGCCGCCCTTGGACACCGTGAGCCGCCGCAGCACCGCGCTTGGACGCCGTGAGCCGCCGCCTGTAGTTCTGTTGGAGAAACGAACAGACGGAAGGAGGAAGAAAAGAACCATGGAGAGAGAAAAAACGGTTCGATGGGTCATTAAAAATGGCAAGGTGGGTAAATACTTCTCAACTCCACGTTTTATTTTCAAAACAGAATTCGCAGAGCACCCTAGGAGGTACTCCTCAAAAAACAAGGAGCAGAGTCCCGGATCTTATTTTTTTGCGGATCTGAAAACTCAGATTTGGTTCTGTTTGGCTACCGTTTTGTAGAGCAGATCTAAAAAAACAAGAGCAGAGCAGTGCCAAACACCCCCTTAGAATATAAAGAGAATCGTTCACCTTTTCTCCGTAGTCCGTACTATACAGTCGGTGAGTCGTGACAGACTCGGGGGTGGGAACCGATGTCGGCAGAGCGCCGTGTGCTTGGGCGGCCGCGCCGCGCGTCTCTCTGTGCTTTGTTTATGCTTGGCCGAGACGTCGACACTTGCTGACCGACGCACGCGGCGAGGCTCTCTCTTTGCATTGGCCGCTGTTCGATCTCCATTGCCCAGCTGACCTCATTGCATGGTTTCCAAGCCAATGTCGCCGGCCGGCAACGTCGAGCGAGCGAGCGTCGGCGTGCGAGGACAGAGGTTCGTGTCGTCGCAGCCGGTTATGTTTATTGGATTTTTTTTTCATAATAGTTGTACCCGCCTTGACATGCATATATAACAAATAATACAACGTAAGTTACAAATGGGCCGGGTGGTGTCCCGATGTCACGGTAGGTCTACAGGAACGAAATTAAAGGGGGGCACGCCGTACACCGCAATACCGCATCAGCATGTCGTGGTCAGTTCTGGTGATCACAACTCACACGGCTCGTAAGGGCTAATTAATGATGGGCAGTGGTCAAAGGTCACGGAGAGGGACAGAGAGACGAAATAAGATTAGATATTTAGGGTTTTATGTTGTCATTATTAATTACAAGGCTAAACTAATAGCATTGATTTTTTTTATATTGGTTGTAACTATCGTTTAGATTAGAATATTAAGCACGGGAGTGGAGAGAACTCGACGAGGTCGGACGCGGCATCCGGCAACCCCTCATGCTGTCATGCATGCGGCGTGCCTTCTCTCCTTTAAATGCTTCAACTCTCTGGCGCCGCGACCGCGAATATTCGCCGCGGCCGAAACGCCCCCATCGATGTGAATGTGATGCCAAACACGAGAGCATCTAGAAGAACCTCTTCGGTCTCCACGACAAATTTAGTCCAACCACTCGTATTTTTTGCCCTGTTTCACGAGTCGGTTCACAGTTCACACGTATTTTTTTGAGAGGCACCCGGTCAGAGCATCTACAACGTTGAAATAAAAGAAATTTTTAAAAATATTGTTTTGTTTTAATACTAATTTTGTACGTTGAGAAAGTAGTTGTTAGGAGGAAATATTTTCACACCGTCTTTAACAAGGCATCACGTGAAGTCTCAAGCCTTTGATGAGTACAATGTTAAGCCTACATTTCGGTGTAGAAGAAGCTTTGAAGCCTCCGAATACCGCTTGGAGGTGACGTTTAGAACCACGGTTCCGGTGCTCTTCGAGGTAGTATAGCTTTAAGCTTAGATCATTGCATATGCGGTAATAGTTAGTTTAGCGTAGAGAATAATTCGATATTACCCTGTTATAATTTCGCCTGTAAATACACTTTCTTTACAAAGTAAAGACAACGGATAGCAAAACCACTAATAATAGACTCTATATTCAAAAGTTTTAATCTCGTTTGGAGCCCTCGAATATAACCTAAGCATTAGTAACACACTTTGAACCTTTCAAGGTTCATTTCACTTGAACCTGTTGCGTAATTCTAACAGTAGTGCTAAGTAAGACATGAGTTCTAAACATAAATACTAGTTCTTCAAATTAAATAATATTACTTTTTAATAATTGAACCTTTCATTATAGTATTTTTTCTAAGAAATAATTTTGTCTACATGTCTATCTAATACTAGTCAAACACTTCACATTGTGGATGCTCTTAGTTAACACCTACTAAAAGTCTCTATATTAATCATAAACTATCGCAAACTTATAAAACGATTTATTTTTAGATAGAATGTACAAGTTTAAAATATATAAGGAATACCAAGAAACGGTATTACCTTTGTTTCACAATATAATTTCTTTGATTTTTTCAACTTTAACTAAGTTTTAACAAATATTAACATTAACACAATCAAACGAATATGCTATTAAAACATATCCTTAGTATGTTCTTTTTTTCATAAAATTGGTTTTGGTTAAAGTCTAAGAAATTTTATTTTGAAATAGGTCAAACTACTTATACAGTGAAACAAGAACTTGATTGAGACTGTCTTGTAAAGAAGTTTTCAGACAAATGAAAGATAACTACTCTTAAATCTTACTCCCTCATTCTCATTATCTCCGTCATCTAACAATTCGACGCGATGATCAAGGCGAGAGATGTGGAGCTTAAATTCTCTTCACATGTCGTGTTTGTTGCTTCGTTTTTCTGCACCCTCAACTTGTAAAATAAGAAACAAAAGCGGAAGTCAAAACCATGCATGTGGACTCTAAATCAATTTACACATAATACAATGTGCTGCTTTAATGGCTCAACTATTAGATGATGTAGATTGTGGAAAAACTGAAAAACGCTTAGAGCATCCACAATGGTTGTCTCGAATAGCTAGCTAATGTAGAGCTGTGAGAATAATAAAAATAATAATTTATCTCACTACTAGTACTTGGTCTCACACGTAATACACTCAGTTTTTTTGAATACGTGAAATCTCCTATCTATTAGTTCGTCGCTAGCTATTTTTATTTTCCCCACATTTTCTATTCATCTAAAAAAAGAGTGAATCTAGCTAGTAAAATAGCTTACCGTTGGAGATACTCTTAGATGATATTGATAATGGGAAGAAAGAAGTAACTGATTATTGTCTCAGACGTATAAATATTAGTCGTTTTAGACAAGTCATATACTCATATACTCTTTCTATCGAACCTCTTTGATGTCTCAATTAGTTACAAACATAGTTTTAAGTCTGAGTTCGATTCTTGATAACCGCACGCCTCTAACTTTCGGCAAAACGCCAAATAGGAGTGTAGAATAGACCGGTCGTTTTCGTTTTGGCGCGGCGGTGTCCGACTACGAAGAGAGCAAGCGGCAAAGCGAGTGGGCATATTCTGCATTGCTTTGCAGTTAAGTAGAGCCCCTCCGTGTGAGTGTGCGCTAACTACCAAGTTAATGCGAGGTGTCGACATTTCGCCCTCTCCCATCCAATCACCGCCACAACCTCTCCCCTCTCTCCATCTCAGTTCGAAGGATTCCCTCTCCGACCACCAAATCTCTTCTCCGACTCGGGTGTTCTTCCAAATGAAAGATTTTTTACGGGATTTTGGGAAGAGAACGAACTAACTCCAGCAAATTTCGTTAAAAATTTACGCTTTTGAAGGATGGATTCCTCCGTTCCCCAATCGATCGACCAGGCTGGAGCAGTGAATTCGCGAGATGAAATTGCGGCGATTAATCTCTTCTTATCGAGCAAACGATTTCGCTAGTGGAAGTGATAATAGTGGTGGTAATACATATCGAGCCTCTCGTGGGGGAAAATTGCCGAAAAACAGAGGCGTTAATCTCTCTACTACTCTCTCTCCTCTTCGTCTTCTCCTCGTCGATCACCACAACTACAGTAGTAGTAACAAGCCAAAAAGGGGGAGAAATGGGGGAAAACTCGTCGGATCTTCCGGAGAAGAGACGACTAGGTCGTGTTCGGAGTACGGGGAAGAGGATCGTCGCGGCGGCGGTGGAGGTGGAGGAGGAGGTCAGTCCTGGAAGCCGGTCTTCTCCCAGATGGCGTTGCGGACGCGGCGGAGGTCGCGGCCCTTGAGCGTGCGCCCGGCGCCCTCGCGCACGGAGAAGGACGCCACGGCGCGCTCCCGGTACATGAGCAGCTCGTGCGGCGGGACCCAGCTCGGCCCGCCCCTGCCGCCGCGGGATTCCTCGCCGCCGTCGAGGTAGCTTCCGCAGGAGGCGTCCCCGCGCTCGTCCGACGGCCACCGCGCCGCGCCGGCGCTCCCCCTGCCGCAGTACTCCGCACCGAGGATCTTCGACCAGTCAGGGATGTTCACCGGCAGCGACGCCGCCCCTCCGCCGCCGCCGCCGACAACATCCCGCGCCGCCCCCGCGCGCTGCTTCGCGCCCTTCGACGGCGGAGTGGCCCGCAGGTACGTCTCGACCGGGGACGACGCCGCCGACGTCACCGCGCTGCCCCAGATAACGTCGGCCTCGTCGAGCTCCACGGCCGCATCGGCCGCGTGCTGCGGCGGAGCGAACAGCCGGCGCGCCGCCACCATGGAGAGCCCACTACTCCGTCCTGCCATCGCGTCGCCGGGGTATTCAACTACGCAAACGGCGCCGCGCGCGAGAGAAAAAAAAGGTCGGAGCGCGAGGGGCGGGACTGGTTCCACTGGTGACAACGGGTGGAGTTGCCAGTCGCGGGGACTTTATAGCGGGCGGAGGGGACGCGGGGGACGGAGGGCGATTGTGGATAAGGCTGGTTAGCGCCCTGACGGAAGTAGGTACGGCGTTGGCGCTTATTTACGGCTCTGCCACTTGCCGGGTCGAGTCAGGATATTGGCCGTGTTTGATTAAGATATTGATTTTAAAAAAATCGCAAGTTGTAAAAAAATGTTGTGATGCGTTAACTATGGTAAGTTGAAAATTGTTGGTTTGGAATAATTATGAGTTTCTATTTTAATAATAAATATCTGTAATATTTTTTAAGTTTGGTTGTATTATTAATATGTATTCAATATAAACACTGATTTTTTTAATTATGTGCATTTAGATCATTGTTGTAATAAGGAAGCTGAAACAAATTATTTATAACTTAAATGTATTTATGTTTTCTAATAATAATATATTAAAATGTATTTTTACAAAACTATTTAGTTTCAAGTACTCTATATCAACATAAGGGGTATTTCATTAATGTCAAGGTACCCCTAACTTCCTATTTACACTTTGAAAATCTACAGATTCTAGAAAAATTGTGTACCCAAAAATGTTGTTTAGTTTAGATTCTAAATTCTGAGGCAAGAAGCTGCTTAAAAAATCTGAACCAAACGGACCCTAAAAATCAGTAATAAATTCAACAAATATCTAGTTACATAACATTAAATTTACATATTTAAAGTCAGTGAAACTAACATATTTTTATTTATTTATATAAATTTAAATATACATATTTAAAGTCGGTGATAAAACAATACTCCTACAAAGAGTATCTTTAGGGGGTGTTTGGATGAGTCTAAAATTTTTTAGCCTCTGTCACATCTAATGTTTAAATATTATTTTCGAGTATTAAATGTAGACTATTTACAAAACTCATTCATAATCGGAGGATTATTCACGAGACGAATCTAATGAGTCTAATTACACCATGATTTGACAATGTGATGCTACAGTAAACATTTGTTAATTATAGATTAATTAGGCTTAAAAAATTCGTCTCGCGATTTAGTCTCTAATTCTGCAATTATTATTATAATTAGTTTATATTTAAATTTTAAATTAATATCGAAACATCCGATATAACACAGACTAAAATCTAGCCCCGAATCCAAAACACCCCCTTGGCGCTTCCTCGTCCCACGACCCCGCTCCCGCACTGCTGCACCACTCACGTTAAATACAGGTAGCTGGATCCAAGTAGCAAGCTATGATGCGGCGAATGATACAGGCCAGTACATGCACATCTGTATATGGTATTATCGTGTCGATACATCATACACACGTACAATTGTTCGCGTTTTATCAGTATTTTTATTTGGTACGTAGCTGTCTACTTTTTCTCCGTGGACACATGATTTCTTCGACGTCCTATTCAGGAAAAAAAAACTCACGCCCACGGCCCACCGCTGCCTTCGTAGATGCAAAAGGCGAAAGCGCAGGACGGGTTGCACAAACGAGACAATAGGAATCTAGCATATACGACCAAGACCGACGCGCCTAGCTAGAGCGGCACAGTCAATCACCTGTTTGTTTGTGACTGTTGTGCTATCCAATAATGTATATGTTATTAATTATTATCCACTAGACCAATCTTCGAAATATCTCATTTACTTCATATATATTTATTGGCATTTGTCATAATTGATGATTAAGGCCGGATGCTAAGCTAGCTCGGCTAAATTCTGTTCGAATTTGCTTGTTAAAATAAAATTATGGTTCGACTCGTCTCATTAAGATAACGAGTTATAAGACTAGATAGTCTTGACTTGTTTGTTAGTTTGAGCTGCCTTGTTTAGCTTGTGAGCTAAATAAAAAATAATCTTTAAAATAATAACTATGTGTATATCACTATTCAATGATATGTCTTTACTAGTCTTCTTCATGGTTAATGTTATTCACTCTTGTTGTTATGTCCTTCATCTTCATCATCTCTAGAGTGGACTCTGCCTGGTGTCATCATATCCGCAGACTAATACTGGTCTAAGGGTCGTGACTTATCTCCAAATTAAAAACAGTGTTGTGGTTTATAAACATTGTAGGGAAAAAAATAAGAGTTAAGGTGCAACACAAGGCTACGCAATTGTTCAAACAAACTGCTACGCGTCGATCTTGAGACTTTAGATCCGGAGAAAGATGCAGCCTGCAGAGCTCAGCTCGCACAGTACCGAGCACTCACTGTGCAGGTCTGCACGCATCCCTCCTCCCTTTCACCGCACGTTGCTCTGTCTGGCGCTCTTTGTCAGGAAATAATTTCCCGTCAGTCAATCAGAAATTCAGAAACGCAGAGCCGTGTCAGCCCCACCCCCACCCCCACCCGTCTGGTAATAACAAGCGCTGTTGCCTTGCCACCACCTATCGTTTCCGCTCTCATCAGAAACCCGCTTTCCAGCACCGAAAGCGGTATATCGCCCAACCACCACATCTCCTGTTTCCCCGTAAAAAATCGTCTCCCTCGAGATGGGGTATGGGTATGGGTATGGGCGAAATGTTCAGGAGGATCCGACGAACCCCTGCGTGGCCAGAACGGACGGCCCTCGTTAGCCCGCACTGCCCATCCGACGGCTCTCCTTTTCCCGGTGGCCGGTGGGGGGCGTTCCGGTAATTTCCCTCCTCGTCTCCAGGGCGCCTTGCGCTTTTCTGCTCCCGCTGTCGCGACGCGCGGGCTCGAGACGAGGCGCCGTGACACGTGGCACGAACCGTGGCCGGAGGACACCCGGCGCGCCAGGAGAGGCCGCGGCGGCTGCCGCGGCACGTGGGTCGGGCCCACATGGAAGTGGGACTGTACTGACGCTGTCCCCGTGGGGCCCGGGCCCACGGTATCCGAGGCGCAGAGAGAGAGAGAGTGGGCGTACTGCCGTGTCGTGTAAAAGGGAGCAGCCGGCCGTCAGTAAAGAGAAACGCCGTCAGTTTCGCCGTTACATCTTGAGCTTGCTATCTGGGATTCTGGTCGTTTGGAATTTTTTTTGAATCCTTTTCATTTCAAAATCGTTTTTTGAATCTTCTGTAGTCGCGACGTGTAATTTCAGCATTTCATTTGTCCCACTCAGCGTTAAGTTGATTGATTTTAAGGCCACCAAACTAAGCAACCGTCCTTGTCAAATAATTTTTTAGTTCCTTAATCCAAAATTTTAGTCCCGTCAAATCGGTGATGATTACATATTATTTTGGAATATTAAATATACATTATTTATAAAATAATTCGTAATCGGTCGATTATTCATGAGACGAATCTAATATCCTAATTATGTCACAATTTGACAATGTGATGCTATAGTAAACATTTGCTAATCGTAAATTAATTAGGCTTGATAAATTTGTCTCACGAATAATCCTACGGTTCTTTTTTTTTGAAATAGGCCACATGGGCCCGACCTTGTTTGAAAGTCATGGGTGTGTCAGGATGTGAACGAGAACTTCTCAGGAGGTCACCCATCCTGGTACTACTCCCGCCTGAGCACGCTTAATAATGGAGTTCCGAGGAGATTTGGTGCTAGCTAACTCACATCACTTTCACATAATCCTACGGTTTTACAATTATTTTTATAATTAATTAACGTTTAACTCTTTAAATTGATGTTCAAACATCACACAGGATAAAATTTAATCAATACAATCAAACGCCCTCAAAGCAACCGACCTTGTCAAACAATTCAGTTAGTGAATTAGGTCGCTTATGTCCAGTGGTACTAAGCTGTGCACACGTGAACCGGTTAAAGAATGGATTATCGTACTCGCTATAAACCGGGGGTGGTCAAATCATGAAATGCCAAAGGGGAAGGCTCAAGGCTGGCAGGCCGGACCGCGGTTGACTTCACGATCGTCAAGGACCAGGCTCCCAAAGTCAACAGTAGCTGGCCATGTTCTCCTCAGGTCAATGCGATTCAATTAGCACCTCACCCTCTCCTATGCTCCTTAACTCGCGGTAAATCTGTTCGTCTCTGATCAGCGGGAGAGACAGGGGCTCCGGCCTCCGAGCTCGTAAATTGGCCATGGAAGTTGCTGCACTGGACGAGCTCAGCTTGGGGGTGGGGCCGTGGGGGTGAGTCGGGCCCCACCCACAGTGACCCGTACTACGAGCTAGCTACGTGTACAGTGTTGGCACTGCAGCAGACGCAGCCGCTGCAGCATCACTGCAACTACTCTACTCCTCCCTCTCATTAAATCCTTCTCTGGGAATTACACCCAATCGATCGAAGGGAGCTGCAAGATGCAACAACTTGTTAATCCGGAATCTCGATTGGCAGTTTAATTCTGGTGCCAACGTGTGGATGCCAGAATCTAGTCAAATGCACATATCTCAGTGTGAGTATAAAAAAATTGGCATCACTTCTTGATTAGAACAGGGTTTTCATTTTAAAAATTGGATCTTTTGGAGGGGATTTGTACTGTTGGTCCCAAGAGGAGGGGGGAGTGGCGAAATTAAAAGAGCAGATCAGATCGGATCGATGCTTGTTGTGTTGCTGCACCAGCACGGCCGCGGAACACGTGTGGATCTTGCGTACGTGCGCGTGTGATTTAACAAGCTCAAAGTTCGTCGCAGCCAAAAAAAAAACGCCACTTGTTCCTCAAGATTGATGAAGCAGTGGCCCGAGCTCACTGAAAAGAAATGCGTGCCATTCTCTGTCGTCGCTGTACCTGAAACGGGAGGCAGACGGAGATGGGGAGCTGATCCGAAATCACTGCAATCCTTGGACCTTGCAAGTTGCAGGCGATCACTTTCTCGCGAGCCGTGCAGTGTGTTTGGGCGATCGACGAGACGACGGCGACCGCCTGTCGTTCCGCCATTGGAGGGGATCCCGAAGCTAGGTCATCCCAGAATTTCAGTGGCGTGAGATTTGACAGCTTAGGGCTACTTGGAGCAAGACTGTCCATACACTGATGCAAATATTTCAAGCTAGACTTACCAGGTACATTTTGCTTTTTGCATTCTGCATTCGATGATTGCGTGTAGGCTGCTAGTTTTGTGGCCATGTGGTGTAGATTACGACCCGAGTAGCTGTCTTAGCTCTCAGAACAAGGGAAATGACTCGACGAGAGCTGAAAAAATGTTTTTTTTTGCAAGGGGTGAGGCCGGTTAACAATGCAATGCAAGTGCCCCATGATCACGAGGATTTGTTTAAGCCGGAGATTCGCATTTCGCAGCGTAGATAATAATGTTATTTGCAATGGCAGGAAAGCGAAACGAGAGGGAGGAGCGGTGGTGTCACACTGTCACCCATGATCTTATCCAGTGCTTGCTTGGTCTCCGAGCACTTTGTTTAATCCTTCGCACAAGTTGGATAATTATGAACTTTGCAAACTCCATTGTTCATTTGTTCTTAATAATTAGCTGCATTTATTTGTAAAAGCACCAGGAATTAAAAGGAGTGGTCAGTGTGGTTCAGTGTCAGGTTGGGAGGTGTCAGAATCGGAATGGATCGGAGGAAGAAAGCGTCAGCTGGTGCAAGTGTAAACCAAGTGTTAGTTCTCTTGGTGTGTCTATTTAATTGTGGTTTCTTTTTAATTAATTTTCCACGTGAGATGTACACTTGCGGGGTAGATCATATCATTGCAGTGGGACAACGTCAGCCAAGAGAGAGAGAGAGAGAGAGACGGTGGATTGCTCCGGTGAAACGCCGACGTGGCGATGGATCCACGTACGTACGCGATGAAGAACACGCCGGAGATGAACACGGCAGAGAGCGAGCGAGGTATGTACGTAGGAGTTCAGGACTAGCTGATGATCGATGACGCAGGAGGCTTTGCTTGCCGTACAGGTCCAGTCCGCCGCGCTGCTGTCGCCTTTGCTTCGTCGAAATTGTCGGCGCCGAACGGAAGCAGCGGCGCCGCCGCGTCCAACCTACGCTAGCTGCGCTGCAGCCGGCCGGACGACGGCGAGGCTAGCTGGAAGGAGACAGGAAAGCCGATCTGCCACGAAGATACGGACCACTTTGATATAGTGTAAAATAGCGAGGGGCTATCCTGCAAATATCCGGATAGCTACCAATGTTTTTGAAAGAGTCAATGTTGGGCCGTATGGGCCGGGTTGGATTTGCTGCACGCACCCGGCCCGATTGCATGCTCATTTGTTTCTTTCGCTTGGGCCTTCTAGATTCACGTCAGTTGATCAAGATTGTTTTTCTTTGACAGAAGTATGTCAAAATTCGTGATAGGCCGGGCCTGATGATCTTGGCCAGATCAAATTCAGATTTGAAGTACCTGCGTGCTGTTTAAGGTGGATTTGGTTTAGTTTTTTTAATATAAAATGCTAAAAATTGAATCAAATAGTCATTTAGATGAACCTATATTTTTCAACCACAGTCGATTTTGCTATTACGAGCTAAAATTATCCACCCTAAACTCTATAACTTTATGGGTTGACGAGGGCAGCCTAACTCCTCATATTTTTTATAGTGTTGACCAAAGTATCCGTAATCTTAACTATATTAAAGCATGGAGTGGTCGTCCGTCCGCAGCTCCCTTTCCCGTTCTCCGTGCAGCGCCTCTCACTTCCCATAAAAAACCAATCAAAATTTATACCCTAAAAAAAACCGGTGCAACCACCCTAAAAAAACCGGTGCAACCGCCCCATCAAACCGCGACGTGCGCTCAACGTGCCCCGCCCCTGTGCATGCATGCGCGCAAGCAGGTTTCATTGCATGAGAAGAAAAGAGGAAAAGAAAAAAGAAAAAAGGAAAAAGAATAAAAAAGAAAATAAAAAACTAGAAAAAGAAAATTGTATTTATATTTCAGTCTTTTAATTTATGTATTTTGCGCGGAAATAAAAAAACTATTATAAAATAAGATTCTGTTGCAAAGCACAGGCCTCTGACTAGTGCATATAGAGACGTATCACACAAGCAAAAATTCAAAACAAGGTTAAGTCATTCCTAAGTACTTTTTATTATGATATCAGTGAAGACAGCATGCTACTAATAAATGTGTCTTACTTGTGCTTAAGTTTGAGATAATTGAATCGTTGGAGATTGGAAGACAAGAAGAGATTGTTAGTGTTGACGCTAAAATCTCCCAATAAAGTGTCAAATATTACTGACGTCGATTCGTCGATCCAAAAGCACGCAGACGCCTAGGGATGGCCCGCCAAACGTCACACGATGCCGACTTCGCGTTCCGACGACCCTTGACTGTGACGAAGGAAAATATGGGTGGAGTCGCCAGGCAATTAAAGCACACCCTAGAGATATGATCTAATTGGCCGAAGTGTGAAAAGGCGATCAAACCGGCCAATGAGGGAAGTTAGGGAATTTATTTCTCAACCGCGCGCGCGTACAGGGAGCTCCTCCTCCCGCGCCCAGCCTGCGCCGCCGCCGCCGCCCGCCCGCCGCCGCCGCCGCCCGCCCGCCCGCCGCCCGCCGCCCGCCGCCCGCCGCCTCCCACGGCCGCCGCCTCCTCCCGCGCCCGCCCGCCGCCGCCTCCTCCCGCGGCCACCGCCGCCCGCCCGCCGCACGCCGCCCGCCGCCTCCCGCGGGCGCCGCCTCCTCCCGCGCCCGCCCGCCGCCGCCCGCCCGCCCGCCGCCTCCCGCGGCCGCCGCCGCCCGCCCGCCGCCGCGCACCCTCCCGACCGTCACCGCCCCCTTCCGGCCGCCGCCGCCGCCCGTCGTCGCCGCCCATCTCGTCGTCCAACGAAGTAATGTTTTCGGCTTTTTTCACTTTTTATTATATTTGTGAATTATGTGTCACATAAATTGTTAATGTGTTATTAGAAGATAAATTGTTAATGCATGTGTTATTTTTTCACTTTTTATTTGTGAATTGTGTGTCACATAAATTGTTAAG
This sequence comes from Zizania palustris, assembly GCA_019279435.1. NCBI lineage: Eukaryota > Viridiplantae > Streptophyta > Magnoliopsida > Poales > Poaceae > Zizania > Zizania palustris. The sequence goes on from JAAALK010000080.1 coordinate 13,871,655, forward strand.
GTTAGAAGATATGTGTCACATACATATAGTTGTTAAGGTTAGAAGATATGTGATTTTACGTATGTTTCACGCTTTTAAATATGTTTCATATATATGCGATGTTTTATTTTCATATGCAATATATGTTGTGATATTATGTATATATGATTCTAATTATTTTATTCTACATATGCATATAGTTTTAATGATTTCATTGGGTGATTAGTATTATATATATATATACTTTATTATATATATTCCTTTTCGTATGCAATTTTTTATTTGACAACAACGTAGATAGTGTAACGAAACCTATGCGTCACCCGTTTCGGACCAACATGTCTCACACGTGTCATGCATGTGAGATGTGCAGGTCCGGAATTGTCCCTTTTTGGACAGCCTCAGAGTGGGCGACAGAGTGTGGTTTTATGATGAGTCATGAGTCCGAATGAGATTTCAGTAACATAACCTTGTTGTTCTCCATTGCACCACTATCAGGCGTGCAATTGGAGAACAGCGGGGTTATGCTGCTGAAATTTCGTTCGGACTCATGGCTCGTCATAAATACCACGTTTTGTCGGTCACTCTTGGGTGGGTTTAGGACCTATCTTTTCCTATAGACCATGGTTGTCACGGCATCGCCTGCGCCGACTAGGCGTCCAGGCGGTCACCGCCGGACGCCATGGTGAATCGCGTCGCCGATGGGCTCTGCTTCCCCTTGCGTCGCCGGCCGCCCGGCCGCCTCTACTTCCCCTCCGTTGTCCGGAGGCGGAGGCGGGGGGTGGCCAGGGTGTGTGTATGTTGCGAGCCCCTTGATTCAGAAATAGGTTTAGAACTAACTGATTACATTACAACATGTGTAGCAACTAGCCCAGCAGCATGGTGGATTGGACATGTCCAATTTCCAACCACTACCTCCCCCGCCACCACCATTATATTCTACATCACCTGAGGTACCTCCTGACATATCGTTACTTCAGATACTTAAGTTAGTGTTTAGTAGAGTAGTTGAGTTAATTCGTTCTCAAATTTTGTCTATTTCTTCAGACTTTCCGTACGCCTGGCCAGGATGGAGCCTCTCGAGCAAATGTAGATGAAGCAGGAGGCAACGACGGCACCCACGACCCAAATGTGGGCGATCAGTGAGTATATGGACAGATATGACTTTGTATGTGGCTCTCGCTGTGTTTTGTGAATTTGTATGTGAATTTGGAAGTTATATGTGAATTCAGATGTGTACTGTGACTTTGGATGTGAATTCAGTTATATTATGTGATTTTGGATGTGATGTGTGAAGTGTGGATGTGAATTTGGATGTGAGATGTGATTTTGGATGTGAGATGTGATTTTGGATGTGAGATGTGAAGTTTGAATGTGATTTTGGATGTGTATTGTGATTTTGGATGTGTATTGTGAATGTATGTGAAATTGTGGTTGGATGTGAGTGTGAGTAGGGGAACCAGGAAAAAATAAAAAAAAATATCAGGTAACTTCCGTCGGCTTTGACCATAGCCGACGGAAGTTAGCTGGTTTCGGCCACGTGGGCAGAAAGGCTAACTTCCGTCGGTTTTGGCCCTAGCCGACGGAAGTTAGCTGCCCCTAACTTCCGTCGGCCAGGCTGGCCGACGGAAGTTAGTGCTTCTTCTGTCGGGAAAGGGCTAACTTCCGTCGGCTTTGGCCGACGGAAGTTGCCTGTTTTGTTGTAGTGCTTGCCGTCCAAGTAACCCATCCAACCGATTTAGATGAATATGTAATTGTTATTGCACTTATCTTCATCTGCTCCCCTTTCCGATCATACAACTATTGCAGACGAACTTCTTTGATTTTCTTTGACTAGATCTTCCTTGACCTTCTATTGACCGCGCACCTTCCTTGGTGGGCCTTGGGCTTTACCAATTCTTGGCGTCAACACAAAGATAAATAAAAATTCTAGACATTTAATCCCTCTCAAAAAATTGTGCTAACATTTAATTTATTTAAAACCAACACTGATTCAATAAAAATCGGCCGGTTCATTCGATTTTTTCTAATTTTACCGGTTCGATTGCTTAAGTGGTCTTTTAATAAAACTGGACTGATCAACTGTCCGGTTTCGGTTTTTTCTTATTTAACCGTTGGCCCGTTTTTTCCGCTATGCCTGACGATTACTCCATACTCAGTCTTCTATGACTCGCATCACTGATCAGTACCTGCAGCTAGCTGCAAACACTTGCACAAAGCTTTATCTCATTTGATTTTTAGTAGTGGATTTTCTAAGTAGGGCCATAGATCGGAGCGGCCATTGCCACTAAAGATGACAATGAATACCTAAAAGCCAAAAATCAGTGTGTTTTTTACCATATTAGGGTATATATGTGGGTTAAATTATTTAATCATGGATCTGTTAACAGAGAAAACAAAACCTGATGGGTACGCGGGTATGGATATTGTTTTATACTATTCATCTAGTAGTTCAATGCATTAAAAACCCTAAGATTAGTTCAATATTCCTAAATTCCTCTTTTTCAGTCACTACTTCTCTCCTTGTGCCCAACCCTAAATTCTATGGTGGTTGGTGGTGTGTGCCTCTACTCCTCATTCCTCAGTTGTAGTTCTAGAGTTCTAAACGTGAGATGTCTAAGCCACCGACATACGTTTGTGTTCCACTGCCTCTACGCTCTAGCCTCTAGTGTTGGCCATACCAGTGCTTCACCATCTCCACGTGAGTACCTACACATGATTCATGCATTTGTCCTCTAGCTGGTCAGCAATGACTTCAAGCGTTAGGTCACTCCAACGACCTAGCAACTATCCAACAACTCTAATGACTCCCAATAATTATTACAGGTATAAGTTACTCGATGGGTATATTTTACCCGTATGAGTATGGGTTTGAGAAAAAATTGGACCCGCATGTATATAGGTCACCCAACGGAAAGATTTTTCTTAACGGGTATGACTTTAAAAGATATAGATATGTTGTCATCTTTAATTGCCATGAGCATATACATGTTTAGGTAACAGAATGAGAGTTCTTGGATCAGCCAGCCATGCCTGGATTGAAGTGCACCTAGAGACAATGGGCTCACATGGATGACCATCATCATGCTCTCACCTCCTTGAAAGTATCACAAAGACAGTCTTTTTCTTCCTCTCCACCCTTTTGGATCATGTGCCATCTCTTCATTCTTGTTCTGCAGGACTCTTGGTTGTTTCTTATGTAGCCATTGTTTGTACTAGTGTACTGTACTCTGAGCCTTGGATGTCTCCAAATTCCAAAACACACTTGGTTTTCCCTTTTGATGAGCAATGGAAAGTCACAATTACAATCTGAATTTTCTTCATCAGTTTGCTTTCACACAATTCAGTATGACACATGATTATTAGTTATTACTGGGCTACACCCTCCAAAGTCCAAAAGGAGCAATCAATCATATATTCATATACTACAAGACATGCTTCCCTGGACATGATCACCTCAACATATCTGAACTAACACTACATTCCAAACAGCAACCTGCATCCAAACAACATGTCAGTTAAACTAACCTACAGACACATCAGAATGCGGCATAGCATGCACGCGCACACACCCTTCTGCTCTCAGTCCATTAAACAAAGAACCCTAAAAGCAGCATCACTCTTCAGACCATACATTCCTAGCAGAATTCAGCACTGCTAACCGCTACTGCACAGCATGTTCAGAGATTCAGCAGGCACTCCAATCTCCAGGCATGATAGCATGCATCTCGGGATGGTCCCCTGCAGGCACCGCCTGCGTGGAGAAGATGGAGTAAAGGGGACGTGACGTGGGGGCACGTACGGTGGCGCCGCACGCCTGTTCGATTAATTGCTCCCGGTTCATCGGCCGGCGTGCGGCGCAGCCCGGCGCGTCCGGGCGGTGCGTGCGCCGTGCTCTTGAGCAGCAGCAATGATAATTCCGCATGGACGAAGAAGAAGAGGAGAACATGATGTCTTGTGCTGCATTCCTGCAGGTGTTGCTGCTCCTGCTGCTGCTTTTCGCATGCCATGCATTTGCTGGTTTATCAAGTGCCAACTGGGGGAAAGAAGCTGGAGTTGATCAGTGGACGAGTAGATAATTTCCAGTGTATGTGTCTGTATGATGATTCGGTGTGTTGCGTTTATCCAATTCCAATCAAACGTGCGGATCAAATTGTCGTGGTTCAGCAATGCAGACCTGAAGAAGCAATGCAGCTGCCATTTGGCATCTGACCCAGGAAATTAAAGTTACGTTTGTGTTTGGTTTAACTTTTCTAAACAACAACTTACTTAGAACGAAGAAAGTTGGACCAAATAACTAGTTTCATAATTTCATAATAGTATAAAGTAAAAGTTGTCCATTCTCCAAATTTCATAATTTCATGATTTACGTTACCCGGTACTTTTCTCAGTTTGCATGAACTTATTATATTTACTATTAATTGCGGTTCGGAATCATTATTTATTACAATAAGTTTCATAGAATCGTTCTACCATAAATCTATAGCTATTTCAACCAACCAATTTTATAATTTTTCTATAGCTAACAGTTTACCGATTGTTTTTAACAACTTATAGCTCACAACAAATTTTTGTAATCTACCTCTCGACTAAACACACCCTAGATCTGTCTAAATTGACATGATCATCCGTCCTACACTAAACCAAATACACAGCTCACTAAAACCTAAACTGTACCTAATGTACCTAATTAACTGCAACAGATGATACAAGCACATCCTAAGCTCGTAGCATCAGTGGCAAAGAATGCTTCCATCATTACAAGACCAAAACCAAAAGCAGCATGGATAAAGCAAACAAAAAGTTGATTAAAAGTCATCAAGTAAAATAACAGTATTGTGCAAAACTTTTGGGGGAGAGAGACTAAAAGACTCAATAAACAGGGTTAACTTTTTCTGAAACCAAGTTAAACAGATTAATTAAGGATGTAACTCAGCCTCAGTGCATATTCCTGTGAAGTATGAACATCTAAAGGACCAAAACATTATGCCATCTCTGCACACCTTGTCATCATTCTGCTTCCCTTTCACCTTGCCACTGCAAGAATTGAAGTAGAAGCAAAGCCTCACCAAGTCGCCATTAATTTGTTTGCTTGCTTACTCCTACCTCTTCTATATATGCAAGCCATACGAGATGACATACTCACCTGCACACTTGATGTGACCAGCAAGCTCAAGCTCCAGCTCCAGCGACGAAAAGATCATGGCAACGGCAATGGCGGCGGCGGAGGCAGCGGTGATTGTTTTTCTTCTTCTGGCGCCTAACGTAGGGCAGGCACAGGAGCGGGCGGCGGCGGCGCACCCACACGGGCTCCCCTTCGAGAGCCCGCTCGCGCTGACGCCGGAGGCGTACGAGTTCTTCCACCCCAGCGAGCGCGCCCGGCGCGGGCACGTCGGCGCTCCGACGCCGGCGCGCGCGCCGAGGGGGCAGCTGAGAGAGTCCGCGGCGAGCGTGGCGAGGGCCGACCAGGAGGAGGGCGGCGTGGCCCCCGTCAAGACCGCCCATCGCGGCTGCTCCAGGGCCGGCACTCTGGCCGGCGCGCTCGTCGGCGCCGCCGCCGTGGCCGCACTGGCCGCCCTCGGCGTGGCGTACGCCGTGGCGCAGCGCCGCGTGGCACACGGCGACGCCGAGTTGGGCGCGCGCGCGCCGCCGCCGCCGAAGCCGATCGCTTAGCTGGTTGGGCCTGTGAGGCCCACCAGCCTGGTTTGCTCCGTACGTACGCGTGTAGTAGAGTTGGGCTCTATGCCTATGTTTGGGTGGGCCCAGTTAGGTGGGCCATGGTGGTGGGAGTGGGGGTGTACTCTGTAAATCTGGATGTTATCTGGGCCCAGAGAGTTGGGGCATGCTATTTTGGGAAAGATGGATGCAACTATGGAAGCATGCCTGCGCTTCCAATGTTTAAGCTTTCAACTCCACGAAAAATGCCGTAATTTGAATCCAAGATGAGGATTTAAATATCCATAGTTTGCAGTCACGTCTGAGACCAACGGAGTCGAAGCAGTGACATACCGACGCAGGAGGCCATCATCGCCGAGCATGGATCTTTGTAGTTGGTGCAGTAACTTCAAATTAAAAAGTTATCAGCTACTACATTGTAGATACTGTCGACCTATAAAACTTCGATATATATAATATATTCAATCTTGATCCTATGTAGTTTGAAAATTTTGAAAATTAACATATGTGATAGCTTTTTAATGACAGATCTATATAGAAATAATTGATCATATACCATCCATTCCCTTTAGATGGAAATTGAGGATTCATGTAGAAAAAAGATTAATGAACAATACATCTCCAAGGAGCAATCTGTAGCATAAAAAGAACATTTTTCTGGATAAACATGTCATCGATCCATCCAGTCGTGACCTTGTTCAACCTATCTTAAACCAAAATACTTCATTGTATTGAGCTATGGATTCAAAGAAATGTGAGTACATCATAGCACAACAATGACATGAGGGGAGCCATGCTCCGCCTGCTAACTTGCCTCTTCCAGCCAGATAATGCTTGAACTACCATCCGCGAGAGCTGAGGTATACAACAAGTCGTCCGAGAGTCTCATCCACCGTCTTGTTCCATACGTGAGCCAAATCAGTTGAACTCTTCCTGCTGCCGATTTCACTGGGCTGCAACACAGAGGAAAGATTCAGTCATCAAGGCGACTCCAAAGTCCCAAGAACACTCCCCTTAACAGGCGATTGAAAAAAAAAATCTTCCTTTGTTGCTACACGTGCAGGCATTATGGAGATAAAACAGTAGAAACAATGCCTATTTCTGCTAAAAGCATGATCCCTGCATGTTTCCATAAAAACATTAATCACACATATAAAAATATTATATATTCTGTAAGTCACCTCCATTTTAGAGGTAATGTTTCATTCTGTATATTCTACCAAATGAGTTCGCAGCTTACTAGGACATACTCCATACACAAATATAAGGATTATTAGCATTTGAAATTTGTCCACAAATATAAGTATTCATGGAATAAAATTGTATGGGCGATGGTTGCACAGAGCGGCGTGTGCGACCCATCTCGATGGATGCCAAGTGGAAGCCCGTTCTATCGGACAGCTCCTACTCCATCGGCTTTGAGTGGAACCCCAACGCTGTCGAAGCCCCTGCCCTGACGTCACCACCCAACACCACCCGCCAGAAGCCACCAGCCGCCACCACCCCGCCACAACCTGAAGCCGCCCCGAAGCCACAGAAGCCCCTGCCCCGATGTCACCGCCTGACACCGCCGCCGGTCGCCACCACCCGAAGCCACCCCAACGCTGCCGAAGCCCCCACCCCGACGTCACCTCCCGCTGCCGCTACCTGAAGCCGCCCGCCACTGCTGCCCGAAGTCGCCCCGACAGCTGCGGCTAGGCATAGCTGCGCCGCCACCACCTCCAGTGGGCAACCCGGATGCCCTCCTCTCGCCGTCCGATGGAACGGGCTTCTACGTGGCATCCATCGAGATGGGGTCGCACCCGCCGCTCCGTGCACGCATCGCCCTCAACCACTCATTCAATTCTCATCTTACCCCCAATCCACCCCTACCTACAATCACCCCGAGTAAAAGTAACTTGCAATTTGCTTAATTGCTTATGCCATCACTCAACTCAATTTAGCCCAATATTGTGGCATTACTTAAACCATAATAACAAAATGCATAAGAAATTTTCATCTGTTGATATTATTTATATGATGACCTTACTCAGATACAGAAGCAAAGCGAAAAGGGGAAGCACATAGCACATCAATTTAGTATTTTAGTTCAACATCTTGTTTAAATTCTAACCCCAATATGTAAAATTTTACGTACTGGAATCTTGTTCAAAGTCTCGAAAGTTAAATTGTGCATGCACGATTTATATAGAACGGCTCATTTGCTCAATGTGTTTGCCATTGCATGCCAACACCCCATCAAAGAAAAAAAAAACACAGTTCACAGATTTTTGTGCTTGCTTGTGTCGAGGCATTCAAATCCGAATTTTTCTTCCAACTCTTCAGCTTGAGTCTGACTTACTACAATTTCTTTCAAGTTTCAAGAGGTCAAATTTCACAACAGTTAGTATTGTGGTATGGGATTGTAGGGTGAGCCACTTCTTATTTCTTGTCCCAGTCGATCAACTAACCACTTGCTTTATCCGAAGAAAACAATGTTTTTCTTAATAATTTCTACCCCATAGAAAGGCCAAGTAGAATCTACATGTAAAAAAAATCTGCAATTAGAGTTCAGAACCCTTGTCAGATTTGACTGTATATTGACAAAATAGTGGAGCTAAAATATTACAAAAGAAAACCAACCAATTTGTTTTTGTTTATAGTCTTTATAGTTAGTAAATCCCTGTTGGATTTTTTTTAGAAAAAATCTTAGTAATCCGTAATCGTTCTTGTATTAAAAGATTTTTCTTTGTCTATTTTACTTTTAGTCGAATTCCTAATTATTTTAATTGTGTATTCTCCAATTATGGAGATTGGTAACCTATTCAAAACAATTTGATTATAATTCAATTCATAACGATCATAAGTAGAAAGTTCATATTCTTCAGATTGATAAATTGTTCGTTGGACAGTACTCAACACAGTTACCACAAAATATACAAACTACAAATGAAGCAATTGTTTTCGTTTAGGGAAAATTAATATCATTTTCAAATCTCCAATACAGACCTGGTAGGAGAAGGGCGACTCGGCAGCGGCAGCATCGGCGTCGGCGAGGGAGCGGTAGATGGCGCGTCGCTGGTGGAGGACGAACCCTCCCATGGAGACGGTTCCCAGGGCGAACCCGAGGAGGCGCTCCTGTTCGCCGCGCAGATCCAGACCAAACCAACGAGAAAACGGAGCCGAATCAATCCATCAGCCAATCGAACGCGACGGGCGCGGAATGGAACCTGGACGAGCGAACTCCGCCAGGATGCACAGAATCGCGTACCTGCGCGAGGATGCTGATCATTGCGGTAGCGGCCGCCGGCGATACGACGAGATTTGGGGGTAAGTTCCTCCGCTTCTTCTTCTCCACGGGCGATGCACGGCGGGGTGGGCCGAAATTCTGATGACGTCATCACACGCTTTCGGCCTATTTGAAGCCCATATTATTCCTTCTATTCTTTTAAGAAAATGTTTGTCAAACTTGGATTTTTTTAAATAATATATTTTTTAAAACAAATTTCAAATATGATATACATTTTTAAAAAAATTGCAAAACTAGCTTTATGTTGGCAGTTCAACTGCCGATCAAATCAACCGGTGGCCAATGGCCTATCGGTGGACTAGTATAACTTAGGGCATGTTTGGTTCCTTTATGGACTAAACTAAACTTTAGTCTCCTCTTTTTTATAGGACTAAACTTTAGTCCCTTAGTGTTTGGTTCTAAGGACTAAAGAACTAAAAGAGAGTGAGAGATGAGAGGTAAGTAGTACTTTTAGTCCCTTTTAGCAAGGTTTTTGGGACTAAAGGGCTAAAGTTTAGGGACTAAAGTTTAGTCCCTTTTAGTCCCCATGTTTGGCAATTTAAGGACTAAAAGGGACTAAAGTTTAGTCCCTAAACTTTAGCAACCTCAAACCAAACACCCCCTTAGATCGGCACATAGTATATTAATCTAGGACAAACCGTCCTAGATCGACGGATAAAGAAATTATAATGTCGTGTAATATTTTCTAATAAATACGCTTAGCTCGGTTGGTATAGCGCAAGGTCCTTAGCCCACAAGTCTTGTGGTTTTGACTAAAAATGAATACAAGATATTATAATTAGTTAATCCACCGATTTAGACCGGTTTGGCCTAGTTCGGTAGACCACGTGCCAATCTAGGCTGAACCGGTCTAGATCAACAGATGAATCACCGACAGGACATGTATATCGCCTAATTTAGGTGATCTAAGGATGATCGACCTAGATTGACGGTTGAATTACCAACAGAAGGTTAGTTTTACAATTTTTTAAAAGTGTATACCAGTTTTGAAATTTGTTTTTTAAAAATATATTGTTTTTTTTAAAAATCGTCAAATGTAGAGTTTGTTTGGAGAGGTTCGGCAGATGCCGTTATTTATAGAATTCAAAGTTTCCAAAACAGTATAAAATAGTCTAGACTTAACATTAAGATCATTAGACTCAATAACTGCATAATTAAAAAATAAGCTAGAATATAAAAACTAGAAAACAACCATTTTTTTAAATTATAACTAGCTAGATATTCAAAATCTAAATCTTTCTGAATGGGCTCTAAAGTACGGGTAGATTATTTATGAAACCAAGGTTACAAAAACAATTTAAGGTTATAAACAAAATTAAAAGTATGTTCGAAAAGCTTTAGATTCCAGGAAATAAATAGTAAGCATCTAGCTTAGCTTATGAGTATCTTAAAAAAAATGTTTCTCAATTTTTGCATTCTAGTTCATTTTTTAATTCAGTAGATTTTTTATAACTATTTAGAGAGCACTGGTACAAACTCTCAAACATGCTATAGATATTACAAAGTAGAAGATTTGATTTAAAAAAATATTTTACAAATGTTCGTCGACATTCCTTAAAGGTTGCTTCCCCCCTAAATTCTAATGCGATTTACTCTTTTTTTCTCAAAATTGGCCGATTCTAGAGAAGCACCATCCAACATTTTCACCAGCATGAACACGGAAACGTGAAAAGAGAGGAGCATTCCGAACTGTGTATATACATTGGTGTACGATCCGATCGTAGTCAACAAGCTCTGGAAATGAGCTCGTCTCCGAGGAGAAACATGTGAAATTACTGCTACCACGGGAGAGAATCCAACCACACCCCGCACAAGTTTGCTTCGTGCCATATGCTATTTACACGCCTAATAGCCTAGCTATACACCAGGGTGGTATCCAGTCGGCGCCATGCCGTCCAGCGGCATCCTCGGCATGCTTCTCCTGGAGCCCCATTCCTGGCAGCACTCCAGGGCGAGACGAAGGGCAGTGCCCAAGCCCAGAACGATAAGAACACCTACAAGCAACCATCAGTTCATCAGTTGAGTCACAATGAGCAGTAGAGAGCCATCATGTATGCGGACTTCAGGCGGTAAAAGTATGTTATGAATTTATGGCTTTCCAGTTTGTATGATAAAATAAAATGATTTAAATATTTATTTTCAGTCAAAATAAAAATCATATGACTCAACTAAATAATCGTAATCTACCCACACCTCAAATTCCAAGTTTTCTTCTAGCAACTTGTACAAATCATGGATGTGGAGTTATGCCAAACGGGTGTAACACACCAAAACAACCAATAGAAAAAATGTAACTCCCATGAAATGTAGAACCAACAGTTCGAGGCAGAGCAAACATGTTGATTATGGATGGAGTGTTTCAGGGGGACCTTTTTGTTTACAATTGGTACATGACCTGATCAGTGGCTCAGTGCTGCTTTTAGCTTATTAAGGAAACTATTATGATCTTTCGGTAACAGCCGTTAGCATTTGGTTTTCTCAGTTACATGGATAACCAAATCCACAATTTGCGACTTGTAGACAGTAGCCCTTGATAGAACCTGCCCCTCGTTATTAACCAGTTCTTTCTATGCTTCATCTACTTAATTTGCAGGGCAGATATAAGTTTCACTCAGCAGTCGTCCTCTGAAGATATGTGTACCTTATCTGTAGGACCCTAAGCCATCAAACTAATACAACATGAAAAAAGAGTAACAGGTCCAGCATTCCATGAACGTGAACATTTTTGAAAGTCAAATAAAACTAGAGAAAAATATTAAAAATAATGTTACATGTGATTGAATTTCCAAAGTAACTTTGTGCAGATACTACTTCCACAGGATATAAGCATTGATATTTCCAATACTTTTGTGCAGACACTAAACTTTGGGTGTATAAATGTTTTTTCAATGAAATATCAAATATGAGGCGTTACCCTTTCTCAGCTGTTGAAGAAAAACAATCAGTGTGGCTAACACAGAATAACGGTAACCCTTGGTATCTCTCTATCTTTTCATATATCAAGTCAATGCAAGGTAAATAATAACAGCAAATTAAATATTACTCAGGATGTGATAACTAAAATATCGTTGCATACCAATTATTATGTTCACGGGAAGTGCTGAAACACCAAGAGAAACAGATATCAGAACATCCAACAAGAGACCACCAATCAGAATAGCAAATGCAACCCAAAGAGGGCTAAACCATCCCTGCATCAGATAAAGAAAGAGAATCAAATATGAAAAGGAATAAAATGCACAAGTTCAGCGCAATTGAAGAATGGGAAAATTTAATTAGTAATCTTTCTGCAGCAATGCAGCCAGACAGTTAAATTAATGCATCTGTTTCATTTTTATCTGTATCCAGTTACAAAAATACCCTTTCACGTCCTCCTCGGCCCCTTCCATAAGCTGAATCAACCCTCCAAACCCAATAACTTGTCTGCTCAATGAAAACAAGCAAAATATTCACTACTAGCAAGAGGAATCCGATTTATACTTTTTGCAGCACAATGTCCAGTGAGTTTCAGGAGGACGTTTAATTTCCTATGTGTGGAACAGATATTTAAAAGTACAGTCAATTGAAGTCTGAAGATGATATGTATAATGAAGTGTTCTTCAAACTAAAAGCACATAAAGCAAAGAATAGGTGATTTAACTGGTCTAAACATGGATATATCTCAGTCCAAATAAACCTTGACAACGATGTTAGACAGAGCGAAAAATGTATACATACACTAGTTTGCGTCTCCGGAGGGGGGATATTGACAGCAACCTGCCTGTGTAGCAAACAGCTTCAGTACATCAAAAAAGTTAACTATAGCTAATAACCATCAATGAAGAAGACTTACTGGCATATTTCACACTTGTTTGAACCTCTAGTACGAAACCAAACACTAATACATGTCTGGTGAGCCTTTGAAAGATCACCTCGACATCTGCACCCAAGGTCTACCAAGGGTTCTTCTGTCTTCTGCTGACATACTCTGCAGCAACTAGCAGATATCAAATATTCGGAGGAGACGAAAGAGTAGACAATTAGCAACAACAAAAGTCAGCGCAATACGTCAATTCTGAGGGTGCAGATGCCAACAGGTAAACAACCAAGGGCCACTGGTGAGTAATTTGACATTAACTAATGTGTAATGTGTATACCAGATTACCAGGTCTGGTAAAATGAATGTGTAACCCTAATAGTACCTAACTAGCACATAATCATGTTCGCATTCTCGATAAATCCAGGTGAAGCACGTAACCTCTTCACTGCAACACCTTGATATACCAAATCGTTCACACGTGAACTACTGGATGGAGGTCAATATTAAGGGGACTAGTGATGACTGATAAACTGATAATGAACTCGTTAATTGGCATACTGATCACTTGTGGTAACTGATGTGGTATTTACAGTGCCAATTGCTTCCCAATTGTTCATAGACCGTTGATGATGCCAAAAAGAAAAAAGAAAAGCCAATCAATATAGTCACATAAACAGCTAGCACAATCCATGTGCCAGCGAGCTTCCAAGATGAACGCTAAAGCACACACATGATGTTTCATGAGCAAATTGCTATATTGAGGGCATACTTTTCCTTCAGATTTATATACATACAAAGACTTCCCTGCAAGCAGACAAACCCCACAAAAAATCCCTTCACAAGAGCCAAAAGGGACTGGTGATTCGATCACGAAATACCAAATTACTAAATCGGGCGATTCGAGATCACAAATCTTCCCCCCATCGCCTCCCCGATTCGTAAAATTGCACCAAAAATTAAGCAGGAGCTTGGAGCAACATCCTACCGAAGGCCCAAACGTTTCACCCAAGGCCTACCTGCATTGCTCGTCGAAGCTGTCCGACCTCGCCAGCTCCGCCTCCTTCGCTGCGGCCGCCGCCTTGGCCCTGTCGTCCCCGGCCTCCACGGGAGCAGGGGACGCCGGCGCGACGCCCTTCGGCTCGGCCGCCTCCTCCTGCTGCGAGATCACGATGGTGACCGCCGCTGCGGCGACCTCCGAAGGCGACGCCACCACCACCGCCACCACCTCCTGCTCCGCCGTCCGCGGCGCGGGCTGCTGGCCAGCGCCAGCGCCAGCGCCTGGGCCTGGGCCTGGGCCCGGCTCCGACCCGTCGGCGCCACTCGACATTGCTTGCTACCCGCCCCACCTCTGGCCTTCTGGGGCCTTCCGCCGAACACCTCGCCTGCGATAGGAAGTGGAGGTGGGAAATGGGGAGTGCGGTGTGGGGGACCTACTCCTGTGGCTACTGGTCGCTTCCCGGCGAGAAAGGGCGGCGGGGCCCACGCCTGAGGCCCAGAGGCTGCGCGGGGGCGAATCCGGATAAGCACATGGAGGATTCATTTCACTGACAGGTGGGGCCGACATCATGTGGGTATAACTATCAGTGAGTCCGGGTGGTGCAGCTCTGCGTAGGAGAGGCGCCGCGGGTTCGGATCTGGAGTGTAGTACAGATGTGCAGTACTGGGGTCCGTTTGAGAAAACAGCGAATACATATTTAAAAAGAACCGTTTAAATTTAGCTTAAATAAATTTTGAATTTAAACACGTGATTAAATAAATTGTATTCAGCTGGATCGTGTTGTCATATTTAAATAAATATATTTCATTATATGAATTATTGATCTAGTATTAATTTTGCTGTACAACCGTACGAATCTCTTGAATAACTCTGTTTTAGCTTTGACAACTCTCTTTAATAAATCTAATTTAACTTGTACGACTCTCTTTAATAACTCCGTTTTAACTTGCGTGTACGTTCTCAGTTCGGGCTTTGCGGTTCTTTAGGTGTAGTTTAGTTTTTTAGTTCAAAATTTTAGGTACGCATGTCAGATGTTTGGATGTTATTTTGGAATATAAAATATAAATTATTTATAAAAAGTATTCATAATTAATGGATTATTCACGAGACGAATCTAATTAGCCTAATTACGTCATGATTTGACAATGTGATGCTACAATAAACATTTGCTAATCATGAATTAATTAGGCTTAATAAATTCGTCTCGCAAATAATCCCCAATTCTGTAATTATTTTTATAATTACTTCACGTTTAATATTTCAAATTGATGTCCAAAGGTCCGATGTGATATGGAGTAAATACAAAGATCCGATACGGAGTAAATTTTAGTCCATGGAACCAAACGCAGACTAATTTATAATATGAATCTTTTCTGAAAGAACGTCTCGTGTGAGTTCTGAAAAAGAATTAATAATCTGAATCTTAAAGAGATGATATTTACTTTTATTAAAATGTTACCAAATTGCTATAAAATCTTTATAAATTAAACAAATAATTAAAAATAGTTAGATTAGTTCTAGATGTAAAATATTTTCGCCTTAGCAACTAGTCTGAGGAAAACAAAATGTGAAACAATGTGCCTTAAAGTCCCTTGTCTATTGAGGGATTCTTTGAGAGATGATATTTTCAAAATAATTTTGAATAAAGTAGTTTAATTCCCATAAAAATTGTATAAACATAAGCCTTTACAAAATACATAGTAGAATCCAAAATTCAAGCATGCATGCAAGGTGCTTCGTCCCAGCCTCCCAAGGGCCTTTCGTCGCTGTACAAAATATATATTCAGAAAATATGAAGTTTTTTTTTAAATTTTGTATGGCACAAAAATAATTGGCATGTGTTCCTCTCATTTGCAATGTTCACAGACAAACTGTCCCTCTCCCCATCACACATGCACCTATCCGGATGATTTTTTTTGATATCTTAATCTTCAGTTACACGAATAGTCTAGATTTTCTTTCGAATTATAAAACTTATGAAAATGCTTTATTTAGGATGCCATAGAAAATTAAAAAAATGGACGGTGAAAAATATTTCATCATTTTATCAATTTAAAACAGATGCAGTATTTAACGATGTTATTTGAAACTGTGAGAAATAACTATATGTGTTTTGTTTCCGTAGTTAAAATTAGGACATGTTTGATGTTCTTTCGCTCCACCGAAATTGGGAAATTTAACTATTTGTCATTTTTATCATTGACACCTCTTCAAATGTCATCATCTTCGTTGCAATTAATTATTTGTCACTTTTTTCATGAATAGTCTATTTTTTGCCACTATGTGCTCAGTTAACAACACATCACCGGCTATGTTATTTTTTTTACTATGTCACAATATTCTTCCTCTTCCTCTTTTCCTAACTTCTCTCTCCATACTCCCGGCCACCGCCCATGTTGATGTTGTACACCGTGTAGGGGCTGCGACGGTGAAGCTAGGCGGTGCAAGGGGCGGAGCAAGGCGATGAGGGTAGAACACCATGAATGGCGTAGGGGCAATGGGGACGAAACAACATGGACACCGTGGCCAATGCTGCCATCGTCTCGCTTACCACTTTTGACATCGGCTGCATGCGCCTTGCTGACGTTGTACACCGTGCAGGGGGGTCACGACGACGAAGCAAGGTGAAACAGCAGCACGACGGCGACGTGGGGGACGACGACCGTGAGGCAGGACGGAGCAGGGCGGCGGCGCGCGGCCAGCCCAGACATAGCTCCGCCGCCCAATGCCCAACTCTAGCGATATCACCTCCTGCACGGCAACAATGCAGAACAAATTTATTTAAAAAATGAAGTGTGAAATCTGCTCCACAAAAAAGGTGGATCTGAAAAGTACATCCTTGTTTCTTATGAAATTTTTGTGGAGATAGTGGAGTTATCTCAATCAAACAGGGTCTTAATATTTCACTTTAAATTTAATTGTGTCTCACTTTATTTATTTATTTAAATATTTTTATCGACAGACGAAAAATTATTCACTTGATGTTAAAACTGTGTTCAATTTTTTTCAATGACCATTGGACCCAGTGGCGGTTCCAAGGGGTGGTCCAGATGGATCCTAAACCACCTTAGAATTTGGCCCATTAGACATTTAGTATTAAAAATTAGCCTATATAAATATTGATTTTAATAAATTTATGAAATTATGAGATACAATTTTTCTATTTATACCCTGTTTTTAAAAAATATATATTGTATTTTAAGTTTACAATCTTACATAATTTTGAATTATAGAAAAGAAACACTCACGAAAAAAATTTCTGGAGCCGCTGCTGATTGGACCCTAGTTTTTCATAAACCAAACTTATCAGGCACATAATCAAAATCTTGGCACCTACATGCTTGAAATCTTAAGCTATCTAAACGGATGTGACGATAGAACTATATATGTATATGATCACATCGTATTGCCGGGTCGAAAAGGACTTGAAAGCAACGTCCACACAAGCTAAGCTGCCTTGCTAATGCCGGCTCCACTTCCGTTGCAAACCTGAAATGCTCTCCAAACAAGAACGCTGTAGCGACCACCGAAAAAAAAAGGAAGAAGAGAAGAGAAAAATTGTGAGTGGTCACAGGAGAGTCCACACATGTTGTAGTGCTCTCAAAAACGGGCAACAAAACCCTACCTCGTGCCATCATTCTCAATCATTTAATGTGGCCCAGCCTGCTTTGTGCTTTCTACGTCTCGATTCTTGACGCATTTCGAGTCTTCTTCCTTACTCCATCGATCTCATGAATCGAGATAAGCTTTATTTGGATATAGGTTGTTTATTTGTACGTAGGGACTAAAATTTAGTCGCGTTTAGTCCGTAAAATCTCAAACAACATTGTTTACCCTAAAGTTTAGTCCATTAGTCATTTGAAAGTTGCTTATAGCTTAGAAGTTGTTTATAGGGACTAAAAGTATCATGCACACTCTATCCTCATTTATGAATCCCTCATTAAATGATGTTTAATTTCTGCATCCGAACAAAAAGACTAAACTTTAGTTTATACAAAAATAAGCAAGTTTTAGTCTCTAAAAATAAGCAGCGTGATCCAAACATGCCCTAAGATAGGATCACAAGCAAATCTAACGAAATATGAAATAGATATTAGAAATTTGTAAAAATGTCATTACAATTTTTAATATTTTAAAAAATGTTATTGACAGTAGTTGTGGTAAGTCCCATCTGTCAGTGACATACCGATGATATATTTTAAAATTGTGAAAATTATAATGACATAGAAAATTTTAACCCAATAGATATATAGGCAGTGGCAGAGTAGGATCTTAACACGCATAGGGCCTAAAACAAAATGACAACTAGCGTAGGAGATCAGATATGAGAGCGGGGACGCGCGGGCACTGGCCAGGCACGACCTGAGTGCCAGATAAGGGTGGCGCGTAGGGGTTGGCCGAAAGCAATGTGGGCATCGATCGGGGGCGATGAGTAGGTATCAACCGCGGGTGGACGAACCGATGCTAGCCGAATAACAACAACATGGTGGGTTCTCAGTGGGATGTTGGGAAAAAACTTGCTGCAACGAGAAATTTAACTATTTGTCACTCTTTTCATTGCCACCTGGTCAAATGTCACTTTCTTCGTTGCCATCAAAATTTCAACACTCTTGATATAGGAAACCAAATATTTTGCCACTTTGCAACCAACTAGATCCATGTCACTAGGCACGTCCGCGTTTTTGCCACGTCACCGTACCACGTCATTGTCTTCTTCCTCCTTTCTCTCCCCAACTCGTTCTGCTGCCACCGCCGCCCCAGTGCCTTGCCCCTACTAGCCACATGCGCCGTAGCCGAGGCCTACAGGCCGGCCTCCGGCCTCGGGGCTGCCGGGGGCGTGGGGGCAGCGGTCGATAGGGTTGGGGTGGCAGGGGTGGTGGCCGACGGGGGTAGCGGTGGGGCCGATGGAAAGAGTTTGGAGGAGTTGTGAAGAGAGAAGAGGAGGAAGAAAATGGTGACGTGGCTAATGACATGGCACTAGTTGGTTGCTAGGTGATAAAATATTAGGTTGTGTATGTTAAGATTGATAAAAAATTAATGGCAACGAAGAGAGTAGCAAAAAAGAAAGTAATAAATAGTTAAATTATTTGACGACGACTTAAATCGGCCTCTGTATGATGGGTCGCTGGGACTGGGGAGCGGCGAGGAATGAGACCCAGACTCAGCCCATGGCTTGGCCTAAAGAGTGGGGCTAGGCTCATATCTATTTATTTTTTTTATAAAAATCTCAAATACTATAAGAAAAAAATTTGACCCTAAGGTTGAAGCCCAGCTATCTTAGGCCCAATTCCACCCCTGTATACAGGCTAAATGATGATAATTTTGGATGCAGTTCGAGTGTTATTCCTTACTCGATCGATCTGATGAATCAAGATTAGATGTGATCACTAGCAAAACTAACAAAAAGTAAAATAGATATACAGGCAAAATGATAATTCTTGATGTAGTTTGAGCCTTCTTCCTTACCGGATCAAACTGATGAATAAGCTTAAATGCAATCACGAGCCAAGCTAACGAATAGTAAAATAGATATACAGGCTTAAAGATATGCAGTTTAGACTTAAAAATGTATATATGAGGGGCGTTTACTGTGCAACATAATCCTTGTTAAGAGGTATGAGGTAAATTAAATCTTAGTCCTTGATTTTGTTGAATTAACAAAAATAAATTTAATTAATAAAATTATGACCGACTATAGCTGGTGCCCAGTGTCTCTCTCTACAGTAGTGCGCATGAAAGGAAGGTACATGATATTAGGGAATAAACGGAAACAAATCTTTTTACTAATGTGCGCAGAATTTTTAATGGAAACTAAGATGAACAATGAAAACCATAATTTTTTTTCATACGTATGGTTTTAAGAGAAATGAGATGTGACCTATTACCTCCTACAAGGTAATAGGTCACCCTAATAAAATCTCAACCATACAATCAACGGTCCACAGTTATTTGGGTGTACAGTAAAAATCTCCATATATGATCAATAATAGTATTAAACACTAATGGAATTTTCTACCGACGATTCTTACCCAACTCTGCTCTCCCTTAACAATCTAGATCCTAAAATGAGGAATTTTACCATCGTTGAGGGTGCGGAGGTTCCAAATTTGTGTCGTTGATCAAAATCATCCAATAACTACCTTCCAGTATCTATCTAGACAAAAAATGGTACCTCTACTATTAGTACAACGTGAAAGGGTATTTTGGGATTTTTTTTGCTTAGCAAATTAGGGCAAGAAAACAGAGGAGGTCGGTCGGGGCACCGTGCTGCGGCGTGGCCCTGGGAGCAGCGGCGAGGGACGGTAGGCGGCTTCAAGTGGCAGCGCGACGGCCTGAACCAGTGGTGCGGCGAGACCGAGCGCAGGTCGCCGATGGTGAGATCTCAAGTCCGGCGGTGTGGTGGCGGGGCTTTTTTTATTTTTTCAATTTTTCCAATTATACTCCTCTCAGATCAATTGCTAGATTTGATTTGGTACCTCTAGTACCTTGTACCCAGTGGTATAGGATAAAAGCTCTCTCTTAAAATACCTTAGCCCCGTACTTTTTTCATCATAGAGAAGGCATGTGTGGATCATATTTTTTACGTGAAAGTTAAACTTAAGTCGTGTAACTTAAAATCCAGATGGAAGTTCATAGGCCTTTTTCTAGTTTGAAATTAAGCCTCCTACTTTTTATTTTGAACGAACGGCAGGCAGCGTTGAATTGTTGGCAAATTATACGAGGCGAGCGTTGACTTCAGGAACTCAACCAGTGTTACGACAAGAGGCCATGTTCCAGGGCACCAAGATGTTTATGAAAGAATTGTTCTAGAAAGGGCAGCTTGATCTCGACGAGCTTTGCACTTTTGCATCTACAATGCCAACGATCGATGAGCTCGTCGAAGGTCAAGGGTGAGATAGGCGCCAAGGCCGTCGCCATTCGCGAGGCCGAGCTCCAGATGGAGGTCGAGCTAGCGCAAGAACGCGTGGCGCCTCACCGAGAAGCGCAAGCCCGAGCAGCATTTCTTTTCTCTCTCTCTCTCTCTCTCTCTCTCTCTCTCTCTCTCTCTCTCTCTCTCTCTCTCTCTCTAAATTTTCTACATTTTTTAATTTCTATTTTTCTGTATTTTTAAACAAACCAGTTTTGACGCAAATTGGTAGCCGACAATAAACTGCAACAATCGAGTCAAACCGTTTGGTAAACCGGTCGGTTCGTTCGCATGAAAATTTTCAAAATCATAATTTGGATTTTGAATTTTTATCAGTTTTGCTGAGTTACATCTGCCACTCCTCCAAGCACCAAGTTCTCAAATGTTCAAGGACCAGTCGTAGTTGAGGTAAGAGATGGTGATCGCCCCGCCGTCGTTGAGGAGGTGCGTCAAGAGCCCAGCTTTTGTCGGGTCCAGGTAGTTCATGATCAACTTGAGGATGTCCCTGTCCTGCCCGAAATCGGCACTGTACCTGCACACAAACAAGGCGATCGTGATTCAATTCAAGAACTTTCTTTGATGCAGAATCAAGGTCTGAGCTCATGATGAACAGAACAGACTGCTAGCTGCGACGTTTGGATTTGTGAACGACAATGGGGAGTTGGGGTTGGCATGAGAAGGAGCTCACCATTTGACGATTCTTGTGAGGTGCACGGTGCGGCTCTCGAGGTCGATTTCCACGCCGCCGTTGAGGAAGAACTCCCTCGCGGCGTGCCGGAGCTCCGGCTCGACGCCGTGCGTGGAGAAGAAGCGCACGATCGGGCTGGACCGCGTGGCGTCGCACACGCCGAAATGGACCAGCGGGTTCAGCTTCCCCTGCACCAGCTGCACAGAAAGAGTTGGAGGGAAAGCTTAAGCTTTAGCTCCTCTCGCCATTTCATGGCCGGCGACGGCGAGTGGTGGCAGCAGCTCACAGCTGCATGCGTGTCAGCGTGTACGCACCTCGAGCCTCTTGTCGGATGAGCCGAACGGCTTTGCGATGGTGTACGGCTGCCGCCGGTTGGAGCGCAGGATGCCGTTCTTGATCGTCGCCAGCGAGTACGGGTGCCCGCCGACGACGTACTGGAAGTCGGAGAAGAAGGACCGCTGGTCGACGGCCCCGGGCTGGCCTACCCTGACGACGGCGTGGATGGCCATCGCGTTGTGCAGGTTCAGGAAGAACGGCAGCCTCTCCTCCGCCGCGAGCGCCGACATGTCCACCCTCTGAAGCTCCTGCACCAGGTTCGCATATCTGCAACCAAGAATTCATTGCCGTGAGTCCGTGACCACCATTGCCGGATTAATAATATCGCATCGAACAAACGGAAGCAGTCGCCACACCTCCTGAACTCCTCGCTAGCGGCGATGCGGCTGTAGTCCAGGTGGAGGCGGTCGTCGGAGGCGTAGGCCTCCAGGATGGCGACCATGATCTTGGTCATCCTCTCCCCGACGGCAGCGGCCGGCTTCGGCTCGCCGTCGTTGGTGGATCCCCTGATGAAGTTGTAGTACCTGGGGACGGCAGGGTCGTGCTCCAAGAACCTGTACAGATTCTGGCTACCATCCTCGAAGTCGTTCTCTCTGCACGCATCAAAGCATCAGTCATATGACCTTGCTACTGACCTGAAGAGGTGAGCAGAGGTGAAATTTTCTTCCAGGTGAGGACGAATCGTGCATGCTGCATTCCTACTGACCTGAAGACATGGTGGATGAAGTGTTTCCTTGCGAGTTCTTTGCCGATCTCCACAGCCTATAATCAACAGTAGCTTTGATGTCAGTTGTTGTAGTGAGCAAGATCAGACCAGGCAAAGAAGCAACGAAAAATGATGACTTAAAATAATCAAAATTATTGAATTTGATTATTAGTTACATAGGTGGATATAATTCAGGTAATGCACCACTAACACTAGAACAGCTACTTAAACTTAGATTGAAGTCAAAACGCAAAACCGATCCAGGAATTCAAAGAACCCCCACTAAATCGTACTACTGCACTCTGCTGGCTGGGTGGTGCTTAACCACTTGGGACCAATGACTGGAACAACAGCTTCTTTCGGTTCATTCATTCACCCCCACTAATCACTAGTCCACGGCTCCACATTTTTCCCGGCGAACTCCAGATAGCATCGAGCTGACCGAATCTTGTACAACCAGTGGCTGCGTTGTGCTGAATATTATTATTGTTGAGTGACTTCGTGGTGGGCACAAAAGCTCACTATAAGTACGTTATTTTCAGTTCCAAAAGAGAAGTACCTTATTTTCTCCGTGCTAAAAAATACTTATATTTTTCAAACACTTCAACTTTATCTTAAAAAGAATTTTGTTTATCTTTCTTATCTATGTTTGGTATGCAAACTCAAAAGTTTATTTTTTTAAAACTATTCTTATCCACTCTCTTTGTGGGTGTTAAGTTGTTTAGTCCCATAATATCGGATATTTGGATACTGATTAGATGTATTAAACATAGGTTAATTATAAAACTAAATATATAAACGAGAGATAATTAATAAGACGAATCTATTAAATCTAATTAATCTATGATTTGACAATATAGTGCTACAGTAACATGTGCTAATGATGGATTGATTAGGCTTGCTACATTCGTTTGGCGAATTTGCCCTCATTTGTATCTAAACATCCGATGTGATGAGACTAAATTTTGGACTAAACGAAGAAAAACACCCTTTTGTTCTACTTAAAATCACTTCACACTTTACCAAAGACTAAATAATTATTTATTAATAAGAAAGTGGATAAGAATAGTTAAAAAAATACATGACTGGTCTACGCAGATTACTAGAAATGTGTGGGGACACGTGGCAGTGACGGTCCGTAAACCTTCGGGGGTCAGGTCAGGGGGAGGCCGGTGGGTGGGTCCAGGTAGCAACTAACCGAACCGAACCGGTCGTAATGTGGACCCGGCGGAACGCGCGAAACGAGAAGGCCCGGAATTACCCGGTGGGGCCCACGGGGCGGACCGATCCAAGAGGCATTTGCATGTGGGCCCTGGCTTTCTGCGTAAATATAAATATACTACCTCCACATTATAAAATATAACAAAATTTAAAATTTAAAATTAATGTCAAACATTATAATTATTTATAAATGATAGGTTTTAATTTTGAATTACACACAATACATTTTCACTTTGATTACTTATTACATCATCTAATTACTCACCTCCACACACTTACCCATCGTCATGAGTAGTATGATTTTTGTAATGCTTATCCTTATATAATTATAAGATAGAAAATGGAGTACTATATTACGTGTTCTATTGTCAGTTTTGACTTTGAGGGTTAAGAGTTGGCTACTGATATTTTTTATATGATGAAATTACATGATAAAACTGTCTAATTATATTTAATTATATTATGTACGTTTGGTACAACTTTAACTAAGAGGTCCATTTTTGTACGTAAAATAATTTTATTACAAGAACTCTCTATATAAGATTTTATTGAACAAAAAATAATAATTCTCTTGAGGATATCGATGATAGTATTTTCTACCGGACCCGAAGTTTTTTATTCCTTTAAAGTGAAATGATCTTTGATCACAAGGTGGCAAATATTAGATGATGATGTATTGATATTTGACACCTTAGCCAAGTTAGAATTTTTATTTCTTTCCTTAATTGTGTGCGAAATGAATGTATTCAATGTATGACAAAATTGTTCAGTCCTACGAAACTAATATCGTATCGTAGCAATGCTACGTAACATTGAATAAAAAACAATTATAAGGTGGTCAACGGTGAGAAAAGGACGGTTCGGGATAAAAGGTGGCGCTAGTGATCCGGTAGTTAGGGATTCGATCGGAACAGCGGCCATAGATGAGAAGTGGACAACGGATCCGATAGAGTCGATAGTGAGGATAGATGCGGCTACCGACGATGAGGACGAGGGCTCGAGTTCACAAGATTAGGACTAGAATTGATAACGGTATTCGGCCATGAACTCTAGATTTTATAGAGATGCTAAAGAAGGAAAATGGTGGGTATTGAAGAGAAATCCAAAGCTTCCAAAAATAATATTATATCATGAATATATTTTTATTTATTTATTTATTATTATTTCTATATAAACTTAATCAGATTTACATATATATAATTAACATTCCATATATTAATAATTTATATATATAACAAATCAGTTTCCATATATTGATGATTTTTATATATTAATAATTTTTATATAAAACATATTAGCTTCCATATATCGATGATTTTCATATATTAATAATTGTTATATAAAAAAGAAAAATAGTTTCTATATAAAATAGGCGGGGCTAGTGACAAAGAAAAAAGGGAGATCACGATGGGTTGGGTCCGCTGAAGAAAGAGAAAAATGAAGATCCATTATAATTTATTATATGTGAATGAAGAACCGTAATTTTTAACATTAAGCTCGTGGACATTAAACTCGTGAGTTATACAATAGATAATACTACACTTAATCATCAGGCATCACATCTAATGGAGTAGTTTTAATGGAATATCGGAGGATTTGAACTAAATCCTATAATTTTTATAAACTAGCGCTATTTTATTTTTTAATATATTTGATCTATCACATCAAAATACTATTTCTTTATTTTATGTAAATTTGAAAAATAAAAATATAGGACTGACCTTCTTCCTGCTGCATTCCAAATGGTTCACGATGCCGTCGACCATGTCGGCGCCGGAGAAGCAGTTCTTGACGAGCTTGACCCTGACGAACCGGTCCTGTATCGGGAGCCGGTGACGGAGCACTCTCACGATGCCCACCATGGCGTCGTCCCTGTCGTCCTTGCTGGCCTCGTCGAACCCGTACACGGGCACCCGCGGCGCCGCGTCGGGGCACCGCCTCCCGGCGAGGTCCCGCACGCGCCTCTCGAAATCACCGCTGTTGCGCAGGGAGTTGAGCACGACGAGCCCGCCCAGGAGCTTCTCGTTGAGGAAGATCTGTGGCACGCGCGCGGAGGCGCCCGCGCGGGACGCGAGCTCGGACTCGCGCTCCGGGAAGACGTCGAGGTTGATCTCGACGTAGGAAAGGCCGGACTGGCGGAAGAAGGCGCGCACGGCGGCGCAGTCGCGGCAGCCCGAGCGGGAGAAGAAGCTGACCCGGCCCTTGATGTGGCTGCCCGAGAAGGAGTGGCCATCGTCGCCAGCGCCGTGGGCGGCGTCCTCCTCCGCGTCGGCTTCGATGGCGTCCTTTAGGCGGACGGTGACCTTCACGTTGGGCAGGTGGATTTCCTGCACGCCGTAGGCGTGCATCGCCACCGGAGGAGCCGAGGCTTCCTTCAGCGAGGAGATTCGCCGTGTGATGGCCGACGAGAACACGTCGCGGCGGTCACGGAAGAACCGTCCGATGGACGCCACGTCGACGACGGCCGCGGCGGAGTTCGCGGAGGCGGACCGCTCAACGGGCCTCTGCTCTCCCTCCTCCTCCACGAACCCATCGGATGCCTGCGCGGAGAGCGCCCTGGTCAGCCCCGGCGGCGCCTCCGGCTGCGGCAGGTGTGGCAGCGGCCGGAGCACCACCCCCTGCAGCACCTTGCGCGCGCAGTACACATCTCCTCTTCCCCCGGCGTGAGCGTCCACCCCAGTGGTGACTCCGGACAGGTCCGCCGGATCCTCTTCTCGCTGTCCCGTGACCCCGGGCTCCGAAGGCGGCGCGGCGAGGTGCGGGAGCGCGGGGAGTTGGGCTTGGTGGCGATGCTGCTCATGCGGCATGGCCACGAGGGTCTCTTCCCCCATCTCTCGCCTCTCGCCGGACGGAACGGGGAGGAAACGGTGTCCTGTTCTGTCCCCCTCTCACCTCCGTAACGGGATTTGGGTTCGATGGGCGGCGAGGCGACCGAGGAGAGGAGGAAGAGCCGAAGAGGGGGGTTTTATGTATGAACCAGCCCTGGGCCCCGGTGCACCGGTGGACCCGGCTCACGGCCGGCAACCGTTTACCGACGAGTGGGCCCATCGCGTGGCGCGGGGAGGGAATGGTTCAAAAGCGGATGAGATGGACAGGAGAGGAGACGACCGGAGCGGCCGGCGCCGAAGCGAGCGTGCGCGGCGACGACGGGGTCAGGACACATTTCGGCTGCCTCCTTTCGTTTTCCGGCGCGTCCGCCGCAGCCGTGCACGGTGCGTCTCTCACCGCCGGGCCGTGCGCGATCTGGCACCGCTTTTTTGACCGGACAAACGGTGTACCACCGCTGCCAGAACAGTTGACTGCGAGTTGGACAGCCAAGTCAGGCGAGCTCGATTTTTTAAGAGAGTTTGGCGGTGTAACTGGAGCTAGAATGATATATGTAAGATGTATTTGGTTGAGTTGTACTGTGAGATGTAGAAAAGTTGTTAGGAGCTGTAGAAAAGCTAAGAAGCTATCTGGTTAGAATAATTGCGGATTTATATTTTGGTAGTTCATGATGTTTAGTTATATTATTAATGTGTAATTTTACGTGTAAATCATTCTAATCGTGAAATTTTGTAATGTTTATATTAAAATTATATATTTTTAAATTATACTAAAATAATGTATTTATTACAAGAATCTGCGGATTGTAGAAAAACTGAATGACAAAAAAAATTGTTTAATTTAGATTCCAGCTTTTAAGTTAGGAAACTACTGGCAACGAGGCAGTGGCCAGTGGGTGTGAGTGTGTACGTGTAATCACTGTGCTGCATCTGCAATCGGAAGCAATTAGCAACAGATGGACAAATGAGACAAGTTGGGCAGAGAACAGGGTTGCTGCACCTTATCCAGGTAGCTGTGCCATTTGGACATTTGGTTCCATTGAAATGCTTTCTGGTTTTGCTGCTACAAGCCAACAACCATCTCTTACTCCGTCAATTAAGGTAGTTTACATCCAGCTATGCATGACCATTTCAATCGTGGGAGAAACTTGTGCATGCACACGCGCCTGAACTGACTCACGGGCATATGTGCATACAAACACAAGAACAGTTCAATTTCGGAGCTTGTTTCAACATCAAGACGTCGTCAACTGGTGAAACCGCTTTCTTTTTCTTTCTTTTTTTATGTCGATGCAGGTTTCGACGGTCACCAGATGGGGAGGACTCTGTCATCAACTAATAAAAATGCGTTTGATGGGGTTCCAGCTTTAGTTCTAACTTTTTTGTTTTGTGGAGCCGAAGTTAAGTTAAACAGTTTTTCTAAGTAGTAGATCTCACTAAAAACACTTAAAAAAACTAGAGTAATAGTACATAATCTAGTCAACTTCAAGTACTTCACTCTAACTTTAATATGGATTTCAGGATCCGAAGTTTTACTAAACATACTCTTATTTAGAGCTTTTAGCTTCAGGTGATGGTTTTCTCTTGTTGCAGATAAGAGAGCAGTTTTGATTTCGTTTCGTTGCTAAGTGGAAATTTTCTGTATGATATGACAGATTGATAGCAATATTCATACGGTGATATCAGTGTTTGTTTCTCAAGGGGAAAATGGAGTCAAGAAGGGGATATTTTAATTTAAGAACCAAAATATCATTCAGATAAACAAGTACGGAGCTTCTGTTTGAAGATCTAGGACTAGTTGACGATGCAATAAATAAATCCAAGACACTTTGGTTATTTTATATTACAATTAGTATGTAAATTATTTTGCTCTTATCCAAATTAGCTATGGATCAATTAATTTAGACACATACTTATTTTAGAATATAAGTTATTTTGATATATAGATTAATAAATCTATACACATATATAAATCTCAGTGAATTTGGTTAAGACCAGAATGTCTTAAGTACAATCCCAACGATGGAAAAAAAGTGGTTTAAATTTTTATTCTTAATTTAAAATAAAATTCAGATTATTTAATTAAATATTCTTAATTCATACGTAGTTCTAGATTTAGAATTTCTTATACATAGATTTAGGGTGCCACGATAAAATAGTACGGTATAATAAAATAATTTAAAATTTTTGTCCAAAATAAAAATAAAATTGTTCAACTAAATATATGCTCAATTTATGCATAGCTCCGGATTTAAGATTTTGACTCTAAATCTAAAACATGGCTAATCAGTTTTAAAAAATCACAAACATAGAGCTGTCACAGAATTGAAGGGCAGGAGTCCTCTGGATATGGCCATGGTAGAAACGTATACAGAATTACAGATGTTGCGTGCATACACCTGCAGAAACAAAATTGAATAAATAAAATTACTGACAACGACATGACCGGTTATGCGAACCCATAAACCACAATAAATCCAGCACACGGTATTAGGAAAATAACAGGAACAGACGGCGAAGCCACGAGCCATATAATGAATGAATAAACCAAAATCCTCCTGATTCTGCTTTTTACTGGGGAGTTCAAACGTCGGGTAATTATATAATTTCATTTGTCGGAATCCTATCGTATGTCCGGTGTTTGATTCTGCAAGCTGGGCTTGTGTTTGCTATTAGGATCAAATCACCAGAAATTTTCTCCAGTTTAGGCAAAAAGTTGACTAGAAGTTTGATCTTCTCTGGGAGACTGGGACATCTTGCCTATTCTAGTATTCAAAGCCATACATCCGTCTGTAGAATCTCCACGAATTCTGAACAAATTTCTTTGACGAGTACCAACATTTCAGTGACATTAGAACAGAAGAGCTGTACTTGTTATAATGGGCATAGTGATGGGAAATTAAGGCTATGAACAGTATGGTATGGTTACGAGAACAGTAGGGGCAACCAGAAGTGGCATTTAATTGATGTAAAATCACATCGACATACCAGACCAGATCCTCGTACATGACAAAACTGGAGCACTGCCACAAATAAGGTCAGAGGTTCTTAAGAGCAGATGGTCTCTAATGGCAATGCTCTACTTATAAGCCTTCACAACGGTACACATGCAACAAAATCATGATTCCTTTCTCTCTTCTGCTGCCTCCTCAAATGTCTCTCCTGGGACAAGCTCAGGAACATCATCATCATCATCCTGAGCAACTCCTGCACTTGCACCAGACTCAGCACCGGAAGCACCAGGTGCTTGCTTTTGGAATTGCTCTGCAAGCCTCCGCAGGTTGTCCAAGTTGTCAGGACCTGAATAGGCGGAACAAAGGTAAGCCAAGCCCAAACAGTCTTGAGCAATGAAGGAAATCTATTTTTTGTAAAAAAGCACAAAGGTTGAGGCAGCAATAAAAGAATAAGTGAAATGTTGATCACATTATACTACTATAAACTTTTAATGGGATCAGTATTCATGAAAACCGTTAAACCCTGTAAACTGTAAAGAGAGACATACCAAGTTGGTTGATAATTGATGGCAGCAGATCTTGCAGCTCTGTCCAGAAAAAAGGAAACATAAGAATAATGTTATGCAAGCATTAGAAAATTTAGAATCTATTTAGAGTTAATATTCCACTATTACATCGACAAAAGAAAGATGTGTGAAAATGGAAACAAGATCATAAATAGTTATTCTCTATTTTTCCCAGGAAATTGGAACAAAATGACAGACTGAAATATCATTTTAATACATATTGATGGAAAGCTACATTAGAAGACAAGTGCAGCGCATGGAGAACATACTCTTTGTCTGCGGAGTTCCACTGACAACCCAGGTATTAGCACCAATTGAAGCTTGCACTGGAACAAAAGCAAACAGAGAAATGTTAGAACTGGGTAGATTACTAATCACTTATTTATTTAGTATTAAGGGATCTTACCTTTAGGATTCACAAACTGAATAACCACATCATCCTTAAAAATGTTAACCTCTTCAATGCCAGGGATTGTGTTCACTCCTACTCTTTTCAGAGTGCTCTGAAGTCTTTTGTCATCTGTAGTTGTAGTCTTATGGACTGCCTTCTTCTTCCTACCACCAATAAGTTTATGATTATAATCTTAATAGCGCTACTGCACTAGTATGAAAGGTCATGAGTCATGACTAATGAGTAATGCATCCTTTCTGACAGTACATGCTTAGGTGCCAACTGTCCCCAATATTATTATAATTAGCACATCACTAGTGGCAGTATCTAGCAGTGTTTGTCTACCATTTTAATTCATAGCTAATTACCTAGTTAAACTGTCTATGAAAGTCTGCTGATAGTAATATAGAGAATGAAATGATAGGACCAAATGAATTGGAGGAAGGAGATATCAGGCATATACAAATGAACATATTTAGCACAATTCATCCTATTGTAATACCAAAATAAAAGTATCACCATGCACATCATCTTTACTCCACATAGATCAAAATGTCCAACAGAAACATACATGTTGACATCCCAGCATAAAACAAAGGAATTGAGGAAAAAAGGGCAACCACGTGTAACCATCAATTCCATATGTTCATTGTGTATATAAGAATAACAAGCACCTGCGCATGCTACCCTTCCCCCCGGTGCGCACAGCACCTGCCATCTTCTTGAGCTTGTCAACATTCATCTGCAGAAGACAATAAATCATTGCATGTTACAATAAATCATTACATGGTACTTGCAGTAATGTAACAGAAAAGCCACACTTAACTAGCTACAATCCTACAAAAAATTATAGATCAAAGGAAGGAGCAAGTCAAGTAACAGAAAAGGAAAAAACCATGACCATAAGAAGTTAAGACAACAGACCATGTGGACAGGAAAGGCCTAACAATGGCAGGTGGAACAAAGTAATCACATGCATAACGAATAGTTTGCCGGTACAAAAACAGCAGACATGGCAGAAGTAAATACACAGCAATTCAGTCATAGCTCATATCTGCTGAAACACTGGTCATAAATACTAAAAGGGCACTATTGATCTTACCATTTGGCTAAAGCTACTTCTTCACTTCATTTTGTACTACTACTCATTTTAGGTTTAGTTGCTTACTCATCGCGCCCACATGTTTCTTCTAAGAACACCAATCCAGTGAATCACCCGTCTATGCTCCTTAATATCTCACCATCACCAAACCACTCAACTAGGTACCAAGCTAAAACCATCTCCCATAGGCCATGGCACCCAAATCTAACAAAACAGGAACACCCTGCAGCAAACAGCCACAGCGGAGGCACCTCGTTTATTACTTGTGCAGCAATTCCCTCGTGAAAACCACTTCAAACGATTGCTTGAGACGCATCGCGCAAGACAAATCTTGCAAAGGCGCACCGACCTGGACCAGACAAAAGTCCAGATCCAACCACTCCTAGCCCAAGCAAAATACCAGCACATGATGCGAGACGGGTTCCACTGGCACTAGAAGCGCTAGAGGCACCGGAGTATCTCACCTTGGCTACGGGGGGGAGGGGGCGGCGGCGGCGGCGACGACGTGGGCGGAGAGGATAGGAATGGAAGAAGTCTCGGGGAGAGGGGAAAAGGATAGGGCTCTGGACTCTGGAGGCTGGCTGCTGCCTGCGAGCCCTTTCTAGTTTTAGGGTTTTTAACTCATGGGAGATCCCTGGCCGTCCGATCCGTGATGGACGGACGTGGGGGCTTTGATGCGTGCTGGGGGTGCGGAGGACTGAGGTTTTGCGCTCGGCTGTATTCCTTCAAAATTGTTCTCGGGTGTGTGGACTGGGGAGAGTTTACGATTGATAAATTTTCATTTATTTTTATTATAATTGTGTTCTGTCTAGTAGTCTACTAACACTATTGTTATTACTTTTTTATTACATTGAACTCATGACCTAACCTCCGATCATTCTTTTGCTATTGCTGCTACTTATGTTATTAAGTTGAACATGTAAGTTTTTCAGTACATGGGTTTGATTTGAAACCTATATTTCAAATATGTTTCTAATCCATTTGTCAAATATGTTTCTCTAGCGTTCTGTATGTTTACTTCGTGAAAAGCTTTTTACTAAACTTGCAGGTTTTGTAGGTCAGTCTAAAATTTTGCAGGTATATTAACAATCAATCTTAAGTTTCACTCACAGTCTAAAACAAAGCAACATACCATGACATCGCCAGCTTGAAGTCAGAATAGTTGATACAAGAATTGAAACTGAATCCCCAAGTTCTATCTCAGGAAAATGTAGTGCACACATTGCACAAGGACATCGTCTCAAGAACGGGGAAGCAACGCATACCAGAAGGGTGGCTATACATTTAAGAAGCAAGCTTATTAAATATAAGAAGAATTAATTACATGCAAGCTAAAACGCTATCGGATATATAGTTACAGGCGAAAGAAAAAAATACAAAAGGAAGACCACATAACTGACAAGCAAAATCATATTCCTAGCTGATGGATCCTAACATGAGCGATGCCTAACACTCCATTTGCTCTACTCAAAGAAACAAGGACACCTTATCTTTCAAGCTGCTCTTCTTTTTGGTAACAGGTCCCCCCTGCCCCTGAGCATCGCTGAGCAGATCTTTCTTCTCGGTTGCATGATTTGCAGTCTGGACTAGCGATTCTATAGCCTCGGTTTCATTTTCATACCCTGTACATTTACTCAACAGGGGGCCAAAAAATATGTTGAGCATATCCTGAGCAATATCTCCTGTCGTATTGAAACTTGGAGTATGCTGCAGTACTTGTTGTTTGTTGTTCTTGTCTCTGCTACAACCACTTGGAGTTGAATTTGTACTTGTTTCCAGCAATCCCTTCAATGATCGAGCATTTCTTATTGAACCTCCTGTATCTGTCTCAGTGGAAACAGAAGGACTGCAAGGATACTCTTTGTATCTGTCTGGCTTTGTACTTTCCACTTCATGCTGCTTCAGTCTATCAGCATTTACATACTGTAAAATGAAAATGCATCAGCGTATCTTCACACATGTCTAGCTAGTTTTAAAAAATATAAACTTCCATCAGGGACTTACCCATGTTTACGAGACGGGCATAAAATGGAAAATTTAAGAGCACAAAATCTGCGAAAACTGTTGAACACAGTGTTCAATCACACACACAAAAAATAGCCTAAAGTCCCATAGAGAAGCTATCATTGGCAAGACTAGGAAAAATCCATTTTTAAGAAAACCCATGATGTTCTTAGCCATGTCTCCAAACTATGGATTATGTTCAAAAAGATAAGTTTATCTGTAATTGCACATGTCTCTGTCTTCAAGGCTTGCATGCACAAGTGTTGTCAAGATGCAAGCCTAATTACATACCACCTCCTCTAGTCAAATTGCAAATATTAAACTAATACACAACAATAAAATCATTAAAGCTCATATATTTCTCCACTTCTGTCACACATTGTATGTTCTGTGTAAGTGCTCCATGCATACGAACGTGTAGATTTGGAACAATGTCAAAGTGCAATATAGATTACCTCTTCTGCAATGCTTACAAGATCTTCCACTGTAAGCTCTATCTCATCATCAGTTATTCCTGGTGATGATGCTTCTGGCTCAACATTCTCCAGCTTCCGTTTCCTGCTCTTCTTCGGAGCAGATCGCACACTTACTTTTCTTGCATCCTTATTAGTTACTTTTGCAATTTCGTCGAGTTCCTCTTTGACAGCATCCCTGCACTTTCTCCTGACCTTCTCCCGACCCTGACATGGCTGCAGAGCCCCCAGCTCACTCACACCCTCTGTATCATCAGTTTTTACTTGCTTCCCCCTTTTCCTTTTGGCAGGTTTGATCCGATCCAAATCCGCTGGTTGCTTATCAGATTCCAACACTGGCTCATTCTGATATTTGGTCTTCGACACCTCATTCTTTGAGCATGATTGCAGCATCCACGCCGGGAGACAGCGTGTAGTATTATCTTGTGAAGCTGCCATCTTTCTAGGAAAGAGAGATTCACAAGGGGCAAACCTGAGTTTCAACTGCTGACCATCAAAACCATTTTCATGGATTACTTGATTCTCACGAGGACGACGCGTTCAATCAACCACCTGCAATAAACTCGGAAAGCATAATTAATCTTGATTCCTGAATAAAACAGGCACAACTCAGAAACATCAGAGCATTTCTTCGCAGAAAACCTTGCCCAATTATCCCACCATGATTATGCTTGATCTAATCGCGTCAAACAGTTGGTTGTACATGCTTTACGTGGGTACTCCGCTACACAATACTGTAGGAAAAGAAGGAAATCGAGGAGAAAAAAAAGGGGGGGAGGGGGGGGGGGAACCCTAGCCCGATCCAAACCTACAGGCTACAGCCCAAGAAGCGCCAACCGTACCCTCCATGGATTGGAGGTCCCAAGATCTGACCTACCCGAAAGCGCGACGCCAGTGGACATGAGAAGAAGAGCCACGGGTCTGACGGATCGGGGAGAGGCGCGACGTGGGCAGGGGCGAAGAGCGGCGGAGAGGTAGGGGGCAAATGGCGACGGCGCGACGGGGGCGGGGGAGCTCGCGTCGCACGGTGGATGCGAGGAAAGATGGTACCCGTCGGTTTGACTATCTCAAAGCATACCGTTCAAAAAAATTTCTACAAATAACACATGTATATACATGAGTATCTTTCTTTCAAACTCATAGTCGTACCGATAAAATATATCCATTTGATACTCATACCTATAAACAATCACCACACATAAAACAAGCTAACAAATAACAATTGTATATCTACTAGTGAGAGGCCCGTGCGTTGCAATGGATGCATAATTTTAACGGCAATATATTTAGAACATGATATATTTGCCGAACACATTTATTTAGTAATATTGCGATGATAAAAAACAAAATAATATATTATTGTTCAAAACAATACAGGATGAA
Organism: Zizania palustris; assembly: GCA_019279435.1. NCBI lineage: Eukaryota > Viridiplantae > Streptophyta > Magnoliopsida > Poales > Poaceae > Zizania > Zizania palustris. The sequence goes on from JAAALK010000080.1 coordinate 13,906,951, forward strand.
ATTTACTAAAATTTTCCCCACATTAAACTTAATAGTAAGGTGCACGTGCGTTGCAACGGATGCATAATTTTAACGGCAATATATTTAGAACATGATATATTTGCCGAACACATGTATTTAGTAATATTGCGATGATAAGAAACAAAATAATATATTATTTCTCAAAACAATACATAGAGCTATCATTTTTCTATATAAAGTGCCATTGCATATTTATAATTACAGATCTGATATAAAATTGTACAATATACTATACAATGAGTACATCTTCTTTTATCTACCCAGTGAGCACTTCCTTGTAGACGATATTCTTCGTTAGCGTGCTTGTTGAATTGATACCCCTATTTGTTTCCGAAGTGGCGAGTATTTTGATATTGCTACGAGAAGTTGCTCGTGACAGAGCTACATATAATTGTCCATGAGAGAACACCGGGTTCGGGAGGTATATTCCAACATGCGGTATTATTTGACCCTGTGCTTTATTAATTGTCATTGCAAAACTCACCCTAACAGGAAATTGACTCCTCTTAAACTTGAAGGGGAACATCTCATCATCGGAGGGGCACAAGGGTATGCGTGGAAGGAAGACTCTCTCACCAGCATGTTGTCCCAATACAATTTCAGCATCAATAGTATTTCTTTGAAATGCTCGGACTATCAACCTAGTCCCATTACACAGACCATTGGCCGGGTCAAGATTTTTGAGCAAAATCACAGGACAATTAACCTTGAGTTTTAATATATGTGGAGGTAACCCATTTGGCGTTAATGAATTCAGGAACTTAGACGGATAATGGTTGCATGGATCATCGACTGCTCGATCATGACTGTGATAAATCATCTCGTTACCAGGAAAACGTTCGATAAGCTTCATGTTTATTGCATCAACGTTCTCATTCCTCGTTGACAAAATAGCTCGAGATATGATGTAGTCTGCATCAGTCATGTTTGCACCTAACATTGGAAATACCATGTCAATAAGACTATCAATGTCTGATTCTACACCAGTGTAGGGTACACATATCTCGTCGGGTAAATTTACATAGTCATCATCGATGGTCTCTTCAATGTCATTGCCAATCCGTAGCAGGTAGTTTGAAAACCATATATCTGATTGAGCTCTCATGTTATGGACAAGTCTCAATTGATGCATGTTATCTCATAGGTAAGATCTACGCAAGGTTGCGTTTACAATTTGAGCCCTATTCCCCTTTCGTATAACTGGAAGAACTTGTCTGAAGTCACCTCCAAAAACCATTGTTTTGCCTCCAAATGGAAGATTGGGCTTTTCCATTATGTCCCTCATGCTCTTGTCCAATGCCTCTATTGCCTGTCTTTTTGTCATGGAGACTTCATCCCATAATATAAGTGAAGCTTTTTGAAGAAGCTTAGCAGTACCACTTTGTTTGGTGAAGTTACACACCGCATTATCTTGTATGCTTACTGGTATCTTGAACCTTGAATGAGCTATCCTACCTCCAGGCATGATCGAAGCAGCAACACCAGATGTTGCAGTAGCAATAGCTATCTTCCCCTCGCTACGGACTTTTGCTAATAAAGCTTTGTACAGAAAGGTTTTTCCTGTTCCTCCTGGACCATCAACAAAAAACACACCTCCACTATTGTTGTCAACGGATGATAGTATAATGTCATAAGCATATCTTTGTTCTGCATTAAGAGAGGATGTGCTCGCTAGTAGCTCATTATCCACTTGTATAGAGGACTCTTCACAAATCTCGCTCACCTCACCCGCCATGGTGTCATATGATTCATCAATTTCTGGAAGAGAAAATGATGTTATCTCTTTACCCATTGACTGAAGCAATTTTCTGATATCCAATAACACCAATTGTTCAACTGCATATGCATTCATCTGGGATCGTCGGATGTCATCAGACATTGCTTCGAAGTGTTTGTTCCAGAGTCCACGCACATCGCTAGGTTCACAATAAACCAATATTGTAGCAAACAACCTTCGGAGGGACGAAGGCATATGAAAAACTTCAGCTTCAGAGAGGCACTCATCAATGCTGTTATCTGACTCAATAATACCTCTTTTCTCAGCGCTTTCTCGAAATGTAGGGTATACAATACTGTTGGACCGGAAATGGCGACCAGAGGGGGGGTGAATGGGAGCTTTTAAAATTTCGGGCTAAAAACTTAGCCTTCGGATCTGTTCAGTCTTCTGCGGAACAGGCTTCGAACACAGCCTTCGAAGGTCTGGTTCGGAGGTACTTCGACACCTTCGAACACAGGCTTCGGAGAGGCAAAAGTTCGAAGTCAAGAAGACTTCGCTCCACTTACAACCCTCGAAAACCAACTCTGCTAAGTCAGTGCAGGCTCCGCACACGAGGTGCTTTGAGCAGGCTTCGCACTTCACCCTTCGCAAGAGTGGACAGCCCTCTGAGGACTTCGACCAAGTACTTGGCGACAGCAACAGGTGCTGGGCTTCGTACCCGAAGGTCTACACGCACACAAAACGGACCACGCTAAGGGCTTCGACACAAGAAGCACAACGGGAAAAGATCAGGGCTTCGCTAGTAAGCAGCGAGGTCTTGCCTCGTGTTACACAGAGCGACAGCACACTGACAACACACACTTCGCACGAAAAACAACCTTCGCCTCAACAGGCTTCGGTGCACTAAACTAGCGAAGTATGCAATACGAGCTCAAGCAAAAACACACAGAAGCAGGGCTTCGCCGCTTGAACAAGGAACACTGAATAAAATGAACTCAGGATGTATTCAATCGAAGTGTGGCTACAGGAGCTCAACAGTAAATGCTCAAAGTGTTAAATGTTACCTACCGAGCCCCCATATTTATAGCCCACGGCTTCATCCTAAGGAAGTGACTACTTTACCCCTAGGGTTTACAACAGATTTGTCTCTACAGAACTAAGGGGTACAAAAGGTAGTCCACCTTTATTTTGGAGGCTTCTCTGTCAGCTGCAGAGGGGACAGTGTCAGCCTTTTTCAGAACAGACAGTGTCAGCCTTTACAGAGTTGACTTCTGGAACCTCCCTTCGCACGCGAGGGGTGCGGAAGCTTCGGCGAGAAGCCTGCAGCCTGTTGGCCTTCGCTCCGCCGAAGAAGACCTCCGATACAGTGACGGTTTTGAGCCGAAGCCGTCAAAGCCCTTGGGCCTTCGCACCACCACCTCCGGAGTGGATCACCACGGCTTCGCAGCTTCTCCTAGCTCGAACACCGTCCGTCCGTGTACCGAAGCCATGCATGGCCGAAGCACCACAAGTCATCTTTACTCCGGAGCTAGCCTCGCTCCGAAGTCCTTCACACTCCGAAGCCCCACCTTCGGAGTACCACCCTTCGAAGTCCCTCCTTCGTCCAAGGCCTCCGCATGAAGCATTCCATGAGCACTCCGTCGCAGTGTCTCACTCCGAGCACACTCCTCGACGAGCCTCACCCGGACCATGCCTTCGATGCACCTCGACTTCTGAGACCTTCGTCGGGCCACCTTCGAGTGTCTCCCTCCGGAGCACACTTCGAACACCTTGCCTCCGCAGAGGACTTAGACCACCAACTCCGAAGTCACTCCATTCGGAGTACCTTCGAAGTGCCTCACCTCCGAGGACTTTGTCTCGGAGTACCTTCAGCCGGAGCCACACTCCGCACTCTCTGCCTTCACCTGGCACGCCTCGACCCGAGGACCGACCCGGACCACCTTCGCAGCCACTGTGACGGAGCTCCCCGCTCCCTTGGCATCAAACCACCCGCTTGACCCAAGTTCACCTGGCTCGAACCCTGTCCGTCGCCTCCGAAGTCCCTGCGCACCACAGACAAGCAGACAAGTGTATCCAGTACTCCGGAGACCTCTCCGGGTTAGGAACCTTCGGCACACACTCCGGTGTACCGCCCAAAGTACCGAAGCCTTCGGTACGAACCCAGTCATCGTGTACTGCCGGACCCCTCCGACGAGGTACACTCCGCTGCGCAGCTGCAGCAAGCAAACACCGAACACACTCCGGTGACACACCTCCGAACACCCTTCGGAGGACCACCTCCGAAGCCCCTCCGGAGGTACCCTTCGAACAGAGGGTAAAATCCAGTCAATCACTCATCACAAAACACCGAAACCACCCTTGGTTTCTCAATCTCCCCCTTGATGAGTGCATTGACAACCAAATTGAAGTTCAAGAAAATGTAAAAATTTTCAGCACACAAGTGACCATAAAAACTCAAAAAGAGCCAAAGCATGTCACTTGATAAAAGAAATGTTCTCCCCCTTTGTAAAAGAGTAAAAGCCCCTTCTTGGCAAAACTCCCCTTGAATAAAAACTCCCCCTGAGTTGAGCAAATTTTTCTCCCCCTTTATGTCAAAAATCTCTCCCTCTTTAGAAATAATGCCTTCTTGCAGCAGAGAACATAGCAAAATCTCTCCCCCTTTGGCAATGCAAGCATCAAGGAGCATTCAAAAGATGCAAAGCTTGAAATGAATAGAATTGCAAAGACATATAATGCAAAAATATGCCAAAACTAACACAAATGATCATGTGCTCAGCTCAATTTAACAATCTGTGAAACAAGATGATGGCATGAGATTTTGTCATTTTGAAGTAAAAGCATCACCACTTAATCACAGTAGCTAGACATGAAAGGCAAGGACTGCGCAAAGCTAACAAATTCTACCCTAGACAGACAAGTCTTGTTCAAAAGGAGCTGTGAAGGCAAACTTGATGATTAATTAATTTTGTTGTTCTTGTCTTAATGCCAGGGGTTATTTGTTTGTCCACCTTATACTTTCCAATCAGGCCAAGCCTAGGCAAGAAAGCCATCTGAAGCTTAAGGCTGTGATTTTGGCATACACTACACTATCCCAGTTCAGACCAATGTGCAATGGTAAGCAGTCTAGAATAGAGTAGTGCGACAAACAGACCCTCCTGGATCTTTTCATTGAAACCAGGTAAAACATGGATTTTTGATTTTGATTGGATGAATTTAATATTTTGATGAGTATCCATGAATAAAGAACACATTTTTCAATTTGCAAATTTTAGCATCCAAGGAACAGTTTTCTTGCTGTCAAGTAGATAAAAGATAGCTAAAAGCAGTCCAGCCTAAACAAGCTAGATACAAGATTGTGCGGTGAGCAAGTTTTGATTTTAGAAAATAAAACATCATGCACAATCAATGTTCCAGACATATTTCACAGAGCTGAGCTGTCATGATTTCTTTGAATTAAAAGCAGGCATATAATAGCAAAATATGTAAATGCAATTTCACCCATAAAGAGCATATGCAAGACAATTAAAATCAGCTCCCCCTCACAAAATCCCATAGGGATGACAAATACCAAGTTCCCCACGCAAGTAAGCAAATCGAGAAGCATCGAGGGGTTTTGTAAAAATGTCGGCAAGCTGGTGTTGGGTATCAACATATTGAAGTTCAATATCACCCTTCTCATTGTGATCTCTGAGAAAATGATACCGTACATCAATGTGTTTGGTTCTGGAGTGCTGAACCGGGTTGTTTGCAATGCAAATAGCACTAGTGTTATCACAGAAAAGTGGAACACTCTTATAATCTAACCCGAAATCCCGCAAAGTGGAAACCATCCACAAAATCTGAGAGCAACAGCTAGCTGCAGCAACATATTCGGCCTCAGCCGTCGATTGAGCAACACTAGACTGTTTGCGGGAAGACCAGCAAACCAGAGACGTACCCAGAAAATGACAAGTACCAGAGGTACTCTTCCTATCAATTCTACACCCAGCAAAATCCGCATCTGAATAGCCTCTAAGACATAAAGATGAAGACGATGAATACCATATGCCAAATTCAAGGGTGTGTTTGAGATACCTTAAGATGCGCTTTACCGCTTGGCGGTGCGAAGCTCGTGGCGAAGCCTGAAAACGAGCGCACAGACACACAGCGAAGTGTATGTCCGGCCTCGTGGCAGTCAAGTAGAGGAGGGAGCCGATCATGCTCCGGAACTCCTTCTGATCTACGGCTTCTCCATCTTCGTCAGGGTCCAATGCTACAGATGTAGCCATTGGAGTGGCGAGAGGCTTCGCATCAGACATGTCGAATTTCTTGAGCAGGTCCTTGGTGTACTTTGTCTGGTGGACAAAAGTACCTTGTTTGCTTTGCTTGATTTGCAAACCAAGGAAAAAGGTGAGTTCACCCATCATCGACATTTCAAACTCCCTGCTCATGGTATCTGCAAACTCGGCAACCAAAGCATGAGAAGAGCCACCAAAGATGATATCATCCACATAAATCTGAACTAGGAGGAAATCTTTGCCATGCTTGAGAGTAAATAAAGTTTTATCAACAGAGCCCATCAAATACCCTCGCTCAAGCAGAAAAAACTTAAGTCTATCATACCACGCCCGAGGGGCCTGCTTGAGTCCATAAAGAGCCTTATGAAGTTTAAGGACTTTATGTGGGTACTTGGGGTTTTCAAAACCAGGGGGTTGTTTTACATAAACATCTTCGCCTATGAAGCCATTAAGAAAAGCACTTTTGACATCCATTTGATAGAGTTTGAATCCCCGGGATGTCGCAAAGGCAAGCAAAATCCTAATGGCCTCAAGGCGAGCAACAGGTGCAAAAGTTTCAGTAAAATCAATCCCTTCTAGTTGAGAAAAGCCCTGAGCTACAAGTCTAGCCTTATTTCTAACAATTGTTCCATCCTCCCCTTGTTTATTTTTGAAAATCCATTTTGTTCCAATGAAATGAACATTTGGTGGAGGATCAACTAAAGTCCAGACTTGGTTTCTTTCAAAATTCTCAAGCTCTTCATGCATGGCATTGATCCAACTAGAATCAGAAAGTGCATGACTAACATCTAAAGGCTCGAAAGAAGCAACAAAAGCAGCATTAGTGAAATGAGCGTGAGAACGTGTTACCCTTTGATCAAGCTCACCAATGATCTGCTCGGGAGGGTGCATCCTTTGAACATGATGTGGAGCCTCGCGGCGGGATGCAGTCTCCCCCTCAACTTGTGCGTTGGAGTGGTCCAAGATGACCGATGTTGAGGTAGTCGCTTCGGGACCTCGTGCCGAAGTAGAAGAAGCGGGGTCAGCTTCGGGGGTCGATGTCGAGGGTAGTAGGGGATCATCCTCGAATTCTCCGGGATCTTCGTCTTCGAATAAGGTCTGTTCCATATCGTGTTCATTTGCCTGTTCAAGAGCAGAACTAACAGAGGGGGTTGATTCATCAAAAGTCACATCACATGACTCGATGACAGTGTTAGTCTCTAAGTTATAAACACGATATGAATGACCATGATTAGTATAACCCAAAAAGATCCCGTCAGAAGATCGCGACTCAAATTTATCCAAGTTACCACGTTTTAGGATAAAGCAGCGACAGCCAAAAACTCGAAGATGAGTAACCTTGGGCTGTCTCCCAAAACGCAGCTCATAAGATGTCAAATTTAAAATTGAGCGCAAGAAAATTCGGTTTGAGATGTAACATGCTGTGTTCATGGCCTCAGCCCAGAATTTTCTAGGAGTCCTATGCTCATCAAGCATCGTCCTAGCCATCTCAACCAAAGTGCGGTTCTTCCTCTCAACAACACCGTTCTGTTGAGGAACCCGCGGAGCAGAGAATTGATGTTCTATGCCATGCTCCATGCAAAAGTCAACAAAGAGACTATTTTTGAACTCGGTGCCATTATCGCTTCGAATGAATTTTAATGCACCAGGGAGTTCAGTAAAAAGTCTCAAAGCCAAGCTCCGAAAGTGTGAAAACACTTCATCCTTGCTGGCAAGAAAGAAGACCCAAGAGTAGCGAGAGAAATCGTCGACAATAACAAGTACATACCACTTGCCGCCTAAAGAACTAACCCGAGAAGGACCTACAGTGTCCATATGGAGAAGTTCTCCGGGTTGTTCAGTCATCACTGTGGTGACTGGCGAATGCGAAGCGGCAATCATTTTTCCATGTCGACATGGAGCGCAAACTAAATTCTTCTCAAACTTGAGCTTGGGCAATCCTCGGATCAAACCTAGGGCGCTCAGACGAGCGAGCAATTCAAAGCTCATATGCCCTAGTCTCCTATGCCACTTCCAAAGCTCAGAAGTCGAATGTGCAACAAGGCAATGAGAAGAACCAGATGACTCTGAAAAATCAGCTCCAAAAACTCTCCCTACCCTAAAGATCTTACACACCACAACGCCATCAGAATTGAGCACTTGCGAAGTATCGCGATGAAATCGCACTTCGAAGCCCTCATCAAGCAACTGAGATACAGACAGCAAATTGTATCCCAGGTTTTCAACCAAAGCAACATCTTTGAGAGTGAAGTTGGAATTAATTCTTACCACACCTTTACCTTTCACTCTACTCCTTCGATTGTTTCCGAAGGTGATATGTTCCCTTTGCTTGGTTGTTGTGAGGCTGGAGAACCAGTTTGCATCTCCGGTCATGTGGCGCGAACAACCGGAGTCCATGATCCACGTGCCCTCCAAGCCTCGACCTGTCGCCTACACATGATAAGAACGCCTCGATCGCTCAGTGCTGGGGTGAGTAAAATAATGACGAGGCATCCAGCACTGAGTGACACGAGTAGTAGGCACAGTAAAAGTAGACGGTCTACGCACATAAAAATCAGAATGATGCAAAGTGCGAGGTCTACCTACATGCACAGAACGCAAAGCATGTCGAGGTCTCCTAATCTGACGAGGTACAAAGCTACTCGCCCGAGGTCTACCACCATATGGAACATGGTGAACACCTCGAGGAGCAAAACCTCTCCGAGAAGCACGAGGAGCCTCAAAAACAGGACGAGAGTAGAACTCAGACTCATGCATACCTAAAGATGGGTACTGCATGTCCTGATAGCTCATCGCCTGTGCACGTCGCTCATCCTTGATGCGACGGAAACAGAAACCAACCAAATGACCCGCCCTCTGACAATAAGAACAGTGAAAAACTCTCCTGGGGGCACTCTCATGGGTCACAGGAGCAACTCTCACAGGCTCCTTGGGTTTCTTCACAGTGGTTTTCTTGGGAGGATTTTTCTTGGTAGGAGGTGTGGTCTTCTTTGGTGGATGGGTAGGCTTTTTGGCTGGAGGGGTGTCCAACAGAGCTCTCTCTTTCTCTAGGGTGGTAGGAGAGGTAAAAACAGTTTTGGACTTACTGTCTGAAGCTATCCTCTCAAAACCCAAACCTAGAGCTACCCCGGCTCTGTCAGCACACAACTTGGTCTTGGCCAAGAGCAAATCCATCCTACCCTTCCCTTCAGTGCATTTATTTACCACAGAAAGAAGGTATTCATTTTCTGACATGAGGTTCTCAGCTCGCTCTCTAACAGTGCCTAGCTGGTCCTTAAGGGTAATGCAAGTGTCACACACAGGCTGCACATCCTTAGAACTACCGGCCCTCTCCAATCTAGCCTCTAGATCATGAACATGCTTATCACGTAAATTAATGCTATCGCGCAATAAAGAGCAGTTCATGCAATCAATAATTTCATGAGGTCTAGAATCCACCTCCAAAAGCTGCTTCTGTGCAGTCTCAAGCTCAGAAAGAGTTTGAGCATGAACAGAACGCAACTGAGCAAGCTCACTCATGACAACAGAACATGATTCACATTCAGCATCATCAAACTTAGACTTAAGCATGGCATATTCAGTAGAAATAGTTTCTAATCTAAGTCTAAGGTCTTTTCTTTCTCTAGCGGCTTGCACAAGCAATCTATCCTGACCTAGCACAACTTCATTCAGCTCATCTAATTTAATTAGTAGCTGGTCAGATGATAGGTTTACCTCAGATGAGTCAAGCTCATCGCCGCTGTGATCGCTGTCGGCCATGAAGCAAAGGCCGGTGAAATCACGTCCCTTCTTGTCCTTCTTGTCCTCCTTTCTTGGGGACTCCTCCTCCTCAGAGCTCGACTCCTCAGTTGAGGATGTGTCGATGTCGCTGAGAGCAGCAACAAAAGCTCTGGAAGCGGCCTTGGCTACTTTCTTAGCCATCTTGCCGCGCTTGCCCTTCACAAAGGGCTTCCTCTCCTTTTTGTGGAATTTGGGGCGGTCACTCTCATCTCTCTTTTTGACCTTGGGGCAATTGGCCTTGATGTGAGAAGTGTCGCCACATTCATAGCAGCCACTAAAACCACTTCTCCGCTGATCCCGTCTCTCATGATGAAAGCGGGTGAACCTCCGGGCAATGAGAGCAAGCTCATCATCAGCTAGAGTATCCACCTGCTCCTTTGTGACGGAGACCAGGGAGGACAAAGCAAAACCATCTGCAAGAACACAAGTGCCTGATGTGCTTGGTTCTGCAGTGGTGCCACGGCTAGTGCTAGAAACCAATGCCAATGGCTGTGGCAAAGAGCTTCTGTGCACTGCAAGAGATGCCTTGGCAATCTCTGTGGACTTCAGCTTGCTAAAGAGTTCATCACAGGTTAGAGTGTCATAGCCTGTGGACTCCTCAATGCTGGATATCTTCACCTCCCATATGCTACGGTCAAGAGCATAGAGAAGCTTGATAGCCCTATCATGATCACTGTAAGCAAGCGTCCCGTTGGATCGCAAGTTACTCACTATCGCGTCAAAACGAGAAAACATGGCATCTATAGATTCACCAGGTGCCTGCACAAACAGCTGATACTGTTGGTTGTAGGTGCTTTGGCGCCTGGCCTTAATCTGAGTAGAGCCCTCATGATAAATAGTGAGCGTTGTCCAAATTTCCCTAGCAGTCCTAAGGTGCTGCACCCTGTCAAACTCACTCCGACTCAAACCAATGAACAGTATGTTCCTTGCCTTCGAGTTGGCAATATATTGATCTTTTTCGGTTTGAGTGGTGCGGGTATCAGGGATGGAGTATTGTGAGTCCACAATCTCCCAAATTGCATTTCCTTGGCTTAACAAGTAAGCCTCCATGCGCACCTTCCAGTATGCAAAATCTGTCCCATCGAACAGAGGAATTTTACTGCCTCTATCCATGTCGCCAACAGATCACAAAACCGGTTAAGGTCAACTGGTGATCTTAACCCGCTCTGATACCAATTGTTGGACCGGAAATGGCGACCAGAGGGGGGGTGAATGGGAGCTTTTAAAATTTCGGGCTAAAAACTTAGCCTTCGGATCTGTTCAGTCTTCTGCGGAACAGGCTTCGAACACAGCCTTCGAAGGTCTGGTTCGGAGGTACTTCGACACCTTCGAACACAGGCTTCGGAGAGGCAAAAGTTCGAAGTCAAGAAGACTTCGCTCCACTTACAACCCTCGAAAACCAACTCTGCTAAGTCAGTGCAGGCTCCGCACACGAGGTGCTTTGAGCAGGCTTCGCACTTCACCCTTCGCAAGAGTGGACAGCCCTCTGAGGACTTCGACCAAGTACTTGGCGACAGCAACAGGTGCTGGGCTTCGTACCCGAAGGTCTACACGCACACAAAACGGACCACGCTAAGGGCTTCGACACAAGAAGCACAACGGGAAAAGATCAGGGCTTCGCTAGTAAGCAGCGAGGTCTTGCCTCGTGTTACACAGAGCGACAGCACACTGACAACACACACTTCGCACGAAAAACAACCTTCGCCTCAACAGGCTTCGGTGCACTAAACTAGCGAAGTATGCAATACGAGCTCAAGCAAAAACACACAGAAGCAGGGCTTCGCCGCTTGAACAAGGAACACTGAATAAATGAACTCAGGATGTATTCAATCGAAGTGTGGCTACAGGAGCTCAACAGTAAATGCTCAAAGTGTTAAATGTTACCTACCGAGCCCCCATATTTATAGCCCACGGCTTCATCCTAAGGAAGTGACTACTTTACCCCTAGGGTTTACAACAGATTTGTCTCTACAGAACTAAGGGGTACAAAAGGTAGTCCACCTTTATTTTGGAGGCTTCTCTGTCAGCTGCAGAGGGGACAGTGTCAGCCTTTTTCAGAACAGACAGTGTCAGCCTTTACAGAGTTGACTTCTGGAACCTCCCTTCGCACGCGAGGGGTGCGGAAGCTTCGGCGAGAAGCCTGCAGCCTGTTGGCCTTCGCTCCGCCGAAGAAGACCTCCGATACAGTGACGGTTTTGAGCCGAAGCCGTCAAAGCCCTTGGGCCTTCGCACCACCACCTCCGGAGTGGATCACCACGGCTTCGCAGCTTCTCCTAGCTCGAACACCGTCCGTCCGTGTACCGAAGCCATGCATGGCCGAAGCACCACAAGTCATCTTTACTCCGGAGCTAGCCTCGCTCCGAAGTCCTTCACACTCCGAAGCCCCACCTTCGGAGTACCACCCTTCGAAGTCCCTCCTTCGTCCAAGGCCTCCGCATGAAGCATTCCATGAGCACTCCGTCGCAGTGTCTCACTCCGAGCACACTCCTCGACGAGCCTCACCCGGACCATGCCTTCGATGCACCTCGACTTCTGAGACCTTCGTCGGGCCACCTTCGAGTGTCTCCCTCCGGAGCACACTTCGAACACCTTGCCTCCGCAGAGGACTTAGACCACCAACTCCGAAGTCACTCCATTCGGAGTACCTTCGAAGTGCCTCACCTCCGAGGACTTTGTCTCGGAGTACCTTCAGCCGGAGCCACACTCCGCACTCTCTGCCTTCACCTGGCACGCCTCGACCCGAGGACCGACCCGGACCACCTTCGCAGCCACTGTGACGGAGCTCCCCGCTCCCTTGGCATCAAACCACCCGCTTGACCCAAGTTCACCTGGCTCGAACCCTGTCCGTCGCCTCCGAAGTCCCTGCGCACCACAGACAAGCAGACAAGTGTATCCAGTACTCCGGAGACCTCTCCGGGTTAGGAACCTTCGGCACACACTCCGGTGTACCGCCCAAAGTACCGAAGCCTTCGGTACGAACCCAGTCATCGTGTACTGCCGGACCCCTCCGACGAGGTACACTCCGCTGCGCAGCTGCAGCAAGCAAACACCGAACACACTCCGGTGACACACCTCCGAACACCCTTCGGAGGACCACCTCCGAAGCCCCTCCGGAGGTACCCTTCGAACAGAGGGTAAAATCCAGTCAATCACTCATCACAAAACACCGAAACCACCCTTGGTTTCTCAAATACCATCATATGTCCTCAAATCCTCAAATGAAGTAGCACCAACCACATGGTTTAATAGCACCCTCAAGTAGTATCTCTCTCCCTCTGCTGGATGTGCTGAGATGATCCTCCCAATCTGCGTGCTTCGTTCTCTTATTTTCCAAAGCTTACGTCCAGGCAACCACACTGCATTTTGTGAGAATTCCCTATAAAGTAACGTGTGTGCCCACATAAATTGCTGATTTGCCTTGAAATACTCAGTCAACATGGTTCTTGAGGCACCCTGTTGGTCGAGAACTTCACGTACATCAGCATTCTCTCTATAGGACACAAGATGCATTCCTGGGAGGTGGAGCTGTAACTGTAGCACTGGTGGCGAAATCCCGCTAAGATCAACTCCAAATATTCTCCATAATGCCTCCTGTGGTGTTACCCACCTAGCATCCCTATATTCATTTATCTCATTAATCTCGTGGTTTTCATCAGCTTCATTCACGGACACAGACGCCCTATCATGCCCCTTATAAATATACTTGTAGAGGTACTTCACAGCCTTAATGCTCGAACAAACCTCTGCATTGATATGACAGTCATACATTCTTAGAAGCATAGGATTATATGGAACAACCCATCTATTGTCTAATTCATGACCTCTCACTCTTATCCTCTGACTGTCATCCCTTCTCCTGTAAATAGGGTAAGAATCTTGACCTTGGATAGTTGTGTCACTAAATTGGCGTGGATAATAGCACTTGCAACTACCATTTTTTATGCATGGACTCTTCCTATTTAGTGGGCCACATGGGCCATGCATCATATGTTTCACTACCATTTCATGTAGCTCCGGGTATATATCCTTATCTGGAAGTTCTGCTGAGATAACATTATCATACTCATCGGGACAACTCAATTTGTATGTTGACTCCATGATAAGGAGGAAATGTGCATGCGGTAGACCCCTTTTTTGGAACTCGATTACATGTACTTGTGCTGCAATGATTCCTAGGATATGTTTACGAAATAGCTGGAACTTGAGATCCTCTAGCTTGGCTTTAAATACACGCACAACAAGATCAGGACGATCTTGTGGTGTTTGGCCAGGTCCAAGCTCCCTACTTATCTTCCCTACTTATCTCTTTCCAATTAGGATTACAAGTCACTGTGATAAATATGTCGGGTTTTCCATACTTCTGCACTAAGGCCATAGCATCCATATATCTTCGTCTCATATCCCTCCCGCCACCGATAAACGATGCAGGTAGGACCCATCTTTTTCCCAATCTGCTGGCTCTATGTTCTCCAACAGATACACTATCCATCAAGCCTTGGTAAAGATCCGCATGAATCTTCTTCTGATTGTATAAGAAGTAATTCAGGCGAGACGTTTCAATTTTTATGTAAGTATCAACTACAAACTATTGGAATAGACGTCTCCCATACAAGACCGTGTTGAAGATTCCACTACGTATCTGGAATTTATAGCAATAATATTCACACATCGAAACAAAAAACTTGCTGGTAGTATCTACAAAGAAAAGAGAAATCAGTTAGGTGATTAGCGTATGGATTAATAGTATCGTAATAACATGAATATGAGTCACTTAGCTAACCTGAGTTGTCAGCATTTCTTTGTCGGGTTGTACTTATTTGACTAATGTCAATACCTTGTCTTGGTATATCAGAATGCCAACCGAGCTCTGCTCTTGGAAAAAATAGGGGGTATGACAAAGGGTCGTAGCACCCATCACTCGGTCTAATTGAATAGTAGTTGTTGTTATTGCCAAACAAGGTGATGCTACGATCAAAATGTTTATTAATATCATTCCCCTCAACCCACACAGCAGCAACCTCGGATGTTAACGGTCTGTTATAAGTTCTCTGGTCTAGCTTATAATCCATATTTAGCACAATACGATATTCATCAACGTCTTCAACCTATCCTAGGCTTCTGAATGTTTCAGAGTAGGGATTATCTCTCAAAATATGTACCAAACATCTAATAATAGATATGTCCCTTTCTCTATATATCTCATCTCGAGCACGATGGAAACGATGTGATAAGCTAGGATCATCATCATAGAAGTACAACTGCAAGTGGCTTGGTTCATTGTCTCCATTCCCAAAAGAATGTATGTTATGGTACATTTGCCCATGCGCTTTAAATGTGTAAACTCCATCCCTTGCACTTGCGAGGTTCTTGTCATAATCACAGTACATTGTGGTGAAGGAGAAATGACTGTTAAAATATCTAATATTCTCTATAAAATGTTGTGATTGAATGTCTTCACCTGTGTACAACCGTCGAAGCTCCTCAGGTGGCGCAGGCATTTGAAGTTTGACCTTGCCATTCATACAACAAAATCCTGGCGGCTCATATTCAAACCTCTTCGCACCACAATGACGACAGTCTGACTGAGTCTTTAAAATGTGAGCGCTAACAGGTAGGTTCTGGTAGACAACGTCAGTTGTATCAAGGTTGTTAGATCCTATCTCAGAGGCATGTGGTGTATTACGAACAACACAGTTTGGACCAAGAGTTCTTCTTCTTGCTCGATTTTGTTGGTTACGTTTTTCCCGCATAACCTGCCTTTGCTCATCTGTCATACTTACTGAATATCGTTGGTTCTCTCGCCTTGCTTGCCTCTGTTCATCCGTCATACTTGCATATCGAGCTTTATCACGTGCACGTCTTTTGTTTCGTTGCTCTGATGTCAAGCTTGCATAGCGTGCTCTTTCACGAGCACGCCTTATCTCAGCACGATCTATCGATCAGTCAAGTTGGGTTTGTTGAACAGATGGAATTGCTTGTTGCTCTTGTGAGTCGATAGTTGGAGTTGCTAATATAGCAGAATTTGCACCTGCACAAAGTTTATGTAATCACATGAGACATAATTTTTGCTATTAGTAATTGCACAACCCACATTGCAGTAGTTTATACCATTAGAGGTTTGTCCTTGAAATAATCCCGCTGATGTAAGGGTACTTTGTGTAGGAACAACAAATGAGGACGGTGGTCGATATGACACATTTTCACCGTCCGATGAACTTTTCGACGGAGTCTGTGATGGTTGTCGAATACAAATTCCAGAAGGGCCGTGAGGCAAAATGTTACAGCAATTTCTCTTTTGTCTATGACGACCATCGATAACTAAAAATTTAAAATGAGTACACATTTTCAAACAATAATTTTAGTGTAATGTTGTAGCATAAATATTTGAATAGACAAATAAACAGGATAAATTAGGCGTATAAAATATAATAACCTTCTTTCCCCTCTCTCCTCGGTATATTTTCTGACATGGTTGATAGCTTTGTTATCGCGGCGTCGAGCGACCTGTTGATTGCATAATTGGTTAACCACCAAACAAACGATACTTGAGTGGAAATATTATAGATGGAACATGATTTTAATTCAGATAAGTGTTTGAGTTTTTAATTTATTTTTCTTGGTACCAAAGTGTGATTTAGAATACTTGTTTTGGATGAAAGGGTTATTTTGAGGGTTAGGATTACAAATTTGTTATTTAAATAGGGCATTGGATGATTATTAATCAAGATTGGATCTGGAGATTGTGTCAGAGGAAAGAAAATATTCTTCAAGGTTAGGAATGAGAGTATTACAATGAATGATGTTTTTAGTTTGTAAATAAGCGTATTTGACTTTGAGACATGTATTCCAATACAAATATTACATTGAAATAACTTCAAAGGGAATACACAATAGATTCAACAAATGATCACAAAACCAAATACCAAATTCAAATAACTTCAAAGGGAGTACACAATAGATTCAACGAAATGAACACAAAAACCAATATTACATTCAAATAACTTCAAAGGGTGTACCCAATAGAAATAAACACAAAACATCCGAATATGAGGAAGTACATTAAAAACGCACACCACAATACACACAAGACTATAACACTATGGACAGTCAGATCCATAAATCAATGCAAAATATCTCCATCTAGCTTCCATGAACCGATTCACAAATCTTAGATCCATAGTTCCTGAACTCACACGTTGCCGTAAGTCTGCATTTATATTTCAAAGAAAAATAATTAACAATATCTATAATATTATGTGATGTATTGCCATTATTCTTATCTTGTGTTTGTATTGTTGGAACTACTTACTTTGCAAAGGTAGTGTGGCTGGATGAATCGGATTAAACTTGACTGTAGTGTGTTCTGAAGTCTCTAAACATCCTATCGCCAAGTAGAACAAATATTAGTGTAATTCATCACTATATCTTTATTAATGATAAAATGGGTTAGGACTGAATTACTATGCTTCTTGTGAAGTCGAAGCATGGTTCCTAAAACAATGTGGTTGTTACGATGAGCTTCTGTCCATTCAGATATGTGATTAGTGAGGGAGTCACCCCAAATTCCAACAACCATCATGTTCAAGCTAAAAAAGATCAAATGCTCATTAGCTTTCGATTTGCAAAAACAATATGATTGTTTATGACGATATAAGTGGTTGTATCTAACTTATGAATTACCTAGTGTCTATCAGTGTTATCTCCCTATATAGACCTCCAAGTCGTTCCAATTTCCCCCAATAGACAACAACTCCAGCTATGTTTGTGCAAATAATCATATCATACTATAAGTAAGACAACTATTTTTTTTGAAACTATGTATCGCCGATTCAATTTACGTACGTACCCACAAACGTTTTATTCGGACAAATCCATGCGTCATGAAACGTCAATAGATATTTTGGATAGGGAGGGAATTGGATTGGAAGAATGTATGGCTCAACTGTTGTATTTCTTCGAAGAGAACCTTCATAGGCATGGGCAATGCTCCGATAGTACAATGCCTCTTCTAGATTGGGTTGAAAATATAGACAATGAATAGTATAACATTGTCTTTCATTTAGGAGAATGTTAAACCTATGAACTTCCTCCCGCTCCCATGCAATGACTTCTATTTTAGCACCCTACGTATAATATTAGGGTTTAGAATAGTTCATATGTTCACTACTATGTAAAATTTAGTCCAACTTGTGTGCAACTTACAGTAATATCCATTAAAATAAATCGTTGTTTTTCTCCATGTTCATCAGGGAGAAACTTAACATCTACTCTGGCGACGACACTCCATGGATAGTTTAAGTGCTCGAACTCTATCTTGTCAAATTTCATAAACCTTAACAAAAAAAATGAAATTTAGAACATCTTTCATCGTTGCAGGAAAGTTGGTTTTACTAATATAGGCTCACCTAGGTACCACCGCATTACGAGTTGGACAGTCGGCGTAAGTTCTCTTTCGCATGCCAGCCATTTAATATATCTAAGAAATTCAACTATATTATAATGTTTTATCTAGCGGAATTATTTGACAAATCAGATATAAACACATGTAAGAATAAAAAGAGGGGAAAATCTTTACAGAATAAAAAGGGGAAATATTAAAAAAATAAACAGGATAATTCATCGAAAAAATGCCAAAAATTCAAAAAATACAGAAACGCAATTATGAAATGTATAGAAAATTATAAAAAAATCATGAAAATGCTGAAAAAAATTAAGAACAGTGGTACTGAACATGATGAATCATACAAAAGTTTCCTCACAGATAAATTTACTTTATCTTAATTTTGGGCATTTTTCTTATTTTATAGAGAATAATAAAAAATAAAATACAATAATGAAGTAACCAACTTAAGTAACCATTATGAAGTAAACAGAATAGTGGTACTGAACAAGATGAAGTATACAAATTTTCCAACATCTAATTTGCTTTATCTTGATTATGAGAATTTTTCTTATTTTAAGGGAATAATAAATAAAATAGTAAATGCTATTACAAAATCCTAGAAATTATAAAAAAATCATGAAAATGCTGAAAAAAATTAAGAACAGTGGTACTGAACATGATGAATCATACAAAAGTTTCCTCACATATAAATTTACTTTATCTTAATTTTGGGCATTTTTCTTATTTTATAGAGAATAATAAAAAATAAAATACAATAATGAAGTAACCAACTTAAGTAACCATTATGAAGTAAACAGAATAGTGGTACTGAACAAGATGAAGTATACAAATTTTCCAACATCTAATTTTCTTTATCTTGATTATGGGAATTTTTCTTATTTTAAGGGAATAATAAATAAAATAGTTAATGCTATTACAAAATCCTAGAAATTAGAGAATACTCATGGAAATTCTCAAAATTTCAGAGTAGTGGTAATGAATATGATGAATTATTCAAAAATTATACAACATCTAAACTTGCTTTATCTTATTTTTGGGAATTTTTATATGCTCAAGGGAATAATAAAATAGAAAATGCTATTATTAAGTTATAACAATTAGAAATACTCATAGAAATTCTCAAAACATTAAGAGTAATTGTACTGGACATGATGAATCATGTTAAAATTATCTACATCCCTAAAGTTGTTTTATCTTAATTTTGGTGATTT
The DNA here is from genome assembly GCA_019279435.1 of Zizania palustris. Taxonomy (NCBI): domain Eukaryota; kingdom Viridiplantae; phylum Streptophyta; class Magnoliopsida; order Poales; family Poaceae; genus Zizania; species Zizania palustris. Next base: position 13,926,361 of record JAAALK010000080.1, read on the forward strand.
TCTAATTTTCCAGAGAATAATTAAATAGGAAAAAGGCAATTATTAAATTATGTAAAATGGAAAATACTAATAGAAATGCTGAAAAATTAGGAGTAATTTTACTGAACATGATGAAATTTACAAAATTATTCTCGCATAAAACTTAATTTTATCTGATTTTTGAGCATTTTTCTTAATTTTCCAGGAATAAACAAAACAGAAAATAAATTTCTTAAATTTTGGAAATTAAAAACGGAAATCGGCCCAACAGTGCAAAACATTTGGCCCAAAACGCGTAAAGGAGCAGGCCGAAGCCTTCCTGGGCCCAGGCCAGGTTTTCGCCGCGCGCCCGCGCGCGCAACCTGGGCCTGGGCCAGGTATTCGCCTTCCCGCCTGGGCTCGATCGAGCCCACTTGATCCTGGCCGTCGGATTTTATCCGACGGCCAGCCGCCACTCTCGGCCGTATAAAAGGCGTCGTCGCGGAAACCTAACCCTAAAACCCCATTCCCTTTCCCACCAGCCCGAGAGCGACGCGAGTGCGAGCGGCGCGCGGCGGCGGCGGCCCGCGACGGCGACCGGCGGTCGACCGCCACCGGCTAGCTCGCCGGAGCACTGCGCTCACCCGAGGGTGAGCGGGGCTCCGTCGAGCTAGCCCGGGCGGCCAAAACCCGAGGGTCCCGAGAGGGTTCGCCGCCCTCTTCCCGACCTCCGGTGAGTTCCGGCGAGCGGCGGTAGGCTCTCGGCCACCGGCGAGCGGCGGCGCCACGACCCGAGAGCCAAGGTGAGTTCCCGGCCCCATACTATTAGTTTAGGGTTCTTCGGATTTTTTTCCCTTTGGATTTTTTTGTTTGTTTATCTGTCCTGATTTCCTCTCTCTTACCCGAAGGCGGACCCGGCCCCGGTGAGCGGCGGCGCGACGGCGGAGCGGCGGAGCGGCGTCGATCGTCGGTGAAGCGGAGCGGGCACGCGGCGGCGAGCGACAGGGAGCGTCGTTAGGGTAGGGTATAGGGCGAGAGCAGAGGGGAGAGATGAGTGAGGTAGAGTGGCGGGGAGAGGTCTCGGTTTTAAAGTGAGGTGCACGGTCCTGGTCCTGGCAGTTGCGATGCCCTCGGACTTGGTCCAGGCAGTTGCACTGCGCGGGATGCGCGGGGAGGGGGGCGCGCGGTCGAGGCGGACCGGGGAGGGGGGCGCACGGTCGAGGCGGGGAGGTCGCGCTGCGCGCGATGCGCGGTGAGGAGGGCGCGCGGTCGTGGCGGACCGGGGAGGGGCGCTGCGAGCGCAACTACCTGGACCGGGGAGCGCGGTCGAGGCGGACCGGGGAGGGGCGCGCGATGCGGGCGCTCTGCCGAGGCGGACGGGCGAGTAACTTGTCTCTTTAATATAGTTAAGATTATCACAAAAACAATGTTTAATTAAATATAATACCACAATGATTTAACCCATAATAATAGCATCAATGATTTAAACTCTCAAAACTATAGTCTATTGGATGATGAGTATCCATAGGTAACAGGTATGGATATTATAAAACCATACTTATATTCATGTATTTGTTGGGTATTGTTTTTTTCCCATCACTAGACCTGCGGGTGAACAATTTTATCCGAAAAAAATCCATCAAGATTTGGGTTTCGGGTTTCGAGTACCCATTGTCATCTTCACACGTGAGCAAAGGGAGTAGCAACTCGCGAGCGGTAACCGTAAGCTATGAGAAATTTTTTATTTCTTGATTTATATAATTATATTTATGTCTTATACTAAATTAGGCTCAGTATGATTTTTAAAAAAAACTAAAACATAAATACAGTTCTGTAAATAAAAAAATTAGGAAATATGGCCTTTGTACTGTGGTGGGCAGTGGGCCTGATTACACCATATCTGGTACCGGTCCATTCAAACTAAACACGAACACGGAACATCGTAATTTTGCAATTTTTTCAATTTACCGAAATAATTGTTTGTTTTCAAAATTTACAAAGAATATAAGGCGGTTTTATAACATCTCTCTTTCGGAGTTTTTTTAAATTACCAGAGGTCAATTTTTGTTACGTGGCAAAGCCATTTGTGCTAGCTTTTGATGGGCTGCCATTTATTAGGTGGGCTTTTAGGATCATTCGCATGGGAGCTTCTTAGTTAAAATTCGACGATTGATTTAAATATTTTCTCTCTCTCTTGTTAAGTATAGTTTGCTATTTGTTTAGGGTTTATGAGAGTAAACATCATCGTGTATTTTTTTAAGGTACGTGTATCCAAGCAAAAGAATGTAAATCAAATGGGATAATTGAATCATGTCATTATAATTTTATGAGTTTAGAGAAATGTCATTACGATTCACATATTTTAATTTGTGCCGTTACAATTTCAGCTTAGTCTTCTAATTCTCTGAAATTGTAATGATACATTCTAGAGTTTTTTGAGCTTGTAATGGTATATTTCGTTCTCTAGAATTGTAATGATATGGTTCAGAATTCTCTTGAATTACAATGGCACAAATTAAAACATATGAATTATAATTGTATTTCTCCGAACACACAAAACTGTAATGGTATCGATCCAAGGATCCAACTAACCCTGAATTTACCAAGAAAAATCCAAGTGCGGTTAACTTGAAAATTTTCAACGGTCGCAAAGAGGTACAAAATGCTACTATATCCGTTCCATAATAATTTAAGCCCAAATTTGATATTTAATGATACGGTGAATCAACTAATAATTTATGTAATATTTATGTAAAAACAGTTATCTAGGGGAGGCAGAAACATCCGAGAGCAGACGAGGTTATATGGCCATCTTGTTCGACGGGAAGTCACGCGAGTGATAAAAAATATACATTTTATTTATGATGATATTTCTAAAGTTGATATATAGAACCATACAAGTCAATAAAAATATATCAGGTTAAAAATACGAAAACCATTTTTTGAAGTATTAAAATAGTAAATTCCACGCGGGAAAAAGGGTCTGATCAGCTGCAGCCGGAGGCGGCGACCATATCACAGTCGGCGATCAATAAAAAAAACAGCTTACATGGCACAAGTACGGCGAAGTCAGTCGGTCGTAGCTCGTAGGTTTATTGTATATCCTACTTCGTCGAATAAATAATATTTACTCGTAAATAAACAACTTATGTTTCATAAAAATTATAGAATAAGTGAGAGTCAACAAAGTAATTAGCTTGTTTCTTAATTCTCGTGCAAAAATATAACATAACTTATAAGAAATCTGACGAAGTATATAACTATACATAGACATCTCCAATTAATAAGTGTTTAGAGCATGAAAGTAATGCGTATATACTCACTACTATAATTTTATTATTAAGTCGTTTTAGCATTTTATTTTTTTTTCTAAATATGAATCTTTTTTAAAACGTTTAGAAATTGCTCATATTTTCTTCCGTTTTACTTTTATCAAATAAATCCTACTGCTCTCGTAATCAAGCAACTCGATTTTTTTAAAAAAAACAGAATAAATAAAAAGATGCTACTAGTAGATTTATTTGATTTGATTTCTTTTATTTCACACATACCAAAGATTTAAATTAAGTATATATAGAATATGTTTGATAGAGTTTCGAATCCTAAAATCTATAATAAAGTTGAAGTGGAGTATTTGAAGCTGATTAGATTTTACTTCACTACTGCAGTTCAGTGGAATCCATTAAGGGCCTATTTGGATCCAGGGGCTAAAGCATAATGAGCTAAAATTTAGTCACTTTAGGGGCTAAAAATCCAAACACCAAGGCTAAAAATGGGCTAAAATTTTTTAGTTCATTAGCCCCTAAGGAGGAGCTAAAGAGGGGCTAAAATGTCCTTTTTCCACCCATACCTCCACCATGCATGCATGCATGAAAAGCAAGAGCAATAATGATGAATATTTTAGTCATTATACATAACAATAAATGCTTTAACCCTTTTTTAGCCCTTAAATCTAAACAAGAATGACTAAAATTTTAACCCATTTTTTAGTCATTCTTTTTATCTAAAGAGACCCTAAATTAGCAGCTTCAACTCTACCGAATACACCCACCTTCTCGTAGTGTTGGTCAAAGCCATCGTTTGACTTTGGTGGGGTGGAGTGTCTTGTAGAGCCCGAGCCATTCGTCCTCCATTGCGGCCAACGCACGATCGTCCTGGAGGCTCGAGCTCACAAGGCGACTTTTTTCCAGTCTGGGCCAGCTAACATTTTTAATCTACATGGTTTTTATAGTATTAAATAGCATATCACGAGTTAAATAAAAATCTGATTCCGTAGAAAAAATTAATGAAGCGAGATGAGATAAGTACGAGGAAATATTTTCTCACGTAGAAAATGATTTTTATTGCTAATACTAAGAAAAAACCAATCTATATATATTGAACAGTTTCTGTAAGGGAGATTGAACCAAGGAAAGAAAAGTAAACGGAGATAAAAAATCATGTATTGTGAGATAGAGTTTTTACGGGAATTTTTTTATTGACATGACATATATAAAAATACAAGATTATTTTTAGATTAGAAATATCCTAGAACATCTCTATTGTACTTGTTATCCCCTAAAATAACAAGTATGATAACAAAAATATCTCCATTGTACTTGCTACTTGACTTGTTATTTTAGGAGCTTGTTATTCTTCTCTTTACACTTGCTACATCTAGCAAGCCAACCAAATTTGTTATTTTATTAAGTGTTGAGTTTGTTTAGTTTTTAATTTTATTTGCATGCATATAAATTGATAAAATATAGATACATTCAAACAGGAAATCATATTTAACAAGTACACTGAAGTGAATAGTAAAATAACGATTCTTACATGAGAGTACTCAACTTTAAATAAAAATTTAATGAAATCTATTATTAAGTGCTCAGATCGCTTTCACGTCCATATTTAAGTAAAAAAAATCTCAGCTCATGCGAGGTTTACAGCTGGGTTAAGGCAGCACTCAAACAACAGGTCTCCTCTGGCCGATCGACTCGTACGCAACGAACTCACCCGTCGTTTTCCCTTAGCCGCCTACCTATCATGATCCAAAATGGCGCAACTTGCCACTAGAAGATTTCCACCGGAAAAGGAATCTTGACTCGTCACTTTCCGTCACATAAAAACTTATTTATAAGATAAATTTAATAAATCGGTGACCAGGATAAAAAAATAAAATTGTATCAACAAGAAATAATACTTCTTGACTTGCCAACTACTTTATATTTTTAATAAAACGATGGGGGTACAAACGAAGTATTTTTTAGAAATAAATTCTTTCAAAACACAATCGGTAGGCACTAAAACTGATCCCCATCACTTGTACTCCCTGGTTTCCTGAATTCTTAGGATTAAGCTTGACCGTGACTTACATAAAAATACCGATCTCAAATATTCTAATAATTAAGGACTGAAAATGACCCGTCGGTTGTACTCGTGATCCCCTAAAACTGTACATGATTTTTGGCTGGTGACTATATAATAATATCAATGTCAAATCAAATAATTAAGGTATAAAACTGAGTCAATATCCACATCTTTCGCAGCCCACAAGGTCAATTCGCTGGCGACCGGGGAAAACATGGAATGTTATGTTATTTTAGATTATTTATAAAACTTATTCAGATTATTTGTGAGACGAATCTAATAAAATTAATTGCGGTATGATTTGACAATGTGATGCTACATTAAACATTTGGTAATTATAGATTAATTAGGCTTAATAAATTTGTCTTGCGAATTATCCTCTGATTCTACAATTATTTTTATAATTAGCTCATATTTAGTCCTTCAAATTGATATTCAAACATTTAGTATAACACAGACTAAAATTTAGTTCCTCAATCCAAACCCCCGTAATACTGGCTGCTGTTCATACACAAAAAGCTCGCAATTCAGCTATAACTTTCCAAAAGAGAAATGAGCAATGCAATGAATCATGGTACACACGTATGATGCTTTAGCATATGTCTATTTTGTACTATTTCGTTTTTCATATTTATAAAATATAACATTTGCATCTGAATTATTCACATCAGTTTCATTACTCATTACTGTCCTACTATCAAACCCACTCTCGTACCTAGTGTGTTTAGTTGAGCTATACATTCTGAAAAAATTACTGTAAACGGTGAGCTGTGGAAAAGTTAGTGTGAGTCGTAGAAAAGCTGAAAAATTATTTGGTTGGAATAGATGCAGATTTATATTTTGGTAGTTCATGATGTTTAGTTACATTATTAATTTGTAATTTTACATGTAAATCATTCTAATCATGAAAATTTATAATGTTTATATTAAATTTATATATTTTTAAATTAAACTAAAATGATATATTTTACTAAAATTTTACTTTTTCAAATTTACATGAACTGATATGTTTTAATAGCATGATAGGTAATATTCATTTAAACTTGAAGTGAGAAGCTATGAAATTTGGGTTATATTGACTTTCAAATTTAACTACGTAAATATGCAGATTCTAAAAAATTTGGGTAATCAAAAAAGTTGTTTGGTTTAGATACCAGCTTCCGAGTTAAGAAACTGGTTTAAAAATATGAAACAAGCATACCCTAAAAACAGCAGTACGATTATCTTTATAATATATATATGTTCAAGCCGGTATATTTTGGGACGATTAACACAACAAACCATTAATATGTCCTGAAAGTCCAAAAAATGCTCTAGTAAAAATGATTTTTACCATAAGAATAATTTTAGTGTTGTAGAAGCCAACGTTAAAAACAGAAAATATAAAAAACCGTTTAAAAACTTAGTTATTTATACCACTTCGATGCAATCACCTTCTCCTTCCCGGCTTCCACAGCACACTTCGGGCTGATTTGGGAGTCCAAAATCCCAGCCCATTCCCTGGGGATGGGCCGGGATTTTAGTTCAAAATCCCGGCCCGGAATGGGCCGGGATTTTAGTTCAAAATCCCGGCCCATCCCCAGGGAATGGGCCGGGATTATGGGCTTCCCAATCCCACCAAATCCATCCATCCCCATAGCTGCACGCCTAGTACCCTACCACGGGCGCCGCTCGCGCCCGGCCAAACACCGAACGGGCGAACGGCGACGTCGACTTCTCGTGTTCAAGTCCGCCCCGCTCCGCTGGCCGCCGGCGCCGTGGTGGCGATGCACCGGACGGATCGCCTCCTGCTGGCGGCGGCTGTGGTAGTGCTGGTGGTTGCCTCCGCGTGGGTGCCGCTCGCGGCTGCTGGTGACCCGCAGGCCACGCTGCTCAACCTGGGGTGTAGCCAGTACAACGCCACGCCGACTGGCGCGTTCCTGGCCGCCCTCAACTCCACCTTCGCTGGCCTCCGGGCCAACCTTTCCTCCGGCGGTGGGGATGGCTTCGCCACAGCCGCGGAGCCGCGCGCCGCCGCGCCGGCCTTCGCTCTGGCGCAGTGCCGCCCGTACGTCACCGGTGGTGACTGCGTCGCGTGCTTCGATGCCGCTGCCTCGCGCCTCCGCGCCTCCTGCGGCGCCGCCAATGGCGGGCGTGTCATCCTCGACGGCTGCGTCGTGAGGTACGAGAGCGCGGCCTTCTTCGACCAGACCACGCTACCAGGAAACACGCAGGTATGTAACGGCTCCGCTGTCGCCGCTGGCGGCTTCGCTGACGCCGCTCGGGCGCTGGTCGGTGACCTCGCGGCCGCCGTGCCTCACGCCCCGGGGTTCGCCGCAGCGGCCGTGAGCGGGAGCGTGTACGCCGCGGCGCAGTGTGTGGAGACGGTTGGGGAGGGTGGCTGCGCGCAGTGCCTGGGGGTGGCCATGAGTAACATCAACTTGTGCCCGCCCAATTCTGACGGCCGCGCCGTGGACGCCGGTTGCTTCATGAGGTACTCCAACAAGCCGTTCTTCCCATCGAATGCGACTATAGACCTGGCGCCATATTTGCGCGTGCGCTCTGGTGAGTTCACTTCAGTTACGTTACGTATCATTTGTTCGTGGCTTTTGTGTTTTCACTTTTATATAACCTAAAAGGTGAAAGGCTTTATGAACTCATGAAGTGGGTTGATAAGTTTTGTTGTGTTTCTCCTGTACTGGGGTATCATGCGTGCAAATTGCTCACACGTATGGTATCCACAGGACATTTCTGCTACATATTTTTATTTAAAAATAAACTATTCTGTTTCCGCGTTGATTACCTTGATATTACTCCTTCTTACGTATTGTAGATTATTTTCAAGAAATAATTCGATTTATGCCATTACAATTTTGTGATTTTAGAGAAATGTTATTACAATTCGTATATTTAGATTTATGACATTCTAGAATTGTAGCTCTCTGAAAATGTAATGGCATATTTCGGAATTCTCTAAAATTGTAATGATATATTTTGGAATTTTCTAAATTTGTAATGGTATAGTTTAGAGTTCTCTGAAATTGTAATGATATGAGTCTAAATATATGAATTGTAATGACAATTTTTCAAAGTTGTAAAATCGTAATGGCATGAATCCAACTTTCTATATTTTTCAAACTTCTTTAGCTTTTATCAATATTATAAAATACCAATAATTACAACATCAAATTAGTTTCATTAAATTGATCATTAAATATGTTTTAATAGTGTATTTATTTGATATTGTAAATGTTAATATGTTTTTATTTAAACAATTAAACTTGATCAAAATTGAAGAAAGTTTGACTTTAAAATCAAATGAGTTACAATGTGAAACAGAGGTAAGTATATGGAAGTTTATCTTTGGCAGACTACTTCTCAACAACAATGAGAATTAATTTTTTCAGGGATATTTCAACCAAGTGAAAAGCTTTATGCAGAAAACATGTGTTGTATTGATGAATGGATGGATGTGATGCGAATATTTTGGTGGGGTGCAGTGTGTGTATGTTTAAAACTAGGACTACTGCATGGTAAATCAATTCTGTAATACTGGAGAAAATAGATATGTGATATGTTTACCTTTTTTGCTCCGGGAATCCGGGTCATATTTCTGTCCATTTCGGGGAAATTTTCTGCTGCCAGGAATTTAAGTTTCAGTCTATTTGCTTCAGTGTGTAGTTTTGGTTGACGTTAGTTTACTGTAGAATTTGCACGTGTGAAGCAATAGTAACACAAGGTTTACTAAAGCATAGTCAATAAAATAGCATGTTTCCTGTTGAAAGTTCATTTTAAGTTTTTATTCAGTTCAGAACTCTCCACGAATGATCATTGCAGGGAAATCAAACCATAAAGGAGCCATCATAGGAGGAATTTTGGGAGGTGTAGCCTTCCTGTTCCTTCTCGGGCTATTGGCTTTCTTGTGGATCCGGAGGTCTAGGAAGCTGTTGAAGCCCCGGAGAGGTAATGTGTTGTGAAGTATACCACCTTGGCTTCTTGGACTTAAGTTATAAGTTATTGTCTAATTCTTCAATGTAATCTTTAACAGCAATGTCAAAGATTAGGTAGGCATGTCAGGCAAACTAATTTTAAAACTCACATTTCGTGAATATGTGAAATAGAGCCACTTTAGGAAGTTGATCTCATATATGAAAGACATTGCCCATGCCTTTCTCTCTCTCAATAGTCAGAGCTAAGACTGGTAGACATGACTTCAGGACCACACTATTTTCATCCCTGAAGTAATGATGGAAGTTTATGTTGGAAGAGTTTTCATCCCTGAAGTAATGATAGCAGTTTATGTCGGAAGACTTTTAGTTCTTGACACTTTTGTGTTTCATGTCCTTTTTTTGTGGCTTACTACCCTTAGTAAAAATTAAGTAAATTTGTCGATGTTGCTATGAATATTTGAGACTGGAGTACTGGACACACACAAAATGGTACGTGTAGTTTTGTCTCCAGATGTACTTGCATAGTATTAATCATTATGGTTTATGAATATGCTACAATAGAAATTAGAAACCGAAATTGTTGTATTGGAGAATGTGTTGATGCCCAAATATCATTAATTTGTTACCAGAGGGAGTATATTTTACGGTTATTTCTATAATAATATTCAAATAAAGGAGAAGTATTGATCAGCTGGTGTATGGAGAAGTTGTGTTTGTCCACGTCTTGGTTCAAAATGTATCAAATATATTGGAATCTAGCAAATATCCATTTACATCTGTATTGTTTCCAAGCATAATTAGTCCCCAAGTTTAAAAACTAATCAAGAAAGTATCAGGACTAACTTTCCCAAAGTACATTTTTTTCATAGAGTTAACTAAAAAAGGGAACCACTTTAGCTTGTTTCTGTATCTAACAGTATTTTTCTTTAGGAGATATACTTGGAGCAACGGAACTGCAGGGTCCAACAAGTTTCTACTATCAAGATCTGAAGGCTGCAACGAGTAATTTCAGTGAGAAAAACAAACTTGGTGAAGGGGGATTTGGAGATGTATTTAAGGTATGACGAGCTTCAAATGTTTAATCAAATAGAATAATATCTGTTCACTAGTGTTGCTTTTGTTTAATTATACTATAGTGCAAAACAGCAAAACAAGTCTTGAAAAAAATCCATTTCTGATAGGGTTTGCTGAAAAATGGGAAAACTGTAGCTGTAAAAAGGTTGACTGTGATGGAAACTAGCAGGGCCAAAGCAGATTTTGAAAGTGAAGTGAAGTTGATTAGCAATGTTCATCATCGGAATCTTGTCCGGCTTCTTGGTTGCTCTAGAAAGGGCTCTGAATGCCTGCTTGTTTATGAATACATGGCAAATGGAAGCCTCGACAAGTTCCTCTTTGGTATGTTTCTCAATCCTTTCTTCTTTGTCTTTTAACCTTTCTGGGGGTTTGATGAACATATGGAATGTTTGTTGCATATGATATTCCCCATCTAATGTACACTTCTATTGCTAGACTGAAACTACTTCTATGGTTCTATATATAGTTTAAGAGGGCAATTGCTTGGCTAAAGTTCAAGTGCAAAATGCAGTTATTAGCCTAAGATGACTGTGCTGACCTTGGCCTCATTCTGTCATAACAGGTGAGAAACGTGGAACCCTTAATTGGAAGCAGCGATTTAACATTATTGTTGGCATGGCTCGTGGCCTTGCGTATCTTCATCAAGAATTCCATGTCTGCATCATACACCGTGACATTAAATCCAGCAATGTTCTTCTTGATGATGAATTTCAGTCAAAGATTGCTGATTTCGGTTTAGCAAGGCTCCTACCTGACGATCATAGTCATCTCAGTACTAGATTTGCAGGAACACTGTAAGTTTGAATATGAAAATACTGCAATAGGGGCATATACTATATTTCTGATTATATTCACTTAAGCAGGGGTTACACCGCTCCCGAGTATGCCATCCATGGGCAACTTTCCGAGAAGGTTGACACATACAGCTTTGGTGTTGTCATTTTCGAAATAATAAGCGGTAGGAAGAGCAATGATACAAGGCTGGACCCTGATGCCCAGTACCTACTTGAATGGGTATCCATTCTTCTTAAAAACTCTCTTTTATGTATTGTGTTTTATGACGGTTTACTTGAATGTTTTCTCATACAACCTTACAAATCATTTATTTGTGCTTATGATTATATCCTACTTATTCCTAACTTGGTGATATAAACACATTTGCTGGGTTTTTACTATAAGCATCAGATTTGACAAAATTATTGCTTATAGTAATAATTTGAATTGTTAGTCTTCAATTTAAAGAAAATGCCTTAAATAGTTCATATGACCATCTTTTAATGAATGTATTGAGGTTTTGCTATGAACCTATCTGCACTTAATTGGTTCTATATGGCCTTTTGATCAAACCTACTGGTTGTACAGGCCTGGAAGCTATATGAAAATAACAACTTGATTGAATTGGTGGACAAATCATTAGACCCAGAAGAATATAATCCTGAAGAGGTAAAAAGAATAATGGAGATAGCTCTTCTCTGCACTCAATCAGCCGTTGCTTCACGTCCAACAATGTCGGAGGTAGTTGTGTTGTTGCTAACAAGAAACTCTTCAGAGTTCCAGCCCACAAGACCTACTTTTATTGATGCAACTAGTAGAGTGCGAGGTGAAACATCCTCCTCCAGTTCATCTTCTGCATCCAAAGCAACTATCTCGATTACACAGTTTTCAGCAAGGTAAAAGTGTTGTATATGAATGTATTTCTTTTGATTTGTGCAACTGCCATGTTTGTATATATATATATATATATGTTCTATACAGTAAAAGTGGGTATTTATTTCTGAGTATATTTCAAAGCAGTGTGTATGTTTTCTGAAATATCTTGTGTCCATGCAAGTATGATTTTCACATGTATGTGACTACTTACTAGGATGTTCTTTCTTTTTGGAGAATGCACAAAAGACTTGTGCATCATTGTATTAACAAGGATGAAATAGCAACGACCTTACTGAACATGGGCAAAAGACCACCAGGGTGAAATTGTTACAGGTGGTCTAAATCTCATAGGATGTGCTTTCTTCATATAACATTTGCCCAATCTGAGACAAATCCTTGCCCTCCATGTTGTATGCTTTGGAATGTATTTGAATCAAAATCTGAAAAATTACCTTGATATTCATGCCATCCTAGGTTGAATGTTATGACAATGAATTCTAAGTTATGAAAAAAATCCTATAATACATTATATGCTCATTTATCTGTTCAACTAGTTCTAAACAGGAAACATATTCAACTATACATTTTAACAACGTAAAATTGTCTTTCTTCAGATAATGGAAGAGGAACAGAAAAGTACCTACTTGATAGAAATCCATATTGTGGAGGCACCCTCACGTTCAAGAACATTAGATGTCCCCTAAGTCCCTAATTAATGTGATGTTGATATGCTCTTTATGTAACAATGGTTTATAATAAAGATACCCTTTTTTTGTGAGGATATAGAGATACCATTCAGTGCAAACCTCACCCAACACATCCAGAAAGCAGACACTTGTTTGCAAACCTAGGCAAGTGCATTTGCTGTTATTTTCAGTTTTAGAATTAGGCCCCGTTTGGCTCACCGGCTAAAGTTTAGCCCCATCACATCAGATGTTCGAATGCTAATAAAAAGGATTAAACGTGAGCTAATTAGAAAACTAATTGTAGAACCCCTATGCTAATTTGCAAGACGAATCTATTAAACCTAATTAGTTCATGATTTGACAATGTGGTGCTACAATAAAAAATGTTAATGATAGATTAATTAGGTTTAATAAATTCGTCTCGTTTATGTAGTTAGTTTTATAATTAACTCATGTTTAGTCCATATAATTAGTATCTAAATATCTGATATGACAAGAGCTAAACTTTAGCTCCCTTTAGTCCATCTAATTAGTATCCGAATATCCGATATGACAGGGGCTAAACTTTAGCTTAGGGGAGCCAAACAACCCCTTAGCCGTCAGAAGTAAATTATAGAACTTGAACTATCCGGGTGGCAGCAGCTACTAGGGATGATAGTAATGAGAGGTAGACTTAGATTGAAGAGAAGAACATTAGAATGAGAAATAGAAAACTGAGAGATTAGATTAATTCTTTATTGCTTTTCAATGGAGTACATGAGATCATTTTATATATAGAGATGACTAACATGACATAAGGAAATAATCTCTATTATAGAAATCAATCTAATATCAATATCTAATTCCTAACTAAAACCAATATCTTCCTAAATAATCTTATTTTTAAGGACTCAATCTAATCTAAACTTATCTTTTAAAATATGAAATTTCTATTTTTTATGTGACAATGGCTTATAATAAGTATGCTCTTATTTATATTAGGTGTTGAGTTAGGATTAAGACTGCCCTGCAGCTCGAGGACAAGCTACTCAAAATGAGGGATGTAGTTAATGCTAACTCGATACCTAATATAAATAAGACTCAAGTTTTTTATATCTCAGCTTGCTACAATAATTGTAAGGTAAGACTTTGCCAATTGATTGCCTTTGTTGGTTGTCGAAGTTTTTGTGGCTTTGGAGTCCATTGTCGGTATTTTACTGAACAATCCAACTATGGAGGCACTCAATATGATATTTGAGACAGTAGGAAAGTGTTGTAGTCTGAAATCTAAGGTCGACTCAAGAAAATAAGGGCTAAGAGATTTAGACAAGTTTAGGCCTCTCGAAGAATAATAACTTTATGTTATGTGTGCTTGTGGATTATAGATTAGATACATGTTAAACAACTCGAGAGCATATGAAAGCATGTCTTTAGGGGTGCCTTGTCCTTTTTATATAGTCAAGGGGTGAGCCCTATTGAACTAGGGCTTTGACCAAGTTGGTTTCCTAGATATCAGGAATCATGTACCGAACTCCGATCCGTTTCTTATTATAAGGATATTTGTACATATTTATCTCTAATATCGAATCTTGATGTTCGGTTTTCAAATATGACACAAAACTTTCTTATCGAATTCGAACTCCTGTTTATGAGCCATACTAGACTCTAAAAATGGCTAGACCCATTCTTAACCTGGACTAATAAAGCTCATCTTAGGGCACTTGAGGGTTATATTCCTGAAATCAATACCAAGTTACCATGAGTTGAACCTATGACGAGATAAATACCGCTGAGAGGATAGCCGAGTGGCGGCTGCTATTAGGGATAAGAGGTAGACTTAAGTTGAGAAGAAAAACATTGAAATAAGGAATAGAGAAATGGATGAACTACACATAATCTTTTTATATATAGGAAGAACTACTTTAATATAAGGTCTCTATTATAGAAACCAATCTAATTTCTATGTCTAAATTCTAAAACCAATATCTTTGTATCTAATCTTATCTTTTAAATACTCAATCTAATCTAATTTTACCTTTCAAAATATCAAATTTCTAATTATTGCTACATTACCCATTGTACTATTCACGCTACGCTACAGTACCCATGTTTTTGTTCACGTGGGCTGGGCCTAGCAGTTCCGCCCACTACCTATGACAGCTTCATTGCCTGCCATAGACAGTCTGTCACAGTGATCTTCAGTATTTGCATATGGAAAGCTGCCTTCTGTTGTATACTTGTAATACGCTATTGAATATAATGAACTGACGAAGTTCTTTTGTACTTTACGAGATGACATTTTCCAGAAGTTTTGACATCAGAAAATGTAAGTGCGTGCGTGCGTGCGTGTGTGTGGGGGGGTCCGTATAAATATTTAAACACACAATTTTACTACCATAGTGACGAGTTATTAAGGTTCTTCACGGTGATGAGTTTCATAACATTGTTTCCTAGAAGACCACATCAGCTTTGTAACTGAATGAAATACCCTCTCTCAGTAGAGAGTTTCATTTCACTATTTCCTAGGATAACTAGTGTAATTAAATGCAACTAGCTCTCATGAAATATCCTCTCTCCGATAAAATGATTTGGCTCACAGTGGACGTTTCATTTCGTTTCATCCGTCTTGAAAATGGGTTAGCACTAAGTCACAGAGATATCACTGCTTCTCTTTCCTCATTAATTTAATGTCATGTCAGCAAAAAATCTAATATATTATGGTAATTAATATCATAAACCCCCATAAACTCTCACTGTAAATAGCCAAGGATGTTGAAGTATTGCTTGCATACGAATCAGCGATTGGTAAAATTAGGAAACATGTCTGGACCACAATGATAGGTGCTACTGATGCAGTGCTGATTTCTGGGAACTTTTAGACGGTGATCATGTGGCTGTGTCATTCAATTACATTGTGATCTCACCGACTAAATTGCTTTCGCCTTCTCTGATATACCTTAACTGATTGTTCTGTCTTTTTGTTCTAATCTTCTAGATGAAGATAGAATTTCTTTGGTCAGGCTGCAGCAACTTGATAAAGGAGCCTATTATATATGAATGATTTGATCTGCCTTGTTGAAGTTAAATTACATAAAACTCTGTCAGATTAGGACATGATTTGATCTGTCTTCTTTTTTATTGGAAAATTTTATTTGTGAGGTGCATACAAGGTGCAAACGTGATGGAGTTCAAGCTGGGAAGAGGGGGCGTATTGTACTTGTCACTGCTCAAGATCCATTCTTATCTGAGATACAGATCTGACAGTTTCTGACAATGCAGATTCTCAACATGTGTTTCTGAATTCTGATGCCCTCATCCTCGCGTAGCACAGGAAGAATTTCACATTCTAGTGATCAATAGTACGAGGTCATCAATCAAACCGGGGCCTGGGGGCAATGATCGAGTCATGCTGATCATAATGTCATCTATTATCTGGAACACACAAAGGAGGTAAACTGGCACAATTGTAGATCTAAGGCATCATATGAGATGATAACAGTTGAAGCTTGAAAAATATTGTCTTAATTAAAGCTAACATTTCTCAAGTAGTCCATCTCATAGTTTACTTTTTACTGTTTCTGCTAGCCTGCTACTCCATACATGCTGATATTTAGCCATTGTGTCATTTATAGATTAAATTGCAATGAATATAACGGTATAATATGCGGATCACAAATTGGATAAATGGTTCATGAAGAGAAATCATTTAAATATTTGTACAAAAAAAATTAAACCCACCTCAACCAACTAGGAGATAACATATTATCTTATCCAAACTTGGATAAACATATCTAGTAAAATTTTTTAGATCTTTTTATTCAACATATTGAAGAAATATTTTTCTAGATGGTCTTTCCTCCTTTTCCTGCAACCAAACAACTGTGTAGATGAAACGACCTCATCTCATCGGGATATCTATAAACATATCCCGATGAACCACAGGTATTTGTTTCATACTGTCACACATATCCCGTCGTTTCCACGCATTGTCTACTTGCATCCTTCTGTTTTGCTCGAAAAAGCCAACTGTCTTCAATAAACAAAGTGGTGGAACTGAACAGTCTGTCAGGTGTGAAATTTTATTCCTGGTATATTACAGCAGGAAATCTTTGATCTGCCAATCACCTAGACAGTGAATAACTGTGTCTATTAAAACTATTTACAGTGGTGGGTTTCATAATATTGTTTACTAAAATGCTAAATCAGCTTTGCAACTGAATGAAATACTATATCTTAGTGAAGAGTTTTATTTCAGTATTTCCTAGACTAACAAGTGTAATTAAATGTAACTAGCTCTCATGAAATACCTTCTCTATGATGAAACGATTTAGCTCATAGTGGGCGTTTTATTTCGTTTCATCCGTCTTGGAAACAGGTTAGCACCATGTCATAGGGATGACACTACTTCCTTCTCTTCTTTCATTAATTGAATGTCACGTCAGCAAAAAATCTAATGTGTCATAATAATTAATACCATAAAACATCAAATGATACACCCATGATGAATAAACTTAGCGCCACCAAATTCCACTGGTGTGTGTTGCATTGGTGCACAGTCATACTGCATCCACACACTATGGAAGTTGCTCTCTGTCGGCATGAAAGCTTGACCACCATTGGCAATGGCATGATGCGCATGGTGAGTGTCCTGAGGCTATTAAGCCCGATTCTGCTTGGGCCCAACCACAGCGTGTGGCTTTCCATCCTCCCAATACCAGGTAGTTCCAAAATCTGAAGGAGAGGGACTCATCAGTGGAAAGGGTGTGTGCCTGCTCTTTTCCATACAGATTTCTGTTCATCCATGGCGCGCGCAGGGGATCTCATGAGGTCACTGGTCTCCTGGCTCTTGCGAGTGGGGAGAAAAAGGGAGATCTAGGAACGAGCTCATGGATTGGCCAAGAAGGAAAGTGATTCTAAATTGGGGCTCAAATCTTGGGGAAGATCACGTAGTGTACGTACTGTCCACTCAATCGGCAACGAGGGAGGCATTTTGTCATTGCATGATAGTCACCCTGACCGCCTGCTCATGCATTATGCATACACAGGCCAAAGATATCAGACGTGAGAGAGCTGTTTTTTTATACGTGGTCATTAGAGCCGTATCCAGCAGATATCCTATATCATCCTCTATAGTTAAATTTAGAGTATTTATTTTGAAAATCATCATCCAACAGGTTCTCTATCTCATTTCCTATTCCTCTCTCCTCATCCCCAAATATGGGGAACTCTCTCTCATCCCCTATCAATGCCACGTCTACACAGGAGGAAGGAAGAAGAAAGAACAGAAAGAAGAGAAGGAAAAAAGAAAAAAAATTGAAAATAAAGGGTTATTTTATTTACAATTTTTAATTTTTAAGATGTTTTTGAGATCAATTATTTAGACTAATTAGAGGATATTTATTTATTCATGAAAAAATAAAAATTCATGACAAAAATATAATTGTTGAAAATATAACCGTTGTAATTTTTACCGTTGAATGATAATAATAAAAATCTATCAATCGTCAACAACAATAATGATCATGCATAATAGTATATGTGTTAGAGATATAGCCGTTAAAAATATAGTTGTTAGAATTTTTACCGTTAGATAATAATAAAATAAAGGATTTAAAATATAGAGAATGAGTTTTAGGGAAGCTGTCGGAGACCAAAATTGTATAGAGATAGATTCTTTTAAGATTATTCCCTATATGAGTGGTATAGGGGATGAGTTTTAGGGAAACCGCCGGAGATGCTCTTAGGATATGGATGCGGGCAACACGCTTCAGATGTTGTCGGCTTGTCGCACCCCTAGATAGATATTTGCGCGTTACAGCAATAGTTTTGGACGGCTTTGCTTGCTTAGTGACATGTTTGCAAGGTTTAAGGTGTATATATTGCAATATGCGATGGCAATGAAGTGTATATGATTGTTGGTGGTGAAAATATTCTGAACAACTTGATAGACAACTGGGGTACGTACACATCAACATCAGGCTCATGGCATATCTTATTTTAGGTGGGATTTTTTTTTTGGAACGGAGATATGATTATTGAGTATCTATCTACCCCTCTAAGCTAGTCGAGGTCATTTAATTTTAGAATGCGTGCAGTTAACGCGAAATAACTTTGACCATAGTTGTTGCTTAAAATATATGTTTTGGGCATTAGAAAATAGCATGGTCAATTTTTTCCTTAAAAAGCTTTTATAATATTATAGCTGTGAATTTTTTTCTAAAGTTTATGTAGAAGAATTTAGTGGGCAAAGCTATGTCTTACTGACTTTGAAAAGTAAAAAACGACTTCCTTTTTATGACCGAGGAAGTGTGTTTTGTAGTGGTTTCTTAAAGACTATTGCGCAGAATATTGAGCCTGGGTTTATGTCTGATATGAATATGATAATTTCAATGTGTATAGGTCATTGTAATGTTGTCTGAAAAGCTTGGTAGGACATTGGAAGTAATCTCCGCTGATACTCATCATTGCCAATCTTAATATACGAGTGACAATAAATTTGTCACTCCGAGTCACTGACATATAGGGTCACCTGAGTCAATGACATATGGTTCATTAATTGATACACAAAGAGAGTGAGAAAATAGTTAAATTATTCCTCCGTCCTTTGTTTAAAAGACCTTCCACCCATCCATGGCAAACATATATTTCATACTATTGTACGGTTCTATTCTTCACATTGGCAATGACCCAACCAGATTATATTCCATTGACAATATAATAGATTGCTTCCAAGTGAATACAAGCTGACATATTGTAAGGTTCTCTTTTTTATTGGCAAACCACAATTGCAATGTAATTCCTTAACAAAAAAATGTTTAAGTATTGGTAATGGAAGTATGGATGTCAACTGCTTTCTATCAAAAGAAAAGTAGCCAGGGATATGAAAAACAATAGCAACGGACCTACTTTCAATGCACGTTGGGAGAGAAAGAAAAAGTAGATAAATAATGTCCTAGATGACTTAAGTTTTACCGCATCATCACATCATCCAATTAATATTGTGAAGAATCCTTTTTTTTTGTTGAAAGTCTCAACTTTGTTTTGTCATCAGGTTACGGTGGTGTTCCTTGGACTTCTTTTTATACCAGAGAATGCAACAACATTGTAGCTTCATCATTTATATGTTCGGATTTGTTTTCACACACACACACATATATGTATGTATATGATCTCCTTCATGAAACAAATGGAGTAGGTTTATGCACTTGTCTTTAAGTTGTATCTCATGGATTCCAGCCACAATCTGTGGGCATCCTCCTCTTGGCATTGGTAGTGGCCAACCTTCTTCAGTGAGCCTGGGACCCTGTGAACAGTATTACACAATCTGTAACCCTGCAAAAGATTTTGGTATCTAGAGCTGAGCCCCAACACTCCAATTGGTGATCAGTGGTCAAGGGTAACAGGAGGAGCCATGGAGACCGGCTCACCATAAAAGTGGATCTGACGTGGCACCAGTCGACACTTCAAGTGTCGACTGGAGCTGACGTGACATCCAGTCGGCACTTCAAGTGCCGACCGGTACATACTTCTGCAATTTTTCAAAATCGCCATACAAATTTGAATTTTATTCTTTTAAAAAAAATATTATTTCATGAAAAAATTCACGATCTTTATGTTGTCTTTGCCCTTTCCTTTGGCAGGAGAGCCTTGCAGGGGCATGCACTCGTCCAAGTTGTCCTCTTTCTCTGCCCTGATTTATATTGTGCAGGTTTGTTTCAGCTGTTACCTTGTAGGGAGTGATGAGTGGGTTGAAGTCTTGAAGATCACATGGTGACCTTTTTTTTGGGTATGTGACTGCTTCTTCCTTTAGTCTTTTAGTGCTTCCTTTTATCTCCTCTTCCTCATGAAACCCCTTTCAAAACCTCATATCTCCTCATCAGCTGACAGGTGAGTGCCTTCTCCTTCTCCTCCTTTAAGAACCCTCTCCCCTCAACTCTTTGCCTAGAAGGCATATAATTCTCTGATCCCTTCTTGCAAGCTCCATCAGAGTTCAGAACACACATTGTGTTGACACGCCCTCCATATTCCTGCAAGAAGCAACTGGAAGAATCACTCAAACCATGGAGATTGCCATGGTCTGCACAAGAGTTATCCTCCTCATCCTCATCCTCTCTCTCTGCTCCCCATACAAGTTCATACAGAGCCCCATGGACTTTGGCCCTTTGAACCTGCTCCCTACTACAACCACTGCATCCAGTGACTTTGGTAGAATCCTCTTCCACTCCCCATCTGCAGTGCTAAAGCCCCAATCTACCAGGGACATATCCCTGCTTCTCAGCTTCCTCTCTGCCTCATCTCTTGACAAGGTGACAGTGGCAGCCAGGGGAGCAGGCCACTCCATTCATGGACAGGCCCAAGCTCTCGATGGCATTGTGGTGGAGATGAGCTCTTTGCCTTCTGCGATTGAATTCTACAAAGGAGACGTTTCTTATGCTGATGTGAGCGGCGGAGCTTTGTGGATTGAGCTTTTGGAGCAGAGCTTGAAGCTTGGGTTGGCTCCACGCTCTCTCACCGACTACCTCTATCTCACCATTGGTGGAACTCTGTCCAATGCTGGAATCAGTGGGCAGACGTTCAAGCATGGCCCTCAGATTAGCAATGTTCTCCAGCTGGAAGTAGTAACAGGTGAGAGATAGAGATGCATAACGAAGCAAACAAATCTTATTTGCTTTTTTTTTCCCTCTCCATGTCTTTCTTGGCCACCCCGGTTCAGATATCCGTTCATGTATTTCAAACTGTTTTACAGGCAGGGGGGAGATTGTGACCTGCTCACTCACCAAGGATGAAGAACTATTCAATGCTGTCCTAGGAGGCCTTGGCCAGTTTGGCATCATTACTAGGGCAAGGATCCTGCTGCAAGAAGCTCCACACAAAGTATGCAGCTTTAGAACTGTCCTATATATATATATATATATATGTATATACACACACACATTAGTATATTATATGATTTTCACAAATATATCTGCATGCGATGTGTCTGACATACATAAATAATTAAGCAAATCTGGAATTTTGTTTAGGTGAAGTGGGTGAGAGCCTTCTACGATGACTTCGGCGCCTTCACCAAAGACCAGGAGCTGCTGGTATCGATGCCGGATTCGGTGGACTACGTGGAAGGCTTCATCGTCTTGAATGAGCGATCCCTTCACAGCTCCTCCATTGCCTTCCCTGCAAACGTGGACTTCAACCCAGATTTCGGCGCCATGAGCAGCCCTAAGATATACTACTGCGTAGAGTTCGCTGTCCATGTTCACCAGACCACGAACACCAATGCGGTGGAACATGTAAGCTCCAGGATTTACTCTGTTCTTTGCGAGCTTGTCGGCCATGGGAACGATGATCGAGCCTACACCTGTGATCTGTTTCAGGCTGTGCGAGTCATCTCAGGACAGATGAGCCACGTAGCATCCCAGTTGTATAGCGTGGAGGTGTCCTACTTTGATTTCCTCAACAGGGTGAGGATGGAGGAGATGAGCCTGAGGAGTAGCGGGCTGTGGGAGGTACACCACCCATGGCTCAACATGTTTGTGCCAAAGGCTGGGATCAATGGCTTCAGGGACCTGCTCATGGACAGCATCTCACCAGATAACTTTGAGGGCCTCATCCTCATCTACCCACTCCTCAGACACAAGTAAGCAGTATTACCCATTACCCACAGCAATGCGAGTATAAGGATCCGTTTAGTTGTTTGGATAGGGCTGAATGGAATCGTTCCATCTAATTTGAGTAATGTTCGGTTGCCGAATGGAATCGTTCCATCTACTTTGAGTAATCGTTCCATTTAACATAAGAGAAAGAAGAGAATATTTTTTCCATTCGATTTTTTTACTAGATAAACTCATCCACCCTCTTTCTTTTGTAAAAGAATCACTCCATCCATTTACATCTATCTCTAACCAAATAAAAAACTGAATCATCTTATCCCAGCTAACCAAATAGAAAATTGTATTCCCACAAAAATTGGATGGAATGTTTGGTGTAATTGTTGCATTCTTCGTCCGACAGATGGGACACCAACACGTCGGTGGTGCTGCCGGAAACCGGGTCGACGGACCAGGCAATGTACGTGGTCGGCATCCTCCGGTCTGCGAACCCAAACCACCCCGTCGACGGATGCTCCCACCGCTGCCTCCGGGAGCTGCTCCTCCGCCACCGCCATGTCGCCGACGCCGCCGCCGGCGGCCTCGGCGCCAAGCAGTACCTGGCGCACCACCCAACTCCGGGCGGCTGGCGCCGGCACTTCGGCCGGCGCTGGGAACGGTTCGCGGAGCGGAAAGCACGGTTCGATCCGCAACGCATCCTTGGGCCAGGCCAGGGCATATTCCCCAAGGGCAGCAATGGAGCGCGTATGCAACCTAGCTGACGCCTGCAAGTGATATGCCATCTTGTCTCATACTATCTAAATTCTGAAAGGGACGACGTAGAGGTAGGCATCTTGTTCTTCCTTTTTTCCATAGCTTTTTTCTTCTGATTCCGCTTCATTTCCTCTCGGCGTTTTTGAGATAGGCGTCGTTTTGGTTGGTGATTTTGAGCGTATCCGGTGATGGGGAGGGGGGGCATCACTGGGAATTTTGGAACTTTGTACAGGCTGAGGAAGCTAAGCTAAGCACAGCTCTAGGTGACAGAGATGGCGATTCTATTCGATCTCTATCTCATATTCGATGTTGCCATTAGAACAGACGAAGAGTTCTTTGACTTCTTTCCATTTGTATTTGTCTCCGCCTCCGCTCTTTATTTTTCGTGTTTATCGATTTTCGACACCATTCATTTTGTCTGTCTCGAACCGAGGATGAAACAATCAAACGCATAAAATAAATTTAAATCGAAAACCATATGAATCTGATGGAATACCCGTAATTACGAAAAAAAGTTTTGGGTGCGATGCTTGCTGTCGCTGTCACTGTCACTCTGTCACTGTCACTGTCACTGTCACTCAGCTGCTGTGCCACTGTTGTCCAGTGAGAAATGGAGGAGCAGCAGAAAGAGTAGGGGCCCGAAAGGAGCGGCATCTTGGATTGGAAGACAAGGGGAGGGGATTCAGGTCGTACCTTACAAGATCTTTTTGTTTTGTTTTTTTGTCAACAAATTATTCCGCCCCGGTGAAAGGCTAGTTAGGACCATCCATCGCCCGTGGCCAGTGCATTTTGTGCGCCACAGTGGTGTGGCTACTGGCTAGCTTTTCACAAAGAGCTAATTGGTTACGTGCCACTATTATTTTTCAAAATGCTATTAAAATTTTCGTATTTTGTTGGTATAATGTTACTATTTCAAATTCACTCTTGTATGCTATTTAAATCTAAATATTTATAAAAGAATAATGGTGAATTGGAAATAATATAAGAAAATATTCAGAGTCTATAAATGGGTCCGAATAACATAAAAAAGTGAATTCAAAATAGTAATGACATATGAGCCAATACCGAAATTTTAATAATATTTCTGGTGTTTTCGAAAATAACGTATTACAAAAGCAATTAACCCTTTCACCAAATGTGAAATGTCCTAATAAACATAGCAAGTTGTTAAGTACTCCTTCCATTTCAATATGTGACTTTAATTTCATCAAAAGATAATTTATACTTTCATATCTATGTTGCTTTGCAAATACTTTTTTTTAAAAAAAATTCAAGGTCCTTATCTGTTAATTTATAGTACTAATTTTATTAATAGATACACTTTCCTCTTTTATGCTTACCACTTATTTGTACACTTTATCTCGAAAGTAAATTATTTGGGAGACTCTTGAAGAGTAGCTAAAATCCAAAGTCGTTATTAAATACTCCCTGAGTCCCTTAAAAAACTTATATTTAAGATAACATTAATAAATTAGTAGATACAATAAAATCCAAATTTATTATTAAATAGCTAAAATCAAAGTATAAATAGTGAGATCACTAAGATGAATCAATATTATTTGGATTAGAAGTATCTGTATCTATATCGGCATATGTATGGTTAGCTAGGTGATGTTATTATTATAGAAACATGGTATAGTTTGGCGTATCATGTGTTGTTGCGTATTAAGCGAACAATGCTCTATTCGGGTTAGGTTAGACATTGAAGAATTCTGTGAACAAGTCTGATGGTTATCTATAGCTAGGAGACAATGAGAGAGTGGTTTAGACCTTTCAAAAGATAATAACCATATTCTTGGGTGTACTATGACTTTAGGGTGTGAATTACCGTAAGCCTTTTCTGAAGAAGGTGTTTTAACCTTTGAAAGTGTCTAAGTAAAGTGTGCACTTTCATAATTCCATCGATCCTTTTATATGAGAAGGATCGGTAGTTTCAAATGATTAAAACGCTCCATTAATGATCAATTAAGAGAATAAACAATAATATCATGGGTAATAACTCAAAAATAACAATGCTAATAACTATAAATATATAGATTAATGATGACTTGGCTTTTTATGACGACTGTCCGAGTTCAGGTTGTCGGGAGGGCCATTTCCTAAGTGTTGGACTCAAAAACCTTTGGACCTTCGACCATTGACTATATGGAGGATGTTTACCATTGTTTGGTCGCGATCAGCTTAAAACAGAAAGTAGCCCGAGATCATATTCCCGACACATGTGACAAGAACAACTGTGTATAAAATACTATTCTCAAATCGCTTGGGAGTAGATAATTAAAAGTGATCCGTCTAATATCCATGTTAGGGTTGCACGAACTAAGTTTGTGATGAGTAAATTAAATGCAGAAAACGATTATATCAGGGAGTCTTTATGGTGCAATATTTAACTCCCAATAAAGTAATACTAGTAAATAATCCTAACCATCGATTATATTTTATTTTTGAATTAAATAATATTAGCTTTAAGTTTAACCGGTTAGCTCCGGTCAATTTTCCAGTTGTTGCATGCGCGAAAATCACGCAACTTTCATGTATTGGATCATATTAATGGAGGAAAAATATGTTACCCAAAATATAATTTGACTGCTAGAAATCACATATTCAAAAAATTGTTACCATTATAATATAATCAAAATATAAAATAATTCAAATATCTACTAAATTATGTATTATTATAAGATTAATATTACAAAATTAAGATTTAATGAACGGGGGCATTGGGCATGATTTTCTTTGATGATACCCATGGTAAAAAAACGGAAGTTTGGATGCATGCACAAAATTTCTCGTAAAGTATACATGCATGCACGTGATTTTCAAGGAGCATGAAAAAACATAAATTTACATATATATATATATATATATAAGCGCTCACAAAATGAAAGGATATATATTTTGATAAGCATACACCGATTAAAGAAACCAGATGTGACGAGGTAATAGGTTACCCTATTTAAATCTCAACTGTTAGATCATATGAAATGAATGGTCCAAATTGATTTGGGTGTACTGTAAAATTTTCTTTATATCAATGGTGTTAAAGCCATACCAAAATCTTAGGGAGAACGAGGATGGTAGCGCATGATTTAGGGTTTAGGGTTTAGGGTTCACGAAGAGGCATGGGTGAGGAAGAGACGGTTAGCTGGGCTGGGCCTGGGCTGTTTGCCTGCTTTAATTACTGCGTTATTGGGCTTGAATAAGCTACTGGGCTGCTTCAATCATTGAAGAGGGCTGCTACATATATAAGTAGGGGTATGCCGTACGTCAAATCATTTTGAGTCACTGACATATGAGGTTATTTAAGACACTGACATGTGGTCTATTAATTGACACATGTTAAGAATGACAAATAGTTAAATTATCCTTAGTCAATAGCGATGGTGATATAAGGGCCAATAGCGATGACTTTATTAAATAAAATATCATTTTTAATAAGAATTTAAGAAAGTAATATTATATATATTTGGTTCCGTATTTGTATTTACTCTTTATTCAGTTTTTATTCGGTCCGTGTTTATTTCTAGTAATATCTGATTTCGTATTTGTTTTCAAAATATCCATATTCATTTCTATTTATGTTAAACAATATGAAAAATATACGATAATAATCACTTTGAGTTAATATTTATAGAATAAATAAGTTATTAAAACACATTTTATTTTAAATTTAATAAAATTAATTTGATAAACGTAGTTATAGAAAATAATAAAACCCTTACACTCTCCTGCTTGAACTGGAAGCGCCCTACCAAACTCCGTGTTTGCCAAGAGCAACCTCCTCCTCCGTCCTCCGGCCACTGCCCGCCGTCGCGCCATGGCTAGCCGCCTCGTTCTGCTCCTCGCCGTAGTCTCTCTGTCCTTCCTCGTCGCCTCCCCCACTGCTTCCGCGCGCCCGTGCCACACTTTTTTCATCTCCTTCTCGGCCAACTCTAACCCCAACGGCGGCGCCGAGGTCCCCGACCACCGCGCCGCCCTGACGACCGCCACGGTCATCACCGTATTCCGCGTCCGTCGTATCGGACCCCACCTCGCACAAGGCCACGGCCATGGCCACGCCCACGCCCACCCCGACCTCCACCACCTCCACTCCATCCCCGCCAACATCCAGATCCACCGCCCTGGGCTCCCGGAGATCCCTCACCCCGCGGCCGTCCTTCAGGAGCGTGCCAAGGACATCCTCATGGTCGTTGTGGGGATCCTCTTCGGCGTCGGCTGCGGCGCGCTCACCGCCGCCTCCATGTACCTCGTATGGTCCATACTAGCCGGCGCCGCCGCGTCCTCCCACTACGAAGAGATCTACAGCGATGAGGACGATGAGGCATCCGACTCCAAGAGCCCCAAGAAGGCCGGCTACGTCATCATCCCCGGCGTCGACGCCCACGACGATGGTAAGAATTAGTTCTAGGGTTTGGTAAAAATCCGTGATTCGGTGGAAAGATTTACCTACGTGTAGCCTAATTCGCGACGTCTGTATCACTCCATGGGAGTACGCTCTTGATGCACCCTTACTCTGAAATGCGCTACGTTTCTGATCAACTCGTTGGAAAAATGTTATGAAAAATGTTGTTAAAATGGTAAAATCATGATGTGTTTTCTGTTGTCACCTGGTAATGCAGTTCGGCTTCGAGATGATTGTGGTCAATGTAGATTAAATGTTTCTTCCTGTGCAGTTCTGCATCCCAGTTTAGCATTTTAGTGACAGCCATTTCGATGATCTTGAGGGCACTAACCGGTTCAGGTGCTATATCTTGTGCTTGTGGTGTTCTCTTGTTTATTTACACTAGCAAAATACTCATGCTTTGTTCACACTATAATGTTGTCTAAAATAAATTAAATATATTTTTGTACGATACTCCGTATATGTTATTTACTTTTAATTATATGTGTTAATTTATTTTTATTGGTTTGTTGCTTAATATTAAACGGTATCAAGGAATAAACTACAAAAACTACGATGGGAGTAGGTGGGTGGCAGATTCATCGCCACTTGGTTCTTTTAAAAAGAAGTATAGATGTGTTCGAGGATTCTGTGTTAGATAACCTATTAATCTTTTTATGGTGATGATCTATCTGTTCTCTTCTTAACAAAAGAGTAACAAATGTCTGTTAGGGATTTTGGCGTCTGGTCTGTTTGCATCCTGATGCTTGAGTTTGAATAGTGCTGAATAATAAGCACAGCTGAATTCTAACATATATTAACAAATACCTGCTTAAGCATATCAATTTAGGTTGTCTAAACTGTTGATGGTTATGATGTACACGATATGTGCTGTGTACTTCTGTGAGTATTCTTCTATCTATGCCTTTAATTGGACAAGATATTGGTTTGAAACACTATGCATCTAGCTGCTTGTAGTCTTGACATGGTTAGGCATTTTGAATTTGCTGGATTGGTACTAATATAAATGGTTGAACGAATGTCGGCCATTATGATCTACGAGAAAAATGATAATTTGCCGCTGCAAACTTTAGGCTTTGGCAATTTGCCACCCTAAACTTTTGCCAATTGTCATTCTTCTCTTGTGATTTTTGGAGGATTAAAAATATAATTTCATGATATTATGTGTATTGTTACTGTTCATTGATTGGTTTTAGCAAAAAGCACTTATGTTTAGCTGGTTTCAAGCAGCAATTGTGCATTGCTTGTTTTAGGGCCTGTTTGTCTCCGGGGGCTAAACTATTTTGGGATGCTAATTATAGAAGTATTAAATATGATCTAATTATAAAACTAATTATAGAACCCTTAGGCTAATTCGTGAGACGAATCTATTAAACTTAATTAGATCATGTTTTGATAATGTGGTGCTACAGTAAAAATTTGCTAATGATGGATTTATTAAGTTTAATAAATTCATCTCACAAACTAGCTTAGTGGTTTTACAATTAGTTTTATAATTAGCTCATGTTTCGTCTTTCTAATTAATATTCGATGTGATAAGGGCTAAACTTTAGCATTGGTAGCATAGGGTATCCAAACAACCCCCCTTAACTTGTAAAATAGGGGAATAGCAATCTGTGCTTTGAATACCACAAGATAGATATTTTATCTGAGCTATAACTGGTTTTGTGTTGGGTCATCTATATCTGCAATTCTGCATGACACCAAGTTGCTGTCCTGCGTCGCCATTAGTCTGGTCGGAGAAGACGCGGACGAGCTTGTACTCGCCTGTCACCGAGCAGGTACGAAGACACACGTTCATGTACTCCGGCGGCCGGCGGCCGGCGGCCATGGACATGGTTTGTACGGCTTGGTTGGAAGCTCGAAGCTACTTTTCAAAGGAACCTTGCTGTCAGGGAGAGCGAGGGCCGCGCCGGTAGAAGGGTTAAAAACGTAGTAGCCGCCGTCGCCATTTGTGGCAGGAGCGGAGAGGCTTGGTGACAGGACTACAGGAGCAAGAAGGCCGTCGGAGAAATCAGTCGAGCATGGCAGGTTGAAGAAAACCTTGAGGTGGTGGTGATCCGGCACCGACGAGAGCATGGCACGCCATGAACGCGACACGGAGAAGCAAAGCACCTACTTCGCCGGCGCCCGGCAGGTAGGAGAGAACCTCGACGGCGGTGTCTGCTAGATCTACGCCTCCGCCGCGGCTTGTCTCGTGCTTAAATACGCACGAGTCCAAAGCCCCCAAATGATTCAAGAGTGCACTTCTACCACGGGGACCGGCAGAAGAATATCAACAAATACAGATAACCTCTCTATAAAAAAACAGAAACAAATACAGATGCAAACTTTGAGGTCTCATTATCGTATACAGAGTAGCTATCAGGTGGCCGTCGACCGTAAAAGGAATGCACAAACTGATGACCTAAGCCTGTGCTACTACCTAGCTAGGCCAGTTAACAAAAAAATGTAGAGAAATACATCAATAAGTTGCTGGGAGTGGACCAAATTTAGAACAGGCTGAGAAGCTTAAGAGGCATAATTTCTTTAAAGGAAAAATGTGTGCAAACCTTGTTACCATGATAACGGTGCACCTGCTGTTTTCTGATTATGTTGCCTTGGGCAATTCTAACCCATGGGTTTCAATGGATATGAGTAGTGTAAGAACAATAAATATCTATTAAACACTATCTTCTCCAATGCATAATGTCTATAACAATTTCCATAGAACAAAAAAATAATTACCTTTATCAACTATGACAAATTTGTTATATAGCATGGCTACAAGACACACATTGACAACAATATATAGCACATAAGCAGAAACATGACATGAGCAAATGACTCAAACAAACATACTAGATTAAATTAGTATTCAACACCACTAATAGCAGTTTTTTAGCAGCTAACTAGGTCTTGAAGTGTCTAATTTGTTATGTTGATTCACCTGATTGCTTAGTGCCTTGACCCTTCAGGATGCAGAGAGATTAAGCTCAGGGCATAAAGCAAAAACAAGGGTGCACAGACCACATCAACAGTGCAGCAGCGAGCTTTTAAGGGAGCAGGCGGCACAGTGAATCTCCCAGAAAACCAGCGGAAGAAACTAAGCTGTTTTTATTGGTTCTATTTTGGAGCTGACCTAGTTTATCGACGAAGAGATGATTTCTTTAAGTTTTCTTCTCTTCATTAAATTGCTTGTCACGTTAGATTCTTGCTTATGTGACAGTCTAATAAATTCTATAGACATCAACTGACATGGAGTGTTATGAATGCTCTAACTTGATGAAATGTTGCAACGTGCAACTCATCCGAGTCATGTGCATTGGCCATGGAAAGTTACTTAACAAATGCCATGTGGCATTCAATAATGGAGTCGACTTCATTTCCAATGTCGAAATCAAAAGGGCCAATCTTCTACCCAAGAACTTGTGTATTTTCTTCAGTTCATTTGTGCCCCCTGTGAAACAAACAAAGCATTCAGTAACCTATATAGCAGTTGCAATTTCCATTTTTTAATAGAATCCCAAGAAACAGACCATGAAGTATCTAATAATTTAGCGAAGACGTGATAATGCTAGGTTAGGTTCTTTGGATCCATGTATCTTCATCGAAGTTGAGAAGTTTTTGGCTCCAGTCCTAAGTTTAGACAGAAGCATTGGAACATGTCATGCGAAATATTATGAAAGTCCATATTGATTATTAGTTGAACATTTTTTCCATTGTAAGCATAATCAGGCACTCAAGTTTGCCTGCTTTGCTTCACTGATGCTCTCATGACCCAACAAGACAGTGGCTGAGAAACAGAGAAAGTACCAAACACTTGGAATAGCAACTGTAACCAGACTAAGAAAGAGTTGGATCAAATGTGTGATTGATGGACCAAAAGAAACATCTGCATTAATCATAAAGTAAAAGCATTACCAGACCAAATCTTAGAGTAACCTAGAAAAGTAAGGAGCATCATTTCTCATTTAAACAAAACTACCAAACATTTTCATTGTTTCATTGATATGTATAACCAAGTAGTAAAAATTATATTAGTGTATGGCAAGAACATACCATATTTCTTAGGATGATGGCAGGTTTTGAGAAGTTTGTGAGAAAGCATATCCTCTAATATCTGGGGCATAGTTTTTTTCTATCATCCCCTCCTTGATCGTTTCATATGTGTTCCCGTTTGGAACTACACCTTTGTCCAACATCTCATTGAGGAGATCATTAGCCTGCTCCATCTTCCCTATCCTGCAGAAGTACTTGATCAACACATTGTAGGTAACCACATTTGCACGTTTCCGACCTTTTTCCATCCTAGTTCTAATTTCTTGGGCAGCCTTAATGTTCCCCTTTTCACAGAACCCATGTATTATGGTGTTGTATGTCAGATAGTTTGGTTCCAACCCAATTTTCAACATCTCATCCAAAAGCTTTACTGCTTTCCGTACCTCACCTTTGCAGCACAATGCACCAATAAGCACATTGTAAGTGACAATATCTGCATCAATACCTTTCTCCTTCATATCATCCATAAGACCAGATGCACTCCTCCAATCTCCATTGCGGCTAAACCCTGTTAGCAAGCAATTATACGTTCTAACATTTGGACTGATCCCCTTCTTTGCCATTGCCTCCTTCACTGCCATTGCATCTTCCATCATTCCGAGCCGACGATACCCATCGACCAAGATATTGTAAATAACCACACTAGGTTTCACATTCCTCTGTGCCATACCATCAATCCAATTCTTGCCATCTTCCATCATGCCCTTCTTACAAAATCCATTCAGCACACAGCCAACGGTGACTACATTGGGTGCCAGCCCCAAATCCTCCATCTCTTCCACCAGCTTCACCCCTTCCTCTAACTTCCCCTCATTGCAGAGACCTGAAATTAGTAAATTATATGTCATGACACTAGCAGCAATCCCCTGCTGCTTCATCTCCCCAAAGACCCTTGTCGCAGCAGCAGTGTTTGAGTTCTTGCAATATCCATCGATCAACACGTTAAATGTAACCACACTTGGCAAGATCCCTGTTTCGACCATCTCCTTCAAAAGCATATCAACATGGTACATGTTCCCAGCTCCACCCCTCTTGCAGTATCCATCGATGAGACTATTGTAAGTGGCCACAGAAGGAGCCAAACCCCATGCCCTGATGTCCTTAGCGACATCGCCAGCTTTGCGGAGCTGCCCGACCCCACAGAGCCCAGAGATGATGGTGTTGAAGGTGAAAATGTCCGGTGACAAGCGCCGCCGCAGCGCGCTCCTGAAAGTCTTCTCGGCGAGGTCGACCCGCTTGGTGCCGACAAGGGCGGCAAGCAGGGCGTTCACGGAGAAAGCGGACGGGCGGTGACGGGGGTGGTTGTCCCCGGCGAGGAGGAAGGCTTCGTACGCCGCGAGGGGCCTGGAGGCTCTGGCGAGCGCGAGGACGAGCATGTCGGCGATGAGCGGCACGGAAGCGGACGAGGAGGGGATGGAGCGGAGGATGGAGGCGGGGGAGTGGACGCCGGCGGCGGCGAGGGCGTGGAGCTCGGAGCGGAGGAGTGGGTGGAGCCTGTGGGACGCGAGGCGGGCGAGGAGGAGCGCGTGGAGTCCGAGCGGGAGTGGCGCGCGGAAGTGGGCACGCGACCACCGCGCGAGGGCGACGAGGTCGGGGAGAGGAGGCAGCGGCGCGGTGCGGAGGAGGAGGTGGAGCACGCGGTGCGCTGCCGCCGCGGTGGCCGCGCCCGTGAGCGCCCCCACGCGGCCGAAGCGGCCGGCCGCGAGGTGCCCGAGCAGCGTGTCGAGTGCCATACGAAAATCTGGGCCTTTTTTGCCTGGTGCTCGGCTTCGCCGCAGCGGCTACTATGGAAAACCCGGTGGGTTTGGAGTTTGGACGCGAAGTGCACCACCACCAGGCCGCAACCAGAGAGTACATCACGGCAGAATTACGAATACAGATCTGAAACCATGAAAACTTTGGACAACAGAGTGAAAAGGAATAAATTATATCTTCAGAATTATGAAATCTGAAATGAACATCACATATTTGCCAGGGATAGGGACATGAATATTACATCTGGGAGGGTTTTCCACAGTTTCTTCAGCTGTTTATATCTCCCAATCAGTCTACAAGGTGAAAATTGCATAATTCCTGAAGCGTTGATAGCAGCAAGAGTCATGTGGACGAATAGCTGAACCATCAGTGAGATTGGGAATGCTAAATAACCAGTTTATTCTGCAAGTAAAGGTTAAAATGGTGAGGTGCAGCAATATTAGCACTTGGGAGTTAGCAGTGATGTTGGCATAACAAAAGTTCAAACTCTAAATGCTCTGTCAGTGAGGATAAATTGCAACCGGGCTAACTTTAGAGTTTGTTTGTTTCAGCTTGAAATTTTAGTAATTCAGATTATTATCATAAACTGAAACAAACATGCTAACTTATTATAATCCAGAGTATAGAGTATAGATTATAACAATCTAATAAGCTGGTCCAACCTAGCTTGTTTCTAAGCTGGATTATTATAATTCCAAATTGAAACAAATAGTGTCTTATTAACTATTAAGCACCATTCTTTCACAAGCGTCATATCTAGCATGCCAAGGAGAAACCACGTATCAATGAGCACAAGCTTTGCCAAGGCAAGCATCCTAGTATTGGACGTAAGACAAGGGAATTGGTTTACTAGCATAGCATCCTCGCCGCTTACCTATGTCACATTTCCTGAATGAAGCATTTGATCAAACTACAGATGTCATAGATAGCTTATGAATTTGTAACAAGAAAAACTTCTGACAGTTTGGACACAAAATCAATAGAAGTGCTATAAACCAAGAAGATCATTTTGCATAACTACAGTTTCGTCAGAAAGCTACCCTTCCGTTCAGTAGGTGAACAAAAAGAAAAGGCTCTAACAAGATATTTAAATTTAAGATCTTGAGTAACTGTATGCTAAAATGACCATCACACATTTCGAGTTTCCATTGTGCCTTCAGCCTCACTGCAAAGACAAATGCAGTGAGGCTGAATTCCAGCAAACCAATTTGTGGAAGTGTTTAGCAGTGCAAGACAAATGCAGGTTAATGTTCATGGTTTTATTTTTGATATAACTGAACATAGAGTACAGTTGTGTGATTTCATCGTTCCCTTTTCTTTTTGTTAGAGGACAAATACAACTATACAAGGAACATAGTGCACTTTTAATTGCAAAGATTGCCAGCTCAAGAATGAACCATTGGGATCCTAAATCCTAATGGTTTTTCTTGTTCAAACAAACATCAGAAACAAATATCATAAGACATAGAACATTGTATAAATGTATACACAATAACACAACTGCATATTCCTCAATGTGGTAGATCAAGAAGTTCACAAACTAAATTTCAGTAACCAACTAGCTTTTCTTCAAGTTTATATCTCCACGGATTAATGACTATTTGGTGTCAAATTGCAGTTCTTTATATATGGTAAAAATACTTGAATATCAAGCCATTATTTTAAACTTAAACCGTTCCTATATTCCATGATAGTTGACATGATATAAAATATAGAAAAACTAGGAGGCATATTAACTCACAGAAATATTACTCAACTTCAGTAATCAGTTGACATGATTTTACCTTTGTTGGCCTCGGTAGCTTGAGTTTCACCTTCACATTAACCCCATTGTCAACAATTGCACGCAGCACAATCTCAATCTTCCCTTCAATCCTATCTCCTTTTCTTGGTGTATAAACTGCATTGTGAATGTCATCCTCTATTGCACGTTTTGCAAGCAGTGCCCCAACTGCTGCACATGCTTTCATACCTTTCCTTGAACCCAGATCAAACTTCATGTCCTTTGATATGGAGTGTGCAACTGCAACCACCCTGCTGGTCACTCGGTGCACGAAGCACGCACGAACTGACCCCTTAGTGACATGTATGTCTAGACAGAAAGGATGGTGGTAAGGACCAGTCATCTGGTTAAATGTTGGCACTCGATCCCTCTTCGCCTCAACGAGGCCATATGCACCACCTGTGTCCATGTTCCCGAGGGCACCCCTCCCATTCAAGAGGATTCGCGGCATGTCCTCACGATCTGTGCACTTTGTTTTCAGCTTTTGGACCTTCAAAGAAGCAGATTTGTCAAGATCCACTTTCTTGCATTCCTTTGGATTCTTTGCATTGACTTTTTCCCTCTTCCGGCGGCGGTGCAAGGACACATTATTCTCCTCAAACTCCTTGGACCCCCTGTCCAGCTTGTAGAACAGCTTCTTGCGGTGCCTCATGTCATCTATCTCATCTTCGGAGTCATGCACTTCTTCATCCTCGTGTTCTTGAAAGTCATCAGGGCACATGTTCTGTGGTGTGAGGTTCATAGACAGGTCAAATGATGAGGGCCAGAGATCGGAGTCAACCATGTCAATGTGGAAGCAATCACCAAGGGGATTGACATTTGAACAATGGAAGGTCTGTGGCAGCTGGATTTGACTTGTGGAGTGGTGGGACGGCACAACCATTTTCTCTATTATGGTGTTGTAGGTCAGATAGTTTGGTTCCAACCCAACTTTCAACATCTCATCGATATCTGCTTCAATACCTTTGCCCTTCATCTCATCCATAAGACCAGAAGCACTCCTCAAATCTCCATTGTGGCTAAACCCTGTTAGCAAGCAATTATACGTTCTGACATTTGGACTGATCCCCTTCTTTGCCATTGCCTCCTTCACTGCCATTGCATCTTTCATCTTTCCAAGCCGGTGATACCCATCAATCAAGATATTGTAAATAACCACATTAGGTTTCACATTCCTCTCTAGCATGCCATCAATCCAATCCTTGCCATTTTCCATCATGCCATTCATACAAAATCCATTCAGCACACAGCCAAAGGTGGCTACATTGGGTGCCAGCCCCAAATCCTCCATCTCCTCCACTAGTTTAACCCCTTCTTCTAACTTCCCCTCGTTGCAAAGACCTGAAATTAGTAAATTATATGTCATGACACTAGCAGCCATCCCCTGCTGCTTCATCTCCTCAAAGACTCTCACTGCAGCAGCACTGTTCGAGTTCTTGCAATACCCATTAATCAACATGTTAAATGTAACCACACTTGGCAAGGTCCCTGTTTCCACCATCTCCTTCAAAAGCATATCAACATGGTACATGTCCCCATCTCCACCCCTCTTGCAGTATCCATCAATGAGACTATTGTAAGTGTCCACAGAAGGAGCCAGACCCCATGCCCTGATGTCCTTAGCGACATCGCCAGCTTTGCGGAGCTGCCCGACTCCGCAGAGCCCGGAGATGACGGTGTTGAAGGTGAAAATGTCCGGTGACAAGTGACGCCGCAGCGCGCTCCTGAAAGCCTCCTCGGCGAGGTCGACCCGCTTGGCGCCAACAAGGGCGGCAAGCAAGGCATTCACGGAGAGGGCGGACGGGCGGTGCCGTGGGTGGTTGTCCCCGGCGAGGAGGAAGGCGTCGTACGCCGCGAGGGGCTGGGAGGCTCTGGCGAGCGCGAGGACGAGCATGTCGGCGATGAGCGGCGCGGATACGGACGAGGAGGAGCGGAGGGAGCGGATGATGGAGGCGGGGGAGTGGACGCGGGCGGCGGCGAGGGCTTGGAGCTCGGAGCGGAGGAGGGGTTGGAGCCCGTCGTGAGAGGCGAGGCGGGCGAGGAGGAGCGCGTGGAGCCGGAGCGGGAGCGGCTCGCGGAAGTGGGCGCGCGACCACCGCGCGAGGGCGACGAGGTCGGTGAGGGGAGGCAGCGGCGCGGTGCGCAGGAGGAGGTGGAGCACGCGGTGCGCAGCCGCCGCGGTTGCTGCGCCCGTGAGCGCCCTCACGCGGCCGAAGCGGCCGGCCGCGAGGTGCCCGAGCAGCGTGCCGAGCGCCATGCGGAATTTTGGGGGGCTAATTGCTCAGCTCCGCGGGATTCTCTACTAGTCTAGAACGCAAAAGTTTTGTATAATTTGCACCGGAGTTGGTTCAAATTTCACTAAATTTCTTCAAATTTCTTCTGCTATAAAGGATGTTTTGCCTGAATTTCATCGTGAGGAGGGAATTATAATAAGGTTTAGGTTATTTCCTATCCTTTGTGTGTTTCAGTTGCCGCCACCTTAGTTTTCTCTTAATTCTCTTGAAGCAACATCTGAAAAAATAAAATCTGAAAGAAACAAACAAACAAACAGCTAACCCATCAACTCAGATTAATAAAAAGGACCAAAATTTTGAAGTACAACATAAAAGTTACCCAAACCCAAATTCATAGCTCACTACAATTATGATATTGTTTTGTTTGTTTTTATCGTGCTCTTTCCGGCGAACGCCGCTTTTGCCAAAGCCACCCCAACGACAGTATCAACTAGGTAGTATCAGCTATATCAATTTGATCTCGAAACAATACGGTCACTGATTTATCTCGATATATTGGCTAGGTCTAAGGTTGCATCAGATTAATCTCTTAGATTGATGTGATCTTGCTGTGGTAGTTTGAGGCTTCATCGGTTAAGTCTGATATCACTTGCTATTGTATCTTTTTCATGTTGTATACTGTTTATCTAAATAAAGCATGCCTGATACTTTGACATATTATTAAGATCATCGTGATTAGCTATTATCTTGGTTAGGTCCAATCTAGTTATATTGTGATAATTTTTATGATATAGACATGTTATCTGGGTTTAGGGTATACCAGCAAACCGACACTGGTACTACTGAGAAAAAAATAGTACTCAATTGTTATTCTACTGAAAAAATCTACTACTGAAAATAATACTCTCGTGGTCGGTATAGAATAGTTATTCTACACACGTGGTGTAGAATAGCGCTCTTAATATATATGTTATTTTACACATGTTATGTAAAATAACGCTCCTAATATATATGTATATATATATTGATGATATGACCATGGAGAAATCCTCATGCTGCATCAGCTACACTTGCTGCTCACAGATCGTAGCATTAATAAACAGTATTTTTAGTGTCAAACAGAAAGACTGTTGTGCAGAGATCACGCCAAACAGATGGGCAAAAATATAGGGTAAACCAGAGAAGGGTGGAAAGAATGAACCTTCTCCACCCCCACAAAGAACGGAGAGAAGAAAACCAGTCTGCAACCTACTATCCTTTGTACTCATGCCGTCTGCCCCCTGCAAGACTGAAACCAAACAACTTTCATGGCAATCCTTCCAGTATTAAAGCACACAAAGCCCATCACACAGCGAAGTCCAGGACTAGAATACTTGTGTTGAGACAAAGAAGAAAACCAAGATACCAGGAAGAGGAGGTCGCTGAGAGGCAACAATGTCTGGCCTTGGACTGTGCAGCGCCAGGGGTAGCAATGGCAACAGCCATTGCTCCAGGGGCAAAGCCATGCTGCTCGCCTTGGGCAAGGGCCTCCCTGAACAAGTTCTTCCCCAAGAGAAGCTCGTCGAGACCTATCTTCATGACACCAGCTGTGATGATCCTGCAACAAGGGCAAAGCTCGAAAGATTATGTGAGTTTTCTTCATGTCACTTGCTTTTTTTGGCTGAGAATTCTCAGGTGCCAACATAGTTGGCTCTCCTGAAAAAATATCATTGGACACTGAGTTGTCCAAAGAGTATTGTTTGTTTGCATCAACACTGTGTATAAATCCTCGCTTCTTGTAGTGCATCTGAGTTTATTCAATTATCACAGGTCGATAATGGTCAAATGAAGTGGAAAAGACAAGTAAAATCATATAGTGAATAAAATGTGCAAATGATCAGTATTATTAAATGTCTTCGCTTACAAAATATGTAAGCTGCCAATTCAAAGTCTATTTAAGTGTCTCTATCTTAGGTAGAAAATGAAATAAGTAACAATGAGAAAGGCAACATATTTTTCATCCAGGAAACAACATGTGCACATGATAAGTATTACTAAATTACAGTAGCACTATGGCTCTAAGAAAATCACTACAACAATAATTTAGTTACAATTTTTCTTTCTCTGCTGAGGGCCGACCACCTGAGCAAACAAGAGTTATAGTAAATAATCACAACATAAATACTATGGATTTGTTATGCAATGATTTCCACAGTCCCTGCAATGTGTAAAACTACAGATAAATTATTTCCCTGGTTTGATTTTGACAGGCAAGACCACCACAGTGAGGACAAGGTATACTGTCATGTGCAAGGAGCTCCTAGATGAACACCCAGAGCTAAAGACCGAGGGAACTCCAACATTGACACCACGTCTTGACATCTGCCACGCTGCAGTGCTTGAACTCGGTGCTGCTGCAGCTCGAGTTGCCCTTGGTGAATGGGGTCGTCCAGCAGCTGACATTACCCACCTTGTCTACATCTCATCCAGTGAGCTTCGGCTCCCAGGAGGCGACCTTTTCCTGGCAGCTCGCCTTGGCCTCCATCCAAACACCGTGCGCACTTCCCTTCTCTTCCTTGGCTGCTCTGGTGGTGCCGCTGCCCTCCGCACTGCCAAGGACATTGCTGAGAACAACCCAGGGAGCCGTGTCCTTGTAATAGCCGCAGAGACGACGATACTAGGCTTCCGGCCACCAAGTCCTGAACGTCCTTATGACCTTGTTGGTGCTGCCCTGTTTGGTGATGGTGCATCAGCTGCGATCATTGGAGCAGGCCCCATTGCTGCTGAGGAGAATCCCTTCTTGGAGCTTCAGTTCTCAACACAGGAGTTCCTACCAGGGACCGAGAAGGTAATCGATGGCAAGATCTCTGAGGAAGGGATTAATTTCAAACTGGGGCGTGATTTGCCTGAAAAGATTGAAAGCCGTATAGAAGGGTTCTGCAGGACACTCATGGATCCAGTGGGGATAGAGGAGTTCAATGATGTATTTTGGGCTGTGCATCCTGGTGGTCCAGCCATATTGAACAGGCTAGAGCTTTGCCTTCAACTCCAACCAGAGAAACTCAAGATCAGTAGAAAGGCCTTGATGAACTATGGCAATGTGAGCAGCAACACAGTCTTCTATGTGTTGGAATATTTGAGGGATGAGTTAAAGAAAGGGGTGATAACGGAAGAATGGGGGTTGATCTTGGCTTTTGGCCCAGGCATCACATTTGAAGGAATGCTAGTTCGGGCCATTAACCAGGACTGAACAGGGTTCAACAAGAATTTCGATCAGCTAGATCAGATGGAAGAATCACAGACAAGCTTTACATAGCAGACATACCATGTCCAGATTAATTATATAGTATAAACTCTAAATGTCTCACAAGAAGCATAGATGTCTTGACAGAATCTTTGCACTACATAATTATTGTATTATTGTAATTTATGCTTCATTTATCAAACAACGTGAGGTACTCTAGCTTGAACACAAGATACTTGAAAAAAAATCAGGCAATAAGTTGCACCCTGTTCCATTGTTATGTTTGTATCAGCTATACCAAGGGCAAAATGCGAGTGAAGTAATAACAGTTCAACTACCTTCCTCTCAAAAGGATAAAATAAGCAGCACAAATATTGTTAATATATTAAACATACCATTATGTTTCAGTTCTTCTGAAGTACACTTAAGCCCGAAAGACATGTTATAGTGACAGATAGTCCATGGCATCATAAGTCCCTTAGCACTTCAACAAATGTTTAAAAATCCTTTTCAAATATTATTTTAAAAAGGAAGAGGCTCTTACATTGAAGGGATTACATTCTGCTTTATAGATTCATCCATTACATTCTGATGTAACCATTAGACCTTAAAAAACAGAGCCCATGACAACAACACTGGATACCATGTGGGAATCCTTCATCATCGTTATTCAAGGGCCAAAACATAT
Source organism: Zizania palustris (assembly GCA_019279435.1). Lineage (NCBI taxonomy): Eukaryota > Viridiplantae > Streptophyta > Magnoliopsida > Poales > Poaceae > Zizania > Zizania palustris. The sequence goes on from JAAALK010000080.1 coordinate 13,967,470, forward strand.
GAATTAAACAGAAGTGACATAATGACATGCGTGGATCAAGCATATCATGGATTTGAGCTAGGTTTTCCTTCTTCAAGAGACAATTCACCAACAATCTTCTCCCAAGCCACTTTAGCATCGCCTTTTACAAGAAGGCTCATCTTGGCAACAACATCCTTTGCCTCTGCAGACCTCCCACCCTTCATCAATCCCTCAATCAAACCCTTGACTGCCTCAAAAGACGGCGCTGCCTTCATCGCAAAGCAGCTCTTACAAATCCACAGTGCATCGTCAAGCCTCTCTTTCTCCACCAAGCTGCTGAACAGCACCACATACGTCTGTGAATGTGCTGACACGCCCAAGTCACTCCTCCCCTCCCTCCTCTTCATCACTTTCATCCTCTTGAACATCCGCATAGCTGCCCCAACATTCCCCTCCTTGCAGTACCCCTGCACGAGCGCATTGTAGGTCAGGTAATTTGGTGCCACATCCTTTGATTCCATGACATCAAGCAGCTCCTCCCCCTTGAAGGTTTCACCCTTTTTGGCAAACCACTGGATCCGGTAGTTGAATGTCACAACATTCGGCACTAGCTTTCTAGTGTTAATCTCCTTCAGCAGCTTCTCAAACCCCTCTCCGTCATCCTGTGCTGAATATCCAGCGAGGACCGTGTTGTATGATACGATGTCAGGGGCTGGGCGGTGCTTCATCCTCTTGTTGGCCATTTCGTCGAGCAGCTGGCGGGCGGCGGCGAGCTCAGAGTTCTTGACCAGAGCGTGGAGGAGCACATTGTGGGAAGCGCGGCCAGGGGGAACGCCTAAGGAGGACTCCGCAGAAGCTACAGTAGACTTGATGTCGTCAAAGCGACCGGCGCGGAAAAGCGCGGAGAGGAGAGCCGAGAGGGAGACATCGGAGCGGGCGGCGGGCGCGGAGGAGGAGAACGCACGGAGGGCTTCGTCGGGCCCCGGGAAGAGCGAGATGGCGCGGGCGAGGAGGCCGGGGGACGCCGGGCCGGAGTCGAGGAGGGTGTGCAGGAGCGAGGCGGAGAGGTCGGGGCGGCGGAGGCGCCCGAGGCGGGACGCGACGAGGGAGAAGAGCTGGCGCGAGGTGTGGATGCGCGGGTACTCGGGGCTGGAGAGCGCGGAGGCGACGAGCGAGTGGATGCGGGCCGGGTCGGTCTCGCCGCGGACGGCGAGCTGGAGGTCGAGGACGGAGCCTCGCGTGAGGGTAGGTGGGGTGGAGGTCGGTGGCGACGGATCAACTTCGGGGAGCGCGGAGAAGCGGCGGAGGAGGTGGGCGGGGACTCCGGCGGGGTGCGGGTGGGGGCGGCGGCGGAGGAGGGAAGCCATGGTTGAGACTTGAGAGTACGGTGTTTGGGAGGGTTTATGCTCTCTCTCGTCTCCCCCTCCTTTCCCCCCTCTTTCCTGTGCAAGCGGTTAGGGTTCGCTTGTTCGGTGAAGTTAGATGATTTTAAAATATTTTTTTGTAAATTTTACAAGTTTTTTTACGGAAATTTAGATATTTTTTATTTGAATTTTAGAGAAACCAATTCATTTCCCAGGGAAGAATTCCCGCATTCCGGACTCGAGTACGAAATACATTAGCTCAATCTGGAATGTGATAATCTAATATCCATTCAACGGCTTGGATTGGATAGTCAGCTTCACCCACTGGAGAGATCTCATTTCTAGCTGCATACCATTCCGGCATAAGATCCCATCAGAGTAAACAAAACCAAGTCTCATCAGAGTAAACAAAACCACAATTTTTGAACTAATCACCGGCCATTACTGCTAAACAGACGGAATGGCCACACTGAAACTCCTGCAGAACAGTTCAATATTGGGATGAATACTGAATAAACATCCGAGATAAACTTCCGACCTGATAGGCCAGCTTTAGTGGTCTATTCTACTTTGGTAGCATTCGAAAATGTGTGTGCAGGATGTAAAGAAGGCCCTTGGAAGATCCTATATCGAGTGCAACTCACAGGCAGCAGATTCCTCACCAGCTAGCAATTAGCATTAGTGCATTCCTGCATTCTCATATGAACGGGGGAATTTGCGAATTTGTACAGCAACCTAGCGACACGAGTAGTAGAATTGCACGATCAAAAACATTATGGAACATGGAAGCTCTGATGGCCAAAACTGTCGGTTAGTTTGATACTGTATTGTCACAAAGAAAAGTGTAAACATGCCGTGAACTACGGAGTACTGACAGCAATAATATCCACTGGGAAAGTACAGGTGAGCATTTCTACCAGCTACCTACGCCTTGGCCGATCAGAGGACCTCCGGTGCTTGTCATCTGCATCGGATTTCTCTTTTGGATCCGACTGTTTGAGTTTTCTCGCCATGTCATCCGCGTAGCGCCTCCAGATAGACTCCCGATCTTTACCTGCCAGTTTGTTGTACCTAGGATCAAATCTCAGAAGACCTTTTGCTTCGGTCCAAGAGTTAATTGCCGTCTTTCCTTCATCTGTTGCTCGAACTGCTACCTCCGGAGTTATGGATTCAGATAGGAGTGTGCGGAAATCACGGACACATCGCTGGAGGAAAAGTTATAGCAACTCAGGTCAGAAATCAAAAGGCATGCGATCAACATCCAAGCTCACATATGAACGCAATAACACCCATGGGAGAATTACACAAAAGGTCGTGTGTCTGTGTTTAATCACGGACTGTGTGCCCAGGCAGGTGCCAATGCATAAGGGTTTAATACTTTAATGGTGCAAATGTGGGTGGATACAGTCATACAACATGAAGATATTATTAGTAGGATATAAGTACACATCAAGCAAAACGGCCAAAACCTCAATAAGTACCCAGCCAGGATATAAAGCAATTTAATATTATATTTGAAGACTAGAGGCAATAACAATATTTTGAATTTACCTCATATAAGTCCTTGACATGGTCACGAAATAACTTTTCTGCGTCAACTTTGCCTAAATCTGGATTTACCGCACGACCTTGTGGATCCTTCTCAAGTTTTGGTTTTGATTCTGTCCATGATGCCTATAGTAGATAAAAAGTATGGTTAATGTAGAATTATATGGTACATAGCAAAGAAGTGAAAGAACTTGCCGAAAAGCAAACAGGGGCTACAACAAAGTGTCAAATCACCTTGGGGTCTTTTATACTTTCAACAAGTAATGCTTGGTATGAAGACACAGCCTCTTTTCTTTGGATCTTCAATTTTACTCTCTCCATTTCATGTTCTTCCCTTTCTTTCCTTTTGCGCATCTCACGTTCCCTCTCCTTTAACTTGGCCTGAGTACAGTTACATAATAGTCTATGTGAAGCTACAATGCTACATTCAGTCAACAAAGCATAACAGTTCATTAGTTAAGTTGACTAACCTGCTCATCCACTTTGGCCTTGGCAGCTTGCTCTGCTTCCTGTTCAGCAGATTTGAGTTCTGCTATGAACTCATTAAAAGCATTCTCTCTTTCTTCATGCTTCACGGCTTTGTACCTCGCATCACTCCGGAAATTCTCTTTCACCTTCATGATGCCGTACTTAATTCACTATTTGCAGAAAATTATATATTACATAGCCCTAGGGCATTAAAAAAATGTCACCCAAGTAAATATTTGGAGTACTAGATTTATTTATATAGTCCAGAAGGGGGGAGGAGTTTCAGGGCCATAAACACAGTTCTACAAAGCATCGCTACTCAATGTAAACATAGGGGCAGAGATATTCATGACAGGATAAACACCACCGAGAGGATAGCTGTGCGGCGTGCCAGGACCTTAGAATGGATGATGAACATTGGGGAGAGATTAAACTAATTCTTCATTGCTTCATGAAATAGAGATACAACCCATTCCTTGTATATATTACAACTCAATCTAATCTTATCTCTAAAATAAGAAACCCAATCAAAACTCTAACCTGATAATTCCTAAACTGTTGCTACAGTACCACATGGTACTGTTCACACGAGCATTGTTGGGCTAGGTTATGGGCCTTGGTCTCCAGGCCCATGACAATATGTCAAATAGATGACCAACTATGAGCTATCATGCCAAATCAGACCATCATGCTTCATTGACGTCCATTAATAAGATATCAGGATTTTAAGGAATTAATGACTTATATAAGGTTATATTATATCACTACCCTACTACAGTAGTTGAAAAAAGGCTGTAAGTCAGTTACCAGACAATAAAGCTCCCTAGGTCTTTGGTCAGCTTCCAAAGGAACTCGGTTAGGGTGTGTTTGGTTGAGCTGTGGCTGTGAAAAAAGCTGTTGTGGGTTGTGGGCTGTGGAAAAGCTGTTGTGGGCTGTGGGCTGTGGAAAAACTGCTGTGAGATGTTTGCTGTGAGAAAACTGAAAGTCGTTTGACTGAAACGACTATGAAGCTGCTTTGAGCTGAGTTGTGTAAAAATTCAATTTATAAAATTTTGTATGGTTGTATGAAATTTGAAATGTCAATTTATGAAATTTTATATGGTTGTATCAAATTTGAAATGTCAATTTATGAAATTTTGTATGGTATGAAATTTGAAATGTCAATTTATGATTTTTTGTATGGTTGTATGAAATTTGAAATGTCAATTTATGAAATTTTGTATGGTTGTATGAAATTTGAAATGTCAATTTATGAAATTTTGTATGGTTGTATGAAATTTGAAATGTCAATTTATGAAATTTTGTATGGTTGTATGAAATTTGAAATGTCAATTTATAGAATTTTGTATGGTTGTATGAAATTTGAAATGTCAATTTATGAAATTTTGTATGGTTGCGAAGCCAAAAGTCAAAAGCCGCAGAAAGCTGGTCTGGAGGAGCTTTCACATTTACACTGCACCAAAAACTGCTTTTACTAAAAGCCGCTGGTTAGAAATATACCCTTTGGTTTGGCTTTTGGCTTCTAAGAAGCAAAAGCTGCTTCCGGAAGCCAAACCAAAGGGACCCTTAATCCCTAAGTCATGCAAATCATAATATGAAATATCACATCCAAACAATAATTTTAATCCCACAAGACCACAATAAGAGATTGAACTCTTTCCTGCTATCATGATTAGAACATAACAGAATTGAAAACTGACAAGGAAAACAATACAACATCCCAGAATTGTCATGCAGCTAATGTATGTTAGAATCTATAAGTGTATATAAAGACGAGGATATTGCGGGGCAGATGGAATGCCATTTTTACATGGATCAGATCTGCCCCTTTCATCTTTCAGTTTCGGTGTAGCATGTTTGGTGACATCAGTACAGGGAACTTACTTTGGTCCAACGGCTAGTTGAGGTTATGTCTTTACTTTCTCGAAGCATCGATTTGAAGTCAGCTATGACAGCATTGCGCATTGATTGAACTTTCTCTTCAATAGACTTCACCCTGCTCAATATTGAAAATCCATAAAGTATAAAATACATGACCCATCAATATGATTAAAAAGTTGAAACTGAAAATTATTTTTCAAAAACATTATTAATATAAGGATGGGCATACTTCTCATTGAAAAGAGCATCCCTTTCTTTTCGATCCAAGGCTTCAAACCTTGGATCAGTGCCCCATTTTCTTTTGAATTCCTGGTAATCCACAATGGAGTTGATGCCCTGTGTTTTATGTATAAAGAGTTAAAGACAGTATGACCCGTTGACCCTTAAAAAAGCAAGCATAAAAAATAGGCAACTGGACCCATTAGTCAATTGATACTTATAAACAAAAACCAACTAATGGGAAAACCACAAACAACTTTTCATAAAGTAACAATAATGAACCTCAGATGCTTCCTCTAGTAATTGTTTATACGCTTCCACTGCAGCCTTCTGTGCAGCCCTTCTCTCTTTCCGCTCCTCATCAGCACGTGTCCGAACATAGTGGTCAAATATAACCCGTCGTGTAGAGTGACTTGGAATAGCCTGTGATGGACAATCTAGCATTAGTAACATATTATTAATTTAGGAAAAAGTCTACTTAACCCCCAAAGTATAAAACCAGGTATTTGTCTCCTGAGGAATGCAAAACAATCTACATAACCTCCTAAGGGTGGTTTTGCCACGTTGCCAGTGAAATGGAGTGGTTTTGACACACAAAGAGATGAGCATTTCTCACCATCTCAGTAACAAAAAACATTTTAATTATTTCTCATGACACTTTTTGTGTCCCTGTCCCAATGACAAAAATACCTCCAAAACCACTCTAGGGTGTTATTTATTAGACAGGTTTGCATTGTTTAGGGTGTAAAATGCTTGGTTTCATAGTTTAGGGAGGAAAGTAGACGAACATCGTACTTTAGGGCATTAAGAAGATTTTTCCTAAACCTTATAGGATTAACATTGTATGAAGCTACATCACAGCAGGAGGACAACAAAAGGAAAATAACTTTTACTAAACACTATAAATGAAAGTTTTTTTTGTGTGAACATTTAGTATTTCTACTGCGACAAAATTGGTTATATAGCAACAAAGATTTAGGGCCAAAAGCATGGGTTTTTGTGATGACTGGTATAGTAGGTTTAGTAGCTAACCATTTTCCTTCTAAAATCAACAATTCATCACAGAACAGAACCAAACCCAATCGGACTAGGAACCAAAACACACCGACATCCTCCATTTCCTGCACACAACAACAACAAAGCCTTTCAATCCAAAGCAAGTTGGGGTAGGCTAGACCGCTAGAGTTGAAACCCAACAGGCTCCTATTCAAGGCCAAATCTTTAGGAATATTCCATCCTTTCATGCCTCTTTTATTGTCTCCTCCGAAGTCAATTTCGATCTTCTCCTGCCTCTCCTCACTATTATCGTGCATCAAGATTCCACTATGCACGGGTTCGAGTTCTCCATTGGACATGTCCAAACCATCTCAACCGGTATTGGACAAGATTCCACTATGCACGGGTTCGAGTTCTCCATTGGACATGTCAAAACCATCTCAACCGGTATTGGACAAGCTTTTCTTTAATTGGTGCTACCCCTAGCGGTCTAGCCTATCATGTATATCGTCATTCTGGACTCAATCCATTCTTATGTGCCCACAAATGCAACACAACATATGCATGCACACAAACAAACCAAATGCACGGACATCACCATTGATGGCCTCTTTGAAACCCACAACGAAGGGAGGTACCCATGCCAGCACTGGTGCCAGGTCCCCTGCGCTGTCGCTGAAGCTTGGAACATAGTCATTGAGGCAGAGGGGCACACACATTGCTGAGGCAGCACAACTAGCAGCAGATCTGCATTGAGTAGGGTGAGGAGAGCAGCAACAATGCCAAAGAAGAGGATGGGACGAGGAGCTACAGCGGTGCCAGTGTGGGGAGCAGCAGCAGAAGGGCATTTGGGAGAGTCGATTCCAGCCATTCAGGTGAGTTAGGTCGGGTCTATCACGAAAGCAAAGGGCATTATGGGGGGCAATTGATGGGAGTTGGCATGGAGATGATGGAAATGGTAAAAATAGAAACAGCTCCAGATTTCCATGCTAATATAGTGAAGTGGAGACATTCTGCTATGAAACTAAATATGTGAACTTTCAATCCTACAAAACCAATTTCCCCTAGTACTTAAGTGGGGAACACCAAACATATAGCCCAGTAATTTTCCTAATCAGCTGGAATTTTGAAATCTAAACACAAATCAAAATGAATATGCTTCTTTTTTAAGGAATTTCCAGAAGAGTTATGTGAGAATGTGACCTTATATTAAGATAATACATCCCATACAAGCCATAATCAAGTATCAGAAATTCCATGTGACACTGCATTACCGGAAAGAAATGTTCCAAGCACACAGGCTGGCCATATCATAAATTTACAACAGCATAAATGGGTCAAAAGTCAGAACAAAAACTTGGCAAGCCTTAAAAATTGCATGATACGCTAATATACGAAAGTTAACAAACCTTAAAACGTGGATCAAACACTATTTTGGGGAGTTCCTTCTCCCACTTTGAAAATGGTGCCACACCTCTTTCCTTTAACATCTCCTGAGAAATTAAAAACAGATCAATGTCATGTAATTAGTTCATAAAAATAATCTATATAAATTCATATGCAACTGAGTTTCATAATTATCAAACTGCATACAATAGAAAAAAGCCGTCTAAGGAAAGTACAAAACAAACAGTAAGTTGCATACTGCTACAAAACAGTAAAAGATCAAACAGAACTGAATGTTTAACAAACACAAATTTCATTGTCTTGAACTAACTGAAAATATCTAATAACTTAAACCTGTAACATGAAATTTTCATCAATAAAAAAAGACTCAGACAAAAGTCAAAACAACCACCTTAAACTGACAAATACATTCCTCTTTACTTGGGCCATGTTCCTCGTCATCTGAATCTGAAGAGGAACCTGACATATTCCCATCTCCACTGTTGTCTTTTGATTTCTCACCACTATTTGAGAGTTGTTGTCCCTTAGGTGCAGCAGTTGATTTAGATCCATTCAATTCGGATGTGTTAGATGGAGTAGCAAGAGGTGAAGGCACACTGGAGGCACCAGCATCCTGCAGTTTCTTCTTTATTAAATCCAATGCAGAAGGCGATGCAGGGGCAACTGTTTGCCGAAGTGGCAACGAATCACGGCCACCTGTCTGTACAGCAGGAGTACTAATATCAATACTTATTTCTCCTTTATTCCCTATTGTGTCAGCATCTTGCAGTAAAGTTGAATTTCCTTTCAAGGGACCAGACTCTACATTCTTGATGAGCTCAGCCACCTCTGGTGGAAGCTGCCAGCTGCTAACCTGTTCAGTTTTAGAAATGTAGATATATTCTCATGATACTGATATCTACAGAGCACCTTCAATACTGAGATTAAGTCATAATATAGGCCTTACCTTTTGCCTATTATCATAGTAATATTTCTTTCCATCACTTGTTGTTACTATACTCCAGTCCGTGCCAGCCAATTTGTCCCTGTCAAAGTAAGGTATTTAAATTTTCATGTGGGGCAAAGTTTATGATCAAGCATAGGAAAACAGATTGACATATATTGTACGGTAAAGACTAAAGAGGATAAAAATGCAGAAGAGTAAAAGACAAAATATGATAGCAGCATTTATAAAGATTGCAGCTTCTACTTTTTGTAGAATTTCACATGCATGTTTGGAATGCATGAAACAGACTAGTGCAATTCTAGATTTTTCTTCAGCTAATTAAGAAAACAGAGTAATTTATTCATCAATTCGATGCCACATGAGATAAATACTAGAATGAATGGACCATAAGAAGGCTTTGAGCAACAAAATATTACCCATGCATAGTCTATATGACAATTGACTAAGGATGCATATAAAGTATCATTCTGCATAATGTTCCTTATTTCCAACACAATGAGAATATATGTGGTCAAGCAACATAGCAAAACACCTGGCTTATAGAAAATTCTTACACAGTTGCATGGACAGTATGAGATTTTTCAGTAGCTGTTAGACTTGCACCATAGATATCATATACAAAGTTGATCAGCCACTACTCTGAATCTCTGATGAATACGGACAAAGCGTGTTAAGTACTCTTGCAGTTGCAGTCAGTACCATTTTCAGAAATACCAAATTAAAGCGACATCTTCTAATAGTTTCCAAAATGCAAGATTAATGTGAAACCTGATATTTAAAAAATATTAAAGGTAATCTTTGTGGATTTCTTGTCTTAGTAGTTAGTATCCATGTTAAACATGAAGTTTGATTTTTTTTTCAGTTGTTCTGCAGTCTACCAGAAATCATGTAACGATTCCACTAAAAAATAGTTGACCTAAATAAGTTGTAGAACTCCTAACTGTGAAAAATGAGGAAATCAAATTAAAAACGAGTCTTTAGAAGCTAAAGCCCTCACATGAAAACATATAATTCCTCTTGTAAAATCAGTTAAAGATAGCACATGTGTTATGTGCAAATTAGTTAGAGATAAGATTGAATTAGTCAGATTAAGATAAGATTAGTTATTTCTGTTTTAAAGATAGAGGTAAGGATAGCAGATTAGATTGTATTAGGATTATAAATACCCCATAAGGGTCATGGAATAAATCAAGCAGAAGGAATTAATTAATTCCTCCTCTGCAGTCGTCTGACGACGGGGGCGGGCACCACACTCTGTTGGGTCAGGAGGAGGACACGCTGGAGGGTGGCGGTTGTGGTCTAGGACAGCGTCGCCATGGAGATTTTGCTCTAAAACCCAGATCCACCGAAGGGCAAGTTTCTCAACAGCCACAGATTGGGGCACAAGAATTATGGCCATAGAAAATCCTGTTCTGCCACAGAAGATCCAAACTGTTCAGGGAGTCATTTGCTATGCACACCCCGTTTCGTATACGCAGAAATTAATTTTTCAGGCAGTGGATGTCATCTGCTGAAAGGTCGGGATGTGGCGCGCTGGGCTGCCGGTCATAGACGGGAGCTGCGTCATCGCCACGGCAGCTACCAACGGTCGATCGTCGGGTTCAACAAGGGCAGCCATGGTTTCTACAATCTGGTTTCACAAGGATGGCGTCACGACACTCACCGTTGCGCAATTTTTCTTATTCTGGTTTCAGCTCGAGGACGAGCTGATTTCCGAGGGAGGGAGAGATTGTTATGTGCAGATTAGTTAGAGATAAGATTGAATTAGTCAGATTTAAGATAAGATTAGTTATTTCTGTTTTAAAGATAGAGGTAAGGATAGCAGATTAGATTGTATTAGGATTATAAATACCCCATAAGGGTCATGGAATAAATCAAGCAGAAGGAATTAATTAATTCCTCCTCTGCTCCTACCAACATGATATAGGAGTGCCTGCACAGACATACCAAGAAACTGGAACTGGTTGGGCTGCAACCTTCTTGGACTGCAGGAAAACAGATGAAATGAATTAGTTAATTCACGATGCTAAATTGCCATGTCATAGACTATAATCAAGTCATATTACTTGATAAAGCTATTCCTCTGTGCAACTACCTCCCCTTTATATCCAGGTGGTTTTTGATAAGTTGATTCTCCTGTCAAGGCATTGTAATAATATACAACACCAGCATCTGTCTTGTGTGCAGACCATGCATCTGAATCCTGAATTACAGTAGTTTTTTTGTCCTCGAACTGATTGTTGATTTGGCTTCCATGTTCTGCAGCATTACACAAAATATCAATAATTAACAGGGCCACTAAGACTGAAAAACAAATCCATTAAAAAAATTACCAGTTGAAGAAAGTTCAGCAGAAGTATGAGTGGGATGGTCAGATCCAGGATTTGTCGATGATGGTTCCTTGGGATCCCTGTCAGTTGAGACACCAGGCAGTTGGATGTTGGGCTGGTATGCAGTCACAGCAAAACTCCCATCCATCGGCCTACCAAGAGGCCTTTGAGGACCAGGTGGATATGATTGGAATGGGGGCTGCTGGAAACCAGTAGGTTGTGGGGAATATCCCCATAGAGGTTGAGGTGGAACAATGCCATGCGCTGAAGGATAGGATGGGTTTAACTGTTGCTGACCAGTCTGTGGAAAAGCACTTGGAGCTCCAACTGACTGTGATGTTTGGGGAAAAGGAGAAGCAGATGGAGCTGTAGGTCTCCCAAGGAGGCTTGGTGGAGTAGACAGCATTGTGGAAGGTTGTCCAGGTACAGAAGCTCCAATAGCCCCAAATACCTCCAGGCAAGTTGGAAGGGATGGACTTCCAGCAGCATTTGCAACTGTTGCAGAAGAACTTGATGACTGGCCTGTCAACAACTGCATGATCCGAGGACTAGCCTCTGGGACACTTTGGGTATCAGACCTGGACGTGCTAACATCTGAGTTCCCCTGAAATAGTTCAAATGTTATCAGTAATTTATCAATATGATTCAAGCACATAAAAGCAAGTTGGTCAAAGCATATGGTGTTTGAAGGAAACTGAGAGACCTGAGGCTGTGCCTGTTGTGGGTTTGTAACAAAAGTATTAGTGGATGGTCTGGGTGGAACTGAAAACGGCAACCAAATAGATCCATGAGGATTCGGTGGCATAGCTCCTTGCCCAGGGAATGCTGAACTTGGGCGAGCTAAATTCATAGGAGCTGGAGGTTGCAAGGATGCTGGTGGAACAAACCGTGAAGCTTGAAGAGCATGGTTTGTGCCCTGGAAAGATGGCATCAAAAGTCAGTCAGCGAATCAGAGTAGATCAGATCAGGTCACTAATTTAAATAGAAATACAGATAAAAAGTACAAATGTACAATATTAATGCTAGCAATGAAGACATGAGAAATTACAGTGTCAAGTTGAAACTGCTGACCAGTAGGCAAGCCAGTGTTAGCATGTGAGACTACATTATATGAGAAAGACGGTCTGTTCCCAAAGTATTGCACTGGGACAGGAGGCTGAAGAGCTGCTGCAGGCATTGAAGGAACCATCATGACCTGGAATAAAAAAAGAAGATGATAATTTCATATGTGGGATTCAACATTAATAAGTTTAGCCATCATACGGTATGCTAATCCAACTTAACGTTGTTGAGTTGTTTGCTGCGACCGTATAAAACTGGAACAACAACAATTCTATGTTTAAAGGTTCACTGTTTTATATAAACTGTAGCACAATATGCTGAGACATTAAAGAATAATGTAGCCTCTGCTGCATTAACAGCTTTCAGATGACCAATTCACATGACCTATAGCAATTGTCCACTAGAGTTCATAAGGATTCTATAAAGCACAAATATCTATTTTCTGCAGTTTGCATACAAATAACAACACCAATTAACGCAACAGTAATTCACCATTCACAATCTGTGATGAATACAACAAATTGGTCCCAACAATGCTAGCATTGTATCTCATTCCTAAAAACAAAACGGTATATGCACAGTCAACAGACGAAACCAAAAAGGGAAAAAATTCCTACATGAAAAATATAATTGCTACGTGAAGTATAAATGGTGAAGCACAGCGTACGATACACCTACCGGAGAGGAAGCTTGCTGCTGCTGGGCCGCACCACTGCCCACCTGCGGCCGGAGTGGTGCCCTCGGCAGAACGTTGTACGAGAACGCCGGCACCGGGGAACACGCGTAGGCGGGGGACCCGGCGAACTGCGGCCGCGGGGGGGCTGGAGTGGCAGTCGACGCCGGACTCGCCGGTATAGGCTGCGGCGAAACATTGGAGGTGGGAACTGGAGCAGCAGGGGCGTCTCCAGCTCCCTCCCCATCCACCGCCGTTGGTGCTGCCGCCGCCGCCGCCGCCGCGACGGCGCCGAAATCGGACGCTCCTTCCGACTCCACCGCCGGGTCAGCGGGCGCCTCGTACTGACGAGGCTCCTCCGGCTGCGGGTTGGCCGCGTCGGAGGCGACCGTCGCCGGCGTCGCCATGGGAGAGGGTCCGAGCCTAGGGTTTTGCGGGCGGTGATAGTGAGAATGTCGCGAGAGGGGAGCCGCGGCCGAACTTCCGAAGCCACGGAATGAAAAACAAAAAACGGAGGCACCCGTATTGACACGTGGGCCGTGGCCTGGAGTTGTTTTTATATGGCCGATTTGTTTTACCCATTAACTCGTAATTGGGCTAGTTTTACCATTGTTTTTTTACCACTAGTGAAATGCACGTCCTTTGCAATATAACTTTATTTTGCATTTTTGCGTAAAATTCATATTTATGTATGATTTTTCAGAAATCTAAGAGTTTTTTCTTATTTTTTTTCTTCTTTTTTTCTTTTTTCTTTTTTTCTTTTTCTTCTTTCTCACACTTCTCACGCAACTTTTTAGTAGGTAGTTGCGCTTCCGCGCAGCACGCGGGGCGCTACGGACGGGCGCGCGCAGTGGGCGGGGCAAACCGGCGGTTCAGCTGGCGGTTTTCACAGGGTGTACGGTCAGTTTTGCATAGAATGTGGAAAGGCAGGCATGGGGTTACGGACGGAATCGACAGAACCGCTTTATATTAGTTAAGATTAACAGTTCCACCCATTATTTTTTTTACACGTCAACAGTCCATCAAAAAACAACTATTTTTGGCATTTCATATTATAGAGATTTTATATAGTGTCACGCAACATCGTAACTTAGGATTGAATTTAATTTTTTATATTAATTATGATATCACGAAATATTAAATCCAATGTATGTTGCAATAATATGATACTGAGGTGTTAACTTTTAACATAGTGGAGACTAGTGATTGCCATGAGCTTAGAGCATGATTTGATATAGGATCGTCCTCGCGTTAATCTCTAAAAACTAATTTGATTTTCAACAGTTTCCTTATCCCTGTTTTTTAAATAAAGAATGAGAAATTAATCCTATATCTAGGATAGATAACTAGGGATTTAGGAAATGGTTTAGAATGGGATTTGTTTAGGAGTGTTGTTGGAGTCTGATTTTTTTATTAAAATCTTAAATTTTAAATTTAGAAACCTATATAAAAGCTCTCTTGGAGATGCTCTTAGCGTCCAGGAGGCGGGACTAAAGATGGTAACGGGTATCTGAAACTCAAAACTTGATGGATTTTTACTCTATTAGAGTATATATACACGTAAAATTATTCACTCATGGGTTTACTAACAGAAAAAACAGTACCCAACTGATACACCGGTATGGATATGGTTTCCTAATATCCATTACCTAATATGCTATATTTTAGGGAGTTAAAATCATTGCTGCTGTTGTTGTAGGTTAAATCATTAATGTCTTAGGTGAAACACTATTTTTGTGAGGATAAATATACGGTTGTTATTTTTATTAGCTTGTTTAGTATGTGGTGCCTATTGATAGGTATGAGTATCCGATGGGTATACTTTCACCTACATAGGTATGGCTTGAGGAAGAAATGATACTCGCATGTATATATATATATATATTAACTGATGAAGAGATTTTTTTCTAATGAATAGATACATTGCCATCTTTAAGCGAGACTTCTCGGCCGAGAGCTCCTTCTCGGCCTACGCGCGCGGGAAGGGAGAATGGTGAAGCATGACAGTGAAGCTAGGTATGGTAGAGTTTGGTGTTTCGGGAAGGAGAGGACCGAGGAGGGGAGAGGCAAGGTTGTGGGCATCCTCCATCTTCCGAATGCAAGGCGCGGTGGAGGAAAAAGGAATACTCAATTATTTTTGGATTGGATAGAAGACAGGAGTTTAATGGTTGAGATTTAATATAACTGAGTGAATGTCTGAGACTGAATAGATGAGGGAGTATATGAATACTTAATTTCGCTAATTATATAGCAGAGTAGATAATGATGCACACTTGTCCAATAACTCTAAAAACTAGAGTCTATTTAGGTACATAGATATCTAAGAGATCATAATAATTAGCTAGAGATTTGTCTGAGTATCCCTAATTTGAGTAGTTGGTTAGTATGAGTATTTAGCTAGTAAAAATCTAGAAAAATTGTGAAACACCATTTTCATATTCCACAGTCACTAGTTCTCACAATTTGGGTCTAGAATTTAGAACGTTTATTTTAGTTTCAGATCTAAAATTAGTTGAAGCTATAATAGTTAAAATAAACATACTCGTGGTTCACTGTCTAGTTTCAGTTACAACAAGTCTGTTTGGCAAGGTGGCTAGCTATCTACTCTACTATATAATTAGCAAAATATGGTTACAGTCATGTACAATTATGAACAATCATCTGGAAGATCTTAGCCTTTCATTTACTTTGATTAAATCTCAACCCTTCATTCTAAATTATGTGCTTATGTGTGGATATCATGGATTTATAGATTGAAAAACGTGAAATCAGCGGGAGTGATCTTTGCATGCGATATGACACCTGTGTTTAGTGCTACCATATTTAATTTTCATTATTGCTTAAACATTGCAAATATACCATGCATGTCCATGGTTTATTCCTCTTTCATATGTTGTTATATACTACTTAAATGATCAGGTATATATGTACCATGCATATAAATTTTAGAAAAAAATTCAAACATACCACATATAAGTTTGTTAGTTTATGTTTATTAATTATTTTGTTTATTTCTTATTTAAATGTGTACACATACACTTGCCATACAAATTTACATGACACTTATGATTAATTTCAAATCATACCTATACCTACACAAAAAATGTGGGTAATATACCATATAAAATTCAGTTACTTTGTTTTCTTTCTTAATTTCTTTCTTACTTAAATTCACCGTTAACTTTTCTTATTCTATTTCTTACATAAATGCATGGTCACCAATAAAACGTATAAACTTTTTTGTTTCTTAAAAAAAATCAAATATACCGTTTGTAAGATTTAATTCACTTTTATTGCTTGCTTTCTTGCTAAATGCACACCTAAATTCAGGTTATTTGGAAACTATAATTTGTACCGAATTAAAATTAAAAATAAGCATCCATCAGATTAAATTCAGGTTACATATAATAATAATAATTCATAATGTCATTGCAAAGTTAGCTATGAATATTGTGTTTACTAACTATTTACTATGCATGAATTATTTATTATCGTCTGAATATTTTATAATGTTATTTCTTTTGATTTTTATCGCCACGTTGCACGTCACGTTGCACGAGTATGCTGCTAGAGTCATGAAAGTGTTAAAAAGTTAAAATATCTAGAATAAGCTGGTAGCAATTGATACCTGAATTGTGCGTCGAGTATTAAAATTGACGTTATTCGATTTTAACACCGTGATATTATTTTGTAATGGAAAAACGGATGCATTAAAATCTTAATAACAAATAATTTAAAAACCCATCGATGATACGGTGAGTAATTTCTGCTAACTTTTGATAGTACTGTATTGTTACGAGAAAGAGGCTGTGGTAATTCAGCTTCTCAGCCACTAAAAAATTGAGAAGTTACTGCATTTGGAGTTTTTTTTTAATATATAGATAATATATGTGATGTTTGGGAGAGCTTGGAGCAATCCTAACCATCAAACTAGGATAATATTTTGCATATTTAATAGGTTGCCACATAGAAAAAAAAGATGATGTGGCAAACAATTTAATAAAAAGAAATGATAAAAGATGAAGACACCATGTCTAAGATATTATGTCTTCACACCAACTAAAATAAAAGTGAAAAATGATTTGGTTGAAAGGTGGAGAGATATATAAAAAAATTACTGCATGGCAACGTAGAAAATCATCTAAGAAATTATGAGTTGAAAATATAATTTCTAAAAATGATGTCTTGCTGACATGACAATATAAGACATCGCATAAGAAACTATGGTTGGAATTGCCCTTACAACTATTACAGTCACTAGCTACTCCAGTATCTAGCTAGCACAAATACCAAAACTGAGTATTATTATGTATTTTCTGATACAAAACCGAAGCACGGAGTGCATTAGGAATGCCGTATTGCCGTGTCAGCATGCATGTGCAACGAAGAACTTTTCCCATGTGATGAACTCTAGCCTCTAGAAACAGAAGAGGGATGATCTAACTCTCCGGCCAGTCCAGTTGCTCGATGGGTCCTCCATTGACTTGCCATGCTCCTTCAGAGAGTTCATCAAATAGTTGGCTGTATCCCCAACTGGAGAACCCAAGGAAAAACCACAGGTCCTCGGCAGATTGCTCCCCTGACTTGATTCGTCCGGTCACCTGGTTTGTGACGGCCACGTTTCCATAGTACACACCAGGTATGACCTGCAGATAGCCCTCGAAGGCTACTCTGGACAGGCTCACAAGATAACCCTGAAGCGCGACAGGTCCACCGTAGAAGAGCGGGGCGTGCTTGATCGGCTCCATGGAGCTGTCCAGATTCTTGAAGATGTCCCAGCTCAACCGCTTGTTGATGATCAACCCTTGGAAGCCCTCATGAGAATCAGCGGATACAATGAGCACCTGGGAGTTGTCAAATGGAGCGGCGGACGACCCGAGCTTTGCAGTGGCAGTGAGGATGGACCCTGCGAGGACATGTGCTTGATGCCCCTCTGAATGATGGCTTGGTGAATGGGAACCAGCACCGGTGCTGCTTTTGTCGCTGATGTCAAACTGAATTGCCTGTGGTGCATCATGTTGCACTAACGTTTTCTTCTTCCACAGAAATCCTGGGTACCAAAAGGAGCACATGCTTTAGAAGATCTCTTTATCACAGTAATAGTAACAAATGAATTCACACGGAAAAGACTTTCTTGTTAATTTTTGGCGTGACCTTCGGGAATGCCCACTCAGTTGTGAACTGGTGACTTCTAATGATAGGTAAACAATAAAGATTTGAGAAACAAGAGTAGCAACAATGTAGCAAAAAATAGCAAGCCCATTGGTCACATGATGCCTCAACCAAGCAGATCCTTGTTCAAATGGCATACCCTAAGGCTTTGAGGACTTTGAACAAGGTAGTCTACTGTTGAGCAGCTGCCAAAATAAGAAAGTGGTAATCTACATAGTACAGTAGGCATAGCCAACACATACAGTGGGCATTTTGTGAGCAGAAAGAACAGCACATTTTATCCTAACAAACATTACTAAGACAACATATATTACCTTACTATACTCATTTTTTTAAGTAGGAATGTATGGGTTATAAGATTTTTTTCGCTAACCTTTATATTCCAACAGGTGGCGAGAATTGCTTGCATGAATCTCCAAAAATTCAAATAAATTAGCCACCGACATTCCTCCTTCATATGATATTGCACTTTTGTTCTTGGCTGGAAAAAGTAACAATGTGGGATAATGCTCCTCCTGTGCACTCACAAAGGTTACATTAGTTGTGTTCAATATAAGCACTTCGGTGCAAAAATGGTAATGTCTGAGAAGGCCCTTCAGTACAAAAAGAAGGTTCATAAGTATATTTAATTAGATGGACTGTCTCTAAATTTTAATTCAAACTTCACCATTGCTGGACAGAACTGTGGGCATCATGGTACTTCCAATGGTTTAATGACGAGATCTTTCTTTTAGAACTCTAATGGTAAGATATTACATCATTATATCTATCCAAGTAAACCAAACATATTTTTTTGCATGACTGTTGCAATTACCAGTACATTTATTATAATTTATAAATTATGAGAAGCGACGATGTGTTGTTTCCAGCATAGGATACATACCCCTGTGGACTCCTCAGCACTACTACTCTAGCTAATCAAGAAACATTTTAAAGAGCTGAGCACTGTGCTCCAGAATACTCTAGGTCACTAGCTAATCAAATCCATCTCAGGGTGAACAATGGTAACAAATATGAAGAACTCCTACATTTATGCTATTTTTTACAGTCACAGGACAGGTCAAACTTCAAAACATGGAATCATATGAATATATTTGATTACCTTGTTTGCTGATTTTAGTAAATGGTGGCATTCATTTGATGTGCAGTCTATTAGATAAATATCTGGAAAACCATTCATAGTAGATTCTTCATTTCCCTCTGCCACCAAAAGGATGGTTTGTTAGTGGCACATTAAGTAATTGGCATTTGAAGTCCAGTCTTCCGAACTCCAGAGGAACAGGGTATAGTAACAGATTCTCTGTTTGTTGAGTGACACATTCACACATATATAGTTATATGCAGAAATTGCACTGCATAATGTTACCATAATTTGCTAACATATGTTTATAATACGGTCATTAACTCATTTGTATTAGGTTTTAAGGAAAATGTGTCATTAAGTGACATGGCCCACGGGGTTAAGGCATTCCTTTTGTTACGGAGAATGCAAAAAGTTGTACTTCCAGATTTTACTTGCATTTGACTCTTGAAAAATAATTCATAACACCTAGGAGGCTAGGAATATGCATAGTTCAACATCGCAACATAATTTGACTGACAGAATGATCCTTAAAAGTTAAAATCCCAAATAAGAGAAATTAAATAGCAGGGAAATTTTATTTTACACATTTATAAGAAAAAGCTCAATCCAAGATGTCAGCATGATATTGATGAATTGTTCAGGTTAGTACCTTCAATCTGCAAATCTTGAGCATGTACAAATTGAGAATTTGAACTCATAAAGTTCTTGAATGATCGATACACCTCACTGACAACAAGCTCTGTTCGCTGGCAAAACCCACACCAAGAGTTGCTGAAAAGCACCAAAACATCCTTCTTCCAAGCAGATACGATACTTTCAATATTTGAAAATGGTCTTTGATTTTTTGAATCACAACCTTCAAATCCAAAGACCAACAGACAAAAATTACTTGTTGTCAACTGAGGGATTGGATTTGCCTCATGGAAATCACGATTAATAAAAGGTGGTCTCAGAAGCTCCTTCGAACTTATGTAAGGTGAAACTGAACGGTAATATGAAGATAGACTTTGATTCATAAAACTGTCAAAAAAACTTGCTAAAGAAGGGTAGCTAAATTCAGTTTCCTCAGGAAAGACATAATGCTTTTGCCGAATTGGGTCAATTATTACAATGGATGGAATTCTTGATCCACCAGTTAAAGTTCTCAGAAGCCTATAACTGCCATCAGAGAAGAAAAATGAACTGAGAAAATGTTCATCAGATATACTTGCAGCTACCTGTTCTGTGTAATCTGTGCTATCACCTACATGGCTACTGGAAGAGCTTAATGTTGCATGCAGAGAATATTTGCTATCACTTTCTCCTGATCCTTCATCTAGAATAAATAGGTTATCCTCATAAATGACATCCTCGATTCTCTGTGATTCTTGACCCAGTACTGAAAATTCATCATCTTGCTGATATGCTGAACTTGATTTCGCTTGGTTAAAATTCCCATTTCTCCCATCAGGTTCCAAAATGTCCAGAGCTTCTCTAACTGTTTCCTCATTTTCATGTTTGTGTAATTTATCACCAACTTCGTTGCAGCTGTGTGCATTAATGGAGACCTCTTCCTGGAGGTCAGAGCTTACATCTGAGGCCTCAGCATTATGCTGTTCTTGTTCCTCCATTTCTGTATCACCAGATATAAGATCGTCTTTATTAACATTACAGTAAACCTCTTCCTGAAGATCAAGGCATGCATCTGAGGCCTTTGTGTTGTGTTGTTCCTCCACTTCTGTATCACTAGATTCAAGATATGTTTTGCTGTTATCACAATAATTTGCAGGAGCTTTCTCGAGTATTGGTGATTGTCCATCATCAATATATTCAGCTTCTGTTGCCTTGCTTTCATGCACATAATCCTCAACAATGTCATCATCACCACTGTCAGAACTGGATAATGACCCATCATTTCTTTCGAGATGACCCTCTCTAATTGACAGAGGTTCCATCTCTTGTACTTTAGAATCATCGGTCAACTGCTTTATGCTAACATCTTTTGCAACAATACTTATCCTTGCTTTCTTTGACTTATGTGCTGCTCTCGTTTTGTGCAGCAGTTTTGTCAGAATATCATATAATGGATTATCAGTACTACCTTGGCTAGCTCTTCTGTATGAAATACTTTCTCCATCATTAACCACCATCACTGACATTTTCTCCCCAAATTCCATAAATTTGGAGCCCCAAGCATTCAGCCTAGTTGTTTCAGTACTGGCAGATCTACCTGTGCTCATTATGGAAGGAGCCACATTAGAGCTTGTTGTGGATTTACCACTACTTAGACCACCAGTACTGACAAGAGATGGATAGTTTTTCCGCACATATTCCCTTAGTAACTTGAGGGATGATTTGCTTTCATCTCTAACTTCCAAAGAATCAGACAACCTATCAATAAATAGAATAGCTGATGGCCTACTTGCAGGAAAAGCAGCCACACCACTTTCATCAACATCAATCTACACATTTAGCATGCAACTCCAAAGGTCATGGCCTGATGAATGTAACAACTAAAAACATTGGACAGGTTATTACAGAAACAAATAAGGAAACACATATAATACATCCAGAAAATGTATTTTGTATTAAAACAAGAGATTATCTCATCAAGACCAATACTCTTAATGTATAGATTAAGCATGAACTGGAGTTTCTGACTTTCTGTCCATGTAAAGCTTTAAGCATAATTTTTCAAAAAGAGCAACAAATTTGCAGAGAAATAGAAGAACATGATTAAAAGGATTTGAACTGCTAAGCTCACAATAGAATACAAATGCGAGCAGCTATCTGCATGGTCAATCTTCAGCCGATAGACCAAGGAATTGTAAGAAGAGTAACAAGGAAGCAATTGGCACATCACTATTTTTGTCTGACTCACAATTATGTAACAGCTGACAGACAATTTGAATTTTTTTTGGAAAGAAGTGTTATCTTCTCCCTTGGAATATAATTAATACATACAAGAGTCTGTTTGTAAAGTTCATCAAGTAGTTTTTCACCTACCTCATTAATATCGAGATTATGCTGAGATTGCAATAGGCTTCTTAGGTCATCCCCTTCTTTTGCAACAATTGAACAATTGGTGCACCCCAGATAATGAACACTGAGGAACCATGTCTCCAAGCTGCCTTCATTGATAAACTCCAATGAAGATAATGATGACTTTTCAGTTATAAGTCCAAATCTAATTTTCTCTGGAGGAAGAAAATTATCTCTTGATAGAGCAGTAAGCTTTGCATAGAAGCTTTTAAACTGTTGGAGCTTTTGCATTGTACACACATTTCTATTTTCAGCGGTTGTAATTCCAATTTGATCTGAGACACTTCCATTTGCTAAGGTAAATCCACCATTCCAATGAGAGCCATCAAGCTGAAGCTGAACCCCAGCTCCGAATTTCAGTTCTTCATCCTCTATAACCTGTTTTCATCTCAAAGAAGTATATTTTCAGGATCTTTCTCCTGGTATTTCCTGAACCTTCATAGTTCAGATAGACAGATATTTCTTCTCAAAAGAAATATAACAGGGTAATTAATCATATTTAAATGTGATCTCCTTTGCTACACTTACAAGCTCTAGTGTCCCATCTGATTCTCTCGTTAGTGCCTTCCCAGAAATGTCAACTGTGCAATAATTGATATCAATCAGCATAGCATGCAATGATGCAGATGCCAGAATGGAGTTGAAACATTATCATTCATTCAAAAGTTGTATGACAAAGATCATGGTGCAATCCATGCATGAACAACAACAACAACAACATAGCCTTGCAATCCATGCATGAAATGGATTAAAAATTAAAGCTTACAATAGTTGAATCCATAAAAGGACAGCACCAAAAATCAATACCTCCTGGAGCCCCACATGTGGATATTGTTAACATCTTACACTATATGTATGTACACCCCTGACTCCCAGATTTGGTGAAGAAATAATTTATTTATACTTTTATAGGTTGCATGTGCATGTGGGATATTCAATTGTTTATTAATAATTAACTTACGTCAAAATAGGAGACTCAAAAATAGGTTATTTATTTCTGTAAAAAGGGGGAGAATGTGCCCATTCTTGTTTGGTGGAGGAACTAATTGTATTACTGTGGCTACCAATCTCAAATTTAACAAAGCCCCCCACCCCCAAAGAGTTGACAAACCATTTTCTCTGTGATTTTCTGACGAAATGCCCTCAGTTCTGTTGCTCCCACCATGAGCCAGTCTGGAAAACCACCCACAGAATTCAGATAGAACTACAGCTTTATCAGTTGATTCGATAAAAGCCTCCACATCTTCTTTCGTGCGCAAAACCACAAAAGGGGCCTCTTCATGCTTGAGTGACATGATATAATGTACTGAAGACAGTACATCACGTGCACGAAGCTTCCCTTGATACTTAAATGGCAACGAATGTTGGTAGTATATGAATTTTATTCCTTCTGCGGCACCAATAACGTCTGTTAGCAACTTCTCAGAATTTCTATACACGACCATCAACTTGAGACGACCAAGCTCCTGCTCATCAGCAGCAACCACATGTTGTACTTCAGCCATCAGTGATCTTGACTCACCATACCCTACACATTATCAGGAACAAAAAAATTAACAGTAGAAGTAAGAGTTTTTCCCCGCAAAAATTCCCAGATGTAAGCCTTTTTCATTGTTGGTTAGTATGAAGGGTGAACACACTGTAAAACAAACACACAAGGCCAGGTCTTTGGGAACAAATATTGCATTTTGGTTAAATTTATATCGAATTACGTGAAAGCAGTAGCAATTAAAAGGGAACAAACGGCCAACATAAAAAATGTAACAACGGTTGTGCATTTTAGACTACGAAATTGTCACAGTTTAACTTCACTCAATATAGGCTTTGTCAACAATCAATTACTTCGAATTGCATTTTGGTTATAGTCAGTCACCGTATGTATACATTTGATTCAGAATTCACTTGATACAGAAAATTCAGCTGTCCAATTTAACCACTTAAAGTGCCTACGCTACGCGACTCGTGAGAAACCAGAGATTTCGGTTAGATAGGGGAGCTCACAGGGCATGGTGACGATGAGTAGGATGTGGGGGTGGAGCCGGATCTGGGAGGAGAAGTTGGCCCTGGTCAGGACCTGCCATTCCGCGCGCCCGACGGCGGTGGAACCAGAGCTCGCCGCCGCCGACGCGGACGCCGCGAACTGTAAAGCGGCAAGGATGAGGACGAAGGGGAGGAGGTGGGAGAGTAGGCGCGGCCACGCCGCGGCGACGAGGAGGCGCATGGCGGACAGCCGCACCTCGCGGCGGGGAAGAGGTCCCGTGCTAGGAGTAGACCCACATCAGGGCACGACTTGGGTCGCAAGTCGCAACTCCGGTGTGCGCGGTGCGCCCGCCGCTCCCGGTCGCCGGTCGTCGGGGCGGGCTCGCAGAAGTGTGGGCTCTGCTCCATGGAGCCCGTGAGAACCAGCGTGAAATCAGACCGCTACTATCGGCGGCGGCCAAATATGGGCCGACTGTTGCCTCGAAAGTTTACCAGGGCCTGTAAAAGTTGGCCCGTCGCGTACTTCCCCGCGGCCCGCCCTCTCTCTCCCCCAGCTCCGTTTCACGTCGAGGCGCGACGCGGCGGATTCCTTCCCTCCTCGGCGACGGCTCATCCAGGTGCGCGCCCTCGACGGCCGATCCGCCGCCGACCGCCGTTCGTCTGTTCGTCGTCACCGTCTGAGACAACACAAATCATCACCGTTGGCGGCAAACCTTTTCTCGTGGCCCCCGCGTTTCCGGAGGCCCAAGCAAGGTATAAAATAAAAAAATTAAAACGTAAATCGCAAGCCGTAGAAACACGCAGCCACGAACGCACGGGCCCACCGGCCCAAGCACAGGTGTCCGTTGGTAGGGCCCACCTGTCATGGTCTCCCACGCAGAGCCCTCCTGCTCCCCCACACCGCCAGTCTTATCTCATCTCCTCCCGTCTCGTCCCAATCCACGGGCGGAGCGAGCGAAGCAGAGCACGAGTGCAACTGAAATCGCGAGCGAAAACCGGACGAACAAGCGAGCACGACCAGGTCCATGGCGGCTGTCACCACGGCGCCAAGCGCGCCGTTCGGCGGCGCGGTCTCGTCGTGCTCATCGTCCTCCTCCGCGTCGCGGTGGCGCCAGTGGGACCCGAACAACCCTAGCAGGTTCCTCGCGGCGCGGCGCGGCCAGCGCCTCCGAGTCCGACGCCTCGCGGGGGCCGCCCCGCCCCGCCGCTCGTCCGGGTCCGCCGTGGTCCGCTGCGGCGCGCGAAGCCCCGACGCGGACGCCGGCGACGAGCGCACGCGCCGGCGGGGCTGGGGCGCGCTGTTCCACGGCGCCTTCCAGAGCGCTCTGCGGCGCTTGACTGAGTACGTAGGCAACTACTGGTCCTTGGGGCCTGCTGGGAACGATGCGGGTCTCGGGAAGAGGGTCGAGAATTCTCGGCGAGAGCAGGTCAGAGGGATGGAAAAGGAAGAGAAGGAGGTGGAGGAGGAAGAGGGCAAGTGGAGCTGGGAGAGGTGGAAGCAGCACTTCGCTCTCATTGAGGAGAGCGAGCGTCTCGTTGATGAGCTGCAGGTGTATTTTTCTCACGGAAACCATTTCGATTGGTCTGACATTTACTGATTACTTATTCTTAACAATAAGTTTGAAAATGTCGGTGATTTCACACAAAAAATCGTTTTAAGTGACATCGAATTCCAGACGTTTAATTGTAGAAACACATCTGTTTATTTACTAATCTTTTGGTGTTAAATACTAAATATCATTATAGCAATTTAGGCTGATGATGATTTTTGTTCATCTGGACACTACTGTGTTTTAGACCGAGTTGTAGGAGAGTGTGCTGGCCTTCAAGACAGCATCATTATTCTAGAGTAACTTGTGGACCTAACCAGTTAATGAGTTAACATAGTGTAAACAGTATGTCCTTATAGGCTTGCAATGTAGAAGCCGAAACATTCTTTTGTTAATATATCCTATGGTTTAATATGCACAGAAAATGTTCATCTTACTATGAGTTAAACCCTGTATGTAGATAGAGTTCATATTCTCCTAATGTTGAGCATGAGCTAAAACAGTTAGCATGGAGCTGTGGAATCCGTGATCACCCAAGCTTACAGTTTTCCTATCTTTCATTCTTTCTGGAGTTATCATTGAGCTTACTAATTCAACATCGACTGTTGTTGAAAATGTCTTTATTCCATGCCAATTTCAGGAAGAATCAGCCAGTTGGAAACTTATCTGCCCATTTAGATGTGCTTATAAATGTCTCTTCAAATAATTTTAAATTGCCGAATGCACCAGTTCTGTGATATCTGGAATGGTTTGAAACCGAGCATGCCAGATGTGTAATATCTGGATATAACTTTTCTTAAAATAACAATTAACAGATGGAAGTATGGAACTTAGTTGTGTATTAGTCAGATTCACATTGTCTATTCTGTGCTTTTGTACAATGTACATACATGTTTTCTCCCCCAACCTATATGTTACACCATCAATACATTTGTCCTGATAGCTGTATATTACATTTCAGCTACAACTACGGACTGCTGTTTATAGAGAGGACTACAGGAGTGCTCACAAACTGAAGTTGGCTATTGCCACTACATCAAAAAATGATACTGTGGGCAGAGCAATTTCTGACTTAAATGTAAGGATTATCTCATACCTTTTTAATGTCACAAATGCAAAGGATACTTTTTTATCCTGTTATTTTGTTTGCAACACCAAATTGGCCCCTTATGTCAAGGGCGTCGGCGCCCAAGACAGCAGGGCCTCGGCTACGCAGTTCGTAGCCTCAAATGGTAGAGGCGCCAGGGTTGTTGCCCGACTGCCCGATGATGAAGGGGGTGAGATTAAGAGGAGAAAGAAGGAGATTAGAGATGGGTAGTTCTTTCTTAATTCCCAAAAGAGTGCCTATTACATCCAATATATAGGCATGTAGCTTGCTAACCAAAGCAATAAACTCCTAACAAACTTCTTGATCCTAGCTTGCCTTGCAAGCCAATCCTCCCGCCTGTTTTCATGCCGGTGCCCGAGCACGGGGTCGGTGTTGGTAATGCCTGCCCCACATGACACCTTCTGCACTGAAATACCCTAAGTATAGTTGCCCCCCCCTCCCGCCCTTAACAAGCCCATAAGAGATTATTGCTGATTTGATAGTCAATAGTAAAATAATAACTAAGAAGTTTTCTACTACTCAAAAGCCCAATTTATGGGGCCAGCAAAGTAATCTCGTTCCCAAATTTTCTCCAGGCTACTTTATTTGCACCCACTGTCTTAATCAGCAACATTAGACAATGTCAGATGTCTTGTTGCTACTGATAACAGAGGGATGTAATGTAACAATCTAATTCTTTTGTGGATAGAAAACTCAATCCAAATTATTTTCTGTGGTCAAAATAGTGGGAGAAAGATGATATTTATAAGATAACTGAAAAGTACTTTCTAATCTTTTTGGTCATGCAGAGTGCAATAGAAGAGGAACGCTACATGGATGCAGCTTATATTAGAGATCATGCTGGTGCAGGGCTGGTTAGTATTATAAAGTTTCTACATATGCTGCATTTGTATCACTACATTATATGGTTGCAATCACGGCATTCCTATTATGTACATGTTGCCATTTGAGTTAATAAATCTGGATCAGGCCAGTGGGCTGAAGGGAAAATAAACCAGAATAAGAACAGTTAGTTCAAGCATTAGCCTGAAGAGTGTCTTGTCCATTTTACACTAGTATGTTTAACTATTTCGATTTGTTTCTAGCAATGACTCGTTGAACATATGCTAAACTTTTGTTTCCCTGTTATTACAGTAAGAATAATAATTTAATGTCATCTTTTTTTGAGATAAAAGTAGTAGGAGAGGCTCCTACTAATGCCATCTTTTGATTTAAGCAAGCAAGCATAATGGTTAGAGTTTATCTCAAGCAAAAGTTTTAACCATTTTAGTTACTTATCCTGATGGCATTATGGCTCACACTAATACACTATACATACCCATGGTGTAGGAGTTGTGCACAGCACACACTGTAATCTCTAGTTTGATATCTTCTGGCCTATGTGGTTTGTTTGGTGAATGCCAGTTAGAACTTGTTTGAGGCCAATTATGACACTTATGATGTATAACCATGAGATTCAGGCAACTAAGGCAAACAATAGGCTCCTGGATGCCTGAACCACTTGTTTAGTTCTTTTTGGAATGCATGAAGTGATGAACTGATGATGAATAATAATAAACACAAAGTATGGGTGTACATTTATAAAGATCTAGTGTTGTATGTAAGTACTCCATCCATCCAAAAAATAAAAATACAACCATTTGTACCATTTAAATTGTCCTAAATATTACAACTTCTATAATCTCCCCTAAATCATCCTATTTTAGCCCTATTTGGAGTACTAGTTGCATGTAGTACTAATTACTTGGAGTACTAGTCGAAGGGTAGTTTGGACTTTTTTCCTTGCATCTTAATAAACACATCAAAGTCTAGAAATAACTATAATTTGGGACAGAGGGAGTAGTATTTTCTATCTTTTTGATTCTTATGCTCCACACAGTGCATGATTATACATTTCTATCTTTTTTGCTTCGTTCCATGTGAGCAAAAGAATGTCATTACCTGATTCTTTAGAGCACATGCAGTTGGGATGGTGGTCTGGGATTTCTGGAAATTTGTCTGATCCGTATGGTCTTATAATTCATATAAGTGCTGAGCATGGTCGATATGTGGCAAAAAGTTATGATATCAGGTAATTTTTTCATCTATTTATTATTTGCATGCAGAATTACATGTCATATCTGTCGATAACTTGCCTCATGGACAATTTAGGATTTTTTATTTTCAATTCCAGTCTTCCAGAGGCTTTTGTTTAATCCATAATTTTGTGCACTTGCTGGTCACACTTTGTGTTCATGAAATGGTTGTGAATCTTGTTTCATTCCATTATTTTTTAATTATTTCATTGGTGATGGGAAGAAAAACCCATGGGATAACAAGGATCAGCTACTACCGAATACTTGCATTAATGGAGCTGGTGCCATTATGCAAATGGTTGCATATTAGTACTGATAACATATTTACTCAAATTGCTAATTGGGCCTTTAATTTCTCTTGTTCAGGCAGCTGAATTCAGATGGCCCTGGTTTCCCAATATTTGAAATTTACTTTGCAGAGGCAAATGGAAAGTGTACTCTGCAGGTGCATTGACTTCTATAGTTATATCTCAATGAAATGCTTGGAAATCACAGAAATAGTTGCCACTTGTTATCAATTGCATAAGTACACACATTTATTTATTTTTCACGTGCTATTGTCAACTCATAAAGTCATAATGTCGTATTTTATTTCTTTAGTGTGGCAATAAAATATGGTAATGGCAGTTGGAAGTGTCATACTGATCAGCATTGTGTTTGTTTCAATTTTCATTAAGGAAAACAAAAGATTGCAGGTCCATCTAGGCTTATGTCCCTCAAATTTGCTTTTTGTAAGAAAATAGTCAGTCTGTTCCATTTTTCATTACAACGAAATAATGAGATTTTGATATTTGACATGGAAAATTATGCTTTCCTATTTGCAATTACGACCATTGTGGTTGCAAGCCCTGTTATTCGCATTCTTTATATATTTGAGTCAACAAATCTACCCAACATTGTTGAGCTTCAGATTTTGTCCTCTTGATCACAAATTAGCAGTTCACATCACACATTCTTTTCTTTCATTTCATCATTTGAAGCACCATAATACAATGTACCTTGAATTTATCTTTAATATTATAGCTGGGAAATGTATTTGACATGCATGATGATATATTATATCTTCTTTGATCTAGTTTTGGTTGGAATAGTTAGCCTTTTAATCTAATATCTTGTGCAAGGTTATCAGAATTGCTTTGCAGACAACTTGGTTTTTTGTTCTGCCCATCTTTTGACAAATGTCATTCTTGTGTTACAGGCAGTGCATCTGAAACCAGATGGCAGTGATTCTGAGCAGTTGCCAAATATGTTGAGAGAGAAACTAGACATGGACAGTATAAACATATCTAGCAGTTCTTTTGGGGGTAATCACGAGGATCACAATGAAGGCATAAATATGGATGATCAAAATAATGATGATAGTGATATTTCTGCTGGGCCTGCTAGTTCCAACAACCTGCCAAGTGATTCACCTCCACTTCCCAGGATTAACATACTGAAAGTTGTACCCATGGAAAATGTTAACCAAGACTATATAATCAAAATTTTTGATCAGATCTCAGAGGACGATGATGACAATGATGATCCTGATGGTGAAAATGATTCTTCAGAAGATATTGATGGAGATAACATTGAAGAAGCAGAAGCAGCTTCTGCAGAAGAGAACATTGATGAATCTGGTGGTGAAAGTGATATTGAAGCTTTAATTTCAATTGATTTTATCATGGAGGATGACCACGATTTTTCTTCTCGATCATCAAGGAAAACCTTTGAACGAATGCCAGCTAGATTAGAAAGAAGAGATCGCTTTTCATTTTCGTTTTATACTGAACAATACAGTAAAAAACAAGATGTTGAAAAGGTCCAGAAGACATCTAAGGAAAGGGTTGGACTCCGTACCACTCAACAGGATGATGATTATCTCCAATTTGATCGTGTAAAGTTGGTAGGCAGCAACAGGAAATTATCGGTATGTGGTGCTGTACTGTTTTTATTAGCTTTTGATATCATGCCCTTGGCTTAATTTTAATAAAAGATTGTTTCATTTATTTATGGTCTATGAACTCTGCCAATTTTGTTTGTTTATAGATGTTATCATTCGGTCTATGAACTCTGCCAGTTTTGTTTGTTTATAGATGTTACCATTCAGTCTATGAAGTGATAACAGCAAAGTAATAATTTTTATGCCTGAATTGTCAGCATTTTATGACCCACGGTTTGTTAAACCACACCACCTTTTTGTCTTCTTGAATCTTGACAGAGCATGGATCTGTCAATTATTCTTCTGCGGGATTTTTATAGTGTCTGGTTTGAGTCAACTGTTAATTGAAAAATTATAAAAACTGCACCAAGCACCTTAGTGTGTATCCATTCCCCTTTATATATGTTTTGCGCTTTTACTTGCTTATCAATGCGTGCGTATCTACTAATTCAGAAAGATTTGTATAAATTTTGTACACTAAGGAAACACGGATTCAGCAAGCTGTGAATAAATTTTATAGACTAAGAGATGCACGGACAAATACATTGCAGAATTTTAGACTTGTTTTTTTTTTTGCGGGGAGAATTATAGACTTGTTCATGATATCATCTCAATTTATCTTATGCAGATACTGCAACTTGGCATTAAGCAACACAATAACAAGGTTCAGCAAAAACTGTACGGAGCTACTCATTTCAGCCGTATTCAGATGCCTGTCTCTTCAGATCCTCTTACTGGTATATTCGAAATGATACTTTCCGCCTAAGTTTTTTGTGGTTTAATTGTTCTTGCAAATGCACAAACTTTTCCCTCTTGCTGTATTTGCTGATTATGCATCTTCCTTGTTAGGCTTATATGTTACTGCATCAGGATTTGACTCAGAAGTCCTTAGCTTACAACAAAAATTTGGTCAATGGCGAGAGGATGATTCATCCGATGAGCACATGGACCTACAGTTTTATGAGTATGTTGAGGCTGTAAAACTGACCGGGGACAACCTTGTGCCAGCTGGTCAGGTATAATGTTTTTTCCTCGATCCTTGTAGCCATATAAACTAACAAGTGTGGTATGTAGTATGTATTCTCTTATTTATGCCTTAATAAATATTGACTTTTAACTAAATAGTTTTTCTGCTAAGAAGTGCAATCATCATCCCATTCTCATTCTTGATCAATCTTGTGAATTCCCTTGAATTCTACATAGCACTTTTTACTCCCATACACTTGTGCAGTTGTGCTTCCGAAAGCACCAACCAAGGGGTTAGTAGGGTTTAGGGTTTATGAGTCTTTGAATTCTCTCTTGTTCCCGTTTGTACCCTTATTGGTCTCTGGCCATTTCTTTTAGTAATATATAACCCTCAATAGGAGCCTCTTCTACTGGTTTTACTAAAAAAGGGGTTAGTAGATCCAATCCACTGTTTTTTTGCAACCGCTGTTTGCAATCTTAGAAGCACACCCCCTTTTAAGTTTCTTGTGGTTTGAGGTGATTATTACATTTACAAGTTGTGACTAGGTAATGTGGCCTAAGTATTGATGTGATGGAAGTAATAAAATTTAAAATCTACATGCCAGGTTATCTTCCGTGCAAAGGTTGGCAAACATTATCAGCTTCCTCATAAGGGAATCATCCCTAGAGAACTTGGAGTGGTACATTCTCTTATATTATTAGTTATTTTCTCATTTTAACAGTGACCTTCAAATCTTAGATTGCAATATTATATAGGTTGCTAGGTACAAGGGTCAAAGGAGAATTGCAGATCCTGGTTTCCAAAATCCTCGGTGGGTTGACGGCGAGCTTCTGATACTAGATGGAAAGGTTGAAAATATTCATATAACGCACCTATCTTTGTATATTCACTATATATATAATTATATATATATAAGAAATCTTTTCTTTGTCAACATTTGCAGTTCATCAGAGATGGCCCGGTGATAGCTTTCTTTTACTGGACATCAAACTTCCATCTTTTTGAATTCTTTAGGCGGTGGAGGCTTCCTGGTTAGTTTCAGATAATCAGTTGAAGGTAAATGCATTGTCTTCATGCGATTTAGTACTCAGCTGTCACAGTGCTAAATCTTTCCATGTCGCACTTGCCATGTTTAATTATTCATGCAGATTTGGTGCCAAAACTAGGAATGAATAACATAACTCTACTAGTGAATAGAATAGCATGGCCCTTTTTTGTGATGCTATTGAAGTAGCCACCAATCCACCATGATTCTATTATGATCATAAGGTTGTGTTTGATTTTTTTAGCCTACATTTAGTGAGAACAAAGTGTGCTATCAATTGTTGGTTTTGGCTGAGCATCGATAGATTGGTATAGAACCTATTAAACACATGTTTTGGGTAGCAGGTTCTGCCTGGTATTTATGAATCTCTTTGCTGACTTTTGGAATTAAGTAATTAACTAGTTACTGTAGTTACTGGGGAATCTGATTACGTTGGATCTTCAGGGTCTAGAAGTGTATTACTTCAAATAGATTATTAGGACATGCTGTCGAACTAATGTTGATATACCAAAGACTGCTGAGGATTAAGCATTCGGGGCATGCACTGCATGTTGGACTACAAAATGAGGGTCCATCAGATGTTTCTTACTCTAGTTGGATTGTTTGAACAACACCTTGCTATCCCATTTTTCTTATTGAAAACTTGCTATACCATGCTTCATTCGCATACGTGAATACGAGTTTCTTCTGTAGTGAACAGAGCTAACTGTACCTTATAATTGTTTACTGTAGAGCAGCCATCAACTGCTATTGTCCCATCCCTACTTTGCACCTGCTTCACCATGTTTTTGTATGATGCCCCCGCAATTTTATTTGTAAGATACCGAGATGCTTCATCATGACCCATAGCAAGAACAAATGCTGAGAGCTTTAGATTTTAATTCAGGGTAGGCTCTCCTTTTTTGTTCCTATATGGTAAAGGACCTTTTTACCGATTTTAAAACTGCATCTGAGTCAACATCTTCATACAAATGAATGAACTAAAAAATGGATTTTCACCCTTTTTGTACCAGGCCATTCCACAATCTTGCACATCGACGTACTGAAGAGAATGTACATAAGTGCCTTTGTATACAGTTGGGAGTACTTGCCCAACATCACATTCCCTAATGTAGGGTTTTCTGTGGAGAGAATCCGGTGGTTTGAACGGTGTCTCCAATCTCGCTGGAAGTCTGGAAGTGCCACACGCCCACATTGAAGGGTGAAGGAAGAACTCACACAAAGGGAGACTGGGAGACAACCGGCTGATCGATCTGAAGGCTGACCTCCTTGCTCCATTTCCCCTCAGTTCCCCAACCCGGTCTAGGGCTGTGGTCCAATTAGGTAGTTTACTCCCAGAAAGAAAGGTAATCTGAGAGGATAAAAAGGAAAGCTTAAACTATTTCAGGGTGTCAAGTTTTCTGTTTGTTCTGGGCCATCATAGTTCATACAGGAAGAACTGTACGTGAAACATAAGAAGGAACAGTTTTGTTTTCAGTTTGAACAAATAATTCAGCTGGTGGGTAATAAAGGGTACTTTGTTTTATAAGTTAAGCCAGTAGCAAGGTGACAAAGTGATGTATATATAGGATAAATACAATTCAGCATCAACTCTATTAAGCTTATGTTTAACAGTGCCATTTTCTTGATCAGGCATTTCCATTCTTTCCCCTCTGCAACATGAAGTGCGCTGTTCCTGGAGACGTGGAACCCTGAACTATTTATGTTCGATCTTTTTTAATAGTTTTAAGTGTATGTATCAACCAGTTCAAATCGAAAAGTAAGCTGATAAGAAAAGGCAAATAATTCATTTTATATTCTAATACTTCCCCTTATGTAAGACTTCGTTAAGGTGAATAATTCACTTTATATTCTAATACTTCCCCTCACGTCGTTAAGTTGAGACCTTAGACCGGTGAGGAAAAACAAACAATTCACTATATATTTCAATAATTTATGTAATTAACCAATTAGTTTGACTGAAAAATTAGAGCTAACAAGATCAATAAAAACACACAAGTCATTTCTCCATTCTTCTAATCTATCTAAAAAATAATAGTAAGAATACCTTGTTATGACGTGAGAGCACTTAGAAAGAAAAAATAGTCTGTCAACTGTAAGCAAAAATATACTCTAGTAAAGAAGAGGCTTTCAGCTGTCAAGTGGCAACGCATCTGTCGTACATACCACCACGAGCTAGAGCCTAGAGCTAACAACGGTCGACAAGTGGTCAAGTGTATATGCTCCGAGACCGAGATGCATCTGCAAACAAAGGGATGTTGTCAAGTTGCAGAGTTTGTTAATGCCTTGTTTTGCTAGCTCCGTATACGACCAGAGGCCTATCGATCTGAACAATCCTCAAGACGAACCAAACAACTAGTATGTGCAAGCAAGCTCAGAAAAAAGGAGATCCATTGAGTTATGGGTTAGTTTTTTATGTCATTATAATTTTCACGGTTTGTCAATATATCATCAGTGTGTCACTAATAGATAGAGTCGCTACAGTCATTGACAGTGACATGTAGGTAATTTCTAAAAATTATAATGTCGTATGAGTAATTTTCCTTGAGTTATCATGGATATGGTTCAGTTCGGTTCACTAACATAAATTATTAATTTTTTGCCAAAACTTACAAAGATGTGGTTAACAATTTACATGCACACTCTAAATTAGATTTAACAAAGAAATGAGTCAATATCAATGAATAAAAATGTAGTTGCATCAGTTACAACAGTGATTCAAACGTAACCCTAAATTTAGCATAGTTTGGTGTGACAAAGTTTAATAAAGTTATGCAGCAATCAAACATATACCCTGTATTTTTCATAAGTTGGAACACAATATTTTGAATGCGCAGTAATAGAAAAAACTGGTGATTCTGCAAATGCTGTCCAAACATGGAGATTACAAAACTGTCAAACTGTTTAAAAGTCAGAGTCAGACTCAGAGTCAACGGAGAGAGAGGCTCTTGCGCCACGTTTCTCTCTCTCTCTCTCTCTCTCTCTCTTCTTAGGCTCTTTCCTCGTGCCTCCTCTCCTTCCGTCTCCTCTCGCAAATTCCTTCACCGTATCTGCCCCACCCTCGCGGCCACCGGAATCCGGCGCCGCCGACGGCGAATCCGGGGGCGGCCCGTCCCGAATCGGCGCCGCCCGCGCCCAGATCTCTCTTCCCCCCTCCCCCCGCGGCGGCGCCGCCGCATGTCATGAGCCACGCCTTTCCGCGCGCCAATGTGTTCTTCGACGGCGGGGCCCGCCGCCCCTGCGAGATCGAGGAGGCGGACGCCGCCGTAGCCGTGGAGCAGTCGGGGTCTCCCTCGCAGTCCCCCTCATCCTCGTCGTCGGCGGGGGGCGCGACGCCGCCGATGTCGTCATGCGGGCAGTACATGCTGCACCGGGTGGGCAAGTTCGACACCCTCGCCGGCATCGCCATCAAGTATGGCGTCGAGGTAATGCGACCGGATTACTGTTTTTTTAGGGTCCCTTGTTTTTTTTTCTGTGCCATATTGGAATATCCATTATAGAAGATTATATAAAACAACAATTTTTAACTTCTAGCTGTTTTAGTTAGAATGATGGTTTACTTTATATTGATGAAAAAAAGATTTTGGAATGATCTGTGCATTTCTGTGCTGTAGGTAGCGGACATTAAGAGGTTGAATGGCCTCTCAACTGACCTCCAGATGTTTGCGCACAAGTCGCTGCGAATTCCGCTCCAAGGGAAGCATTCCCCTTCCTCTTACCAGCAAAATGCTTCATATGAGGGTGATGGCAGGTACCTAAATCATGCCATCACTTTTCTCCCATTGCCGCTAGAATGATGCTTTGTATTTGCA
Organism: Zizania palustris; assembly: GCA_019279435.1. Classification (NCBI taxonomy): domain Eukaryota; kingdom Viridiplantae; phylum Streptophyta; class Magnoliopsida; order Poales; family Poaceae; genus Zizania; species Zizania palustris. The sequence goes on from JAAALK010000080.1 coordinate 14,004,060, forward strand.
TGTTATTGAAACAATGTCATCACTCATCAGTGGTTGGCACGTCATAGCACAGTGCTACCAAGCAAGTAATTATCGCATAGTCATTCTGATTGACATTCCATAGTTATTTACTCATGACTACACATTTGCTTGGATCGGATTTGTAACAGGGACAGATGTGTAGAAACATTAGTATTCATTAGAGAACTAGTGCAAGGTAGTTGAGGATGGCTACAGACTACCTCCATAATTTTATGTGAAATCATAGTGTAAACTAAACTGAAATGGTAGCATGGTGCTGTAGTCTCGTGCAAGTCAGATGTGTTTGTGCCAAACTGCATAGTGTTTTTCCTCTGGTCTATTGAGCTGTTTTGTCCATTGTACTGGCAAACTCTTTTTTCCCTTCCAGTGAAGCTTTTACTTCACACACTTATGGTTTTTTATTTCATAGTTTTTGTTCATTTGAAGCTTGATTTTTAATTTAATGCATCCATGCTCCTTTAGGTTATACACGGAGATGTTGGGGTTACGGAATTTTTCTCTAGCAAATCTCTCTCTATGATGTGCAGTTACTCAGTTAGGTGGTTATGTGGCTTGAAATTTTTGCTTCTGTCTATAAATGCATGGTTAACAATATGTTCATTTTGCAAGCATTGACATATGCTATTATTTCCTACAATCCATTGAACGAGCATGTTCATTGCTCAGAATGTAAGTTCAGTTTGCATACAAAGAGTTGAAGAACATTATAAGGTAGAGAATTTGGGGAAACAGTGAAACACACTTCAACCTGTGATTAAGTTTAATCATCTAGTGCTTAGCGGCGGAGCATTATTTAGGCCACACTGGCTATGGCCCTTCAAAGTTGATAAAATAGCATTTCCTTCCTATAAGTGTGAGGTGTTCATTTGGATAAATTTTCCATTGATTTATTGTTTGCAGATGTTACCACATTTTATAGACATCACTTGCTATGGTGTCTCTATGGATAAGGAGGCATCTTGCTAACTCTTCTATGCATTGCCAACTATAACAATATAACATTGTTTCAGGGAATGTACTCCTCCACGCCGCCTTCATGATGATCTATTGGATTCAGTTTTGAGATCACCACGGCACAAAGTTTCGCCAGCCATGAGCCTTTTGCAGGGATACTATGGTCTCATCACACCTCCGAAGAAGGATTCAACACATGAAGGCACTGAAATGGCAGTATATGGAAAAGGAAAATCTATTTGCTTGGATGATGAGCCATGGTTTGATGAGCCGCCAAATTCCGACCCATTCCCTTTTCAACATAAGAAAACCAGAAGCTTGGCAATAATTTCTATTCTGAATGGTGAGACCGAGGAGAATGGTGATAGTGAAAAGTTGATAAGGCGACGCCAGAAAGCTGATGGTGAGTTGTTACCTAGGGAAGAAAATGGTAGTGCCTTACTGTCAAGGGCTGGGAAAGGCCTGGCATTGAGGCCTAAGTCAGGCAGTCGACAAGATCTGAACAAGAGTCAGCAAAATCTTATTGCATTGGCGGAGCCCTCGTTTGGTGATGGGTCGCACGCAGTAAGGAAATCATCGAGCACCCCGGAGTTCCAAGAACCCGAGAACAACAGCAACGGTTCCTCCATATGGTCAGCGAGCAAGTGGAGCTTAAATCCAGATGCTTTCACCCTCCCTCTTCCCCTCCCTCTTTTTGACAACATTCCAAAGCCAATTGCTGCTTGGAGAAACAAGGCGGCTCGAGATTAGTAGGCTTTTAGTCCCTCGTTTTTGCACACTCCCTGAACGAAAGGCGAGGCCCTGTAATGTAAGCACCCCAGAGCATCTCTGGTTGGCAGCAACTCTTCGAGAGATGGAAGCAGAGCAGGACCATGTGGATCTTGGTTAGTTCCTGATAGTTGGAGCATACAGAAGATCAAGCACAGTGATGGCGCTGAGATTAGCATCTGTTTTATGGTTATATTGGAGATGTTGCTGGTAGAACCTGAACCTGAACCAGAACGTAGATCGCGAGGCCGTGATGGAAGTAATACTCTGTTACTTTTAACCTGAATCAATTTCTTCACTGAAATAGTGAAATTATAGATGACACAAAGCCTTGGGTATTGAGGGTATTCTTTTGTACACAGTGCAGATAATGTAGGGATCAAAAGGTGGCTTATATGTTGTATGAGTGAGACCTTCGCTGGTATATATAGAAAATTGTCTTTATTTACCTCCCAAATAAGCTACGTTTTTGTTTCAGTTGCAATCCAATCAGTCGTTTCACCATTGTTTTGTTTTGTTTTGTTTTGCTCTGCTGGCTTTAATTGTTAGAGTGTGTGTGTGTGTGGGACTGGTGTGTGGGCCCCGGGTGGGCCCCTCCTGTAAGGCTCCTCTCTTTATCCTCCCTACCCAAGGGAGAGGAATCTATCCATCCAGAACCTTCCTACATGGTATCAGAGCCTTAGCTCCTCCTCTTCTCTCCTTCCTCGCCGCCGCCGCCGTCTCCATGGCCGACGAGCTTCCTCCGGCGAGCCTCACCTTCTCCTTCTTGTCTCCGGCCGCTACAATGACCGGATCCGCTTCTCTCCCGCCCGGATCCGCCCCCGGAGCGGCCAGATCTGGCGCCGCCGCCCCTTCCCCACTCGGATCCGTCGCCGGAGCGGCCGGATCTGGGGCCGGCGGCCTCCCTCCGCCGGGTTTCGGCCTCTCCCCGCCCTGCCTCGGCGCCGCCGGCTTCCCCCCGCCGGGGTTTGGCCTCTCCACGCCCTGCCTCGGCGCCGGCGGCTTCCCCCCGCCCTGCCTCGACGCCGGCGGCTTCCCCCCGCCCTGCCTCGACGCCGGCGCAGCCGGTTCTGCTGCCGCCGGGCTTCCCCCGGCCGTTTTCGCCGCCGGCCGGCCCGCCCCGCCTGCCACAGCCGCCGGGCCGGCCGGATCTGGGGCCGCCGGCCCTCCCCTGGTCCCTAGGGCGTCGGACACCACCCCCTCCGCCACGGCTGTGGACTGGCCGGCCCTGGGGGGCCTCTCTTGCTGCTGCCGGCCTCCACCAGGCCCCGGGGGCGCCGCCTCTCCTTCCCCCCACCATGGCCATGTTCTGGCCGAACCCGAGTGGACCGCCCACTCTCCCTTCCGCTGTGGCCTCGGGCTGGACGGCCCCTACTGATGTGGTAGCCGCCGACGCTGCCCTTGCTGCCGCCCTTGCCACTGCCAAGACCGCTGCCGCTGCTGCCCGGTCGCGCGAGCGGGCAGCCGCTCTTGCTTGGGAGAACGCTCGCCAGACCGCGGATGCTCTAGCCCAGCATGTCGCTGAGGCCGAGCATCACCTCGGGCGGGTTGACCCCACTGCCACCCCGACTCCAGCTGTCGCCACAGATCCGGGTACCGCACAGCTCCACGCCCAGGCGGCCGGTGTCCAGAACATCCGGGCGCTTGTGCCAGTCACCCTGGATCCCTCCTCGTCCTCCTACGCCCGCTGGCGCGACCTGGTGCTCCTCACCCTCCAGCGCTATGCCCTGGATGACCACATCCTCATCGACACTCCGGTGGTCGCCCAGGGGTCCGTGTGGCGACGCATGGACAGCGTGGTGCTGTCATGGCTCCTTGGGTCCATCACTGTCGAGCTCCAGGACATCGTGCGAGAACTGGGTGGCACCGCTCGGCAGGCCTGGGTTGCGATCGAGGGGCAGTTTCTTGGCAACCGCGAGGCTCGTGCTCTCCAGTTGGACGCTGCTTTCCGCACCTTCGTCCAGGGCGATCTCTCCATCTCGGAGTACTGCCGTCGCATGAAAGGGATGGCGGATTCTCTTCGTGACCTTGGCGAGCCTGTTGCGGACCGCACCCTTGTCCTCAACATCCTCCGTGGTCTCGGAGACAGCTACGCCCATCTCCGGACATGGATCACCAGGACAGTGCCGTTCCCCTCCTTCCGCAAGGTTCGTGATGACCTTGTCCTCGAGGAGCTGACCCGGGGACTCGCTCCCACCTCTACTACCGCGACTGCCCTAGTCACCCCCGGCTCCATCCGGCCGGTCTCCCACCCACCGCCGTCGCCGACTCCCTCCCTTCTTGGTACTCCCACCGCCGGTTCCCCCACTGGCGGGGGGGGGGGCGTGGTGGCGATCGCGGGTGGCGATCGTCGTCGCCGGGGAGGGGGGCGCCGTGGTGGTACTGGTCGCGCTCCGGCTCCTACCTCCGCCATGCCAGCACCTGCCGCCGGGAGTGCGCCCTGGCCATCCTTCTCCAACCCATGGACGGGGCGCATTTCCATGTGGCCGGGACAGTTCACTCCTCGGCCTCCTACTCCGCCTGCGGCCATGCTCACCGGGTGGCCGGTCCCGCCTGCTCCTTCGGCGTGGGGCCCGTGGTCCGGTGGGTGGGATCAGACGGCCCTCGCGCAGTCATTCAACACCATGGCGTTGACTCCGCCGGCCGCTACGGATTGGGTGGCCGACTCGGGTGCTTCCTTCCACACCACTCCCCATGATGGTATTATCTCCACTCACAGGCCCCCCCACCCATCTCACCCTTCTTCCATCATGGTTGGGAATGACTCCTGTCTTCCGGTCACCTCCGTAGGTGATGCGACTCCTTGTGGGTCTTTTCGCCTACAAAACATTCTTGTCGCTCCTGACATTGTTCATAACCTACTTTCCATTCGTCAATTCACCACTGATAATTCTTGTTCTGTTGAATTTGACTCTTGTGGTTTGACTGTGAAGGATATGGCCACCTGGCGTCCTCTTCTCCGCTGTGATAGCACCGGACCCCTCTACACGCTTCGTCTTCCACCTTCCGCTGCTCCACCTTCGTCCGCCCTTGCCACCACAGCGTCTTCCACACTCTGGCACCGCCGGCTTGGTCATCCCGGTGTCGACATTTTGGCTCAGCTTTGTCGTAGCTCCTCTATTCCTTGTACTAGGGCCACTAGTGAGCACGTTTGTCATGCGTGTCAATTAGGTCATCATGTTCGCCTACCTTTTTCTATTTCTTCCTCGCATGTTGTACATGCGTTTGACCTTATTCACTGTGACTTGTGGACCTCTCCAATCATGAGTATTTCTGGTTATAAATATTATCTGGTTGTTCTTGATGATTTTTCTCACTACTCATGGACGTTTCCCTTGCGGTCCAAGTCGGATGCCTTCCCCACGCTCACTCACTTCTTTGCTTGGGTCTCTACTCAGTTTGGGCTTACTATCAAGGCTGTCCAATGTGATAATGGTCGTGAGTTTGACAACTCTGCTACCCGGGCTTTCTTCCTCTCGAAGGGAGTCCAGTTGCGCATGTCCTGCCCCTATACCCCCCCTCAGAATGGCAAGGCTGAGCGCATGATTCGTACCACTAATAATGTTATGCGCTCCATGCTCTTTCAGGCTTCGGTTCCCGCTCGCTTCTGGGCTGAGAGTCTCCTTACTGCCACCTATGTGCTCAACCGCCTGCCTTCTAAGGTCACGAGCGCTCCCACCCCTCACCATGCCTTGTTCGGTACCCCACCTTCTTACACTCACCTTCGTGTTTTCGGGTGTGCTTGCTATCCCAACACTTCTGCCACTGCTCCTCATAAGCTTGCGCCCCGCTCGACCCTGTGTGTGTTTCTTGGCTACTCCCCCGATCATAAGGGGTACCGTTGCTTTGACCTCTCCTCTCGTCGTGTTCTTATCTCACGACATGTCATCTTCGCTGAGTCTGTCTTTCCTTTCTCCGTTGACTCCACACCCACCACCAGCCTTGAGTTGGACTCCCTGTTTTCTACTGACCCGGTGGTTCAGCCACCTTTGTCTTCTGCAGGTACTTCCCCGACTGCTCCGGTGGCTCTCCCGCCTGCTAGCGAGCCGTGTGTGGCAGCGGAGCTGCCCGCCGTGCCGCCCGCGGCCCCTGTGCCCCCGGCTGTGCCACGTGCGGCCACTCCTCCCCAGCCGGTGTGGCCCTCCGTGCCATGCGCGGCCCCGCCGTCCTCATCCGTGCAGCCCGCGGCCCCATCCCTGTCGCCTCCCGTGCCCAGGGTTGGCCCGCTGTTGCCATCGGCGTCGTGTTCCGCCCCGGACGCGGCCCCGGCCGTACCCCATGCCCCCGCGACACCTGTTGCGCCACGCGCGGCCCCGACATCTTCTTCCCGCTACGCCAACCCTGTTCGGGTTTACCAGCGCCGTCCGACGGTGGCTGCACCGGCCTGCTCTCGCGCCGAGCCGCCGGTGTACCACCCGCCCCTCCTCCACCGCGATCCCCGCCACACTCACCCGATGGTGACTCGGCGGGCTGCGGGGGTCCTCCGTCCAGTTGACCGCCTGGTCCTCTCCGCCACTACGGAGCCGCCAGTCTCTCCCGTACCCTCCACTGTTCGTGGCGCCCTGGCGGATCCTCACTGGCGCCACACGATGGAGGAAGAATATGTGGCCCTGTTGGCCAATCAGACCTGGGACCTGGTGCCTCGCCCCTCTGGCTGCAATGTGGTCACCGGCAAGTGGATTTGGACACATAAACGCAAGGCAGATGGCTCGCTGGATCGCTACAAGGCTCGCTGGGTCCTCCGGGGTTTCACCCAGCGCCCTGGAGTTGACTATGATGAGACCTTCAGCCCGGTGGTGAAGCCTGCTACTGTCCGGACCGTGCTCTCCCTGGCTCTTTCGAGGTCCTGGCCAATTCACCAGCTCGATGTGAAGAATGCCTTCCTCCATGCCACCCTGACGGAGACTGTCTACTGCAGCCAGCCTGCGGGTTTTGTGGATCCCGTTCACCCTGAGCGTGTTTGCCGGCTCAACAAGTCTCTGTATGGTCTGAAACAGGCTCCTCGGGCTTGGTACAGTCGGTTCGCCTCCTTCCTGGTGTCTGTGGGGTTCAGCGAAGCCAAGAGTGACACTTCTTTGTTTGTCCTCCACCGCGGTGCTGACTCAGCCTACTTGCTGCTTTATGTGGATGACATTATTCTTACTGCGTCCAGCCAATCTCTCCTTCAACGGATTGTCTCCTCGTTGCAGCAGGAGTTTGCCATGAAGGACCTTGGTGTCCTCCATCACTTCTTGGGAGTGACAGTGGACCACCGCCCTGATGGCCTCCTCCTTCACCAGCGCCAGTACGCCTTGGATGTTCTTCAACGCGCAGGGATGACTGACTGCAAGCCCTGTGCCACTCTCGTCGATGCTCAGTCCAAGATTTCCGGTACAAAGGGCACACCAGTGGATGATCCCACTGCCTACCGAAGCATTGCTGGCGCCCTTCAGTACCTCACTTTCACTCGGCCGGATATCTCCTATGCGGTGCAGCAGGTGTGCCTTCACATGCACGACCCCAGGGAACCGCACCTTACCGCTATGAAGCGGATTCTCCGCTATCTGCGCGGCTCCCTCGACTTTGGGCTTCACCTTCGGCGTTCTCCTGTTGCGGACCTCGTGGTTTACACTGACGCCGACTGGGCGGGCTGCCCAGACACGCGCCGCTCCACCTCCGGCTACGCCGTCTTCCTTGGTGGCAACCTCGTGTCTTGGTCATCCAAGCGGCAGCCGGTTGTCTCCCGCTCCAGTGCCGAGGCTGAGTACCGGGCGGTTGCCAATGGGGTGGCCGAGGCATCCTGGCTCCGGCATCTACTCGAGGAACTCCATTGCCCCCTCGCCAGGAGTACGTTGGTCTACTGCGACAACGTCAGTGCCGTCTACCTCTCCACCAACCCCGTCCAGCACCAACGCACCAAGCATGTGGAAATTGACCTCCACTTTGTTCGTGATCGTGTCGCCGTGGGAGCTGTCCGTGTTCTACATGTGCCTACCACCTCCCAGTTCGCCGACATCTTCACCAAAGGCTTGCCTTCCTCCACCTTCTCCGAGTTCCGCTCCAGTCTCAACATCCGCTGCGCCGGAGTTTCGACTGCGGGGGGGTGTTAGAGTGTGTGTGTGTGTGGGACTGGTGTGTGGGCCCCGGGTGGGCCCCTCCTGTAAGGCTCCTCTCTTTATCCTCCCTACCCAAGGGAGAGGAATCTATCCATCCAGAACCTTCCTACATTAATCTTTGTCCGCAGCTCAGCATGCATAAATCTACTATATTCCCTTTTCAAAACAGAAACTGGATTTATTACAATCATTTAAGGCTGTAAACAAAAAGATTTAATGTGGATATATTCATTCCATCCTAAAACACAATAAGTTTTAGGTCTGATAGACCGTATCATCCTCCTCCTCAGTGTAGGTAAATATAGGTTTAGAAGTAATTAGATGAGACAGTGAGTATTAGAAACACTACCTCTGTTTCTGAACGTAAGTCAATTTTGATTTTTTTTCTAAATTCATATATGGATTAATGAATATAGACACAGATCATGGAACCAATAATAACTTATATTCAGAAGGAACAGAGGGAGTAGGAGTTATGGTTTACAATTTACAAATAGTGTTCTTGCTTGATTGGGATGTAGTAGACGGCTGGAGAGTTGACTTGACAACAATCATTTGTTCTCTTGACATCAGTCTTGTGTTTTTTGAAGCGGGCGTGCCATAAAATTTTACCTCAGTTTCAGTTTCATATTATAAGCTGTTTAGTTTCTAAAATTAAATTCCTTTGATTTTGATTAAGGTTAAATAAAAATATATTAAATTTCACAATATGAAATAAACATACTATCAAAGTATAATTAATAATCGATTTGATAAAATCAATTTGATGTTATATTTGTGGTATATTTTGTTTATAAAGTTGGTTGAAGTTAAAGAAGTTTAAATTTACAAAAAAATCAAACTACACATTATATCTAACAAAAAATGAGTTGCCATGTAAGCAGTTCATGCAACATGTAACAAAAAAATGAACCCAACTATGCAAAGTTCTCTTCTCATCTGCTCCAAATTAACCAAGAAAGAAACAGAAAATCATTTTCAACATCATCAAATTATTATTATTATTATTATTATTATTATTATTATTATTATTATTATTATTATTATTTACAAAATCTGGAGGAAAGCCTCTTGCTGGTCCTGTCCAGGAACCCTTCCATCACCACCTTCTTCTTGTGCTCCTCCGTGCACAGGTTCACCACCACCGTCTCCTCCGCCGCCGCCATCTTGCCGAACCTCTCGCTCCCGCCGGCGCCGCCGTTATTGGCCTTGGTGGCGCCGGCGGCCTGTGCCCGGACGAACCGCGAGCCGTACAGGCACGAGCAGAGGAAGGCCACAGCGGTGACGCGGCCGAACAAGACGATCACTCCCAGCGTCGTGGCCATCGTCCACAGGCCGCCGGCGCCGGCGCCGGCGCGGCCGTCAGGCCGCCGGAGCGAGCCGCGCCTTCTAGTTCTAGGCGGGGCTGTCTCGTGCACGGCGGCCGGCCTCGGGCACGGTTGTCTGGCAGCCGTCGCCTCCTCGGCGACGCTCGTGGCCGGTGCGGCGTCGCCGTCGCCGCCGGCGTCCGTCTGCCGCCGCGGAAGCTTGCCTCCGTTCCGCTGCTTCTTCCCGTCGGCGAAGCTGCTCGCCTGCAGATCACGGCAACGGGGCCATTGGTGACGCCCACCGATCATGTCAGTTAGTGGTGGGATGCACCGACGGTGTCACAATAATTTAAAAACATTTTTGAATGAAAAAACTTCAAATTTAGCTGCTTTCCAGCGTAGTTAACGAGTTACTGAGCTGCAATTTTAATTGAATTTCACGTCGTCGTAGGACCAGGGACAGATACAAACACATGTTTAATTTAAGGTAACGTATCTTATGCTGAAAGAGTTATGGTGTTCAAATGCACATATTAAATCTGGGCCAAGGATCTTTCATCCAACGATGTCTAGCTATTTGCATTTACACCCTCCCACCTCCTCTTATCCAAAGATTTTTTTTTGCACTGGAAAAGAGGGGGTGGGAGGGTGTAAACGCAAATAGCTGGACACCGTTGGATTAAAGATCTTTGGCCCAGATTTAATGTATGTATTTGAGCACCATAACTCTTTGAGCATAGGATACGTTGCCTTAATTTAAAGCTGAAACAAATAGTTTGTAAACAACAATATTTTTTTATTCTAACCAAACACTTAACTATACCAGGATATTGAGATCACCTAACTGTTAAGAATCTATGAAACAAATATGATATGACAATCTCCCTATTTCTATTAATTTTTCATTAAAGTGTTATTAAAATATTTAAAAAAAAATGAATAACTAGTTAAGATGGTTAGTTCATACCAAACTTGTTAATTTCATTCCGGTGACTATTTCAGTTTAGCTCTTAGAACGAAATGTTTCGGTACCAGACGATACCGGTGTACTATTTTAAGGTCTAATAAATAATATAAGTATATTTAAAATATATTTATATTAATATGATTAAATATGATATAATACATTGATATCTTAAATATAGTGTATAGCTTGAATATAATATAATATATAGTTTAATATAAGTAATATCTAACACATATAAAAAATAAAAATACAATTTTGACTGGCCCGGTATGTGTCGGTATCGATCGGTTTTTGCCGGTATTGATCAGAATGACTGGTATTTACCAGTATTGAGGCCGGAAATACTTAATATATACCTATTTGAGTGGTTGAATGGTACATTCTAGCTGGTATCGGGAATGAAATTGATAAGCCATTTTCATACTCCAAGCATAAAATATTTTTAGCTCTGCTCCTAATTAAAACCTATCAGCGACACTTGAAAGACCGATAACGATTTTGTTAATGGCAGGCAATGATATGAGAATGTTTACTCTTATCAATCTTCAGTTGCATGGCATGATCAGCAATGATAATGACAGTGACATTAAACACAATGCAAGCTGATAATGACATTGTTGCTGCATGACTGGCATGAAAACAGCAAGCAAGGCAATTTTGTTATCACATTGCTTTCTGCAATCCTGTTACTGCCAAGGTAAACTCTGTTAAATAATGCAAAATCTTTTCTTTCTTTCTTTCAAAACAGGTCAAATTATGTTAAATAAAATTAATCGCAATATTCATGTTATAAGAAAGAGTAATTGGGACTACTTAAATGATTTAAAAGGTAGTGATTGGTCCTATGTATGATAGGAATAGAATGAGATGATTTTGTTTTTTAGGGATGGGATGAAACGAGATGGTTCTGTAGAGATGTTTGGGTAAATGAATGAAATGTTTTGGTCCGTGTTTAGTTGAGGGAATGGAGAGGGATGAGATGATTCTAGCCTCAATCACCATGCAAGTCAAACCTAACTGTTGCACCACACCGAACCAAGCAGGCAAAAAAAATCGTACCGAATTCAACATTTATGGAGAATATTCCATTTTCAAGATCGTTCAGTTCCGCTCGATTTTATTCAATCCCTCAAACTAAATACATCGTACATCCAAACACTACTTAAACGAGCGAAATGGTTCGAACAGCTTGTAATTAAACTGGGACATACTGCAACACTCGAAATTCGAAGCAACCTCCTGCAAATTAAACAATCCAATTTGTGTTTCGAGCAAAATTTATTTTAAACTAATCAATCCGTACTACTCTAGTAGAGAAAATTTCAACACACGTGAGCAGCTATTGACGAATTTTTCTTCCAAAACATCGGCAACAGCGACAACTTTCACCCAATCCTCCTCCGCTTCTTCCACACGGCCGGCGGCGGCGTTGGTCGGTCAATCACGCAGGCCTTAAGCGGTGGGCCCCACTGCGTCCGCCGTGCCGTTGGTCTCCCACCGGTTTAAATGACTAAGTGCGTGTTTGTGTTAGTTGATCTTTTACTCCTTTTTTTACTTATATATATTAAACTATAGAATTAGTTTTAGTCAATGGTTAGAAAACATAAGATGATCTATTACATTATTATATTTTAGAAGACAAGACGTTGACTTCTTTTAAATTAGATAGATTTATTATCTTTAGAATCGAGATAAGATGTAACTTCTTTTAATCGTAGTTTGTTAGTTTTACGGAGCTATGGCGGCAGTGAGGTGCCTCCAGATCTGCTCCTCTCTCGCCTCATGGTGGCGAAGCTTGGTGCAGTGGTGTGCGGCGCGAGGTCAACGTGGAGGCTATGTGGCATCGGTGCAGCCATGTCGCAGTGTTAGTGAGGTGGCCAGCGGGGGGGGGGGGGGCGGAGGCACGAAAGCATGTGATGCAAAGCCGTGCGGTGCAGAAGCGCGCGAAGCGTGCCTGGCGGCACAATGGTGATGGCTAGCGATGGTGCGCGGCAGTAGGTGTCGACACGACGATGGCACGACGATAGTAGGCAAGGGTGCAGTGACACTTGATGAAGGTATCCGATGGTAGCGTGGAGGTGGCACCACAATGACACGGAGGTATGTGGCGATGTCCAGCGGTAGCTGAACGACCACAGTGTAGGTTCTTCTGTTAGGCAACGCGTTGCTGAGCGGCGATCATGAGGGGATGTGCGGTGGTTTGGGTCAGAGCGTGGCGACGCGAAGGTCAGGAGATAGCGCGACAGCGTGATGTCTAGGAGGTTGTGCTTGTTGGCCGGTGCTACCTTGCAGCAGCTGGTTACAACGTGCGGCGATTCCTAGTAGTGGTTTTAGGGGATCGGATCTGTCTTGTGACGACGACTGTGCGGGATCCAAGAGTGGTCGGAGATGGCGGTCAACTCCTCTCTGATATGATTTCTTTAGCAGTGCAGTGTCTCAGCAATCGTTGATCGTTTTTTCCATTCCCATCTCTTCCCCTCCTTCGGAGCTCCTTCTTAGCTTTGGCCATCTCTTCTCAGTCGTGTGGTGTTCCTTCGGTGTGATGATAGTTGTTTCCGATACATGCGGTCTGCGTCTGCTATTGTTGCCATCTTGTAAGAATGGTGCCAGTGGCGAGGTGTTGAACTAGTTTAGAGGTGGCATGATGTTGCTTGCCTACAGTGGCGGAAATACATACAGGGGGCCTGGGGGCACGCACCCCCCTACTGCCATCCAGCTCCCCCTGTTCCACTTTTTTATATATATAGATAATAATAAAAATTAATTATTAATATAAATTTTTATGTTAGAATGTGGTAGAATCTCACTATATTGTCTTCTTTTTCTTAAATTTCTTTATATTTTTATTTACCTAAATGGTTTTCTCTATTTTTCATGTATACTTTTTAACTTTCTTCTAAACTGCATTGCCTGTATATATACATAACTTCCTCCTATAATAGCATATACATGTGGACAGAATCATCAAGTGATCTATAATAACCGGTTATTCATGTATTTATAATTTTATTTTAATTTTTATCTCAATTAAAATCTCAACATGCCACCCTGTCTGTTCTGACTAGGCCCCCACGTGGCCACGCCACCTGCGGCAGACGTCGGCCGTGTCCTACCGTCCTACGCTACTGCGGTCGGTGTCGCCCTGCACCGTGCATCTCTACTTATTGCATGTTTTATTACTTATTACTTCTTAGAATCAATATAAACACGAATGAAGCTAGTTCTCATAATAATAGAACTTCATGAATCAAAGAACAAAAATTAAACAAAAATTAATTAATTATATCCCTTGATCCTTTGAACTTAGCTCCCCTACATTTTTAGTTTAGCTCTGCCACTGCCTGCCTAGTGTTTTTCTTTCTTTCCAGATTGCTACCTTTTCAGTGTAGTACCCTTTATTTTTCTTCTTCTATTATATAATACATACATTCACACTGTCTATGTGATTATTTAAAAAATACAGATTAGTAAAATATCATAACACAGAATGAAATTTAAGGATGAATTCATTTTGTACCGATAAAAAGCTGCTACGGTTGAAAAAAGTTTTACTTGATACTTCAGCAGAGGAAAAAGTTGAACCAGACAAACAAACCTTCATTCCTATACTAACCACGCAATTACTCACTAACTACACCATTAACGTGCCAAGGAAGCAATGCAGACAGAGATAATTACGCTAATCACCACACGGACAGATTTAATTGGTACCGTAATTTCGCGATTAGTGAAAAGAAAAGAACTGCTCAAGATCATTCATGGGATCATGGCCATGGCGATCGTTGATGTTGATGCAATGATGTCTAATCGTATAATATACCTTTGGTAGTAGGAAGCTGCCGCCGGCTGACGAGACGGACGTGGCGAGCGCTTTCTTGGCCTGCGACGGCGGCGACGGCGACGACGACGACGTGAGCAGCAGCCGCAGCATCCTCTTCATCCCCTTCCTCCCTTTCGTCGATTCTGTCGTCGTCGTCGTAGTCGTATTCTTCTTATCGCCGCTCGTCGGCAGACACCATGGCCAGGAGATCCACGACCACGACAGCCTGAGCCTTATCCTGAACTTTCGCCGCCCGCGGCGCCGCTCCCCCGCGGCTGCCGACCGTCTCAACGGGCAGCAGAACGGCAGGCACGAGCAGCAACTTGTAGCACCCTCCTCCACGCCGCCGCCGCCGCACTCGTCGCCCTCTCTCCCATCCCCAGCACGATCCTCGTCGGCGCGCATCGTAGCCCCGCCGCGCGCTAGCTAGCTACCTGCAGCGCGCGCGCGCGCGCGCGGTGATCACCCCTCGGCGCGCCACCGCGGCAGCCCGCGCCGCGACATCATGTTAATCGCCCTGCAGTGGGCACACTCCTTGCAGACGATCGACGCGCGCTCGCCGGCCGCCGCGCTCGCGCGGTGATCACGGCGATTCCCCGGCGGCACGCAACAGCTAGCGGCCGATACCGACCGACCGACCGACCGATCGATCAGGAGAGGCTTCTAGCTTTCAACTCGTTTTGCTTTGGGCGACATGATTTCAACTCGTTGGACGATCGAGGCGACAGCCTCGGCACGTCGAGCTGAGCTGAGCTGAGCTACCCGCAGTTTTCAAAAGAACAATTTAAGGCGAGGAAAGCGACGATTTTTTCTGAGTTTTGGAGGAAAAGACCACAAATTTCGCCGGAGACTGACCGGCTTTGTTGCGAAAGAATGGCACCAGTCGACATGGCGATACGGCGATTACTTGTATTTTGGAATATTTCATGATTTATCGCTCACAAAAAATGGGTTTGGTTTTTTTATCATTTTAGTCCATGTCACACAGATGATCAAACTGATTGTATTTTTATGACTTTGTAAGTTTTCATAAATCACATAACATTATATATATATATATATTACTTTAAATTTAATAATATTAATCTAATATGCCCATTGGTGTTCCAAGAGTACCTTACCGGATTCCCGGAGATGAAGAAGCGACTTGGGTTGACTTATACAATGTTATGTATCGAGAAAGGAACACTTTTTTTAGGATCAAGATTTCGTTCCGAGATCGCTGAATCATATTACGGGTCTCATGGTATATCTCAGTATAGAAGATGGAATTAGCGATATTTTTTTTGTTTATAAGCTCCCCTGGGCGGGTGGCTAATCTCAGGAATGGGGGTTTTTGATACGATGCAAATGGTGACACCAGATATATATATACAATATGCTTCGAATGGCTGCGTCTATGGCATCCTTCATTCTGCTTGGAGGAGAACCCACCAAACGTATAGCATTCCCTCTCGCGAGGATTATGATTCACCAGCCTGCTCGTGCTTATTATCGGACAAGAACACCTGAATTTTTACTAGAAGCGGAAGAGTTACACAAAATTTGCGAAATGGTCACAAATGCTTATGCACTAAGAACCTTTTTGGGTTGTATCCGAAGATATGGAAAGGGATGTTTTTATGTCAGCAGACGAAGCCAGAGCTTATGGACTTGTTGATATTATAGGGGTATATATGTGTGTGTATATATAAGAGAGAGAGATAAAAATATTAAAAATAACACAACATGCAAATACCTGAACAATATACCTGCTAGCTACTCCCTCTGGTGTACAAATAATAGTCATTTTGATTTTTATTGAGAGTGTATAAATATTAGTCACCCCATCAATCGAAACATTTGTCACTTTAATTATCCTCTTCTCCCGAAGCGTTTCTGCAATAAAAAACAAAAAAAATAGAGGATGCCAACCGGAGTTGAACTTGGGTGCCACCACTAAAATCTAGGCTCCATAACCCGTTGAAACAACCTCTATAACTTTATTTAATATTACATTGGTATGTATAATTCTGTCTAAACGACTAATATTTGTACACCGGAAGGAGTATCATCGAGCTCGCAAATAACATGTGTGAGAATTGCAAGATGGGCTGATTAAGGCTCTCTTTGGTCGAGAGAAATTTTTATAATTCTCGCAAGAATCAGTAATCTTACCAATTTTAGTTCATGTTAGGAGAATTTAGGATCTCAAACTATTGATAATCAAACGATTTCGCAGTTCATTCGGAGTCAGCTCTGGTAAAGTTTTCTACAAGAAACTGAGTTTCTGCATGAATCTAGAATCGTCCCAAATAAGTCCTAAATTGTTTGTCTAAATCACGGGGAGAGAAAGGATAAAATATTGTTTATTTAGAAGGAGAGTGATTTGATTTTTTTATTAAAAAATCAAAAGTAATATAAACGAACACTCGTAGATACCGTGACGCCGTACGAGATTCTGATTAAAAATACTGGGGATGACTTCCGTCTCCAGATTGCAATGCTTGCAATGATGTAAGCATGCTGTTGGGGTAGAAGAGAGAAAAAAGAAGTGTATTCTTATAAACTTTATGAGATAATACGATAGATTATGTATTAAATTTATGATACATATATATAGTTAACTATTATATAAGTATGGCACAAGTATAAAGCCTATATAGTTAACTATTATATGTATGGCACAAATATAAAGCCAATCAATAGTTAAATCATTATATATATATATATATGATATTAGCATACTCCCTTAGTCTTAAACAACTATTTTTTAAAATAATTTTTAGATAAATTAGTAGGGCGGAGAAACAATTTAGGTGTGTCTTATTAATTCTATTTCCTCTAATTTCAAGTTGTGTTAATTGGGTGATTTTATTTAAGGGTGTTTGGTTTCATAGACTAAAGTTTAGTGAATGTCACATCGGATGTTTAGACATTAATTTGAAGAATTAAATATGAACTAATTATAAAAATAATTATAAAATCGAAGAATTATTCGCGAGAAAAATTTATGAAGCCTAATTAATCCATAATTAGCAAATGTTTACCGCTAAGAAACTGGCATCATCTTTTCTTTTCTTTTCTTTCAATTAATAAACCAAAAACCAAAGCGAGTTGGTCAACTCCCTTTGTTGTCTCCTGTGTATCTTCCTAGTAGTTTCAGAAACTTCTTCGCGAATGCATTCATTAGAAGACTTCTCTTCCCTTGGAAACCAAGCAATTCCTACTAGCTCACTGGCTCATCTCAGCCGTACTGCTCCTCTTCTCTCTCTCTCTCTCTCTCTCTCTCTCTTAAAAAAATAAGTCTCGTTGACACGTTTGGCTTTGCGTATATTGATCGTATTATTTCCTACTACGAGAGAATAATCATGCATGATTTGATACTAATCCATCCACGTAGGGGATGAGCCCGATTGGGGCTTGAGACTCGTCCATATTTTTTTAATTGTATGAAAATTGTTGTGGAATTGCGTAAAAAATTGAATAATTAATTAAGAATAGTTAAAACAGTCTTAGTCTTATAATGTGTTTGGTGAGGTTAGTGTTATAAAAATTGGGAAATTGATCATATACCCTTTTTTAGATAGAAATTGAGAATTTGACTTTAATCGGTGCACGAAGACCGAAGGGGAGAACAAAACCCTATTTCTTGGCTGATTAATCGGGTTGATCAGACGATTAATCGGTCCACCGATTACTATACCAGTTTTTTGATAAATTAACTGCACCATGCCGATCACCGATTAATCAGCTGATCGGTCAGATTTTGTATCACTCAGTAGGGATGCTGATTCTAAAAGAAATGTTCTAGATCTAGATTCTATCAAGAAATGTTTATGGAGCCTCAATCAGAATCGCTTGCAAAATTGTTTAGCTATCAATAGTTTCAGCTCCAAATTCTTTCTCCGTGTGAAACATTCCTTAAAAAAGAGAAACATTTCTAATTCGAAACACTTTACAAAACATCGTTCGGATGAGATTCTAGCGATTCTAAACAGAAACCCGAAATATTTCTTGCGTGCAAATAGAATATTAATTAGACATGAAATATTTTTAGCTCCGTCGTTGGACCCATGTGAATACAGACAGACTGCAATCTGATAATCATCTTGTGCTCGTAGTTTTACTCGGTCAGTTGGCCAAACAGCCATCTAAGCTAACAGCGACAACCACGAGAACTATCAGCGTACGGCACGAACACGCGCTGACGAACACAGCAAATTAGTTCGGTGCAATTAAAACTCGTCGAGTGATAGATACTGCTATCTGAAAATGAGCGAGCAATGTGTGCGTGGATTAGACGGTCAAATTTGCCATAAAATTTGAACAGTTCGTCCTATCGATCAGACGGTGAATCGAGTGGTTTGTAAGAAACATTATCATTTTTGGTTTTAGTTTGTGAATAATTGAGGAGAAGTAGAGCAGAATTATGGCGTATTCAAGGGTAGGCGGGTAGCTGTCTGCGATCCCGCTGGAGGAGGCCCTTGAGGACGACCAGCTTCTTGTAATCCTTCGAGTTCACGTCGACGACGACCTCCTCGCCGGCACCGCCGTGAGACGCGGGAGGGGGAGGAGGAGGAGGAGGAGGCGGAGGACGACGCTGCTTGAGATGGAGCGTGTACAGCGCACCGAACCAGGCGCAGAGGCAGACGACGGCCCAGAGCCGGCCGCCGAGCAGCCCCGCCATCGACACCGCCGCCACCACGGACAGCCCCACCGCGGGGCCGAACTCGCCGCGGCGGCAGGAGCGCGCTCCCGCCTCGACGTCGCTTTTGGCGCCGGCGACAGAGGCAGCGTCCCCGCCGGCGCCGCGCGGGGTGGTGGCGGGCTCCCTCCGCGTCGTCGTTGGCGCTCTCGTATCGGCGATGGCGCCGCGGCGCGTCGTGACGGTAGCCGCGGCGTCGCGAGGGGGCAGCTCGGCCCGTGGAGCTGCGACGTTCTGTGGCGGCGGCGGCGCGATGGGCTCTTGCTGCTGCCGCTGCCGCTGCCGCTGCCGCTGCCTGTGATGGTCGTTGCTGTTGCTTCCCTTGATTCTACGCTGTTACACGGGGAAAAGCTACCATTTTTAACGTGCAAAATGCAAATTTTCACACAACGAATGATCTCTCGCGACGCGCACAATTCACGCATTTAACATGTTTTCAACTGAAAAGCGTAGCAGCAGCAGCAACAGGAGCACGCACAAGACAAGCATGACATGGTTGGTGCACACCTTGAGTCCGGGCACGCACGACAGCGGCAGCAAGAAGCAGCCGCCCCGCCGGCGACGAGGTCCTTCTCCCTCACCATCCTCCTCTCCCTCCCCGCCCCTCGTCTCCCGATCAGCCGCCCTCGCCGCGGACGACGCCTCGTCTCCGGCGCCGCCGTCCACCGGCACGGTGCGCCTCCTCAGCCGCGGCCGCCCCCGCGGCGTCCCCGCAACCGCCGCCTCCTCTCCGCGACAGCCTCCGAAGCACAGCACGCCAGACCAGCTGAATCCCCGCCGCCCGCTCCGTCTCCCGTTCGCCGGCGCCGCCGACCGGCCGCCATCCCCGACCTCTGCCTGCCGTGCCATCCCGCCGGAGCTGATGACGATCACGCGCTCGATCAGCTACCCAATTCCGAGTCCGGCCAGCTGCTCCGTCCGATCCATCGATCGATATTAATAAGGCGTCTTAACGTGTAGAATAAAAAATTAAATAAAAACTATAGCTGATTAAATCCAACCAGGAGTACGAGCCGAGCGTACGACCAGTCTACTCCGACAAGGTGCTCGCCGTTAATTGTCGGATTAGTTGAGGAATCGAATTATCAAATGGAATTAACGGCGACAGCCGCGAACGGTTGAGTGGTTGACTTGCAGCAGGAAGGTTCTACTCTCTACTCTCGTCGTGGCTTCTGACATAATCGCTTTTGACTGCAGACTTTATTAATGTGTAAAATTTACTGCTGCCTTTTTCCGCAAGGTTCGTCGGATCATTTGCATTTGCGTCAATCGTTGCATTATTTCTACTCTATCCATTTCAAAAAGACTTTATTTCTAACCTATTAGATGTATTCATACATCTTAACTACTACGCTATTTACTTGTTATTTTATAGTAAAAATTACTTACATCTCATTATAATTTTGAGAAATTGTCTACATGTCACTAACTTGGGATGGCTTTCATTCGTCAGTGACACACCAATATCATATTAACAAACTATGAAAATTAAAATGACACGGAAAAATGTCCCTACTTTATAATTTTTTTCTTAATAGTTAGAAGAACTATATTTTTTACTTTTATCTCTAATTTATTATTTTTATTTTAAAAGTAACGCTTCTTTGAGGCAAGGAAAGTAGCTTCATATTCTTACTATACTATTTTATTCGTAAATTAAGAAAACTTATTGCCATGTATAACTATCAGCCATTACCTATCACTTTAAAATATTGTTTTTTATTAATAAGTGATAAGTAATTATTGTTTTGGGTGTTTGGTTTCGTGGACTAAAATTTAATTTGTGTCACATCAGATGTTTGGATATCAATTTGAAGGATTAAACATGAACTAATTATAGAAATAATTACAGAATTGGAGGATTATTCACGAGACAAATTTATTAAGCCTAATTAATTCATGATTAGCAAATGTTTACGGTAGCATCACATTGTCAAAACATGACGTAATTATGCTAATTAGATTCGTCTTATAAATAATCCATCAATTATAAATAGATTTTATAAATATATCCGATGCAACGAAACTAAACTTTCGGACTAAACAACCAAACGAACGAACTTAAAATTCTTTGTCAATTGGAAGGAAGGAGTACTGGACTACTGGTAGGAAAAAAAATACTAGTACAATGTACAATGTACAATGTATGATAGTCGAATCACCGGTTAGAAAATAATAATAAAAAAACTCACGTATTCGGAGGAATCAAAGCACCAAGCTGTACCGTGCTTCTGTCTCGTCTCAATCACAACCGTTGATTCATAAATGGATGAACCAGATCGTGAGGTAATGTAGTTTGCCTGATAGGTGGGCCCGTAACCAAGAATTTCGAACTGTCTCTCCCCCCACGGTCCGCTTGACGGAGTACTGAAATGGCGGCGGCGGCGGCGGCGGTGCGGCGAGCGGAGGAGCTTGTGGAGAGGGAGATGGGAGGACGCGACGCCTCCCACGACGCCGCCCACGCCCTCCGAGTCCGCGACCTCGCGCTCTCCCTCGCCGCCGAACTGGGCCTCTCCTCCCCCGACCGCCTCCTCATCGTAACCCACTTACCTTCTCCTTTCTCTCTCTCTCTCTCTCTCTCTCTCTCTCTCTCTCTCTCTCTCTCTCTCTCTCCCCTCCCTTTTTCTCTATCCATTCTGTACTCGCAACGCGTAGATTTCCATATTTTTTAATTTCCGTCGTGCTTGGTTGCTGCAGGTTGAACTAGCTGCCCTCCTGCATGACATCGGTAAGTCTGTCCTACCATGATTTCATCAGCTTTACCTCCAAATCTGATTGAATGGTTTGTGGGTTTTTGCTAATTCGGTTCGTGCAGGTGATTACAAGTACACCAGGTGAGGTACTGAGGTTTCCCCTCGTTGCCCATTGAAATCATTAGTTTCACATGGAAGAGTGAAAGGAAGTTCAGTTAGTGATTAGCTAAAACGCGGATGGAATATAGAATTCGTATTATTGGTGGTATGTTATTGTGGAAATCTACGTGCTTGGTAAGTGAATTTGACTGGATGAGTGGATAGGGACAATGCCGAGGATATGAGCATCGTGGAGAAGTTTCTTGAAGAGATGGGACTGGAGGAGTTCCAGAGGGAGGAAATTGTGGCGATCATTAAAGGGATGGGTGAGTTCGTCTTGTTTATGCATCTGTGGATGAAATTATACACTTATACTATACTTGACAAACAGAAACTGCCTTGATTCAGTTGTTGTACTTCATGGTTCTTCAAACTTCAAAGATATAAAAATCTTAGTATATAAAACTGCTTGTTTTCCATGGTATATTCATCATGTTATCTAGTGTAGCACGGTAGCCATTTATTATTATCTACTATTATTTCTAATCATGCTATCACTCCTTCATTTACTGCATTAGAGCATGTTTATCTATTATGACCTTTGTGAAGATCATCACATCTTCTTTTATGTTATGTCATCTGAAGGCCATAAGTACTGCTTAGTGTATCCCTATTTGTGTCTAGTGAAACATTCTTGAAATTTCTGTCCAAGAACACCTCGAATCTTATATGCAGGATTCAAAAATGAAGTTTCAAAGAAGTCTATTATTGAGCCTACTCTTGAGTTTGCGATTGTACAAGATGCGGATCGTCTTGATGCAATTGGTGCAATTGGCAAGTACTGCTTAGCCAGAGTTTCTTTATCAGTTCTGCACAACCAGAATTTCTTTTAACAATTACTATGATGCAATACAGTTTGGTAGCCTTGGTTATGCACATTCTTTTCTATGTCAAATCTTGCTGTTTCCCCCTCTGGTTTCTGCTTGTATAAATTTAGTGTGCACCACTTTGTTTATCTTTTAGTTTTTTCAATATTAACTAGCACACAAATATCATTAATTTTGTCTCTACTGGTAGAAGTATGCCACAACCTGTTTATCAAATTTTAATGGGACAGTCATGCATGTTTTCTTGTTCTGAGGCTTCTCTCAGTAGTTGTCTCCAAACGCTGATATCATGCAAAAGGAAGATATAAGGTTTCATAAGCAATGATCTCTTGGAATTGTAGATGAGTAAGAATATGAAAAAAACGACATCATCTAACATTAAACTTGTCAAGTTCCAACGCATGCTGATATGGATAATGGGTTCATGCAAATCCTATTGTGTTTACTTCAACTGAGAAAAGCATACACAGTTCTCAAATTTATTGTTTAATGTTTTTCCAAAGAAACTAAAATCACAGTTTGTCTGCCCTTTTGGTCATATATAGTATGATTAAGACTTAAGAGCTTTATGATCTAATCTTTCAAAATAACACTTGAAGGTATTGCAAGATGTTTTACATACGGTGGGAGCAAGAACCACACATTACATGATCCTAAAATACTGCCACGTGTTAATTTGTCAAAGGAGAAGTACATGTTCAAGGAGGAGAAACAGACATCAATTAATCATTTTCATGAGAAGCTTTTTAAGTTGAAGGACATGATGAAGACAGAGGTAGGCGCTGAGCTATGCAGTAGAAGCATTCTTACTGCTGTCCTGATTGAAACCTACGAAGAAAGCATTACTGTTTTCTTTTAGACCTATTGAACTTAGTAAATAATAATACCTCGCTCGACATGAGCAAAACCCCTGCCTTTCCATCCGGGTTTGGCGGTTTGGCCCATGCCCAAAAGGCTTAAGAGTAGTAGAGCTATGTTGGCCGTTGGGTGTAGTTTTTATATTAAAAGTATATTAAAAGAACATTTCTGCTTACTAATGCTCCTGTATATTTTCTGGTGTACTAATAATCACTTCATTCTGTATCATATTCAGTTTTGTTAAGTATGCATTACACATAGGCCAAGTGTATGGAAATTAGATTCTGTTTACTAGTTATTTATACTCCCTGCAGACTCCAATATCTTCTGATGCGCTAACAATCACTTGCTGTCTTCACCCTGTTCAACTTTTGAGCCTGCATCATAGAATCATGTATGGTTTAGCTAGTTCAAATAGTCCTTATAGCATCCCATTATCTCTTCCGTTGATACTGACATATAACTCATTTTGGGCATAGGCCGGGAAAAAGAGAGCAGAGAAAAGGCACAAGCTCATGGAGGACTTTGTGGCTGAATTCTATGAAGAGTGGAGTGGCAGGGCTTGAAGTTGACCAACCAGGTTATGGCCTATGGGCTGGTGGTTTGTGGCATTGGCGCATAGCTTGAAGCTGGCCAACCAGCAACAACTCATATTGTTCGTTGTCTGGTTGGTGTCGTTAGCTTATTTGTTGCTGGCAAGTTAAGGCATGCAAAAAAACAAGGGATAAAGCACAGTCGACTGTCCAACCACTGAAGAATAATGATACGATTATATTCTTCAACAGGTACTTTGCCTGAACTCTGAATTTTGCTGGAGCACTTTGCCTCTGTGACTGATCTATCACCTCTCGTTGATCTATAGCATTGCCACAGCAAAGTGATCACTGTGTTTTGATAAGCTAATAAGTGCAGTGATTGGTGGCTCATTTATCCAAACAGATGTCGTCACATATTGCAGCTGTTTGTCAAAACAATATTGCTAAAATTTATTAGTAACATGTGTTGGACTATAGATAAAAGCTTCCACCTCTCCCACTATAACGCCTAGGGGGATGTTGGACTATGGATAAAAGCCCCCACCTCTTCCACTATAACGCCTAAGTTTTATGGTTGAGTTGGCTAGGAGGGGTGAGCCTAACAACATGATCTTAAGCTTAAAAGTATACCCCACACACATACACAGAAGTTCTATACTCCACTACATAAGCTACTAGGATGAGAATTTGATAATTTCTTACCACCAAGAAGATCGACTTCATTTTTTATCATCCTAGTCTATATGCTATTAACTTTGACTTAGATGGTTCCACGTGTCATTAACATAGGGCGGCAACATAATTAAGGAATATCTTTATAGTGACAATTCATCAATGTTTTCTACTAGGACAAAACAAATCAAATACATGGCAGTAATTAAAGTCCAAAGTAAGAACCAAATGCAGAAGAAAGCTTTTTGCCACACATCATCTGCTTTCCTCTCACAAAGTATCACACAGCTGACAAACCGCATCTGAAAGCCCAGCATTCTTCCATCTGAAAACCTGAGCCTTGATGGCCAAAAAATAAAAGCTCTGCTTCAGAGCCTGCTCTTGTCCCTCTTGGAGAGGGTGACCTTGAGGCCACGCTTCATGTACATGGTGAGCGCCAACTTGGGCTCCACCGGGTGGCCGTCGACGACGGCGACGCGGTAGCGGCGGAGGATGGAGGCGGCGGCGAACTTCATCTGGTAGTAGGCGAAGTCCTTGCCGAGGCACAGGCGAGGCCCGCCGTTGAAGGCGGTGAACTTGTAGGCCGACTCGCTCATGAAGCGGCCGTCCCTGAGCCACCTCTCCGGCTTGTACTCCCTGCAGTCGTCGCCCCAGATGCTCTCCATCCTCCCCATCGCGTACATGGCGTAGAGCACCTTTGTTCCCTTCTTCAGCACTGTCCCGTCTGGGAACACTTCATCCTCCTCAACCTGCACACCATCAATGACAATGAGAATGCTAAATTGCATGTACCGTTTTCACCGCTCTACATTCACGATTTTTTTAGCTGATTAAAATTTAGTTACAAGAAATCTTACATCCGGAGCTACAAGTGGATTAAGATTATTTAGGAACTGTTTAGTAAAGCTCTGGATCTTGAAATCCATACTGAAGCTGGAGTGAAGCACTTGAAACTGGTTAGACTATGTTCCACTACTCCAATTCATTCATATTTTTGAAATGTTCTCAATAGAATCTATTATAGTGTTTGGCTTGACTCCAACTTCATAAGACAAAGAAGGTAGGGCCTTGCCAAACGCACCCTTAGAGTGTATTTGGTAAGGTTCTAGCTCTAATTTCTTTATCATGTGGAGTTGGAAGCTAAGCTAAACATTTTTCCTGATAAGTGGATCTCATCGAGAGCACTTCAGATAAATAAATAGAGTGGTGAAGCATGGTCTAGTTAGCTTCAAGTGTTCCACTCCAGTTTTAATATAGATTTTAAGATCTGCGTTAAGCTATCTGGTTTTTACTTCGGACGATCTCACATTCTCACTTCTCGGAGACGGAGCTATCACAGACTGGTCTAGAAACAATGTTATTGCTGATACATTTGTTAACGATCTTGCATAGTTTCCTAAATAATCTTACAAGAAAAACAAGAGAAAAATCTTTACACCTGTTTTTTTTCACCAGCTCTCAAAACTGAAAAGTGTGGTAATTAAATCGAGGGCATGAATGCTTCATGCCTTGGTCATCAGGTTGTGAGTTTTTAGGGGGTGTTTGGTTTGGGACTGCTAAAGTTTAGGGACTAAACTTTAGTCCCTTTTAGTCCTTAAATTGTCAAACATGAGAACTAAAAGGGATTAAAAGTACTACTTACCTCACATCCATCACTCTCCTTTAGTCTTTAGAAACAAACAGAAAGGGACTAAAGTTTAGTCATATAAAAAAGAAGAAACTAAAGTTTCCTTTAGTTCCTAAAGGAATCAAACAGGCCCTAGTCAAATACTGAAAACGCAAATAGCAAGTCAACTTGTTGACCAATAGTTGCTAGTTTTACTTTGTTACTTGCAATTTCCTCTTGGCTAGTCCAGGTAGGCGATCTGACACAACAATAAGTTTTGAATTATCTTTTTTTCGTGTGTGTTTTTTTCTATAACCATTAACCAAGACAGAAAGTACCATTTGTTGGCAATCTACTTTGCAAACCTGCAAGTAACAAGTATGTAAGCTAGGTGCAGATGCATTGGTGCAACTACAAGTTGAAGTGTCCATGGCATGTCTCTATCATGTCGGAGAACAATAACAAGTCTTCTCCAAAGACATCAAAAAAAACGCGTAGTAGATGGCCAACTTGTAACCATAGCTCCTGATTGTTGCTTTCTCTCTCTGTTTTTTTATATAAAAGTCTTCTTAACCCCTGAAGTATTGAGACAGATCTGACTATGCAATAGGTATTTTACTCCAAGATATGCAAATAGGTTTAAATAACCTCTAGAGCGGTTTTATAATTAGTTTTCTATGTAAATAATGAGTGTGACCAATGATATTGATAATGTGGTACACAAATTAGTCCAATTAACTCAAGTTGACCAAATTGATTGCTTTATCTCAATTATTAGCGAGCTCATGAATTACTTGTTAGTATTAATACTTTCTCCGGTGTACAAATATTAGTCATCTTATATAGGATTACACATACTAAGGTGATATTAAATAGAGCAACACATGCTGTCTTAACTGGTTCAACTCCTAGTGGTCACACATGCCTATTTTTTAATGTTTTTATTGCTAGAAACGTTTCGGTTGACGGGATGACTAATATTTGTATACTGATTTAAACATCAAAACAATTATTATTTGTATACCGGAGGGAGCATGTTTTTAAGCTGCTACACTGGTTAAAAAAATTCTTAGCTGAGTCTATCAACATGTCTGACTAAAGCCACTTATAAAACCACTCTAGTGTTATTTAAATCAGTTTGCGTACTTTAAGCCGTAAGATATTTTTTCCTTTTTTATATACATATGACCTATCAACTTCAAAATGTGAGGTCCAATCGCAGAGCCTGCATGCGCAATTGCGCATCATGGCTTCTGTGCAGTCTCAGCTCGATTCATCAGCTTCAGTAGCATTCAACCTCAGTATCTACAAGGGCAACAATGCAGTAACTAGACGTACTGTAAATGTTCACCAATTAATTACTCGGATCTCATTTTGTTCTTTCTGGATTCTAATCAGTACGGAGTACTCCCTTGGTTTTTAGTCCTGTTTCATGTCAAACTTTTAACACGTCTTACATCAGTATATTTCTTCTCGTATTTAGATTGGATGCATAAATATAATAGCGTACGGATATATAGGTTTGTCTTGTCTTTAAAGTCGTTTTCATAATATTGTACTTTTACCAGGTTTACCAAATGTTTTGCAATAAAATTAGCGGTTAAATTTACATTTTTAAAACCATGTCAATATCCAAAACAACATGTTTTTGCGGGAGAATTTTTCGCAAACATGTTCATGCCACATGTATTTCACATATTATGAAGAGTAGTCCACAAAAAAAGTCATTTTAGACTTGTATTAAGAGTATTCTGGTACACAAAATAAGTCGTTTTAGACTTGTATTAAGAGTATTCTGGTACACAAAATAAGTCGTTTTAGACTTGTATTAAGAGTTGGCTAAAACAAGTTTTTGCATTTTATTCTGTATTTTTGACGTTTATATCCTTGAAGTAGTAGTATTTTTTCGTTTTTTGCGCTATCTTTACTACCACAATGTATTTAATAGGAATAAATAAGGAAAATATTTACTAATTAATAACTCATTGATATCTGAAATCATGTACTTCCGCCGGTACATAAAAACAAGTCGTTTTAGGCTTCTATCAAGAGGTTACTAAAACAAGTCGTTTTGCATTTTATTGTGTATTTTAGACAATTATACCCGAGTATAAAACAACTTGTTTTTATGAATTGGAGAGAGTATTGTGGTAGCAGCTCTTCATGCAGTTAGGGTTAATCCCTCACACATATTATGATGATGAGTTTGTTTCACCAAACAACAATGCAAAATTAATGCAAGCTTCCCAACACGGGACGTGCGTGCGCACCTGACATGCACATGCACACGCATGTGTATTTCTCTCTTCTACATATTATATTTATATTCCCTCTAATTTATTGTTTCTCCGTATATTGTATTCCCTCTAATTCCTTGTATGATTATATTTACGAAGGAATTGATTAGACTTAAATTATTCATACGGAGTCTGTTTAGTATAGTTCTAGCTTTGAGTTATACATTGGATTTTAAATTTGTACGATAAAATAAAACAATATAAGCTTTTATTTTTAGTATAAAATAAAAATTAGATGGATCAACTAAATATATTTAATCCACCTGTAATTTTAAGTTCGAAAATTCTTAAAACTAGAGCCGGAGCGTATGTATACGTATACGTACCTCCTTGTGGTCTACGGGGACGGACGGGTACAGCCGGAGCGCCTCGGAAAGCGCGGCGTGGAGGTAGTCCATCCGCTTCACCTCCTCCGGGTGGAACACGAACTCCTCCTCGGCCTCGGCGCCGCTCGCCGGCGCCGGCGCCGGCGACGATGACCTCCTCCGCGCTGTGACGATGCCCTCGATCTCATGCAGGATGTTGGCCTCGACGGCGGGGTTCTTGTCGAGCAGCCAGAAGAACCAGGCGAGCGCCACTGACGATGTGTCGCGGCCGGCCAGGATGAAGTTGACACAGATGTCGCGGAGGAACTTGTCCGAGTAGGCGGCGCCGCCGGTGTCGGCGTTGCGCATCTTGGTGAAGACGGTGAGGAGGTCGGACCTGCGCCCGGCGGGGCTGGCCGACGTAGCCTGGCCGTCCTCCTCGGCCGCGACCTCCTCCTTGCGCTTCTGGATCACGTCGTACGCGAACTTGTCGACGCCGGCGAGCGAGCGCTGGAGCACGCGCTCGTGCCCGACGCCGAGCGCGCGCATGGCGCGCCACACCGTGGTCGGCGTGATGAAACGCACGATGGTCGCCTCGGTGGCGTCCTCGAACGCCTTTGCGAACGGGATCTCGGGGAGGCCTGGCTGGAGGCAGCCGGGGTCGACGCCGAAGGCGATCATGCACACGTTATCGAACGTGAGGCGGAGGAGCACGTCCTGGAGGTCAACGGCGGCGCCGGTGGCCTCGGCGTCGGCCAGCACGGGCAGCAGCCGCCCGTGCACGAGCTCCACCAGCAAGCGCGCGGTGAGCGCGCGGAACTCGGCGGAGTGGAACTCGAGGCTAGCCGCCTTCCGCTGGTGCCGCCACACCTCGTCGTCGGCGCCGAAGATGCCGTCGCCGAGGAGGTCGCGCACGGTGTCCCGGAAGTATGGCCCCTTGGGGAAGCTCCCGAACCTGGTCTTGAGCAGGTGCTCGATGTTCCTCGGGTCAGCGGTGACGACGCAGTGCAGGTTGGTGAACCTCGGCCCGTGGAACGTGAACGTGCCGCCGCGCGCCTTAAGCACGCCGGTGATCCACTCGTACATGTTGCCGCGGAGGCCAAGGACGAGCGACGGGAGCATGCCGACTAGCGGCCACGACGGGAGCCCCTTCGCGCGTCGCTGCCGCATCGACTGGATCGCCACGAAGATTGACACCGCCACCAGCATCTCCAGCGTCTGCACCTCCGGTATCATGCCGGCGAGGCCTCGCCCACCGACGGAACCAATGGACTCCGCCGCCGCCGCCGCCGTGGCGTTAACGTTGTGCGCGTTAGTGGCGCTCATGGCGTGGGCGCGGCGTGTTAGCTGTGTACCGTGCGTGCAGTGTGTGTGAACTGTGAAATGAGAGGCGGTGGATATCTGCAGGTGTTTTGGTGTGATCTGATGCGTGTGTGTATATATATATATATAGTTGGGCTTGGATACTGTTGCTTAATTGCATTGGTTGTTTGATTTGATGAGCTAATAAAAAAAGCTGAGAGAACGAAGTAGATGAATTTTATTTTCGATCGAGAGTCCCAAATCTTATGATTAAAGTCTAATGGGTGTTTGTATTCGGGGCTAAAGTTTAACTCGTGTCATATCAAATATTTAAACATTAATTTAAAAGACTAAACGTGAACTAATTATAAAATAATTGCAAAATTAGAGGATAATTCGTGAGACAAATTTATTAAGCTTAATTAATCAATGAGTAACAAATGTATACTGTAACATCACATTGTCAAATCATGACATAATTAGACTTATTAGATTCGTCTCGTGAATAACCCACCAGTTATGAATAAGTTTTGTAAATAGTTTATAATTAATACTCTAAAATAGTATTTAAGCATTGGATGTCTGATGCAAATACCCCCTAAGCCTTGTTTGAAATAACAAGATTGAGATTTAAAAAAAATTACTGAATCTAACGTTTTAATTCTAGAGTCTAGTTCGTTTTTAAATCATTTTCTACATTTCTTGTGAAAGAGATGTTAAAGTAGAATTGTGGCCTTTTTAAAAAAATACTTTATTCGGTAATTTTACAAGATACAAACTATTTTAGGTGTCCCAACTAAAATCAGCAAAAAGTTCCCACATCCCAAAAAGGATTTATCTTACCATTTTGGAGGTGAAAATCACTTGTTCGGTTCGATGAAAACCGACAACTTTCGGTCAAATTTTGAACATAAATCAGCTAAAACCTCTTTGTGCTCTATAAATCAATCCCTAACGGTTTCATAGAAATTAAGGGATTATTTATAAAAATCTAAAATATAGATTATAATAATATAATAAGCTGATTCAATCTAGATTTTTTTATAAACTAGATTGTTATAACCTTAATAAAAAGGGCCAAATTTTTTCATGTCATTATAGTTTTCACAGTTTTGAAATATGTCATCGATGTGTCACTGACAGATGGGACCTACCACAGTCACTGACAGTGGCATTTTTCAAAATTCAAAAAATTGTAATGGCATTTTTTCAATTTTCTCTAATAAAAGCAGACCTAAACAAACGGTTCCGGGAAAGGAATAATTCGATCTATGTCATTACAATTTTATGACTTTGGAGAAATGTCATTATAATTTGCATATTTAGATTTATGTCATTTCAAAATTGTAGCTCTCTGAAATTGTAATAACATATTTCAGAATTCTCTAAAATTGTAATGACATATTTTAGAATTCTCTAAATTTATAACGGCATAGTCCAGAGCTATCTGAAATTGTAATGATATGAATCTAAATATGTGAATTGTATTGATATTTTTTTCAAAACCACAAAATTATAATGGTATGAATCCAATTTTCCCACCGCGAAAACAAAAGGTAGCTGGTAGTGTAAACTGCCGTTGAAACCCTATAGGGAAGCGATTTTGCTGTGTAAAACTAGCGGCAAGTGAACTGCTGTTGAAAACCTCCGCGGAAGCTCGAGCTGCAATAGATACTAAATTGACTTTTAAAAATAAATCTTCTCTAAATTTAATCATTTCGCTGCCTGTTTTTTAGAGAGCATACGATAGATGCTTAAATTTAAGAATTCTATTGATAAAAACACATTTAAAATGATTCATGTTCTAAAACAATACTAAAAATTCAAATTTTAGAGCTACTCTTTTACACTCTTTTGAACCGCAGCTGCCACCTGGCTGGCTGCAGGAGATCTCGTCCCCTACGGGGGACGATCGAGACGGCCGGCCGGCCGGCGACCAAACGCAACCACCGCCGCTCCCGGTTTCCGACCTCATCGCCGGCAACAAATCGGGTAGCTATTTCCTTCCTTCCGTGTTACAAATTGTTTGATTTTTTTATAATTTTATGAAATCCGATTATTAAATACATCTTAATATTATATTTGGTTTATATTAGTAATGGAAACAAATTCATTTGAAAAAAAAGAGATTGTTTAAAAATGGTAAAAAACTTGTGTAATTTATTTAATTATGCAGATTTTTGAATTTTTTTAAATAATATTTTTTTGAAAAATTTCAAATCTGGTACCTGAAATCAAAAAATTACAAAACTAGCCTACCGTTGGTTGTTGGTCGGCCGAACCAGGTTGATATATATGGCCCTCGTTCAGCCGATGGTCAGTCGAACCAGAGCCACGTCAGCCTAATTTGGCCGACTGAACCAGGCTGACGTGGTTTTGGTTCGGCGTTCCATCGACCGAACGAGGGCCACGTCAGCTTGGTTTGGCCGATGGACCGCCGACGGCAGGTTAGTTTTGTAATTTTTTATTTCGGGTACCAGATTTAAAATTTTTTCAAAATAATATTATTTTTTAAAAAACCAGCTTTTAGCTTTTACATGTCTGATGATAGTTTATATTGTCATGTTTGGTAGGCCGGAATTATGATGTATCTACGTGAAATAGACAACATTTTATCAATTTTGGTCTGTCAAACAAGTTTTAAGGGTAGAGACAACATTTTAACATCTGAAGCTTAACTTGTTACTTTTATCAATTTTTTATCAAGATCTTTAGAATTTTGGTATAATTAGATAATAATTATTACCTGTGATATATTTTTGATTCGATCGCTATCCTCCTCACTCTCCTTCAGTGTGCACGGAAGGCAGCAACTGGTTTATTGTTAGTGAGCGGTTGGCTACCAACTTTGCAAAATGTCACCGGTTCTGCGTTCACAGTGATACGATTCTATGTAACGTGCAGTGATAACGTCTCAGGCTTTAGCTTCATCCATCCTCGTCACATGTTCGAGCGTTCATGCATATGCGACGTACCTTTATAAACGAAGAGCTCTTTCCATCCCAAAAGATCGGCTTAAGAGAGCTTGTAGCCCCCTTATATAGGTGAGATGGGACTGAAGTTAGGCGTTGTTAGCCCCCTTATAAGTGAGAGTGATCATTTTTCTTCAGGTCGGTCTTTTAAAATAGAAAAAAAATTTATTTATAAGGGTGCATCGGATACGTATGAACGTGAAGCAAAGGTGGATGGACCTGACACACTAACAGCTAGCTTTCCTTTTCTGGCCCATATCAAAAGTGATCGAAGATTTTGCGATGTTAATTACACAAACATTCCCCCCCCCCCTGGTTTGATCTCGTTGAGGTTTATCTTTGGCTCTTCACTTCTGTGAAGCAAGCAAGACTCCGGGTGCGTTTAGTTCAAAAGTAGAGTGAATTTTAAAGAATGAGATCATTGTATTCTAGTTTTCAGGCATGCATGTGATTACTCAATTGTTTATAGGAACTTATTTTGCATCGTCCAGGAGAATATTATCATGCGCCCAATCTTATTTTAACTGTCAATTTGAACATTTAAAAAACTAGGATAAAACAAAACAACATGTATTCCTTTTCTCGTCGATTAGTTTCCGGGGGTACCAGTTATGCATATACGCTGGGTCGCTGGCTTCCAACGTGACAGAAACTGACAGGATGCTAACATGAACTCGATCGCCTAAATTAAACTAAGCTGGACAATGCAATTGCTTTCTGAATTTCTCCGGTTGAGCAGAAGCAGAAGAATTCTCGTTAGGTGAGGGCACTTTGCATTTGGTCTACCTGCAGATCTGCAATTGTACCCCAAATGTATATATTATCATTTACCAGGTGCCTGAGATTGGCCTGATGCCGTCAGAAAAGATGGCACAGGTGTTCGCTGTCAAAGAAAATCTCGATTTTTTTAAAAAAATCAAATTTATATGTTGGATTCAAAAAAAAATATAAAAATAGCATCCGGTCGGCCAACTGATAGGCAGTCGGTACTTGGTCGGCCGACTGGCGTCCGGAACGCGCCACGACGCGCCCGCACCCCCGCGCCCCTTCGCCTTCCCGTGCCCGCCGCCTCGGCTCCTGCCCCGTGCGCGCGGGAGGCGAGAGGTCGCGGGGGCCGAGAGGCGAGGGGGCGGGGGTGGGCGCGGCATGGCGCGCCGCGTTCCGAGCACCAGTCGGCCGATGGTTGGCCAACCATATGCTATTTTTACAATTTTTTGAATTCGACATAGAAATTTAATTTTTTTTAAAAAAAATATTATTTAAAAAAAACCAAAAATCTTCCTCCCATGAAACGTTGCAGCTTCATCAGATGCTCTTCCATCCAGAAACATATTTATTTGTTATTATTAATATTAATATGTTTTTATTTAAACCTGATCAGTATTCAACTTTAAAAAGGTTAAACGACTTACGATATAAACGGATATAGTAATTGTTTTCTCTTCAGCTTATTCCACAGGTGTCCAGTTGCTGCTGTTGCCAGTTTCCAGCTTGTGGTTGTGCTAGCTTCTAAGCTCCAGCTCTATGAGATCATGAACAGAACAAACAAACATGTGTGATAACCTGTTCAGATAGTAACAAAAATTGATCACCTGAAAGTGTCTTAACTGTTTATGAGTTTCCTTTGTAGCAGAAGAATTCTTGTTAGGTAAGGCAACTGGTATTTGGTCTACCTGCAGACCTGCAATGCACCCACACACCATGCATTCTCTGGTGGTTAGATTTGGTTGGCCTAGGAAAAGAACAACATATGCAGTCACTTCCAAAGAGACACCATCTCATGAAACAAGTTGTGCAAGTAAGTCATTATGAGGGTTTACAAAACCAGCCACATTGGTGAAGGTTGGACAGTGGTTTTTTGACCCCCGGTCCCGTTTTGTTTAACTAAATACCAGAGGTCGGCGGCACGGACAAAAATGACGGTGATTTAGGGTCCGTTTGTTTTAGCTTTTGACAGTTACAACTAATTGTAAAATCTGAAACTGAAACAAACGATCTAGATTCTAGACTCGGATTGTAAGAATCAGTAGCTGCAGAATCAAAAAATTAGAAAACACTAGTTTCTCTGAATTCTCACCAGCCTATATGCCTAAGGCTCAAATAAACGGGACATTACTACGGTTTTGTGAGCTTAGATGCAAATTAGTTACTTTTTTAGATAATGGAAATATTTTACATCTTCAACGTGTACCAACTTAATTGAACTCATGACTATAGCAAGAGATGCAATTAGAATGGAATGATGCCATCCTTCACTACTCTGCCTGCCATGATCTCCATGCCAGAATATCCATCTTGGCATGATCTACTAAGGGAACAGAAAATCCCACACGGTGCAGGATGTCAAAGGATAAACAAGACAGTCATACAAGAACCACTACTACACATCATACTATGTATTTAAATTCCTGAGATTAAAATTTGCAAATAAAATTTGATGAGACTAAAGAAACAGACCATAGAATGAAGGCAAGCAAAACAAACAGAGTCACATACATAATTTATTACACAACGTTAATGTCAGCTTTAGAAGTCATACATATAAGGCTAATGCCTCCTTGCAATTAAACTATTAACACCACAATATTAAGAAAGCAGCATAGTTCAAAGTTCAAATGTGTATAATTGTTTCAACATATAGATATTTAGTAAGCTACAGTAGTAATACTTAGTAAGGTTAGTGTTTCTTTTTTTAAAAGAAAATCACACGGATTCAATACACCGTTCTAACCTTATTTGAAAGTCGTACTACGTAAGGTACTACGGAAGGTGAAACAATGACTTTCCAGAAGGTTATACTACTCTCGCCTAAGTTGCGAGAATGTTAAACGACAAAATTTTAATGGGATCCAGTGTCAACTTGGTCACGTCACGTCACATTTAGCGCTTTCGTAGTGTACTCTCCAAAAAAAAATGCACAATTCAAAAGGAGAGCAAATTCAAATAACATGTGCAGTTTTCTCTTTTATTCAGGCTGCTCCGCCGGCGCCCGACTGCCGGAGCCGTTGGAGATGGTGCCTGCCGGCGAAGTGCTACCTGACGTTGAGCTCGCTGGCGAGATGCATGTCACACACCTGGCACCGCACGTTCTTCTCCCCGGCGATGCAAGCCACCTTGTGGCGGTGCTTCCTCCCGGCCTCGTGCTCCCTCAGGTTGAACGGCGTCAAGCACCAGGCGTTGCAGACGCCGCAGAACACGGCGGCGGCGGGCGTCTTGACGATCGACATACCGTTCGCTGACGCCGCCTGCGGCGGGGGCGGCGGGGGCGCGCCTGCGCCGCCGGACGGGAAGCTCGGGTTGCGGTGATGGTGAGAGCTCGGCGGCTGCGCCGGTGGTTGCTGCGCCCTTCGCCGTGGCGGCTGCTTCTGTGGTGGCTGGCGAACCCCGGAGGTGGCCCGGCCGCCGGCCTTTTTCTCAATGCGACATGCTCCTCCGGTGTAGTGTAGGCAGCGGCGGCGGCGGCGCCTGAGGATGCAAAGAAAATGGAGTCACATAATACAAATTGGATAATTCGGTAAAATTGGATATTTTGCACAATTCATTTGGTTTGCAAATGCTAATTTACCAATAGACGAAATACTTATCAGTCTTAATTTTCATCCTGGATTTTTAAGCAATAAAAGAGCTAGATCTAGATCTAAATGCAGAACCTATTTAGTAAAGTTTCGGACCGTGAAATCTATTCTAACTTAGTAGCGCATTTGAAATTAGCTATATATTCTAGGTGAGATCCGTTCCTCTCGAAAAATGCTTGATTTGGCTCCAATTTCATAGCGCAAAGAAGTTTCTATCAAATGTACCCTAAATTAGTTTTAATTACAAATCTCGCAATACCATTTTAATGTAATATAATTATATAATTAAAAAATATTATTGGCCAAAGCATGTTCTACTAAAGTTAAAACTAACACCTGTTTGCAAACAGATATAGTTTTATTTTTATTTTCTTAATTGTAGTTTTTCTCTTTCTCTTTCTCTTCTCCTCTCTTTTTCTTTTTCTTTTTACCTTGCTTGCTTTCATTGGCACCATTTTTCATTTTCCCTTTTTGACTCAACATTGATATATATATATATATATATATATATATATATACAAATGCTATTCTACACCACGGGTGTAGAATGCTATACTACACTATGGGTGTAATGCTATTTTACACCGATCATCCCAATCGTTCCCACCTCCCCACCCAATCCCAACCTCTCCATTCCACGTCGGTGTAGAATAGCATTCTACACTCGTGGTGTAGAATAGCATTTGTGTGTATATATATATATATATGAACTATACAGTACTCCCCCCCACATATATATATAAGATGACTGTTTAGACCAGTATTATTGGCTTATAAATTTTTAAATATAATTTTGGAATAGAAAAAATAGATTGTGAATAAAATGACACGAGTTCAACAAAAACCATCAATGTTTAGAGTTTGTCTTTTTTTTTGTCCAAAAAGGGCTGTCCGGCACATGGGGCTAAAATTTAGCTCCCGCGTATCAGATGTTCGGATGTTAATTAAAAGTACTAAATATGATCTAATTATAAAATTAATTGTAGAATCCTTAGGCTAATTTGTGAGATAAATCTATTAAATATAATTAGATTATGATTTGACAATGTGGAATTAGGCTTAATAAATTCGTCTCACGAATTAGTCTAGGGTTCTGCGATTAGTTTTATAATTAGCTTACATTTAGTACTTCTAATTAATATCTGAACATCCGATGTGACAAGACGCAAACACCCCCTTAATTTAATACAAAGAAAATATATCAGCGTCTACTATATCGAATAAATAGACTATTAAAATATGTTTAGTGGTGTATCTAACGAAACTAGTTTGATATTATAATTAAACTATTATAATTATTGATATATTTTTATATAAAACTGATCGAAGTTTTTTTTTCGAAAAAACTAACTTATCAAAGTAGAGATTTTTTTTCTCTGAACCAGTGTTGAACTGTTGATGCAGTCTTGCAGAGAAGCAGAGTATAAACAAAAGCAGTAGCCATTTAACCACTCATCAAACATAAAAGCACTGACGCTTAATAAATCCAAACGCATGCAGAGCTACATGCTGGAACGACTCGTCTGAATCATGAACGTATCAGTCCATCAATGATCGATCCACATATGACATATAAATTAAACCTGAAGAACAGAGGAAGTGAAACCGTTTCTCTGTCACCTGTGGAGCAGCAGGGAGAGGTAGCCTCTGTCACTGCCGGAAGCTCGCTGCCCGACCTCCATCGCCAGCTCACGGAGCTTCCCGTCGTTCGGTTCATGAAGACGGCCATGAAATCTTGGCCTGGCTGACCACTGTCTCGTGTGTTCCCTTCGTCTTCCTCCTTGACAGCTTCCGTGCTCTGCAACTGCCATGGCGCCGCCATGCTCAAAGCAGCTCTCTTTTTTTCTTAGGTGGCGTTTTAAAAAGGGAAAATTACTCACATACCATTATAATATTTAGAAATTACCTATATGCTACTGTCAGTGACTGTGGCGGCCTCCATATGTCAGTGACACATTGATGGCATATTGGCAAACCGCAAAAATTGTAATGGCACGGAAAAAATTAACCCTTTAAAAAAATTATAAAACTAAATCATATCGACCAACAATAGTTGGTTTGATAATATTATATCCAAAATCTGATCATTAGTTCTTAGGCTATTCACAGTGGTGATTTTATGAGAGTTTCACGACATTAATTACCATTACACATCAGATTTTTTTGCTAATATGACATTAAATTAATGAGAGAGAAAAAAAGAAACAGTGTCATCTCTATGATGTTAACCCGTTTTCAAGACGGATGAAACTAAATGAAACGTCCACTGTGAGCCAAATCGTTTCATCAGAGAGAGTGAGTATTTAATTCAGTTGCAAAATATTTAATTACACTGGTTAGCCTAGAAAATAGTGAAATGAAATTTTCCACTAGGAGAAGGTATTTCATTCAGTTGCAAAGAATGTTATGAAACACACCGCTGAGAATAGCCTTATCGATCTTTGATTTGGCAACAAAAACGCTCTCGTCGCATTCTCGTCAAACCTCTAGACAAGATGTTCTATGTCTCGACCATTGGTTTAGCAACAAAGTGTTACTATCATCAAAACCAATAATTGATAGTTTTTATTTTTAAAAAGTCACCCAAAATATAATTTCAAACAAAAATATGTAATATTTTTTAAAATCGTCCTAAAAAACCAGGCCTCAGTAGTGTGGAAGGCCCAAATATCCAGAACACGTGTCTTAAGGCCCAAATCCCGTTCTCTCTTTCGGCCCAGCCCGTTCCAGCCCAACACTCGTAGACTAGAAGTCTAGAACTTTCCGGGGTCTTCGAGGCGGTTCCCACTCCGCTCATCCCACCGTTAGTCCGTCACGCCGTCGCGGCCTTTCCCCACGAGGCCACGACCCACCCGTTCCGTTCCCCAGAATTTTCCTCGCGAATCAGCAGGCGGCGGCGGCGGCGGAGGAGGAGGAGGAGAGGGGAGGGGAGGGGAGGGGAGGCGGAGATGTCGTACCTGCTGCCTCACCTGCACTCCGGGTGGGCGGTGGACCAGGCCATCCTCGCGGAGGAGGAGCGGCTTGTCATCATCCGCTTCGGCCACGACTGGGACGAGACGTGCATGCAGGTAATTGGCCACCGCCCTAAGACCTAGCTCGGCGTGATCCTCCATTCTGTTCTCTGTGGTGGCTATCCCTGCTCGATGATGCCTTTCGTGCTCCCCTCGAGGGGTGAGTTTTCGATTGGCGGGTTGGAGGGTTGGAGGGGGTGTGATTTGTATGGATGTTGGATTTGCGGTGACGATCTGGATAGACTAGCAAGGTTTAGGGATATTGGGACTAGAATTCTGCACACTTGTTTGTATGTGAAAACTGTAGGAATTTTGCTGGTTTAGACTTTGCAGTACGTAATCGTGTGTCCTCAGCTAACCATGTTAAGTAGTAAGCTCAATTAATGAACTGTCGACAAATCAAATAGTCAGCCAAATTCCAGAACAGACTGAAGAGTTACGAGGGAGGTGCGTGCACCTTTTTTTCTTTTTCTTTTCTTCCTTGTAAATACTCTACTTATCCGCTGTCCGTATAATGCCAGGAGTTTGTTGGATCTTCAAAAAAGAAGGGACAATTGCTTGTTTGCCATGAAGTTCATTGTCATGTTTCCGATTGCTACAAAGTTGATGTTATTTGTAATTTTGTCACAAAGTTTGTTGATTTATTTGCTCTCTTGTCATTTTCTCATTTATACTATTTACCATTTTCTTTTCTACTTTGTAAAACTGAATTGCGGTGGTGCGGTGGCCTTATGGTGATGGCGCGGCAGCCTCTCGCCAACAGCGTGCACATGGGTTCCTCTTGGCAGTGGCAGCGGTGCATGGCTTAAGGGCAAAAGAGGCAATTCAGTTTTATAAAATAGAAAAGAAAAAGAGTATAAATGAGAAAATGGCAAGAGAGCAAATAAATCAGTAAACTTTGTGGTAAAATTACAAACAATATTAACTTTGTGGCATTCGGGAACATGGCAACGAATTTCGTGGCAAATGAGCAATTCTCCCAAAAAAGAAGCGATATAAAACAATGATGCAAATAAGGGAGATAGGGTTCAGGTATTTGGCGGCAGCGTAGTTGTTTAGACTTTAGATGATTAAATTACGGCAACACACTGCTCTAGCGCTGCAATAATCCTACAATCATACAGTTATATGATCTTCAGCCTTTCCATTTTCATAACTGATATCCTGAAGAGGATGGTTAGCATGAAATCAGAACAGAAGTGGTGGAGTTGACGCCCCCTTTATCTTGGAGCAAAGATTTTGATTTCATACTAAGGGCTAGAACCTAGATGCCTAGATAACTTGGATTTTGTATCCCCCTTTGTCTTGGAGCAAAGATTTTGATTTTATACTAAGGGCTAGAACCTAGTTGCCTAGATAGCTTGGATTATGTATTTTGCCTGAGACATTTGAAGTATCTCATGTGAATTGCTTGATGATTTCAAGTTAAAGTAGCCATTCGGTATGGCATGTACCTAGTTCGTTTGCCTGCAATTCTATTGAGGAAGTTGATCAGTGTATCCTTTTTGTATTTCCAAACCAGTGGCAAAAAATCATTACTTTGTACAGAACATTTCAACGTTATAATGTATTATACATTGCCATACCTTTGCTTCATTGATTTAGCACTACTTTCATGTCAGCTAACCTAATTCTGACTCCTTGTTGTGTATGTCTTAGATGGATGAAGTGCTGGCAGCAGTAGCTGAGACCATAAAAAACTTTGCAGTCATCTACCTGGTTGACATCACAGAGGTTCCAGACTTCAACACCATGTACGAGCTGTACGATCCGTCGACGGTGATGTTCTTCTTCCGCAACAAGCACATCATGATTGATCTGGGGACAGGAAACAACAACAAGATCAACTGGGCCTTGAAGGACAAGCAGGAGTTCATCGACATCGTGGAGACTGTCTACAGAGGAGCTCGGAAGGGCCGCGGTCTGGTGATTGCTCCGAAGGACTACTCCACTAAATACCGTTACTAAGTTGTTTCCTGCCTGGCTGCTGCTGTGCGATTTTCTGGCATCAATTCAGTGAAATCCATGGCAAGTGGCCCTCACTGCAAGAGCTGTGTACTTGTGCTGTGCTGCTTAGCTTAAAACTGTAAGGGAAAAAATCGGTCGATTGCTCGAAATCGAATTTCAGGACATATTATACTTTCTATGGAAAATGTTTGAACGGCCAGATCGATTCTTTGAATGGAATGTGTGCTTTGCTCCCAAGATGTAGATCGTCTACGGGGTGTTAGTGTCTGTAGACCTTAAGACCCATGCAACGCAAGCTCATACTGGTCTTGGCTCACGTTGTGATGTTGATGTGTATTCAACACAGTTTACAAGCTCTCAAAAATAGGTAAGGATGACTACTTTTTTTTTCATAAGCTATTTGCAGCCTCATAGATGAAATGGGATTTAAGTTGTCGACAACTTAGTTCACTAGTTGAATAATCTAGTAAATTGACGGATACTAGTTCTAATATTAATTACCTGACCCGTGTTGCAGTACCCCATCGACCTCCCGGTGTTCGGCACGATCGCCTGTCCCGTCCGTCTATGGCCAACGGCACGGTTGTCTCTGGCTAGAACCTGCCGAGATCGATCTCGCACAGTCGCACTGCATTGATTCATGGCCGCATGGTGGACGTGGCAAGAGTTCTTGTCGTTGTCGAGCTCGAACGCTTCGCACCCGGTGGACACGGGGACGCCAGTGCTCCCTGGTCGCCGGTAAGTAGCCGAGCCCGTCCTACAAACAGTGCTCGCCGGTCTCCGCTATCCTTCTGTACTGGCGCCGACAGGAGCTCGCCGGTGGGAAAAGGCTATTTGGTTGCTAGCCAATAAAAATTGGTACGCTTACTAATAATCAAATTATGAATTAAATAAACCATGTTATTCACATGGATCTAACATACTAGTTAACATGAACAATATAACTAAATATGATTAAGAACAGTTCAAAAAAGCAGTGCACATACGATACGAAACCAAAGATGAAGCCATAACTGGTGTAGAGTGGTCCCTATTGGTGTCGGACCGTACCAACGATGACCGGCATTTGACGTAGATGGAAGATGCGTTGTGATGACAAACGTGAGCAGTCATGCGGAACGCCTTCCAAAAACCTTATTCACTCTTCTGTCGGTGCAAGATCATAAGGGCAACAGGTTCTAGAGACCTACGCTGTCATTCGTTGGTGCACACCGACAAGTAGGATGAAGTAGGTTATACCGTTATAGTGACGGTGCAACAAAGAGGAGAGATAAAATCCTAGTTTTATTTGATCTAATATGATACGCGATGTATGATAGAGATCGAATAGACATGTTTTTATATGGAAAGGCATGATCTCACGTCACAATCACGATCTAAACTTAGTCGGTTTTTATATCCAAAAGCGAACCAAGTTATAAA
The DNA here is from genome assembly GCA_019279435.1 of Zizania palustris. Lineage (NCBI taxonomy): Eukaryota > Viridiplantae > Streptophyta > Magnoliopsida > Poales > Poaceae > Zizania > Zizania palustris. Next base: position 14,046,882 of record JAAALK010000080.1, read on the forward strand.
AAATCTCACATCCGTGTCAAACGAGAAACCAGATTTCAGCGCACCATTAACGGGTGTCACACGCCCACGAAACCTGTGCCCAAGCCTGACCGAGACTGACACGATTGCAAAAGTTACATGGGTCAATCCTAAAATTCTAACATTAATAAGGTATGTTTGGATCCAATGAGCTAATTCAAAGTTACGAAAATTTAGTCATTTTAGAGACTAAAGAATCAAATATCAAAAGCTAAAATGAGCTAAAATATTTTAGACCAAAAAAAAGCTAATACGAACTAAAATATCTCATTTTCCACTCTTATGCACGAAAAGCGGTGCCAAAAAATTGATCCAAACAAACCCAGTACTGCAATGAGGGCACGCAAATGACGCAAACAGAGGAGGACGAAGCCGTGACAGGTGAGAGGAAAGAGACATCCGTTTGGCTGGATGTCCTCGATGCACATCAGCTCATCGACCTGTCGCCGCCGGGCGCCTGCCACGAGGAGAGATCGCCGGAGTCGGGGGAGGAGGACCCGTCGGCGACAGCCGACAGAGAACATCTTGGGCTGATATAATCACATGGGCCAAATTGGATCGATACCCGAAAGCTGAGAAACGATTTCCGTTCGCTTCTGTGGGCCCAGCCCACTTGGCTATATGAGGCGGTCGGCCGCGCGTCAGGAAAGTGGGCCCCACCTGTCAGTTTAATCCTTCTAGTCTAGGCCCACTTCCAGAAGCATCGCCACACTTCGCCTCGAGTCCTCGTGGGACCTCCCCGATTCGATCGATCGATCAAGCGATTCGATTACTCCGCGAGAAGATTTCTCTCGAATCCCTCACCCGAGAAGAGGAGATGGTGGTGATCGAGCCGGAGCCCGAGGCGGAGGAGACGGCGGCGCTCGAGGAGCAGGCGGCGGCTGCGTCTGGCGGGGAGGCGGTGAGGGCGGAGGAAGACGAGGAGGCGTTCGAGGACGCGCTGACCGACGAGCAGCTGCTCGAGGTAGTGGCGTAGTTCCTTGGGGCGTCCCGCCCCGTCCTGTCCACTCGACCCTCAGCCTTCGTTTCCGGTGCACTCGCATCTGGGTTCAAAACTGCCGTGCTCAAATCTGGGTTCCGCTGCTAGTAGCAGTTTCGATTCGTGATGCTCTGGCCGCCGAGGGTTTTGCGGTGATCGTTTTTTTTTCACTGGGAAGTTGAGATGAAGGACTATATTACGATTTTTTGGTTGCAGCCGAAGATTCCACTGGTACACTGGATTTTTTAGGCCTTAGGGCATGTTTGGTTGTGGCATGTGGGTAGTGATGAGCCCTCACTTCTCCCTGTGTAGCAGCTTCGTTAGAATTAAGGATGTGAAAAGAGGATGGTTCAAGCGTTAGTAATAGGCTATGTTCTAATGATGTTTAATGCTAATTCCTGCTGTAGGGATATCCACAGATCATTTTCATATACATGTGGAGAAAATTTATGTTTTTGGCCAATTTATTAATTTTATGCAATTATTAATATGCGTCTGGGACCATAGTATGTATTATTATTTGTATGATTGCCTGATTCTGTGAATTCAAGCCTTATTAGGTGATTAGTTTGTTCTCTGAAACTCTGGTTCAGAATAATTACATCTAGGCTAGTTTAACGGCACTTCATGTTATGTATCCATGTGAGATAGACAATGTTGCTATTTATCTCAAGGATTACTATAATAGTAGCTGCTGCCTGCTAGATAGGACTATTGCTTGATGCTTTACTTACTGTTCAAATTTCCATTGCAGTTATCCTTTTGCAACATAAATATTACCTGTTTCTGATTTTGACAAATGCAAAGCTAGGTAGTACCAAACCAAACAACTAAATATGTTGTTCTGATAGATTAGTAGACTAGTTTTAACTGCTAGCCAGTGCATGCTAAAATGCAATTGATTTTCCAGCTCATAGCAGCTTAATTGAAGCTATTGTTTGGATCTCGTACTACTTATTTACTTAATATCTTACATGATTGGGATGGGATGTTTTTTGGCTACATTTATCAGCTTATTGATTATGTAAATGATTTTGTGCCTTACTTACTCTAGAATGCTAGAAGCCAAGCAAATGATGCAAAGGCACAAGGAAATAAGTTTTTTGGTGCTGGAGAATATGAGAATGCATTGCCACAATATGAGATAGCTTTGCAAATTGCTGCTGAGCTGGAATCTGCTGAAGATATACGCTCTGCATGTCATTCAAATCGTGCTGTATGCTTCTTGAAGTTGGTATGGCTTTCCTATTGGTCTATATCCTTGTACAAAATATAAAATATCCATATTTGGTTACCTACATTAATCATTTTCCTTGATGTGAAATTGCAATAGGGTCATAGTAGATATGCTTATTTCATTCATAGGGTACCCCTACCATCAGTATATTTAACCCTTTAAATCTACAATTCACTTAAAAAAAGTTACCTTCTTGATGTATAGTGTATGTATCCTTCCTTGTATATACTTGCTTCAAAACTCAAAAGTATAGTTAAGAGTCATGCCTGCATAATTTGCTAGCCTAGGCTAGTTTTTGTGGTCCATGGTAGTTGAAATCAACTATTGTCTCTTTAGTTATGCTCAAATGCTGTTTTATTGGATCAGCAGATTCTTTCTCCATTTATTTTGTTTGATTGATGCCTATTACAAGCAAACCACAATACTGACTTTTGTGCAATTTAGGGGAAATATGATGAAACAATCAAAGAATGCACCAAAGCACTTGAGCTGAATCCTTCATACTTGAAAGCCTTGCTACGGAGGGGAGAAGCACATGAAAAGCTTGAACACTATGATGAAGCTATTGCTGGTTTGATTTTGTTCTCATTATGTGCTTTTGATCTACATAGTCTATTTCACACCATTACTATCATGTGTGAACATTACTTTTGATGTTTAAAGTCCCCTTGTGCTGAGTGTTGTCTATGCATTCCTCATCTCAGATCTGAAGAAAATTATTGAGCTGGATCCTTCAAATGAACAAGCTAAGAGATCACTGTTCCGACTGGAGCCACTGGCAGCTGAGAAAAGGGAAAAGATGAAGGAAGAGATGATCGGTAACATTTCCTTCTCGAATATTCAGATAAACACGATATGTTTTTTTATGATTTTTGTGTAATTTATGCAGCTGGACTCGGGCATCTTTTATGTAGTAAATACATCTTTCTAATTATGCTAGTTAGTTGCAGTTCCAACAAATTGTGCTACCTACTTGCTGGCATAATCAATGTTACGGAATGCATCGCTATAATGTGGGCTAAGCAGATCATGAGGTTTTAAATTGTTCATAGAACTTGTGATCAGAAAAGAATTGTGATGTTTTAGACCATATGCCGTTCTGTATCCACTCCACCTAGTGAAGATTGGTGTCATTTTGGTCATACTTTTTCTGTTGCAGGAAAGCTGAAAGATTTGGGGAACTCTGTGCTTGGGCGCTTTGGGATGAGTGTCGACAATTTCAAAGCTGTTAAAGATCCAAACACAGGCTCATACTCCATTTCATTCCAGCAGTAACCTGGGGTGACGGGTTATTCAAATGAATATGGACAAGTACACGCTGTCACTGTACATCCTGGAATGCCCATGCATTTGATTAAATGTCGTCTACGGTCCAGCAGTTCAGTCTGAAGATAGTGCGTGAACGGTTGCAAGTCTGGGCTGTGTATTGTGCACTCAAGAGGTGGTTTGGTTTAGATGAGCGAGCTTGTATTATCATAGCAATTCGTGTTCACTCCAAATGTCAATTTTCATGTCATGAATTGGCTTCTTTCTGCTGTGTAGCAAAGTTTTGTGGGTTAAGATTTGCAACTGCAGCCTTACGGGATCTGAGTATTTGACATCTATCCTTTGCCCTGGTCTCATTCTTTAATTAAATCTCCCAAAATTCCTCCCATTTGTATTTGTGGACGAAGTTTGTACATCGCCACGTGTCATCCTAGACCTAGCGGGCCCAGCGAATTTGGGTATTTTCAACCATTCATGTATGATAATTTATTAGTTGTGTAGGAAATAAAATTATGTAGTAATTGAGTTAAAAAAGAGGGAAAATAAAATTTAAAGAAACCATATTTTAAGTAAGACAATCATGTCTTAAGTGATTGGATGAGAGAGGGGAGAGAAAAAATAATATAAAAAAATTATTATAGATATATACTAAGAAATTAGAATTGGAAACAAAATTTCTAAATATAATATCTTAGTAACATGACAAACTAAAATACTATCTAAAAAACTATGAATTATGACTACTCTGAATAGCAGAACACGGCGGCAGGCTGCTGCTTTCAGCTTTCCGGGAGAAAGGAGTAATTTTTCGCGGGGTATGCAGCGATGCGCCAGCCGAGCCGCGGCTCCGACGCTCCGTTTCCCGAGCTGCTGTGGTGTGGTGTGGTGTGCGCGACACCCACGACCACCCGATGCCACCACAGAGACAGAGCCAACCCCAAAAGCCGCGCACTTCCCACCGCCACCGCCCCCGCCCCGGCGCGCTGCCGCTGTCAGGTCAAATCAACCATTGATCGGCGCTCGGCGCTCGGCGCCATCCACATCCATCGAGGCCGCTCGCCTCCGGTTTGGTGCTGGCCCCTGGCCTGCTTCTGACACTGAGTTGCCCACTCGTCCCTGGGTCCGGCTCGCGTACGGGCGGAGCGGACGATGGCGGCGGCGGCGGCGGGGGAGTGGGCGTGGATGGCGGAGGTAGCGAGCGAGGAGCTGGCGAAGCTGGAGGCGGAGCACCCGGCCCTCTTCGGCCCGCTCAAGGCCGAGCTGAAGCGCCTCATCGCCGACCCTGGATTTGACGCCGCCGTCGTCTCACCCAACGGCCGCGGCATCGCCACCTCCTCTCAGCTCACACCCGATCTTCGGCTCGACCTCGTGCCCACCCAAGGTCCGTCACCTCGCCGCATCGATCGCACGTTGCATCATCCTTCCTCTCAACGTCTCGCGTGATCGAGCACAACCGTGGCCACCATGAGAGAAGAACTGATACCTGATAAGTCCTTGCATCCTTCAGAGTCGTCGAGCCGGAAGAGGAGTCGGTGCTGCGGCAACAGCAACGACGGCGGCGGCGGAGACGAGGAGGGGAAGCGGAGGAGGAGCAGAGCAGCGTCGGGAGGGAAGGACAGGGCGGAGATGGCCATCGAGCGCGCGGAGAGGTGCCTCGCGAGGATTCGCGCCGTCAAGGCGAGCTTGCTTGGCTTCGGCTTCACCGGTTGAAAGTTGAAACGACGCAAGGAGAAAGTAGGAGGTGTAGGGGTAAAAGAGGACACGTCAGGCGATGACGTGGCCACGTGGAGGATTTGAATATCAAAGTGAACTTTTATGGATTGGCTTTTTGTTGTATAAAATGGAGTATTTGCCTTTGCAAATGGGATTAAAGTGGTACTAATCCGTATCATTTTGTTGATCCGGTGGTTTTACTTTACCAAATTTTCTTCATCAAATGTACATACACGTACCCTAAAATCAACACTTAAATTTTTTTGATTATATATCATCTCTTTTTAATGAAAATTAAAGATTTATACTCCTTACCCGCTTGTGTGAGATGTGTGATAAATCTTTAATTTCTCATTTAAAGAAATGGTGTATGATCCTATCTCAGTCTAGCTTGTTTAATTGGTTCTCATGCAAATTAAAAAATTAGTGATTTTAATTTTTAAGGATAATTTTAGGTGGATTTTTACTTATCTCATTAAAAGTGACGATTTTTTTTAAACAAACAATCTTAAAATTATGATCTGCAGTTTAAAATCTGCTGTAGATTTTTATTTGCAGAAGAAACAAGCGACCCTATATATCATAACCTTTATACATTCAAACATGCGTGAAATATTGTATCAGTTTTAAATCTCTTCCAATTCAAATTAAAAGGCGAGTTGCTTTTATTAGTACCAAACTACCAAATTTTGGTCGAGCAGTGTTTGAAAACAGAAGCTCGAATTGATATGACCAAGAGAAAAATTTATGTGTTCTTCACCAAGAATCCGGTAGAAAAAAATTTCGGTGGCGTATTAGGCTTCTTACCTATCGAAATTTACAAGCCGGTCCTGAGTATTTCATCAGAATGGACGTAGACTGGAGTGAAAAGAACAGAAGACGTTGCCACGTATTCGCATGTGTCCAGCTGGACTCCGGGCCCACCTGTCAGCGGCGAGTAGACCACTCCCTTCTACCATTCAAAGCCTATCAGTAGTGTGGCAGTGGGCACTGAGATTTCGCTGAGCTCTCTTCTCGTTATTTAGAGAATCTGATTATGGGCGTAGAGCCGTAGAACTGTAAGTGATTTCACGGGAGAGGAGAAGCAGCGGAGACAAATGGAGGCCATTGCAGCCTTGCAGAGACCTCTTCAACAATTGGTAGGTACTCCGCTTCACCGAGGGCATTTCCGACTATTCATATCACCTAATATTCGTCATTAAAAAAGCTGATAAAAATTGATGTGACAAGCAAATTAATAAAAAGAGAGATAAAAATATGAAAACTAGATCTAATGTAAGAAACCGGTTCTTCACAAGAATTAAGAAAAGCAAAGGAAATGATTAGAAGAGGAAGGAGAGAAAATAATTGATTGGATGCTTTTTTTTTTGAAAAAGTTGTCCATTGAGAAAAAGACTCTATAGATGTTGTCTTAGTCTCTCATTCATCCAAGACACCATCCATCATCCATAGACACTTGGTTGGGATTGCTCTTATGTCCTCGTCAAAGAAGAAATGCATATTTGATTATGTGGAGTTGTAGATTCTAAAAAAATCGTGAGAAGTTATTCAGTATTAGACAAAAGAAAAAGAAATAAATAGCATGGAATATAATTATTGTCTAATTTTAAGATGAACATGCAAAATCTTGGGCGAAGGAAATTTTTATTTTTATACATAAAGGAATCTACTTTTTTCTAAGAATCTTAGTTTGTTAAATAAGTTGTTCGGTTCGACTTTTAGTTTTTTCAAAAATAAAAACTGATTGAAAAGCTAAACCAAACGTAACCTAACACCCTCGTACTCACTTGCCACCAATGAAAGCCAGCACGATGCTGAACATTTTTTGGAAATTAGTCATCTTCCCATTAGATCGGTTTTTTTAAATGGAAAGAACTCTCCGCTTGTAAGAATGTGTTCGATGCATATGAACGTATATACTTGGGCCAAGGGTGGTGAGCTAAAAGACCTGAAACGCTAATAACTAATATCAGAACCAACATCACCATGTCTACCTAAAGAGCTTCTTACAAGGGTGGGATGTTAGTTGTTAAGATGTCTAGGCTAAGATATTACCAATACCCTTTAGTCTCACCTTACCCACAAAAGGACCAGAACATTGCTAATACCTTTAGTCCCACCTCGCTCACGAAAGAAGACTATATGCAACTTATAAGAGAAAGTAGTCATCCTCTCGCTCACAGAAAAAAACTACAAGCAACTTATAAGGAAAAGTAATCATCCTCCCATCACCTCACCCACAAAAGGACCAGGACATTACCAATACCTTTTAGTCCCACCCCGCTCACGAAAAAATACTATGTGCAACTTATAAGAGAAATTAGTCATTCTCTCGGCTCACAGAAGGAAGCTACAAGCAACTTATAAGAAAAAGTAACCATCCTCCCATTGAAATGGTCTTTTGGATGAAAAAGGGAGGATGAAAAAGACGGATGCTTATAAAGATACATCAGATACATATAAATGCTCAAACGTAGACTAAGGATGACAAGTTGAAAGGCCTGAGAACACTAACAAAAGTTTAGGCGTAATGTGAGCGTGTGATGGGACGACCTGATCATATATGAATGTTATCCTATATGAATGTTACCCCAGACCAGTTTCCCTTCCCAGATGTTGGCATCACCACAGTTGGATCCGCTTTGCACAAGCCCAGAATCTGAGCCAATCTCACCGTGACACCACATTACCAGGGAAGCCTCTCTTTCAGTTGCAGAGTTATCTCCCTGTTGGCTGTTGCCACTGGAACACCTGATGTCCATTAGAATGGAATGCGGGAAATTTCACCGGAATTTTACAGGAAAACTTCAATTTTTATAGGAATCAAAGCAAGAAGGCGAAATGCAGCTACAGCCTCTACAGCGTCAGGGGCAGGGCAGTGCACACACATCCAGAATTGCAGATGAGATTGCTCCGGCAGGCAGGGAGACAGACAGACATGCATACATAGAGCAGGCACATGAACTCTGGAAAGTATTGGTTCTTCGGTGAATTGATTAACAAATCTACACATAAAAGACACGACACTCGACGCACGTTTCCTGCCCAAAAACAGTCTTTGTGCCTTGTGTGCACGACAATTGTTCCATCGGATAAACAGACTGTAAATTCCTCTTTTGATGTCTGTAGTATAAGTCACAGTGACCCAAACATTGTAGACCTTTGGACGCTGGATCTCCGAGGAGAAAACCTTGAAAGAAACGAGTAATTCTGTCAGTGGTGTGGTTGGTACTTTGTACACGCTACGAAAGCAGAAGCACAACAAATGTTGAGCTGCACGAGGAAGCAGTCTAGAAAGAAACTGGAGATAAACATAAACTGAACCTTTAAGTTATTTGTATATATTCCTAGAATAATCTGTTGGACAAAAAAATGAAAAATGTTTCTGCGAAAGTCAACAGACTTTTAGACATTAGAATTTTAAAACAGCAGGTCCCTAAACAGTATCTATCAGGCCATTGACGTTTCCTATGTTCACATCACTGTCCTAGAAGATACCAGCTTTTGAAATATAACAGGTACCAAGAAAGTTTTGCATTTAATTGTCAAAGATTGAGATATTAGTATTTGGGAATGATGCAAGTGGATTTGTTTCATGATCAACATGGTTCCAGAAAGTAAACATCCTCTAGGTTGTAAAGTACAAGAAATAAAATCTCAATTTGTAAAAGTATAAGGTCCTCATTTAGTCAAATTGTCAAAAGCTGTATGCCTATATCATCAGATAATTAACTAGCAAATGACAAATAATTGGGCGCAGCATGCAGAAAGAGTGATGGAACAATATAGTTGAACAAAGCAACTGCCTGACTGATCTCAGCAAGCTGACTTACTTTTGGTTCAGAATCAACCATCAAGAATTAAACAAAAGTAACAAGTAACAACAAACAGGCAGAAACAAAATAGAGCTGACTGACAGTACCCCCCTGTTAGGCATGTATATATGTGTATGTGTGTGTGTGTGTCAGGGTGGGCCTGACATATGGCCGGCGCAAGCCCAAGGGCATGCGCCCGGCCCTAGCCCCTTGAGAGGCAGGCGCAAGCCCAAGGCTGCGCCAGGCCCTAGCCGGCCCTAACCCCTATGGTTAGGACTCTATTTCAGGATTAGTTTATCTCCTAGTTTATCTATTTTGTTAGTTATCTTTATCTCCAAGTATTAGCTGTTTGTTAGGGATACAATTAGCCTTGGTACTATATAAACCAAGGGCTGGGGAGGCTAGCTCCTCAGTCCTCAGATTAGTCTTGTTAGGAGTAGTTCCTGGTTCGGCCAGGGAGCTAGACCTAGGCTTCGCAGGCGCCAAGACGGCGCCACCGCGTCACCGGGGTTTGGGACCTCGACCGGCTGTTTCCTATAAATATAATCTATGTCAAAGTATTCGTCCATACCTGTCCTCTCGTGCAACCGGTGACAGTGTGTGTGTTAGGTTTATAGAGAGAGAGGTCTATATGTGGATAGCTTGTTGCTTTTCTTTTTATATATTTCCTTTTGTATTCTCTCCATTCGTGTATATATATATTGGGCATTTGCCATTTTGCCCTCATATCAATACAATCAGGTCATATTCATAACACGGTATTAGAGCGGAATCGCATCTAGCTCCACTAAACTTCCGCTGCTGCTGCTGCTGCTGCTGCCACCCCTGGGAGTCGACTTCATCCTTCCAAGAGCGGCCATCCACATCTTGCTGGTTTACCAGATGTGCTCCCAAAAAAGGGCAGACACACAACCGGATGTGCTCCCAAGGAATATTGAGGTTATATGATCATACAAAAGTTCTCCTTGAAGTTTGGAAATTGCCATTTGTTACTGGAACTTAGGAATATGCAGAACAAAGACTGACAAAATGTAGGTATGTCGAGTGTTTTCAACAAACCAAGCACCATTTATTCCTTTAATCTACCATTGTGTAATTGTTGTAAGAGAAAATTACATATATATCATCGAAAGTGGATCGGTACCAAGTAATACCACCAAGATTTTAGAGATCCAATCTAAAACACCGGATTATCAAAAATCTCTCACCAATATCACAACTGTGATTGCAGTATAAATTCTTCTGTTACTTGCCACACGAAATTACCAAACAACCCATGTGCCTACTGCTATGAAAGCATCAATGCAGAGAAGCTTCCCTTCAATTATGTATCTCATGTTCCTCTTCCTCTTCCTCTTCCGTGACTTCTTTGAATCTTATCTCCCTGCTGGAAGTGATTGCTTGTATCGATTTCCCCATGGAGGATTGAAGCAGAAAACCATAAGAAATCCCTTATCCCTCTATTCTTCCTTACTTTTCCAGTGTTCCCATGGGGAAATCGGTACAAGCAGTCACTTCTAGCAGGGAGATTCAAAGAAGTCACAGAAGAGGAATGTGAGATAAAGAAGTGAAGGGCAGCTTTTCTGTTCTCAAGCTGGATCGATGCTTTCATAGCAGCAGATATATGGGTAGTTTGGTAATTTTGTGTGGAAAGTAACGGAATAATTTAGAGTTTTAGACTGCAGTCACAGTTGTGGTATTAGTGAGAGATTTTTGATAATCCAGTGGTATAGATTGGACCTCTAAAATCTTATGATACTACTTAGCACCGATCCAGTTTTGATGTTGTAGATGCAATTTTCTCTTGTTGTAAATGTCATGGGCTAGGGTTTTAGGCCTAGCCCAGCCAGCCCATGAACAGTACCCGCGTGATACTGTTCGCGAGAACAGTACCACAGGGTACTGTAGCAGATCAGGGCTCTGTTAGAATTAGGATAGGTTTAGGGTTAAGTTTAGGGTTAAGAGTTCAATTATAGTTAAGTTCGTTTGTCCTAGAATAAGGAGATCACGGCCCATCCATAGTTTGTAATTAGGAGGGGGGAGAATAAAGTCAAGAAAGATTAGATCAGATTAGGCCGGGTTGGAGCCCTGCGCAGAGGCTACCGCGCCGACTAGGCTAGGGGCCAATTTGGCCATGTTTTTCAGAAACTATCCTACACGTAACAACTTGATTGATGCACGTGACAGTAAAGCTAACCAAACAAAATAAGATGTGAAGATCACATTCACTACAATAAAATTATAATCCAAGGGAACTATGCAGGCAAGTAATTATGAAGAGCTAAATGATGGGTGACAGATAGAGCAAAACAATAAATAGAGTAACCATGTAGAAATTTATTTGAATGAATAATCACCCTTTCTGGAAAAGGAAAGCACATTTAACGTATTTACCATCTTACTATCTTGGCAAAAAAAGTGATTTGCAACTAGAAACATAACAGAGATGAAGCCAAGAGTGTAATGAGTAAGATGGAACTATGGATATAAGTTAATCGAAAGGATGTTTAATACTAGGGAAGGATGAACTATATTTCAGCTATGCAGAAATATGTTGATCATATGGGTGAGCATGCCAAAACTTAAAAAAAATGCAAGGTGTGCGCTGAAAGATGGATAGCTTGTGAATAAATAATAATTCATTTACCGCTCTGAACAAGTCTCTGGATCAGCTATGGACTTCAGCAACTGGGATTTTCTAATTTTAGCAATAAAAGTGGAAGCTGTAGGATACTTAACAAAATAGCAGGTTTAAGAGACATGAATGGAATCACGGTTGGGGTAAATTTTACCAATGAAAGTAGCAAAACTGCAAAAGCTTAGTGTTTGATAGCAGTAGTCTTTTAACTTAAAATGACCTTGCACTCCAGATTAAAGAACACAATAAAACATAAACCAGAGTAAAATTAGAGGGATATCTGGAAGAAGATGGCTCTATGTTGGATTGCTCTAGATAGAGATGTCTGGAAGAAGATGGCTATATGTTGGACTGCTCCACATGTTAAGTTAAATCTATATATAAATTCTTCTATCTGCTTAGTGCCTAAAACAAAATATCAGCTCGTGATAATGTAATTGAGGTGTTCTGTTAGCTATGCAGAATGACAGGATCCTTGCTCACAAGGGTTTAGCCACCATATGTCAACTTCCAAACAACTAGTGGAATTACTGGAATTAGATATGCCGGTGATGCTGTGTACCCTCAGCTTTTTTACTGTTGCATTCCTGATTTTTCTTGGGAAATTTATTATTGTGTTTCAGTCAAACTAATGAACCTCCACAGTATTGGCTTCCTCACCACAGATGCAATCCCAGTAAGGGCCTGTTCGGTTGGGCCAGGGATGGTGGGGTTTGGGCCGCAATCCCCAGGGATCACCCTGGCTTGGTAAAATTCCTAGCCCATCAAATGTGTTGTGTTCAGTTAAGCCTGTAGAGGATTGTAACCCGGCCCAATTACCTCATTTTCCCCCATCCCAGCCTGGGATTCCACCCCGTAGGGTTGGGGAGCGGAATCCATCCCGGCGGCGGCGCTATCCGCTCTGTTCGCTACGCGCGGGGCGGAGGCGGCGTTGTTGGCGTGGGCGTGGGGGCGTGGCGGAGGTAGTGTAGTGCGCGACGGCGGGGGCGCGCGCCTGCGGTGTAGGGGTGTGGCGGAGCTGTTCCGGCTATTCCCGCGCGTGCTTGGGGCATGGGGGCGTGGCGAAGCTGCTCCAGTTATCTCCTACCACACGCGCCTAGGGTGTGGGGGCGTGGGGGCTGGAGCTAATCACCGGGCGCCAGAGGAAGCCTGTCCTGTTGACGGAGCCCTACAACGACGAGACTCTTGTTTCTTGGGTAAGTACCATGAACTCTGATTTTTTTGTTCAGTTTAGTTGGCCGTCCAAAGCTAGAGCAGAAGAACTTAACACTGAAACTTGTGGCATTTCTTCACCGGGATAGTGATTGCTGCAGCACGGGATAGTGATTGCTGCAGCACCGGGATTGTGAAACTTGTTTTGCTTTTCTCGGTTTTGCTTCATGGATTATCCATTTCTTGATCAGAAGGCTCTCAAGAAGTATAGGATTTGCTTGAAACATTCAAAAATTATGAACTATTGGTAGTTACTGCTACAAATTTCTTGATTACCGAGTGTAATGTTTTTCTCGGTGTTGATTCATGAAGTTTATTACCTGTGTCAAATAATTGTTGGATTAGTTAACCTTCTGAAAGTTGTATAACAAATCCATGCTTTTTTTTGTTCTAAGAAGTAGGACCACTAGTTAGCATGCATACTTTTAATACTTGCCCATTTGTTCACTTTTAGATGATAGTTTTGTTTGATACTTGCCCATTTGTTCATGTCTGAGTGGTAATCATTTATTACATGATAGAGGTATCGGTAGTCATTGAACATTATTTTCAATATTGATGGGCTGATGGCTCATCCAATGACGATGGTAGCAATAATCACTCTTACATTTTTTGTGGGATGATTTCTGATTTAATAACCAGAACTTCTCAGTAACTGGTACACCGTTGTAAACACAATGTGATTAAATGATCTAAAGAATCACTCTGCATTTTAGAAATAGCAATGGTGCTTAGTAAATAGTAATCTTTTGGGTTCTGTACTTCTGTACCAATCTCTTAATCTTAGTAAATAGTAGTTTTATTGGTTGCTTCCACCATAGCAGATCAAAATTTGTCACATTAAAACTTGACATGCCTAGCACAGTACTTGTACTGTCTATGAGCTGTAGTCTTGTGCTTCTCAATATCTATTTAATTGCACCTACGATGCGTTTTTAGTACATTGATCTTGCTTTTTGTGATTATGCAGCTTAAAGATTGCAGAGGATGTTGTGTTGCTAACATGGAAAGGGTGGACGGAGACCCGATGACTCGATGAGTGCTATCGAGTCAATCTTTTTATAATATTCGGTGTTCCTTTCATTTTCATGAGTCGAGTTCAAATGTCGTGTTGCCGTGTCAAGCTATCTTTATCTTTGGATGTGGTTATGCAAGTTGTTTTTGGATGTGAACTGTTGCAAATGTTTGAAACAGTTTATGAACATAATTTGATCAAATTGTGGTTTTATTGTGTGATTAGTTATATCTTTGTTGTTTAACATTTTATTAATCACTTTGTTGATTAGAATTAAATTTGCAAATTTGCATAAGATCATGCTTTGATTATAGGGTTAATTTTTTCTGTGCCATTACAATTTTCACGGTTTGCCAATATGCCATCAATGTGTCACTGACATATGGGGGCCACCACAGTCACTGACAGTGGCATGTAGACAATTTTTGAAAACTATAAAGGCATGTGAGTAATTTTCCCTTGATTATAAACTGTTGCAAATGTTGAGCCAATTTGTTTCAACATGATGGTTACATATTGTAAACCCCAAAGGGATTTAATCCTAGACAAAAGAACACATAATTAAAGGGAGGGATTTAATCCCCAAGGGGAATTAATCCAGGAGAGGGATTGAGTGACATGAGAGGGATCCGCACTCAATCCCTCTTGGGATAGAATCCCCTTAGGGATTAAATCCCTATCAACCGAACAGGCCCTAATGCATCCTTTTGTAGATGTAACTGTCTACTGTCAAATATGAATTGCTAAACACAAACTTTGCATAAATCTGAAGAAGCATGCAATTTCTACTATACAATTATTGAAGATTTGAAGGTATACCACAGATATGCCTATGTTCAGCAGTGAACAATCAGGCTGCTACTAGTGCATCTATAGATTTTGTCAGGATTGCAAACTTTTAAGATACCCAAATGTCACTGCCTTTTACAACAGTTCAACAATTTTGGATGATTCCTGCCATTCAGGTCAGGAAAAATTCACTAGTCCTATGGTCCAAACACATATTGATAAAAAAATCAAGCTTGAAAGGAAATAATGAATACTTCTGAGCAGGATATAAATTGCAGAAAATACAAGTAGTTGTGATACCTCCAACGCTCCAAGTGATCACTTTTTGTCACTGGATGCGCCTCCATCCTTTGAGCTGCTGGCCTGCGAGCTGGAACCATCACCCCCATTGCTCCCATCCTGCCGCGGTGTTTGTCCTCCCAATCCACTAAAAGGCCACGGTAGCGACACATTAAACCTCCGTTCAACCACCCTCGCATTGTCCCTCCTCTCCTCCCCTCCTTCCTCGACAGCAATAGAGCTCCCAGATGCAGCTGAAGCAGCCATGCCACCAGCTGGTTGTGGGTTTGAGGTCTTACGGCCCTCGTAATCAGGGTCATCAGTAGGCAGCTCAAAGCGACAGATGGGGCACGAATTGTGGAGCTCCAGCCATGGCATGATACAGCCGGCGTGGTAAATGTGCTTGCAGGGCATCTGCTTGGCCCCATCCCCAGGTGAGAAATCCTCTTTACAGACAGCGCACTCGGCGCCCTCTGCTGCAGCGACCATAGCATCAGTCACGATAACGTCCGGGAGCGTGAAGAGGGCCGACTTGGCAGCCGGCGGCGTCCCGTAGCGATTTGGGTCGTTCTCGGCGAGTTGCTCGATGAGTTGCTCAAGACCCGGGCCGACGAAGTAGTCTCCAAAGCTGGCCCCGCCAACACGCCCGATGCCGGGGGCGAGGCTGACACTGGCGTCGTCGAGGAGGACCTGGATGTTGGCGCCGCCCTCCATGAGGCTGTGGATGTAGTTCTGGAAGAACACGACCGGGTCGAATCCGTCGGGCTCGTTCTCTGGGGTCACTGTGCCAGCGGCGGAGGCGGTGCCGACCGCGCGTTCGTTTCCTCGGAGATCAAGCATACTGCTGAGGAAGGTGGAGAGGTCGTTGGAGGGGGGTGTGGCAGCGGAGGCGGAGGCGGAGGAAGAGGGGGTCGGGGAGGCGGAAGCGTAGGCGGTGGGCGCCATGGGAGGGAAGGCGAAGGGGAAGGGGATGATGGTGGGGGCGGGGACGTTGACCTCCTCGAGGAACTCGCCGCTGCAGTCGGGGCAGGAGAGCTGGCCGGCGGCGGCGGCAGAAGCCGCCAGGAGGACGGTGCGGTTGCATTGGTAGCAGAAGTACTGCTTCCGCGCCACAGCAGCGTAGTAGGCGGCGGGATAAGACATGGCCGCGGCCGGCGATCTCGCGGCGGCGGCGATGGGATTTTTTTTGCTGGGAATTTAGGTCTTCGTTTTTTTCTCCGCTTTTGTGGTGCACCTGGGCTAGCTATGAAGGTCGGGATTAACACTAATACGCGTGGAGGCTAGCGCGGAGACTTTAATTTTACCATTTTAATTTTTAAATTTGTATTACAATACAAATATTTGATTTTTAACTAAAAATTTAGTGCGGATAAAGAACACTCTTCCGATGGTTTATCTATTTCAGTTGGAATGTTCTTTCAATTGGATGTTGGTTCGTGCTAGAACTCTAGATTAAATTCCTTGAAGACAATAAGATTGAATGTCTACAACACAGTGTTGGGAAATCAGTTATCGATAAAGGATTGATCGATCGAGAATTTAGAATTAATCGGTTAATCGAGGATTAATTAAATTGATCAAATGATATCGATGTTATTTACTTGCGAGTAGGAGTATCCAATTAGCTTGATCTCTCATCTTTGTTGTAGCTCCAACGCTCTCTCTACTTGCTTGATTGTTCACTTATTCCCCAAAATCGATTAGATCTAGGTCTTCTTTCAATGTGATTTATGACTTCTAGGTGTTTAGATATCGACGGCGTATTGTGTTCATAGGTATCGCATTCACACGTAAGGTTTTAACATCGATTGCATGAATAATACACCAACAACGTGTGGGATAGAGAGTGGCGAGTGGCACACATGACTATAGAGAGAGGTGATAGCTATACGGGACACGAGGGACTTAGTGTCCGCAAGGGATGAGAGTGAGGGCGGCGACAGACCAAAATAGGGGCGATGTCGATGGGCTAGAGCACAGGCAGCATCAATGGTGATGAGAGATCTAAGTAAGGTAATCTCGATGGATTTGAGCGGCGAGGTGCTGATGACCATTTTTTGGAGTGACTAGACCCTAATCAATGTGGGGAAATTTGATTATATACCTTTCTATTAGTCTAAAATCTAAGATATATCTTTCTCTAGATGTAAATTGATTATATAACCTTCTCTAGTTTTTTTACTCTAGAAAATACTATTTTCTACACTTTAAACTATATTTTATATATTTTATGCAAATTGGAGAAAAATAAAACTGAAAGTTGTTTCTTCCTAGATGCAAGGAACAAAAAGGCTAGTACAAAGCAAAATAGCTTAAGTAAATAATTGTGTGTATATGAGAGTATTTTAGTCATTTGAAATGATGAATATATAAAAATAATTTAAAGATTATAGGAGGGTATTTTCTAGAGTATCTAAGTTATAGGAGGGTATATAATCAATTACATCTATAAAAGAATATATTCTAGATTTCAAACTAATGAGCCGTCAATGTGACGCCTGACTGAATACTGATTACTCGGTTGAGTAATGGACCGGTCCATTGATTTTTAAATTATTGTTCTCCTACGAAATTTTAGATTTGTTTGATTTATTGCCTCTATTTTTAAAACTATTTAGTCCTCACATTTAACTATCTTTTTCCATTACAAAGTCAATTCTATAAGTTTCTTTGTTATATTTACATCGGACATTTTGGCTTATAAAATCAGGACACCATAGCTTGTAAGGCATTTATAAGAATTAATTTAGCTCAAAAGTCAAAACTCAGCCTGTAATATGCTTTTAGTTATTGATTAAAGATATACAGACATGTTAAAAATGTAAAAAAAACTACAAATGTGATTATGACGAGAATATCACCGGCTGGGATATAAATATAATAAAAACAAAAGTGCATGTTTTCTATTTTCGATTTACATTTTACATATTTGAGAAAGGGTTGCTGCATCATGAATTGTTGTTTTCAATTACAAAAATTAATCAAGGACATAAACCATCATGGAAGTTGATTCGGGACCAAGTCAAGGCCATCCAAACATAATATACAAGTTTGAGACATTACTTTTGTTCTAAGAAAGAGTGGAAATAAAGTTATATACGATTGAGAATATTGGACTCGGATTCGGACCGCAGGGGCAACACCGAATTCAAATATTCATAACTTTTAAATGGGAACTCCGATTTGGATGATCTTAGACTTTTTGGAAAGATTGAGACGTCCTCTTTCTAACAGATCTAGCTACATATCCAGATTCCATCGGAGGAGATCACAATCACTAAATCAATGCGCGTTTCTTTTTTTCTAGTCAATCTGTTTAGGAAATAATTAGTAGTTTTCATATGTAATAAGTTTCTAAACTTTGGGAACGTCCCTAGGGCTATAAATAACCCTAGAGACTTCAATTGTAATTTGAGTTTTGATTAGATAAAAGTTTAGCCAATGCTACTTGTCCGTGTAAACCCGTGATCGGTTAGATCGTCGGTTTCACGTTTAAGAACCCCAACTATTCATCGTGCATCTTTTATATCTAGTAATTCTAGTTGCTTCTTTATCTTGTTCTTGCTCGTTCTTCGATTACTTGTAGGAACAAGGTTGATCCTCAATAAGATCAACAACCCTTGAAGTTGGTGTATCGATCGCTAAGACACAACACGAACGTCTCATACGGTTGTAGTCGGGTCATCAACATCATCTTCCTTCCAATCGAAGTTATCTTATCTCTATCCTCTCACCGAAAGATCAGGCCACCCGAGTATCCATCAGATTAATGTCATGTTTATTTGAGCTTTAGTTTTCTAAGCTTTTCAGGAAACCGACTTTTGGCTTTTGCAACTTAGAAGAGTGGCTTTCCAAAAGCTAACTTTTGGAAAGTTAATATCGTTCGACAACCTAGATTTTCCGAGGTGGGCGGTGGCGACGAGGCGGGTGGGACGACACCAGACGAGGCAACGGGGCCAGGCGACAGTGACACCGGGCGAGCGACAGGGAAGGGTGGGGTGACGCTGGACGGAGAGGAGCCGAGCGGCGGCGCCACAAGACTGAAGGAGAGGGAGACAACATAGACGACAATAAAAAGTCGCGGAAAGCCCACATTTAACTGCTTGCGGGCTTTCCATATAATCATAGCTTCTGTGTGCTTTTTGACTTTTCTGAAATCTAAGCTTATTATATATTTTTTGTCTATTTTTTAATTGGCAATACAATTATTTAGGAAAATTTTAATATTATATAAAAATAGAGATATAATAATCTTAGATCAGGTCCCAAAAAAATGCCCCCATGCAGGATCGAACTACAGACCTTCAGTTTACAAGACTGACGCTCTACCACTGAGCTATAGGGGCCAATCTGATGAATTAAAATTTATAGTTTTTTTACCTGGGCCCAACACACATCACTAACACCGCCGCTTCTCCCCTTGTATATCCCTCCCCACCCGAGCCCTCTCGGCGGCGGCGCTGCAAAGTTCGGAGAGAGCAAGCGGCCATGGCGAGCCCCGCCCGGATCGAACTGGACAAGCTGAGCGTGGAGCAGCTGAAGGCCCTCAAGGAGCAGACGGATCTAGAGGTCAATCTCCTCCAGGACAGCCTCACTAAGATCCGCTCCGCCGCCACCCGCCTCGAGAACGCCGCCGCCGCGCTCCACGATCTCTCCCTCCGCCCCCAAGGCACGGCTGACGCGACCCCTCACCCCCCTCCCGCTCCCCTCTCACATCGCAGGCTCCATCCTTATCTTCATCCTCGCGCGTCCGTTTGATTTGTTTTTTTGTTAACCCTTGCTTTCGCCGCCGGTGCGTGCAGGGAAGAAGATGCTCGTGCCACTCACCGCGTCCCTCTATGTTCCCGGCACGCTCGACGACGCCGAGAAGGTCCTCGTCGACGTCGGCACCGGTTACTTCATCGAGGTATCCTGCTAGTTGCAAACCTGCAACTGTTTAGATGCATACATGATTTGGTCTATGATAAGTGGACGCCTGTATTGGAGTATGTTAGTTTGTTCAATTAACACAGTAAAGTTTTCTGCTTGATAGTATGAACGTTGAATTCTCTCTAAAAAATGGTAGTATGAACCAGAATGATGATATTCTTCGATCCTACAAAAAACATGTTGGTTGGATTGTGGTAGCATTCTGACATCAAGCAAGACTGAACAATCAACAACACACTTCAAGTTAAAATACAAGCGCCTCCCTTCCATTAACCTTTGATGAAATGATCAAGTGTTGGTTCCTTTGTCCCACATTGTTCATTGGGTCTTTGAAGAGGATAAATTGTTTTAAAAGTTTCCTATGCAAACGAATCTTTGCTGGTTTTTTACTGTAAGCAGTTTTCTTTTAACTCTAAACTCTAAAGCAATCTAGTGAGTGATGCAGCACCACAAGTATATGACTGATGTACCCGCATGATGCAGCTTGTTACATGCTAGAGTGGTTAGAGAGAGGAGCAGTGCAGAAACCCTAGCACCACTGGTAGGGAACTGCGGTGCGAGGGAAAGGTCGTGAACAAGTTCTGGTGCACAATTGAAAGGGGAATACAGAAACTGCTAATTGTTTGATTAATCAAAATGTGGGTTGGTGGCTACATATATTAGTGCAGTCAATCCCAACAATCTGACTCTAATTGGAACTCTTTACGACTTTACCTAATTCAAGTATTCAACCCAATGGCATAAGGCCCAACCCAACTCTTTCCTGATTTAACAAGACTCATAACTTAGGTAACTAACACTTAAAAATTAGGTAACTAAGGACTGCCGCCGCTACCCACCTTCTGGAAGTTGTCCTGGGCCCTGTTAGGTTTCAGACATCTTTCACAGACTTGTCCGACCATAGCAGTATAACACAATTTCTTTTTGTTTGCAATTGTGTTGCCTTTTGTATATTCAATACTCTTATGTTTATTTGTGTGCAGAAAACTATGGCTCAAGGCAAAGACTATTGTGAAAGGAAAATTAATTTGCTGAAGTCCAATTTTGATGAACTAGTTGAGGTACAGTATCGACTTCTCACCAAATTACAGTGTTCCTTGCATGTTCAACGTTTTTTCCATCTAGAGGACTGATGCTTCCACTTCGATGTCTTTTGAAATGTTAACTGAAATACTGAATAGAAACACTCAGGACACTGAGATTCATATAGTGTTGATTGATTGATGGATACCGAGTTAATTTAACTTGGTTATTTCAATTCAGTATGGATGTCTTGAAAACAGCATGCTAAATACTAGCATGCTAATCAAAATTACAGTATTCCACTATGCTAAATATGTCTTGAGTAATTCAGAGGAAAATTTCAATTTCTGTCCATGTATGCTCACAACATGAGAAGTGTTTTGGCTGGTTCACCTTATCTTGTGCGCAGACTCTTGTCATCATGCACCTGTGCTAACACACTGATACCATTTTGGGTGTTATAAGAACATGTTATATGTCGCTACTCACCACCAGATTAGCTTTGCCTACTGTACATGTGTCTCTGGACAAGTTGGATGCCAAGATGGATTGATGGAATTTAGTGTCCAACACAGATGATTTGTGTTAGTCCATCTTCTGATTATATTATTATTATAAGTACTCTTATAAGGATATTGGTGCAACCCACAAGGCCAGAACCACAAACACAAAATTGCACAATGAGTTTCAGGTCCATTGATAAAAAACGATTTTTCTTGCTGAAGAAAGAAATGTTAATAATATGTTTTTTACATTACATGTACACATTTTGGTCAATCATATTGTGTAAAAAACTAAAAACTGAAATGTACTATGATATAAATCACTCAATTCAGTTACTGGAGACTTTGTAATTTGCACTACTCATAACAGGATTAATTGATTTGCCCCTCTTTTTGTGGCAATGTTTCGTCTTGTGATGCCTTTTAAGAACTTGTTTTTATTCAGCACAGAGCACAATTATGTTACTGAACATATACAATTTATTCAGCTATGTATGATTGGATATCCATCTGTTAAACGAAAGTGCTACAACACGCAAAATACAATGTCCATGTGATAAATTGATAATTTAAGTTATCGGGGGCAATACTTGTAGTTGATACTCAAAAGTTGCATGCTTCTTACTTGTGATGCACAATTATTCTATCTCAAATGCTACAGCATCCTGTCTAAACATACGGACATTCTACATGTTACTTGCAGATGGCTACGAAGAAGAAAACTATAGCTGACGAAATGGGTCTGCTTCTACAAGCCAAGCTGCGGCAGTCGTCGCCGAGCCCAAGCTCATGAGAGCCGACCTCACTTGTCATCTCCACCTTGTTGAACAACCAGGTGGTTTAGTTTGTGACAATAGGAAAACGTTAGCTGCTCTGGTCGTGTGCGTGCAAAGGCAAAGAACTTGTCTCCTGAAACAACATTTGAATATTTAGCGCGAGATTGCACTTCTTTTATCAGTTTTATGGCTTCTGCAGCACTTGGTAGCTGATGTATGGTCGTCATTCTTGTGTTTGTTACATCTGAATGGTTGGTTTCATTAGACATATTATCGTGCTGCTCCTTGTTCATTTCGTTCCAGAAATGTGATATATTTTAACGATTTTTCTATGTGATGAATTGATCTGCTGCTACTATCAAATATGAAACGGCAGTAGCTTCACAATTTCTATGTATTTTCTGGAGCAGATTTATCTGCTCTGTTAATAAATTGAGAATCACTGCAAATAGGCCACTAGTGTCTAAAGTTTTTTTCTCATTTTTTTACTCTCAATGTATTTTGATTATTATGTCATTTCTGAGACATGCGAGATCCGGATTACAAAAATGCAAAGTCACTTTTTAAAAGTGGTAAATTCTCAAATCTCTCTTTTTTTCCTAGGATTGTTTGGTTGCAAATGTAGCACAAAAATACTAGTGAAAATTCAGCCTTAATTTTAAAATGTGCTGCAAAAATTTGCAAAAACATCTCATCAAAAGTTTTTGCTACCAAAATTTTGGCACAAGTTTTTTTGTAGGTCACCAAACCAAACGGGCCCTAAAGCCCAAAATTCATAGTAAAACATGGGCCGGGCCAAGGCCCAAATAGAACCAGTCTTTGCGGCGTTGCACGGTTGCACGTGGACCAACCAGAAGCACCCCCCCCCCCCCCGGGGATGAACAGTCCAAAGCTAGCGAGCGCGAAACGGATCGCGCGCTCCCCGCTCTTCTTCTTCCTCATCTCGCCCCTCTCCGCCTCCAATCCGCCACCTTCACTCCCGCTCCCCGCGGCTCCCGATCGCCACCAGATCGAGCAGGGGTCGTCAGCCTGGGCGCGATCGCGCGCGCTTGTGTTTCGTCCGGCGAGGTGAGACGGGTAGGTTGGAAGCGTTGTATTCGACCGCGGTTTTCGAGTTTCGAGGATCTCTCTGGATTTCGCCTTGTGTCGTGTTGGGGGAGAGGAGATGCATGTTTTCCTTCCCCTTACCGATGAGAAAAAAGGGCCTGCAGTTTATCTCCATGGTGGAATTTGCGGCAGATTTTTTGATGTTTCGATATGATCCTCTGTTGGAAGAACTAGGAGAAAGTATGGTCGCAGCAACTTATAACGGCGACATGTTGGGCGTCCATGACCAGCGGACTGAAGGATCGTTTGGCGGCATTTTCTCCTTCGATGAGGATGCTGCTAGGTACTAAAATACAGCACGTATACTCCAAAGTTGCTTACAATAAATTTGGAGAAATGATTGTATAGGCAATAGGCTTCAATCTCGGAAGAGTAATGCTGTAGATATCAATTATGCATATTTTTCCTCTTTCTCCTGTTGCGTACATTTTTCTGTAGTTGCAGTTTCCTATAACTATTGGCCATTTGCTGGAACAGTGAGGATATATCATTGGATGATTTGGAGAAGGAACTTGAAGAGCACAAGAACTATGATGTAAGTTTGGCCTTTGATATTTGATATTTCTCATTCTCTATCTCCATAATAAAATTCCTATAACTAACTGTGTTATCTTTAGAGCATTAACTTCAATCATTTGTTTCTGAGTATTACAGACAACTGTATAGTTAACATATGACCTACTGAATATAAGTAATAGTTATTTCGTACTTACAGATTTATTTATCATTTGTACCAAAAGAACACATTTATGTTGTAATTGCACTTTCAAATTATGGGTCTGTTTGGTTCAGATTTTTGAACTAACTTTTTGGCTCGGAAGCTGGAATCTGAACAAACAATTCTTTTGGTCATCTAGCTTTTTTAGAATCTGCTGATTCTCGTAATACAAATTTGAAAGTTAGTATAATCTAGATTTCACATCTTTTCGATTCAACTTTGTACTTGCCATACTATTAAAACATATCAGTTCGTGTAAAATTTGAAAAAGTAAAATTTTAATAAAATATATCATTTTAGTGTAATTTAAAAATATATAATTTTAATATAAACATTACAAAATTTCATGATTAGAATGATTTACATGTAAAATTACACATTAATAATGTAACTAAACATCATGAACTACCAAAATATAAATCCACAACTATTCCAACCAAATAGCTTCTCATTTTTTCTACAACTCACAACTCACAACAGTTTTTCCACAACTCACAGCTTTTGTAGAATCCTGCACTCCGGTTTGTTCAATAAGATCTGGTTGGCTCGTTTATTTTACCGTTAGCTTCAATCCAAGCATACAATTCCCACGAGCTTTCTTTTCTCATATGCAATTGCATCAAATCTTATATGCTTCTCGGTGTTGCTCTTCAGGTACTGATAAGTATTCTAGCGAATGGTGAAAAACAGAGAGACATGGCAACCTTAGTTGAAGGCAACCTAGGCTCTGTTGAACAGGATCTAATTCAAGTACGAGTTTCTGAAAAAGCTAGGCATTTTCTGTGTGAGCGAGTGTGAATTTTGACTTATTCATGGGTAACTTATATTCAATAGTCGTATGAAATATCTAAGGAGATATCTCTTTCCTGAGTTCACTACGATTCTCCCTACTTGTTCCACTCTGAAGTAACCATGCTGTGATATCTTCCGTATTTCAATTCATTCATTTCTGATTTTTACATGGATAGCTGCACAGAAATATCTGGGTCTTAGATAACGTTTGCTTATATTTACAGGATTATGTCGAAGATAGTGACAACCTAGTACTATTGCATGATCAGATTCATGACTGTGACATTATTTTGTCACAAATAGGATCACTTCTTACAGGATTCCAGGTATATTCCCAGCTACATGTATGTTCTATGAAATTTTCTAAATTATGATATAGTTAAAAACTTAGAATCCAAGTAGGCATTTGGATCTCTTCATTTATATGACAAAAGAATGCCACATTCATATAGTCTTTGCATTATGGGTTAATTAATGCTTTCTTAGTTTCTTTGCACTACGGGTTAATTAATGCTTCCTTTGCACAATAAGGAATATAAGTTCAATGGTATCTCCTACTACAATGAGATTGCAATATAATAAAATCACTGCACTTAGTCTTAATAATTCATCTGGCAGGTTCACATTGGTTCCATAAGCTCAGAAATTAGAAGTCTTCAAGAGAGATCCTTGGATATAAGTCTGAGACTGAATAACCGCAAGGTAGGAAAAACCATTTATGGATATGATATTCATTTGTTGGTAATAATTAGCTCAGGAGTAGCTAGAACTGGCTTAGAAATTCAATTGATTTTTCTGTTTAGATATTCAGTAGTAAAATATTGCGTTCGAGGGGAAAAAATAATAAAATCTTGAGTAGAAGCTTCTAATAGAAGCATATTTGATGAATTGATGTGGTTTAGCTTCGAAGGTTGTTCAATAAATAAAAATGTGCTCACAGAGCTTAAAATGTACAGCTGGTTGAGACAAAGCTTGCAAAATTTGTCGAAGAAATTGTTGCTCCTCCTGGTTTGGTGAGTGTAATTATCGATGGAGAGGTAAACATTGAACACATGACTCTTCTACTGTGGTTTTGCAGTACAGTTGGTTCCTTTTGAATGTTGTCTTGCACACTACAAGTAGATGAGCATATGATACATAGTGAATTTCTTGAATACTAAGCACTTACACATTTTTTCAAATATCAAATTCCTAGTTAGTTTCTGTTTATTGGACAACCCATATCGTCTGCTATTTTAGACATACATTGAAACTTGAGTTCTTTGTTTTCCAAAGAGAAACACACTTTTACTTTATTTCCCTGAATTGTGCACATGCTAGTTCAAGGATGTGAACATATATAGTTCAAGTGATTTCCTATTCCAGTTTCCTTTTGCAGGTGAATGATGGTTATGTTAGAAGTCTGGAGATTTTGAGCAAAAAGTTGAGATTTGCTCAAGTTGATCCTATGATTAATGCATCAGAGTCTCTGAAAGATATTAAGCCAGAACTGGAAAGGCTTCGACAAAAGGCATTATCCAAGGTTACCTCAGGAAGGCACTCATTTGGGTTGCTTTATTGTGCCCTGCTCTCAAGTTAATCAAAAACATGTTTGCATTCCTGATAATTTATGATTGTTATGTACTGCTGAAGTTATGCTCCACATTCCTTTTTCATATCACATTGTACTTTTTCAGGTGTCCAACTATATCACTGAAATATTATTTGCTATGACAAAGCCTGGAACTAATATCCAGATACTACAGCAAAATTTGGTTCAGAAATACAGGTATATGCAGTGGTAACACATTAGTTACATATTTTCTTCTAGCCATACAAGCATGAATTATATTTTGGATACTGACTTCTCATGTTCTTCTCATATGAAGAATCTTATTCATGATCTTTGATGCTCTTCTTATTCTTGTCCATTTAGATAAAAACCGTACTGCTACGCAATGAAAATTTCATGCAACTTTATTATTTTATCAGTCAGTTTCATGCTTTGTAAAGCTTCAGATTTCAAACTTGATGACAATGTTCTATTTTCTTGATTGTGTTTGTTCTGCCAACTAATGTATCTTATGATAATCCTATGGCTTCATTTAAAAAAATCAAAACATTATTATTTGTTTTTATTTCAGACTGACAAGATTCATGACAGGATAAACACCACTAGTAGGATAGCCGAGCAGCGTTGGCTGCTATGGATGAGAGGATTTTAGATTGGGATGATGAGCATTAGGAAGAGATTAGACTAATTCTTCATTGCTTAAGGAAATAGAGATACAACCCATCCTTATATAGATAGCATGACTTTGACTCAAGAAACTATTCTCTAAAATCTAGGAAATAGATTACAACTCATTCTAATCTTATCTCTAAAATAAGAAACCTAATCATATCTCTAAACTAACAAATCCTAAACCGCCACTACAGTACCATGTGAGCATAGTTCACGCCTTATTTGGGCTAGGTTGTGGGCCTCGGCCTGCAAGCCAATACCCATGACACAAACAGTCATGTCACTGTTTCCTATTTAACGAATGCTAGCTGTTTTCTGTTTTTTTGCTTACATGGTTTCAGATATCTCATCCTCTTTCTTAGAGAGCATGGATCCAAGACATATACTGATGTTTGCACAGCATATGTTGGTACAATGAACAAGGTAAAGCCATATGATATTCCGTGACTACAGGAATGAGTGAGAAATTTGAAGAGAGTTTTCAAAATGTCTTTGGTGTCATGCCTGTGTTGTTAGGTTACTTAGGTATTTGGAGATCGCAGATATTTTGAACAGTCTCAGTTACTGGTGATGAAAATTGACAGTCTTAGAAACTGGAAGCCTGGAAGAACTAGTTGGCACAAACTGATGGTTCCTTGGCTTTTTCATGGTTATTTTGATGTGTGCATTGACCTAAAACTAAAAGTATCTAATTTGGAGGTTTGCATAGCTGAACAGCTACAGCTATTCTCCGGGACTCTGATAGTATGAACTATGAATCTATGATTCAGTTTTGTATCAAGTTCTAGCCATCACTTCTTGTCCTTCCATTCTCCCTCAATCTTTTTGCTACCCTTTTCTGCTTTGGTGTCAATGCAACTGATGTTCCGCGGACTTCTAAAGTACAATGTCATCTAACCTACTAATATAGTGTTGTCCATAGAAATAGAATTGCCCTTTTTCGTAGCCAGCTAAATTCACAATACCATCTAATCTACTAGTATGACGATAAGTCTGTTACAAGTTGGTGGATGGTTAGTGTTAGGCTCACCTCACCTAGCCAACCCAACCATAAAACCTAGGCGTTATAGTGGGAGGGGTGGGGGCTTTTATCCATAGTCCAACATTCCCCCTACGGCGTGCGAGCCCGGCGTAGCCCGCAGCAGGTTCTAGAGGCCCGGCGTAGCCCGCAACAGGTCTCAGCACACTAGATAGGCGCAGGGGAAATCACGCAGCGGAAATGCGTGGCCAGGGGGATTCGAACCCAGGACCTTGGCTCTGATACCATGTTAGGCTCACCCCACCTAGCCAACCCAACCATAAAACCTAGGCGTTATAGTGGGAGAGGTGGGGGCTTTTATCCATAGTCCAATAGTTAGCACTGTACATTTGCACCAACAGGCAATGTTCAACACTACTCATTGGACTTAACAAGATTCTTAATTTTAAAATTATGGATCACCATGAATTCATCATATAGTAAAAAAGGATCATCAATCCAGTACTTGATACAGCATTGTATCTGTTAGCATATTCTGTTATAAGCTCCTGTTCGGCCAGGCCTTTCCCTCTAGTTATATCCTTGGCAAGGGGTTATCTTCTAGACTAGTAATTCAGTTATAAAGTAGTTATCCCCTTGCCTCTATATATGTACCTAATCATGGTTCATCAATAACACAATTCATTCCATTCTATTCCATTCTCCTTCATGGTATCAGGAGACCGGGTTCCCCCTTCCTCTCCACCTTCCGCTGCTCCCTGATCAAGGCAAGGAACCCTGCTCTTCCCTGCCTTCGGCACAGGGAATCCTTCCTCCCTTCCTTCGGCACAGGGAGATAGGGGGCTGCTCCCTGATCGAGGCAAGGAACCCTGTTCTTCCCTGCCTTTGGCACAGGACCTTCCGCTGCTCCCTGATCGAGGCAAAGAACCCTGTTCTTCCCTGCCTTCGGCACAGGGAACCCTTCCTCCCTCCCTTCGGCACAGGGAGATAGGGAGGCAAAGAACCCTGTTCTTCCCTGCCTTCGGCACAGGACCTTCCGCTGCTCCCTGATCGAAGCAAAGAACCCTGTTCTTCCCTGCTTTCGGCACAGGGAACAACCCCTCTCCCTCCCTCCCTTCGGCTGCCCTCCCTGCTCAGCATGGCCGGGTCTCCCCCCACCTTTGTCGTCGACCCTGCAGACCTCGTTCATCGCAACGACAACGACGAGCCAAGGCGTCTCGCGGACACCCGCATGGCTGCCCGTGAGGCTGCCCTTGCAGAAGCCCAAGCAGCTGAAGAAGAAGCTGCTGCTGCCTCTTCCGATCGCGACGCTGCCACCGAGCGCATCCGTGCTGCTCTAGCACGAGCAGCCAAAGCTCGGGCCGACGCTGCCGCTGCAGCTGACCCCATCGCGCCTCCTCCAGGGGACGACCTGGACGTCTCCAACGCCATGGCCCTCCACGAAGCAGCCGCTATCCTCAACCTCCACGCTCAGGCGGTCTCCGTTCAGAACGCCCGCAGCCTGGTTCCCATCACCCTTGACACAGCCGGCAACTACTCAAGATGGCACGAACAATTCCTCCTCGCCGTCACAAAGTATTCGCTGCAAGATCATATCTTTAGCGACCACGCTACCTCGGCCCTGCCTGATTGGACGCGGATGAACGCCGTGGTGAAATCTTGGCTCTACAGCACGACTTCTTTTGATCTTGCTGAGGCCGTCATTGACCACCGCGCCACCGCCCGAGAAGCTTGGCTTGCCATCGAGGGTCACTTTCTTGGGAATCAGGAGACCCGCGCCCTACATCTTGACGCCAAGTTTCGTGCCTTCGCGCAAGGGGATCTTTCCATCACCGAGTACTGCAAGCGTTTCAAGAAGATGGCCGACGATCTTGGCGATCTTGGCGAACACGTGACCGACCGCACCTTGGTCCTCAATGTTATTCGCGGGCTCAACGAACGCTACAAGGACATCGGTGTTCACCTCCGGCGCGGGCGCCCCTTTCCCTCCTTTGCTGCTGTTCGAAATGAGCTTCTCCTTGAGGAGATCAATATGGTTCAGCACCCCGCTGCCCCCCCACTGCCTTCGTCGCTGTCCCCTCTGCACCCCAGCAGTCCGCACCAATTGAAGGCAGCACACCTCGAACCGGCGCCCCAAAACAGAACAGGAAAAAGAAACAGAAGGGACACAATTCCTCAGGTGGTCCTCCTGCCCCAGCCGGCAGCAGCCCCTCCCCCACAACCGGGCCCAACGGGACGTGGCCCTCTTTCTACAATCCGTGGACAGGGTCCATCCAGATGTGGCCCGGCCCACGGACTCCACCCCTGGCCCAGCTCCCTCAAGGCCGGATGGGTCCCCAACAGCAGCAAGCAATGCTTGCATTCCAAGGGCCCCAACAGTTTTCACAGATGGCTCAACAAAATCCTCATCAACCGCTATTTTTTCCTCCCTATGGGACCCCTGCAGGACCTCTGTTGCAGCCACAACAACAAGCCTTGCCACCTTGGACCCCCCAGCACCGGCGCCGCTACCTCATGGTGCTATTGCCGTTACCCCAACGGTGAACCATCATCGCATGACGACACGGGCCAAGGATGGGTTCCGAGTTCCATCCCTGTTTCATGCCACACCACTATCTCCAGTACCGAAGACTTTTCGTGGTGCCCTTGCCGACCCCAATTGGCGGGTTGCCATGGAAGAAGAACATGCTGCCCTCATCACAAACCAGACTTGGGATCTGGTTCCTCGCCCGCAGCATGCCAACATTGTCACCGGTAAATGGATATTCAAGCACAAGTTCCTCGCCAACGGTTCCTTGGAGCGTTACAAAGCTCGTTGGGTCCTCCGCGGCTTTACTCAACGTCCAGACATTGACTTTACAGAGACATTCAGCCCTGTTGTCAAGCCTGCCACAGTTCGCACAGTTCTCTCGTTGGCTATCTCCCGCAAGTGGCCTGTTCATCAGCTCGATGTCAAGAATGCCTTCCTCCACGGCACTCTGACAGAGACAGTGTTTGCAGCTCAGCCGTCTGGTTTTGAAGACCCCGTTCACCCAGACTTTGTTTGCCGCCTCAACAAGTCTCTTTATGGGCTGAAGCAAGCCCCTCGTGCTTGGTACAGTCGCTTTGCCACGCACCTGGTCTCTCTTGGTTTCGTAGAAGCCAAGTCAGATGCTTCGCTGTTCATCTATCGTCGTGGCACTGATACAACTTACCTGCTTCTCTACGTGGATGACACCGTTCTCACCGCTTCCTCAGCACAGCTCCTACGGCAAATTATCTCAGCTCTTCAGCAAGAATTTGCCATGAAGGATCTGGGTGAGCTCCACCATTTCTTGGGGATGCAGGTTCAGCGCAGTGATGATAGTATGATTCTCTCTCAGCGACAGTACATGCTTGACATCCTGGACCGAGCAGGCATGACAGAGTGCAAACCTTGCAATACACCAGTCGACACTAACCCCAAAGTTTCTGCCGACTCTGGGACTCCAGTCGCCGATCCTTCAGATTACCGCAGCCTTGCTGGTGCCCTGCAGTATCTGACTTTTACGCGACCAGACATCTCCTATGCCGTACAGCAGGTCTGTCTCCACATGCATGATCCTCGAGAGGCTCACCTTGCTGCTCTCAAGCGCATTCTTCGGTACATTCGGGGTACTTTACATCTGGGGCTTCTTCTTCGGCCATCGACGCTGGATGACTTGGTGGTCTATACTGATGCTGACTGGGCCGGTTGTCCAGACACTCGCAAGTCCACTTCGGGCTACGCTGTGTTCCTTGGCGACAACCTGGTTTCTTGGTCGTCTAAACGGCAGAACACCGTCTCCCGCTCCAGTGCTGAAGCAGAGTATCGCGCCGTGGCCAATGGCGTCGCTGAGGCTTCCTGGCTTCGCCAGCTTCTTCATGAGCTTCATACTCCGCTTCACCGTGCCACTCTTGTCTACTGCGACAACATTAGCGCGGTCTACATGTCTTCTAATCCAGTCCAGCATCAGCGAACGAAGCATATCGAGATCGATCTTCACTTCGTCCGTGAGAAGGTGGCCATGGGTGCCGTTCGGGTCCTTCATGTCCCCACGACATCTCAGTTCGCCGACGTCTTCACCAAAGGGCTGCCCTCTTCGGTTTTCACTGAATTTCGGTCCAGCCTGAATGTCCGTGGCTAAGCACCGACGTTCAGACTGCGGGGGCGTGTTAGCATATTCTGTTATAAGCTCATGTTCGGCCTAGCCTTTCCCTCTAGTTATATCCTTGGCAAGGGGTTATCTTCTAGACTAGTAATTCAGTTATAAAGTAGTTATCCCCTTGCCTCTATATATGTACCTAATCATGGTTCATCAATAACACAATTCATTCCATTCTATTCCATTCTCCTTCAGTATCAGTAGAAAACAAGGCTGTACGTGTACTTCTTTCAAATACACTATGATTTATTGCTATAAATTTGCTACATCTCAGTTGTTATGTTGGGTAGTCATGTTCAATAAAACCCTAGTTATTTAGCTAATCACCTTCTCATTGTTTCTCAAATTAGGTGTTGAGTGCAGATTTTCATGTGTACATAGAAGCATTGGAGAAATCAAAGCTCAACATCGGTGTATCAAGTGATTTGCCTGGATATGACACAAATATCATTGACCTTATAACAAGGGGAAGAGAGCATTTGAGAAATCGCCGTTTCATGTTTTCTTTAGGTGAACGAGCAAGCATTTTAAAGGTATATTAATATACAACATATTTTGATGAACACTGTTTCCTGGGCATACCGGCATAGGCACATGTGTCTAATTTGGCAAAAAAGTTAAAAGTAAAAATTGTAAGGGTGTTTGGATAACACTTTTGAACTTTAAATTATGTCCATATACAAATTATTGCATCCTGATGAACTAGGCCTCTGGGCTTTATTTAGGAGTTCTATTTATAGATCATGTACACCTCACTTTTCAGGAGATTGATCGACCTGGCTTGGTTCCTCATATATCTGAAGCCAATCCTCCAAAATACCCATATGAAGTTATTTTTAGGAGTCTACAAAAGCTTTTGATGGACACTGCTAGCTCTGAGTAGGCACTTAACTGATCTGCAATCAAATACCATGAATACGACCATATTATTAATAAGTTCTGTTAAACATACTTTTCAGGTATCTTTTCATCAAAGCATTCTTTGGTGAAGAGTCATTGTTTTATCAAGTTTTTGAAGGTGCGTTATTTTCTTGTTTATGTTCTATTTGTATTATGTCCTTTTTTTAGAGAAAGTTTATTCCATTATGGACAGTTTTAGTGCCTGCTAACATTAAACATTCTGGAAACATCTTCCGACTAAATAGGATGTAATCAATATATCATGAGTAATCATAGAGTTGAAAGAATTTACGTACAAAAACATTTGGTTTCTCTTCAATACACACAAATTTTCAAGCATTTTCCTTATTCTTAGGATTGATTTTCTCAATAAGTATATTATGTACTAACTCATTGAAGAAATATCTGTATTGTTCACAATAAGTCACTCACATTTTATTTTTATATTTCCATTTTTCTATGCACAAGCAAAAGATCTTCTAAAGGATGTTAATGTTTCAGTGAGCGGAGGAATTCCTGAAAGTGTGCATCTGATATGACATTATGTGATAAAATTGTGCACCTTGGTCTGCTGTTATTTTCAGGGCCTTTTTCAGTTATTGATGAACATTTGGACCTTACTCTTCCAAATTGTCAAGATGCTGTATGCATAATGCTAATGATCTGCATAACTAGGAAACACCAGGTACAGAGGCATTTACCATTAACCATTGGCATGATATAAACTTACAATAATATACCCCATTGTAATTACATAGGTCCTATGATATCCATCTTTTTCATGGTGTCTATTGAAAACTTTATTCTTGGTTTTATGAGAACTTCTATGAAAGCTTGTTCATCTTTTTTTTACTGAAAATCACGAGCAGGATCAGATTGGAAACATAACACCAATTTGAAACTCATCGTTATAGCTGGCATACCGCCAATATATCCACTGAGAACCGCAGTAGGAGCCTCTCCTGCTGGTTATGCTCAAAAAAACAAAAATATCCACTTAGCTAGAAAAACGGAATAGATGGTCAATCACATGATACTTGAATTCATAATTCATAAGTATATATTTCTTCTATTTTTCTATAATTGCAGGACTGTCCATCAGACAATCAACGCGTTGAGCCAAATGGAGAACTTACATTTGGTTCTACCATTTGGCAACCAGGCGATGAGTGCCCTTGTCACTGTGAACATCAAAGCATTTTCTTAAAGTAGAAAACTGTGACAAAATCACTGACCCTACTTTAGTTGCTCAAGTGCTCAACTTTAGTTGCTATAAAGTCTATTTTGTGAAAAGTGAAATTAGTATATCTTCTGCTGTAGGACGATGTTCCCCATATTCTCTGATAGTGTATAGTTCATGTGCTGATTTACCATGTTACACTTCTGTCATTGTATAAAAAATGTTATAACACGTATGTTTTTCCCCTTGTTGTGCTATTTCAGTTGGTTATGTCCAACAGGCGACTTCTTTGCCTAGATACGCATCTGGATAAGGTGTGTAATGGGGCAGCAATGCATTGTAAATGACTTACTGACATCTGTTATTAAATTTAATCTATTTTATTTTTATGTGTTAAACCAATTTTCACCCCCTGTTCTCTGTTCTCTGCTTTAGGTTTTCATCCGTCTCTGGCCACGCTTCAAGACTGTTTTTGACATGTATCTTCAAAGCTTGTACCAATGTGATGCAAAAATATTGTGGGTAGATGGTTCCCATCCCCACCATATTGTAAGGTGTTATGTGGAGTTCACAGCATCCCTTATTCAACTTAATGCTGAATGTGGAGATGGTCAGGTTAGTTGAATTACATAAATGTATCTGCTCATGATGTAGCATTGGTTTGCTCAAGCATTGTTTTATTTCTATTGATAACATCTGTGTTCTAATCATCACTTGTTCCAAATGCCAAATTTTTATTGATAACCACATCATTTGTTTTACATGATTACTCAAAAGGATTTGATCATTAAGTATTCCAATGTTATGTTTTTCCTGCTATATTAATACAGTCACATGCATATTTTTTGTGTGTTACAAAAAATGTCACCATGACCTCTTGCTCATATCAAATTCTGGATTAGTTAAATACAAATTGAAACATGGATTTTCACAAACTTACCATTACTTGAAATATGGATATTTGCACACTTTCAATCTGCTACTGGAATTTGATTGTTCAAGGCATTGTTTTTTTTGAGGTAAACCGGCAGGAGAGGCTCCTACCTGGGTTTGTTCCATTAATAAAAAGTGCTAGTACAGATTAAAAAAGGAACTAGAGAGAATCTGAGAGTACAAAAGGGGGAAGTTGAGAGGGGTCAAATTACAGAGAGGAGAGCCAGGTTACAATAGAATTTCGTTTACCGGTGGCGCAGCGAATGGCTTGAGAGGATAATGTCGTCTTGAAGAAGGAAAGCCACGCATCGGCACTTTCTTGTTTAAGACGAAAAATACGGTCATTGCGACTGATCCAAAGGCCCTAGGTGCCAATGATGATAACTTCCATGAAGAAGGGCCAGGCGTAGTCTATGCGAGAATCCATGATTATTTGTACTGGGGAAGCACCCGTCCTCCAATGAATCCCAATCTTGCCCCAATAAGTGGAGCTAAAGTCGCAAGAAAAGAATAGGTGATAGCAAGATTCGAGATGCTGGTTTGAACAGAGAGAGCAGTGAAGGTTGCTTCCAATCGGGAGGTGTTTCCTGGCAAGGAGATCAGCCGTGTTCAGTCTGTTGTGAAGGAGAAGCCAAAAGAAGAACTTAAGCCTGTTAGTGCATCTACAACCCCAAAGCCAGTCAAAAATCAGCGGCGGGTTCGAGTGTCGGAAGGTGGAGGTGTAAAAATTGCGAGGAGCAAACGGGCCATGTCCCCAGATGTATTTCCAGGAATCATAGGGGCTAAAACTTGAATTCACCAAGTCAAGGGCCGACAGGAGATGGGTGAGTTCAAAGGTAGCCTCATCAGAAAGCGGGAGGAAGAAGAGTTGCTCGAGTCTGGTCTGGGCGCGGAAGTGGTGAATGGAGATTTTCTTGTGTTTGGCATAAGAGAATAGTCTGGGAAGGGCGGTATGCAAGGGCTGTTCTGTCCAGAGATCAAACCAGAGAGAGACTGAATCACCAATAGAGGGATGAGGTTTGGAAATAGCCCTGAAAAGAGGGAGCAGGCTAAGAATCCCTCTCCACCAAGCCGGACCTTTCTTAGGAGCCAGATGAGGGGGAGCAGCTGAGGAGTGGTAGTGGTGCCAAACCAACTCAACCCAAGGAGCATCGAACTTGTCATAGAACTTGTCCAATTGCTTCATCATAAGAGCATTGTTTTGCGTCATCAGGTTGATCACTCCTAGGCCACCACTGGACTTTGGCTGACAGACTGTTGACCATCGAACCAGTGGAGTAAGGATCACCGGAAATTCATGGCCAAGGTGACAGTCTAGGGCTGTCAGGATATTGTGGGAGCAGGCCGTGTTGCAAATGTATTGGAGGATCTCGCCAACTAAGATGAAGAGGAGTGGTGAAAGCGGATCACCTTGGCGGACACCTCGCTTATAGTCAAAGATTTTTCCCGCGGTGCCATTGATAAGAACTGCCGAGTGGGTAGAGACAAGAATGGATCTAATCCACTGAGTCCATTGGTGGGGGAAGCCCAGGGAGGACAACATGAAGAAGATTGTCGAATGCTCTACTAGATCAAAAGACTTCTCAAAATCCAGTTTGAAGATGGCAACTGGTTTCCTTGAACGATGACAGATGTGCGTAAATTCAAGTGTCCAAGCCAGACAATCTTGAATCGATCTCCCTTTGATGAAACCATATTGATTGCGGTGTAAGGTTGTGCGGAGGATTGATTGTAATCTGTTAGCCATGAGCTTCGTGATGAGTTTAATAGCAAAGTTAACTAGTGATATTGGCCGAAAATCCGATATATGAGAAGGCGAGTCCTTTTTGGGGATCAAAGTGATGAAGGAGTTATTGAGCGGCCTGAGAGTGCAATTTCCAGCGAAAAAGTTGTTACAGAGGCTATAGAAATCTTGTTGGATGATAGACCAGCAGGTTTTGTAGAATCGGCCATTGAAACCGTCCGACCCAGGTGCCTTATCTGGTGGTAGTGAACGGATGATTCCATCGATCTCAGAGGCTAAGAATGGGAGAAGTAGTTGCTCCGAGTTGCCGAGACGAGCTAGAAAAGCTTCCAGCACAACATCAACTTTGTCTTCCTGGGAGAAGACAATAGTCCCGTTATCCAGCGTTAGGGATGTAATAGCATTGCGTCGAGAGCGGTCAGTAGCGGTTGCATGAAAAAATTTTGTATTCTCATCTCCCAGGTGAATCCATCTGGTTGTGAATCGTTGCTTCGAATAAGCCTGTTTGTCCATAAGTAAGAGTTCAATCTGTACTTTAAGAATCTTTCTGAAGTTGCGTTCTGGGGTGCTAAGAGGCCTGAATTCCTCAAAAGAGTCCAAGGCGCCAAGGATGGTATGACAAGCCGTAAGCTTGGCCTCAAGACTTCCAACCTTTCTGCTCCATTTCCTAAGGTTCCGCTGCAAGGTGGCAAGCTTGGAGGCAATACGCCTGGCAAGGTCCACTAAATTGTTGTGCCAGGACCAGCTTAGTTGGACAACGTCAGAAAAACCCGGTTTAGAAAGCCAAAAATTCTCAAATCTAAACAAGTGAGGTCTTGAAATGGAAGTTGCAATCTGGACGGAGCAGGGAACGTGGTCCGAAGTGAATCTTTCAAGTGCCACAAACGTAGTGCCCGGAAAAGTGTTGTGCCAACAAGTGGAGATGAGGCACCAATCTAGCTGAATAAGGAGGGGTTCAATCTGCATGTTACTCCAGGTAAATTGCCTACCGGAGAGAGGTACCTCAAGCAGGCCTTGTAAATTAATACAGTCATTGAATTTGTGGCAATAGGAATAGTTTACCGCTGGCTTGTTTCTGTTATGAGGGAAGCGGAATAGATTAAAGTCACCCAGAAGCATCCAGTCATTCTATCCGCTTGAAAGGTCCAGATGTGATAACCAGTTGATAAAGAGATTTCCCAGGTTCACGACAGGGGCCATAAACCGCAGTAAGCAACCAACGGTGACCATTAGACAGAGCAGTGAAAGCTATGGTAATGTGGAAGGAGTTGTAGGAGGTGATGTCACCCAAAAAGCAAGAACTCATCCATCCATGACAATACCACCTAAGGCTCCCGAGGCGGGGTGAAAGGCAAATTTGTCGAAGCGCTTGGGGGTGAATTTATGGACGGTCGAGTGGTCTAGATCAGCGAGCTTGGTTTCTTGGAGACAGTAGATAGAGAAGCTCTTGTCGCTAAGAATCGAACGAACTGCCGAGTGTTTTCTAGGGGAGTTGAGCCCACGAATGTTCCAACTTAGGATATTCCACTTGCAACGATTAGTCATGGCATGCATGGTAATCAAGCACATAGATCCCAGGAGCCAAGCTCGGGCGTAGTGTTGCTGACAGAAGGTAGATGATTAACGACGAAAAAACCATCAGACGCACATTAAACAAAGTCGAAAAAACCATCAGACGCACATGAAACAAAGTAATCATACAACGAGAGGCAGTCATGCCAACTTGCTTCAGGAGTTCAACAAAAGACCACAGGTTTCCATGTCTAGCAGAAAGAGTTTGTAAGCGATAAGCCAAAAGATTCCACAAAA
The DNA here is from genome assembly GCA_019279435.1 of Zizania palustris. Lineage (NCBI taxonomy): Eukaryota > Viridiplantae > Streptophyta > Magnoliopsida > Poales > Poaceae > Zizania > Zizania palustris. The sequence goes on from JAAALK010000080.1 coordinate 14,085,623, forward strand.
GGTGACATCGGGCAGTGCTTCCTCCGGCACTGGCATAGTCTTCTGATGCTGGGTCTAGGTTGCTGCATTATTAACCACTGGAACGTCTGTAACCGGGATGATCTGGGTGTCCACCGGGGGATCCCGCAGGAGCTCGTCCATCGTTACTTGGGCTGCAAGTAAACCACAATAGTGGGTTGCGCAATGTTGAATCTGCTCAATAGATAGGGGTGCATGTGCCATACCCGCCACAGAAGCCTGAGCGAAATCCTCGACGATCGGGATAGTTGGTAGCTCAAGGCATTGTTATAATATTTTTTTGAATTATCTAGCATTGTGGGAAGATGATGGTCGGCATGAAGCATGTCATTTGGCACCAACTCGATGTAGGCACATGTGCTAAACTGGTACAGAGAGTTTGTACCACAACCAACAACAAATTTTTGAAACAAGTGTAAAGTGGAATACTAATGGAAACCTTTATTCAATGATAGGAATTTTACCACCTGGATGCAATCCATTAAAATGAATTTTCTATCATTGTCTTGAAATGTTTTTTTAATGCAATCAGTAACTCTCTTCCAGATTTACCACTATTCATAGTTGTTACGGCGACGCGCGGCGACCTACCACCTTCACAACATTACAGCGCTTATGGCGCGCGGCGTGGCGTCGCCATAGACACATCAGCGCGGCGAGCAATCAAATATATTAGGATCACTAAGACATGTAAATGCAAAGTTGATAGCAATATAAATGTAGCACAAAAGAGATTTAATGTAGCACAAGAGTCATAGTCTAGGACTTATTACATGAAAGTAGCATTGCAAATGTATCACAAAAGGCATTACTTCATGACAATGAGACAATCACAAGTAACCCAATGCAAGCTTATCCAAACTATTAGAGTCATATATGTTTTGTCCACCATCTTCAGTAGGATGTGTTGGTTGCTCTCCAAAGTCATCTATGTCGTCATCATCTAAAATCAAATTTTCTTCCTCTTCTTCCTCTTCCACCACTCTTGGTGCATGACTTGTAGTTGATGCACGATGACCATAAGTCCTAGGAAACTGTCGACCTTGAAGCTCACGGGATGCACCAATGGCATCATCAACTTGGTCCCATGTGAGGTCTAAACCATGAACACCTTCAGGATTAGCTGTTGGGTTAACCCATTCATTGTTCCAATCAAATTCTTCCACAACTAAAGGTTCAAAGCCTACTCCCACAGTCTCATGACGCTTTTTGAACCTACTACTCATCTTCCGGTTATAAGAAACATAAACCAAATCATTTAATCTTTTATGCTCCAGTCGGTTTCTCTTCTTAGTATGAATCTACAATTGACCATAAAAGGAATCAAAATTAATGAGAGTTATGCATCCAATTGAATTATGAACTTCAATAATCCACTTACAAATTCAAAAGTGCTCCAATTACGCTCACAACCGGATGATGAAGCACAAAGACTAACAATACGCTTTGCAAATCTTTGCAAGTCAATAGACTGACCTCCAAAGGTACGCCACCAATCAACTAAATGGAGTAATAGACAATATATTATGATTTAAGTCGGTAACATAACACAAAATACTTAAGTTTTAAGCACTTACGAGGGCTTTTTTCATTAATGGTGTCCACGGCCAAGCTATTCTTAAAGATAGGTCCACTTTGAGCTTCGTAACTCTCAGATTGTGTACAAATCTTTCTTTTAAGGACATCATCATGCACCATCCGTGCAAGCACATCATTGAAACAACCCCTTAGAAGTTGAAGAAGTTCATCATTCTCTTTGTCAATGCTAAAGAATTTTCCCGGATTTAAAAAGAGAGCAGCACCATAGAGAGGGGTGTCCATTTGCCTATCCCAACGGCTCTCAATAATTTGTATGATCCTTTTGAGCAAGCTCTTCTTATTATAAGTAGGAAACCCATCCTTGATCTTCTCTTTTGCATGATCCATGAGAGAAGCAACTTCTCTATTGCCAATAATTGGCCAAAATCCATACTTCCAACCAGGATCATTTGATTTTGCTGGTTTCTGTTTTGGATCAGCGTGTGATGAGGCCTCAACACTTCCACTTGTATGCCCTGGTGGCGTGCTCATGTCTGACAATGAGTAGTAACTACGACACAAGAATAACAACACAAATACCCTGTAATCCATGAACTAGATGCTAGTAATTTAGTATAGAATAGTACAAAACAGAGAAGAGTACAACTGTACAAGATTTACTGTTGGTTGTTGTCTACTTGTCTGTTGGCTGTTGTTCAAAATAGTGAGAGCCTGGACGGCTGGACTCAACACTTCAGCAATCAGCAGAGCAGAGAGCACTAGAGCAGCAGCAGACCTCGCCGCCGTGGAGCACCCTCGCCGCGCCCTCGCTATGGAGCCCCCTCGCCGCGCCCTCGCCGTGCAGCGCCCTCGGCCCTCGCCGCGCAGTCCTCGCCGCACAGCCCTCGCCGCGCCGCACCCTCGCCGCACCCGCGCCGCGTCGTGCCCAGAGCCCCAGACAGTGGCGACGGCGGCGGCTGTGTTGAGGAGAGGGAAAAGGTTGGGAGGGCCGACGGGCTGTGTTGAGGAGAGGGAAAAGGTTGGCTAGGGTTTTGAGAGAGATGTGGGCCCGGGGTAACTTGCCTACCCGTATATGGCGGGCGCCACGGCCGTGGCGGACGCCACACGGCGCCATAGCGACGCCACACGACTGTGGCGCTCGCCATAAGCCTTCGGCGATATGGCGTGGCGTGGCGAATAGCAAAATACCGCCACGGCGATATGGCGACGATATGGCGACGCCATAACAACTATGCCACTATTATTTTATTTTCAGTCTGCTTTCCAGTACTTCTAGTGGTTCTTTCAATCTTCGAAATACTCTGACTAGACTGCATTTTTATGTGTTAGTATGCATGATTATTTATGCAGCTTGACATGAACCTGGAACGCTTGCGGTTAGCTGTTGATAACCTACTTGGTCGACTTGCTGAAAATTTTGCAAACCCCAAGCTGCAACACCTATTTCTTCTGAATAATTATGACATGGCCATTTCTGTTCTGAAGGTTAGTCTCTTGCCTCTGTCTTAGAAATATGCATGGCAGTCCTCTAAAATTTGGGGATTTACTTTGCTATTTATATCAGGAAGCGGGTGATGAAGCAAATAAACTGCAAAAATATTTTGAAGAGAAGCTAGAAAGTAACATGATATCATTTGTGGTAAGCATATCCTATCATGCCTTTTGTCTTTTGTAGCTGCAACTGTTGTGCAACAGTGTATTACTATTGGATTGGTTTTAGCTTAAGGGTTGTGTTTACAACCAACAAATAGCTGATTATGACCCATTTACTTTTTTAAGACTTTTGACAAAATAAATGAAATACATATCATAAAAAGAATTGATACCATAATGGATGTTATTATTTACTTATTTTATCTGGAGTACAGGACGAGTTGCTTATGGAGCATTTCAAGGATTTGATAAAATTTGTGAGAAGCCGTGTTTGTAAGTTGCACAAAAATGTAGTGCCAGTTAACATGAATATTACTCGTAAGAATATGAAAAAAATGATACCATTTTATTTTCTTCAGCTGAAGACCTTATTCTTTACACCGAGCGCCCAAACATTGCTGATGTTGAGCCAATTGTGAAGAACTTTGCTGTGACATGGAAAACTGCTCTTGAGCTCATGCACAATGAAGTTGTAACTTCTTGCAGTAACCTTTTGTCTGGGATGGAGATTCTAAAAGCAGCAATGACTCAGTTGCTCAATGACTACAACAGACTCTCAGAATGTGTGAAGATAATCCCAGGAGGATCAACTTTGAACAGGAATCTGGTTTCTATTACCACCATTTCATATGAAATCAGGAAATATTCAAGAGCACTCTAGTAATTGTTATGGTGTCATCCAAGCAATGTTGAAATAGATGAAAAAATATAGAGCTGATATCTTTTAATCCCTACCTTCCAAGCAAGTACATGTTGTTTCTGTTCAGGTTTACAAAGAGTATAATTCAAAAGATATATATAAATAAGTTTAATATTTTATACTTTATTTTAGTATTGTATTTTCACAGATTACAGAGAGTTTCTGATCAAACGATACTTGACAATAATGATATGGTTGTGCTTTATTCTGGAATTCCTTTTGAATTATTGATGCAATGCCAATGTTTTTTCTGTAAGTGTTTTCAATGCAAAAATTTTTAAAATAAATTTGTCATGCATATTTATTTGACTGCATGTCCAGTTTTACTTCTGATTATTACTTTATGGCTTTATCTTGTCTCACAGTTGAAGACACATTATGGGCTCCATCAAGTGCATTTCTTTACTTAGTAGCTGTGTCATCCAGCTATCATAGAGACAAGATATATTTTTTTGACACCCTTGAACTTGACATTTCAATGGAGTAATGATGGTTCACCTGTCATTGTCAATTGATGACGGTAAGTATGTTTTAGCTTATCTTTTCTCATTTTTCCTCTGTGGCGCTTAGCATTTTCTCTATGGATTTAAATAAAGGTTGTCACGGATCTACTGTATCTGGAGCTCAAAATTTTCCATTAACAATTTAGCACTGGTTATAAATTGCCATTGACCTGATAAACTGTTTTTCCTTCTACATCCCAATATATATTTCACATTTACATAACATATATAGTGGTTGTTGCTATCATATTTGCTATAGGAAAAAGAAACGGTTGGATTTCTTCTTGTAATTTACTGTGCTAATTGTTTGCTTGATGCTGCTTAGTGAAGTTACTTTTTTCTTAATGTTCTTATTGTACGATATTACACTATATGCTTTTCATCAATGATTTATTTATTAGATTTTGCAAATCCTGTGGGAGGAGAACCAAAGGGAGTTTGTGAAGTTTTGTGGTACAAAAGGTGACTTAGACATTACGAAAGGGTTTATGCCAAACGAAACCTTTCATATCTGTTTCCCATCATTGAAGTTCATGCACCTACCTCATCCATTATTGGCAAAAGAAACTGGTGTTGATTAACAAATCAGTTTAACCAACCATTTGAATGTATCCTTTCTCCATCCTGCATTTACCTTTTATCTAACCAATATGGGTCCTAAGAATAGAGCTATTGACAAGCTCAATTAGACTTGCACTATCTGATCAGGCGCCATATAGTTTGACAAAAATGTTCACATATAATCACAACTCCCAAATGTTCACATTAATGTAGCTCATGTTCTAGTTTTCTTCCTTTTTTCATATAATCAAGCTTTCCATTTCCAGCTCTTCCATATAATCAAGCCTTAAATGCATCAGCCACCGCCCACTGATCTGATCAACATCCTCTTCAGGGAAAAGACAGCATGGGGTGTGAAATTGGAAACCATCCCTCATGTACCGTACCCGTACGTCTTGATCGCCCAATCTTATCCAATTATCCTTCGGAATCCTCCAAGATTTCTCTAGATCAAAAGTTGGTCAGGATCGTAGTAAATCGGAGCACACTTGCAGTTCTTTCTAGAGTTGGAACAGCAGTACAGCACGGTGCACAAACCGTTGCCTTGACTCTGAAGCAGATTGAATGCTTATCTGCAAGGCTGCCACACTGAGAGATCAATCGATCCCAAAGCTGAAACATTCACATGAAACAAGTCACAGTCTGAACCAACAGCTTCACCACGCATCCTGCACTGATTGAGTATACCCTTCCTGTTTCTGCATATGGCTATCTTGCTCATTTGTTTCTGTCAGATATCGTGACATCTTTCAGACAGTGACATCGATGCATGTTCGTTTGGTGCATTGCAGCTAGCTTCGCAGGCGACGAACGGCACCAGGGTTCCACCACCCCGGTGGGCCGAAAAGCGGCCGGAGCGTCACTTCCCCGCCGCCCACCGCATTGCATCAGGTACCCATCAATTAATCGACACTCTCCCACTGCCAATACAGCGTCCCCTTTCTCCCAGACCGATCCTGTCTTGAAAGAAATGACACGAGAATTTGGGCAAAAGTGGCATCAGCCAGCCAGTATCCCAGTAGGCAACCAGGTAGGCAAAATAGATGCATGGTGGTATGGTAGCCGCTAGCTCGTGATACCTGATAAGCCATCGTCATGGATGCTCGATGCTTCACACCTTTTCCTTTTGGTGCCTATCTTCACTTTCACCCCAAGTTACTGTTTTTTCTGCTCTGCAAGTAGATAGTCGGCAGAAAGGGTCGGGTGTACAAACAAACTTAGGTCTCCTTGCAATGAATTTCGTAGAATTTTTGCTGGATTTACAAATGAATAAATTTAATCCCCGCACGAATTGAAATTAAAAAAATCTTTGGAACCTTGGCCAATTATATCCTCCTGTCTGGGCACTGTTGTTGAGGTAAACAGTGGCTTTCCTTGCTTGTGGCTCACTGGGGCCTACATGCAAATTGACATCTGCATTGACTGAAGTAATTAAGCAGCTGCTGGGTCTAGTGCTTAATTATTAAGTTGACCGTAGAGATGGAGGTGAAATGATTTTTCTGAACATGCAAATTTGTCAGGTAAAATGATTATAACCGGCATGTAACATCCAGATTAGCATTATCGTTCTCACCGGGTAGCTGTAACCACTGACAGAAAGTAGGAACGTAGCACTCGATCTTCAGTATGAAATGGACTAGCATTGTTGTCTGCCAGCACCAATCCCATAGAGGCTTCAACATATGTCAGCCAGTATTCTGCCGTATATATATTTGTATGTGTGAGTGTGTGACGCATACTGCAGAAAAGCTCAACGCAAGATTCCCTTCCAAGATGGTGTCTGTGTATGCTTGTGTAAGCAAAGTCACAATTGCCCATATAAGGTAAAAAAATAAGGCAGAACTAAGCAATCCATGGGTGTAATTTAGTAGGTAATTAGAGTACTAATTACTGTATTACACAGTACTATCTCCGTATTGATTGTTAGTTATTTTCACTATATATTGTTAATCTCTACTATTATAAAGCGGGGACTTACTTGTCCGTCCGCACCGCGCACCCTCCTCCCCGCGCATCGTGCGCAGCGCGACCTCCCCGCCTCGACCGCGCGCCCCCCTCCCCGCGCATCGCGCGCAGCGCAACTGCCTGGACCAAGTTCGAGCGCAGCGCAACTGCCTATGCAGTAAGAAATCCCCTCAGATTCCCCTCAGAAATCCCGACTCAGACCACTGCCGCGGACCCACTCGACAGGCATCGCTCAGCGTCAGGTGAGCGGGCGCTCCGGCGAGCAGGACCACGGGCGGTGCTCGGCCTCCGCCGCCCTCATAATGTAAGACCCCGCATTATCACTAAGAACCCTAAGAAAAATCCATCAAAAGCCCTCTGTGTTCCCCTGTAAGTACCCGCGAAGACTACTCAGTTCACCCCAAAACCCCTATGGAACCCTTCGGGTAAGAGAAGAAACAAAAATAAAAAAAGGGTTGGGGGGAAGCCAAAAAGTAAGGGGGTCGGATGTGTATGCTAGGGTTAGGGTTTTCACAGAAACCCTAACCCTAGATGAGAGTAAGGGGGATGGGTTCTCACCATGGGTCCTCACCTTGCCGCGCCGCCGCTCGCCGGAGGCTGGACACCGTACGGGTCGGCTTAGTTTCACCGCCGCCGGTTAGCTCGACGGAGCCCCGCTCCCCTCGGGTGAGCGCGTGGGCTCCGGCCAGCTAGCCGGCGGGCAGTGCTCCACCGTCACCATCGTGGGCCACCGCCACGTGCTCCGCCGCTTGCGCCGCCGCGTCGCTCCACCGCTTGCGCCTCTGCGCCGCTCCCTCTCGCTCGGGCGTGGGGCAAATGTTTAGGTTTAGGGTTTCGGCTGGCGCACGGAGTTTTGTTGCGGCGAAGTCCACGCGCAGCCATCGGATCTGATCCAACGGCTGGCAGTGAATGGGCTCCTTTTCAGCCCAGGCGGGAGGCACTTTCCCGGCCCAGGCCCAGGTTGTGGCCTGGGTGCGCGGGGAGCGCTATGGGTCAGGCCGATTTCCACATATAGGCTGGGCTTTTGCACAGTGCGGGCCGAATTCATTTTCTGAATTTCCAGGATTTTTAGAATTATTTTTTCATTTAAATATTATCTTGAAAATTCAGAAAAATGCCCAAAATTAAGGAAAATATAAGTTATCTGTGGGTAAAATTTTGTATAATTTTGTTTAGACTTGGTAATTTTATTATGAATTTTGCGACAATTTTAAGTACTTTTATGATATTTTCTTTATTAAATTTAGTCTAACGACTATATTTAATTGAGGAATATTATTTTAGAATTTATGTTTAAGTTTAAATTTCAGAATTTTATTACTGTTTTAATCAGTGTATTAATTAAGATTAAGTCTTCCGCTGTGCATACACTATTTAAAATTACTCAGTAATTTTGTGTTCTGAATTTTAAAGCATTTTTAGTATTTTTGTGATATTTATTTATTAAATTTAGTCTAAGGACTATTTATTTGAAGAATATCTATTAGGAATTTTGTTTAAGTTTAAATTCAGAATTTTTATTACTCTTTGAGTAGTGTATCAATTAGTTTTTTAAGTCTTCCGCTGTGTATACATTGTTTTAAGATTAGTACAATGTTCATCGTATCAATTAAGTAGCATTTATTCTGTCAATTAGATTTGAACCAACGAGATAATTTAATTTGGCATTATAAATGTTGTATTTTGTTAATATAGTAATTTTATCTCCTGACCAACGTTGGTGATGAAATTACTGTAGTTCAGTTGAATTGATTCTATTTCTGCCCAACGGTGATGTAGAATTAATTCGCCCTTTTTTAAGTTTTTAAGCATGTCGCATGTTAATTTTGACCAACGTTAAATTTTCATGTGTCATATTATGTCTGTTATAAGATATTTGATAATGTTCCTTATTAGAAATGTTCTAAGTTACATCTCCGTCATTGAGTCCCTCAATGATAAGAACTACGGTTCTCGGAGTTGAAATATTAAGATAGCTTTTGCACTATAGGACATAGATCTTGCTTTAACGCTTGATTGTCTGATTAAACTTGCAAAGCCCGTGATTTGAGAAGATGAAAGCCAAAAGGCTTTTGTCATAAGGTTACGTGACTTCGCCGAAATAAGAATAAAATAAGATATTTCGTACTAAATGAAATCAGTGGAAACACAAAATGTATTATGATTAAGAGCTCCATTATGGAGCCAATTAAGGGGTTCTATCCCACGTCATTATGGAGCTTCAAGTTTAAGAAGAGTCAATTTCCTGTTAGGGTGAGTTTTGCAATGACAATTAATAAAGCACAGGGTCAAACAATACCACATGTTGGAATATACCTCCCGAACCCGGTGTTCTCTCATTGACAATTATATGTAGCTCTGTCACGAGCAACTTCTCGTAGCAATATCAAAATACTCGCCGCTTCGGAAACAAATAGGGGTATCAATTCAACAAGCACGCTAACGAAGAATATCGTCTACAAGGAAGAGCTCACTGAGTAGATAAAGAATATGTGCTCACTGTATAGTATATTGTACAATTTCATACCAGATCTGTAATTATAAATATGCAATGACACTTTATATAGAAATGATAGCTCTATGTATTGTTTTGTTTCTTATCATCGCAATATTAATAAATAAATGTGTTCGGCAAATATATCATGTTCTAAATATATTGCCGTTAACATTATGCATCTGTTGCAACGCACGGGCCTCTCACTAGTAACTATTAACATAACAATATAAGAAGAAATACTTTCAATTTGAAATATCAATCTAACATACGTAACACTAAAACTAAATGTTTTAGCTTAATTATTAATCAAAAGTTTTAAATATTAACATTCCTAATTATATTTTGGAACAGATAAACCCTAGCAAGTACCATTTGGACGATGCATACTCAGAGCACCTCCAAGAGATGCCATATTTGCTTTCCTATAGTTAAATTTAAGGTATTTGTTGTAAAAACTACACTCCAACAAATCCCCTATTTCATTCCCTGCTCTATCTTATTTTCTATTCATCTCTCCTCATCCCTCAAATGTAGGGAACAAAACTGTCACCGGCAAGGATAACACATCGGTTGGTAAAGACTAATCGTCTTGAATTGTATTTAAAAGAGATAGTTGGTCGAGGCCCTGGACCTCTCCATCGCGACGGCGCCATTGCGGCGACGCGACGGGGGGCAGGAATACAAGAAGACAATAGCCAAACTGAATACTCGACAATAACCCTAGTGCATCAGCCCTGTTTATATAGGCACAAGGTTGATCTAATCTACAACCAAAATCTTAATCTAATCCAACTCTCAGTTGTAATCTAATACAACTCCCCTAAGACGCAATCTAAACCAACTCTTTTAATAGATCAATCTAACAAAAGCCTTATCTTATCTCTTATTCTAACAAAAGACTCCCACTCAACAGATTAACAACTTAACTAAAACAACTCAATTACTAACAAACTTATCTCTTAATCCTTAAGATCAGGGCCGCAGCTACAGTACTGGTGAACAGTACCGCGCACGGTACTGTTCACCGGCGGGCCAGTCCCTTCATCCCATAATCTGAGCCCATGACAAAAACTTATTCCTTATCTCAAATTTTGAATTGATAGATTATTCCATGCTTGTCAATTCATCGGTTATTCTTCATTTTGTATCATTTTATCAATTGCAATTGAAATTACTTCAAACGTAGGATAAGAAAATAACCAACAGATCATTTATTTTAGTTTTTGAAATATTTGAAGTTGAACTGCAATCTATACCAAAAATGTTTATATTTTATCCTTATTCATTTGTTCACTTAAACAAACTTATATATATATATTGTGATTAGATTTATAGTTTAGCTATTGTTTTAAATAAAAAGAGGATTTAAAAATATAAGTAATGTGTTTTAGAGTAGTTGGCGGAGACCAAATTTATCTAGGGATAGAACCTTTAGAGTTATTCCTATACTTGAGATATAAGGAATAAGTTTTAAAATAAGTGTTGAATATTCTCTTACTATTGCCTATTTACCTTGCAGGTTGCAGACCCAAAACATGATGGATTACAGAATGGAGAGAGCGAAATTAACATGTGCATAGTGCTAGCCATGTGTAGAGAACTGATCCCCGACCAGTAAATTACCAGGCCGTTGCCCTCACAGTCACAGGTAATGTAAGCTCGGTCGCCTAATCACGTAGGAATATTCCTGCGGCATTTGTGCGCCTTTTTCTTCGCTTTCATCCAAGCTAGACGCATGCGCTTTAGAATTTAGATAGATATTCATATTAGATATTTAGATGGATTAGGGTAGTGGGTTCTTGGTGCACGTATGGGACCCATGCATGCATCTGGATAAGGAAAAGCAACCAGAAACGTACAAGGCGGTTGAGGAAAAAAAAGATAGGGAAGGCGACCAGTTCGTGCTGCATTGGTGCTCGCTGCTCCAGCTTTGGGGCTCCATTGACTAGGAGAGTACGCAGAGTAGCTAGGACACAAGCCATGGGTATTGGGGGGTTTCAGACTTTTAGTCAGTTTCCTCCGATAATTTTCCTGACATCTAGTGATGGATGTGTCCAGTAGTTAAATTTCACCGTGCTCAGTCTCACCCTAGAGTAAGAAAGGCTGGTTCACTTTAGGTGACGTTTGGTTCAGGAATCTGGTGGAAGCGAATCGCTCCGTTCCATTTTTGATGTGTTTGGCTTGGAATCTGGTGGAACAGAGTGGCTCCAAAAAAGAGAATATTCCCCTCAGATCCGGAACCATCCGTTCCCCCAAAAAAGAAGGAACCGAGCGGCTCCTTCCTTCCCCATCCCTCCTGTTCGCAGTCCGCACTCGTCCCTCCCCGAAAAAAGGTGCACTCTTAAACCAAACAAGGGATAGAACCATTCCATTCTATCATATTCCAGAACCAAACAAAAAACAGAGTAGCTTCGTTCTTACTTCCAAACGCAGAACGAAACTATTCCGTTCTCAGAATCCGAAACGAAGTCATTCCGTTCTATCAGACTCCTGAACCAAACGACACCTTAGTGAAAACTGACATACTAGATATCTTTTGATGCTGCTACACACACGTAACACCGCGATCAGTAGTGGTTTACAGCCTAATCGAGTAAGATAGTACTGTTACAACTGCATGCTGAAAGTAAAACGGCTGCAGCGCGTAGTACAATTTTCAGTACAGAGACTGAATTTAGTGATATGAAATAATATTTATACTGGGATACTGACGTTAAAGAGAGCTACTCCGACTAAAGAAATTGGCACTGGATCCAAGTCAGCAGCATGCCACGGTAGGCAACAGGGACAGATATACACGGTGTTTTTATTAATTTTTTTATCAAATTGCTATAATTTTTTTAACAAATGTGAATTTTTTTTGTTCAAATGACCATCATTGTTTGACGACCTTGCCCCCCTCTACTTGATCAATCAGTGATAATACTGATGCTAATTCTGTCGGCCAAATGCATGTGTGCTAACAAACTTGCTGCTGACGTATGGGTGTTCTTCTCTTTTCAGTTTGATCCGCCTGACAAGTCAGGCTTTCGTGTCTTGCGTCAACTCATGGTAATTAATACATTTGTATGTATTCTTAATCATGTCGATGGCTTGTTCCATATCGTTGTATTTAGCCCTATTGTGCGCTGCCAGTACTACTACCCTAGTATAGGAGAGATTCACGGCTAAGCATTTCTAACCAAAAAACTATCTAGTAATTTATATACATGTCATGTCATTAAGAAACTATTTATAGAAACTCATTCTCATGATCAGGGGCGAACCCATGTTATGGCGTCGGGGTCAGCCGACCCCGATGACTTCGTCGTAGCGCATTTTACCTATAATTTTTTACCAATCAAGACCCTAGCGAAAATGCATGGTATTATATTTCTTCAACCTAAGTTAGTACCATGAATTTTAGCCGACCCCAGTGACAAATTATCCTGGCTTCGCCCCTGCTCTTAATGCATGGTTTCTTGTTCCTATTTATTTTTCCCTTTTTGTCCAACCATAAATAAGTGGGCTCCATCTATAGAAACTACTACACTCTCTCAATGCATGTAGAGTGATTTTTGCATCCTTGATATTAGTGATAGAAATTATTTCTTGCATGAGAAATAATTTTCTCAACTTTTCTCCTCTTTCCTCATTAACTCTCATGCCACATCATATTTTTGTTTATGTGGATTTCTATTTAATACTATAGAAACTATCCTAGTCATTGCATTTGGGATGCCCTAAATACAACACGTATCCATGGATCGATCTTGTGATGGATTAGCATTTGACTGACCGTCGGTGAGATGACCGTTGACTCGTAGTCGTCGCTGGATACGGCGCCGTATCGGTTTTAAAGCTCTAAACCCTGCAAATGTGATATGATAATAGATTGGATAATACTCCAGTATTTTTCCGGCATTGTATACGTGGCAATCCTAGATCATGATATGCTCGATATAACTCTATCCTTATTTTTTAAAAAAGATTTTATGTTTAAAATATGTTACTAACTAAAATTTCTCATCACACGCTTCACTTGCGGCAAGGGAAAAAAATAGAGAGACAAGAGGTATAATAAGTAGGATTCAATAAAAGTAAAAATAATTAAAAATATGTTTATTGGTAATACTTTATATAAGATGATATTGAGAGTAAATTTTAAAAGATGTCCGATGAAACGGAATATGAGCACTTGGTTTAGAACTATAGTTGAACATGCTCGAGCAACAATAGAAAATATTAAAAGATCTCTTAAAATGCTCTTCCTCCTAAATTCTATTTAACGGCATGTACAACTGTATATATAGACAGTTGTTGTCTGTAGATTTTTAAAATTTACAATTTAGATAATTAAATAGTCAACAAGTACGACCTATAGATAGTAGTTATTTGCTTAATTGTCTATAAAATATTTAATACTTGTATGTAACCATGACTCATGGATTCTTAAATATGTATGGGAGTATGAGCTCTATCTCTTCACCAAGAAGACAACTTGTATCTCTTGTTATTTATTGCCGTGAAATGAAGATTTTTACAAAATATTCGCCAGCGGTAGTAGGCTAATAGCGTCGATCAGTAGACTGAAATTTATTCATCGGAAATACAAGCATAAGGCCAAAAGGTGCCAAGTGAGCTTTATGCCTAATTGATAATTTACGCACATTTTCACATAGGCCCTCGTGCCACTAAACCAAAGCCAAAAGAAAATTTTGATTATATATTTATATAAAAATTAGGAATTTATTTTTAACCTATATATAACCAGATTATTTAGCAGAAAACACCTCTCACCTTTTTCATTCCGTTCCTTGCTATATTTGAGATAACTCCCAGTAGAGCTGTTGTCCATTGAATTATAGATTGAAGGTGGAGATATTACATGTGTATCATGTGCACGGTGAACCAATATGCACAAGATACTTTCCCATATATATAAGCGCCTCAGTCCTCACCTCCTGCTTCCTCTCTACACCGACCCACCGACCCAACCATTGGCAATTTGGCATGAGGTGCTCCTTCCTCAAAGCGGCGGCGGTTGCCGTGGTCGTCGCCGACATGGCCGCTAAGGCGGCGGCGACCTCGTACATCTCCTCAGTGCCTCTCGCCACTGGCGTCCTCTCGTCGCCTCGTTTCCTGTGGGTCGCGGCGAACATCATCGTCGTCTGGCTCGTTTCCTCCTACCGCCGTTACAAGGCCGCCTCCTCCGCCGGCGCTGGCGCCGGCAACGTGGAGGATATGTTCTACGCCATGGGCATGGGGCTCTACCCGTCGTCCGGGCATGACGTGTTTGCTCTGGCGGCGGTTGCGGCTGACTTGGTCGACGTCGCCGCGCCAGTGGCGACGGTCCCGACGAGGAAGCAGCCGCGGGAGGCGAGGCCGGGCAAGAGGAGGAGTACCGACCGACCGCGCGTCCGGAAGGTGTCGGCGGCCGGCGGGGAGACGCCGAGAGCCGTCGCGGCGGAGGCCATGCCTGAGGTGAAGAAGCACGTCATCGTCGAGGACGGATGGCCAAGCTGGGCCGTCGCCGTCACGGAGACCGAGCTGCTCGCCTGCAGGAAGTCCGTCGCCGCCACGGCGGGCAAGCCGGCCATCAAGAAGTCAATCATCGAGGAGGATTGGCTAAGTTGGACCGTCGCCGCCTCGGTGGCCAAACCGGCCGCCAAGAAACCCGTCGTCGAGGAGGAATGGCTAAGCTGGACCATGGCCTCCGCGGAGGTAAAGCCGGACGTCAAGAAGCCCATCGTCGAAGACGAATGGTCAAGCTGGATAATCGGTGCCACGGCGACCAAGCCGGGCGTCAAGAAGCCCGTCGTCGAGGACGAATGGCCGGTAGGCTGGACCGTCGCCACCACGACGTTCAAGTCGTCCGTCAAGAAGCCCGTCGTCGAAGACGACTTGCCAAACTGGATCATCGCCGCCACTGAGGCCAAGGCGGACGTCAATAAGCCCGTCGTCGAGGACGAATGGCCAAGCTGGACCTCCGGCACAGCCATTGATGCCAAGCCAGCCGACGACAAGAAACCCCGCGAGTGGGCAATCACGGCCGCCGCCAACCCAAAGCCTGACGACGTGGACGGCGACGACGTCTCCATGGACTCGATGTGGGAGTCCATCCTGCAGCAGGGCGCGCGGCCGGTGACCATACGGAAGAGCGACACGTGGGGCAGCGACGAGCAGCCGAGGCTGGAGCGCGCCGCCGACACGGCCGTGACGCGGAAGGATATACGCAGGTCGGCCACCGCGACCAACATGATGGTCCCGCCCTCGCCGCCACATGTGCCGGCGCCTCCGGCCCCAGCCAACCATGGCTGGCGCACCAGAGAAGTGCTGCCGGCGATGCGGCACGACGAGCTGATGCGCCGCGCCGAGAGCTTCATCCGGAGGCACCACGAGCAGCTGCGCCTCCAGCGCCAGGAGTCCGAGCAGCGCCAGGCCTTGGAGCTGCAGCAGCGCCGCCACCCTGCTCAGCTCATCCGCATCTAATCCCCCGCGCCGCCGCCGCCGCCGCCTGTCCATGCATGCAAGGACGTGTACAAAGTTAGCTACGAGTGTGCTGGGAGGACGTGGCCATGGCTGTGCAGTGTTTCAATGCACTGGCCATGTACCTCATCCTCCTCTAATATTATTAGATTATTAATTAGTTTAATTACCCTCCAAAAAAGTGAGATTAAATCTCCATGCAAGATTGTTCTTGTGATCTCTCTAGGAGATTAGCTTAAGCTTGATCCCTATATTAATGGAGTTCTTTGTTCTTTTTTGTTTGGTCACTGTCATCCTGCTGGATTGCTGGTCATTTTTTTTAATAATGAATGTTTTTATTGAATTTACACAATTACATGAAAAAAATACGATTGAACGAAGAACTAAATAGATTTAGATTATTAGAGTTAAGTATGAGCGAAGTACACAGTAAGATTGACCCCTTCTCTTTTTCAATTTTTCAAAGTAAATTTCACAAAACCGCAAATTCTAAGTCATTTGTAAGTTACAACTTAAAATGAAATCAAATGCAGACATTTTTCCCCACAGTTTCTTCAGCTAATTAATTAAGCAGTGATCGATTCGATCACCAGCAGCTTGTTTTTACTAAATCACTGCAATTCAACTGCTGCCATTGAGATGGAAACCTTTTTCGTTATGAAGCTTCTCCTTTTCACTTATGTGCGACGATGCTGCACTAGTAATTCTAGGGTAGATCTAACAAAAGGTAAAGAAATATAATTGCTAAAGTTTTTAAACAGATTTATAAGCTTGGAAACACAGATCTTCATGTAAAAGGAACATGAGTTAGCCGACACCAAATCTCGTTAAAACTATTTCTTCTGGAAAGTTCTTGTATCATATTCCGACACACTCATGGCCTTCAAATAAGGTCGGACATGTGTGACATTCTTAAAAAATATATACATATGTTCAAAGTTGGTCGACGTGCCCGAACCGTGATTAGGCATTTTCTCTTTTAGTGCTCTTAAAAGCTTTTCCCCTCCCCTTTCTCTCTTTCTCTCTCTTTTTGGTGACTTCTTGTTGGATTTCAACTCTAGCCTACCCCAACTTGCTTGGGACTAAAATGCTTTGTTGATGTTGATGTTGATGTTGATGTTCAAAGTTGGTCGACTTGATTACGCGGGAATACTATGGTATTTAACAAAAGAATTGTATTTTCCTCTTTACATGTTATGTACTTAATAATCCTCTGGATTTGTAGCTGAGTTATTTAGCTCCTGGTTTCAGCATGCAATTTGAAGATGAGCAGTGTAAACTGCGGCATCATTAATGGCAGCAATATTATGAAAAAAAATCGGAGTATCTATCACTTGTTGCCTGGATATTCAAATTGAAGTGGACTTCGCGATCAGCTGTGATGCGTGAGGAGGAATCCAGCTGCCTTTCTTAGCACAACGATGTGTTCATGGCTGTCTGTCTACATGAAGGGAAAGAAGAGATAAAAAAATGCAGAGGTGATTTGGATTCTTGCTGCTGCTGGCACAAAAAAATGAATATTCCCCCTGTACAATTGGGAAGATATTTTCAGATTTTTTGTGTGTAACTTTTTCTGCTTCTGCATCATGAACAGCACCACCATGATGTTCCTGCTGTTATCTATTCTGGTGAGTTCTTTCTCTCTCCCTTGTGGATTTGACTGCCAAAAACCTAACTTTGGCACCAGTTTCAAGTCTCACAACACAACACAGGTATCACAATTGCTTGTTTTTGTTTTTTGTTTTCCATTTGGCATGATCTGAAAATGGCTGTTCTTAGTAGCATTTACTATTGAAAAAGTGTGATTTTTATTTAGTAAACCGGAATTGAAAGTTAGATCAACTTCAAATTTGCTAATGAGAACCTAAAGATACTAGTCTATTTCTAGATTCCTACAATAATTGATTTTTCACAATCTAAACTTCCGAGGCCGAGAGTCTAGACCGTTTGGAAGAACTTCATGTCTGTTAACTAAACTGTAGCACTTTGCCCTGCTTCCAACTTTTTAAAATATCTGTGGCATCATCAGATCACCATAAAGAAAAAAGGAAAAGATTCGAAAGGAATTGGACTGATACAAAAACACAGACTATGCTGTCCCCGTATTACTACCAAGCGAAACCTCGTTCTGAGCAATTGAGAAACTAGATAAAACATACTGATACTGATCAGATTCAGAAGGTATATCTTGTCTAATCGGAAAGACCTTTATTCCTTTGTAAACATTACGGATATTTCCTTTATCTTTTATAAGGTCAAGACCCTTCAACTCTAAGGACTATTAATCTAATCTACTATCCTTTAGGAGTAAACTCTAAGTACTCTGTTAATCTAATCTATTATCATTTATCATTTAGAAGGAAATCTAAACTAAATTAGAATAACTAACAAATCTTAATCTATAACTTTAATAGAGAATTAGAGTCCTAATTGGCTACGGTACTCGGCGCTACTGTTTACGTGAACAATACCGCATAGGTACTATTCACGACTAGACTGGAGTTTATAACACATATATTATAATGCACGGAGCGAAACTAAAAATAGAGGGACCATTAAACATAAAGGAAGACACTAGTCTAGATATAGACGGACATAACCAAAGATTTCTATAGTTATTTGCTATGTTGCATGGGTACGGCGATACGGCGATACGGTGAGTATATACATATATAAAAAAAATAATCCAAAAATTAAAGGTATTAACCATTAACATGAAGACATGAGCTAAGAGGGGAGGGGCTGGCCGGCGGCGTTGAAATAGAAACCTGACGTGAGGCGGAGCGGCGGCAGTGAGCCGGCAGTGACGGCCGATGGCCGGCGACGACCTGGCGGCGACAGGAAGGGGCAGGCTGCTGTTAAAACTTGAAACAGAAACCAGGAGGCTGGAGGCGTGAGGCGGGGCAACAGCGAGCAGCGATGGCCGGTGGCGAGCTAGCGGCGACGGGAGATCTTGGAGTGCGCTAGGAGATGGCTCGGGAGTCGGCAGGAGAGTGGGGCTGGGTGGGGTGGGTTGGTGAGGGAGAGTTAAGGACTTAGGGTTTGTTATTGAACCAGACTTTTAATCGGTCGGCGAAGTATTGGAGTATCGCAAAAGTATCGGAAAAGTATCGGAAAATATTTTGATTTGTTTTTAATCTTTATTATTCGATATGTCGCCGATACGCGTATCGGAGGCGTATCGCCGTATCGGATACAGGAACGTGGACTTTGGAAAGTATCGGTGCATCACAGGTTATTTGCTGATTATGTATCGGATGTCTCGATCGAAGGAAACAAGGAGCTCACCTAATCTACAAACTGCTACGTAATAACTCATAATTCGACTTGTAAAACTTAGCTACTATATTTCGATCATAGTCACGTTCAAGAAAGAGACATGCGTTTTGGGGTCTGTCGCCCTGCTGGCTCACCCTCACCCTAGGGCAGGGTTGAAGAGTGCCTCCTTTGCTTTGCAATGCAGTCAAGGCAACCAATAATTAATTCAGAAACCATAAGATGAAACATTACTTTAACTAAGTGGTTGTTTGCATGCAGAGCCTCTGGTGTGGATGCATCCTCCAATCTCAGACAAAGATCAGTAGAAGATTCAGTCTATGGATTGGATTGCTGTCTTGCTGAAGCTTTTCAGCAGTAGAAGGTAAGTCTGATGTGGACTGTTGCTTCACCTAGCCTTATCTTATCCTCCTGAAAACCATTGTCTTTCTTGACTTGGCCATAATTATTGTTTTTTTAAGTTGACTGTCCACTCCATGCTGCCATTTAAAGGCTTTAAAGCCCTGTAATGGTAACACTTTCCTGGTGGCATAAAGGATTTCACCTTAACTTTTCCCCTGCATGCATGACATAATGCAGCCAAGAACCACTTGTGAGTAGTGACTAGCCTCCTTGTGGTTATCACTCTGCAAGCAACACTTGTTTGGTGCTAATCCATTCATGGTTAATTACTGGTTTAGGCATTTTAGGACAGCTTAAAATAACTGACAAGAGATCAACAGAAGGGTGTCAGGTAAGGTGGCATATCTACTGGATCTATTCAGACATGGATTCTGAGCACTGATCTTTTGAGAGGGACATCTAAGAAGTAAGAAGTTCCAACTCCAACTTGCACAGCAGACAGCTCCACAATGGATAATATATATGTTCCAGACAGAGTTATTAGGCTAGCAAACCTGGTCCAAAAGCTTGAAAATTAGTGCCATGCATGTGATTCAAATGGTTTTGAGTTTTTGAGAAATCTCAGGGATTACAAAAAAAATGCAGGCTATATGTTAACTGGGTAGCAAATCAAGTCCAGCAAGATGCATATTGGCTTATCTAATTAAAGTCACATGGTTATGACACATCATTATCAAGGTGTAGATAATTGCTAGCTGCTATTCAGTTGACCATTTAAATGCATATATAACATATATGCAAATTGTTCGCATGCCCAAATCATATGGTCTCTTAAGATGAACTCTCACAAATAGAAAGTAGTAGCCCATTCATTCAGACATCATATGCAATTTACAATTAAGTTAGCAACTACAAGTGGTTTGTACCTAAACATATGCAATTACCTAACAAATATTGCTTGGCAGGGCCATTCCTAAGGCAAGGCGAGAGGGGGGGGGGTGATGGCTTAGGCTCCATGAAATATAGGGTCTCAAATTTTAACCATTTATACATTTTTTTGATAATGGAAGATTTTATTAAACTCAGACAATTACATCGAAAAGATACAATTATTCTAAGAATACTTTCAGTATCTGCATAGCTAATATGCACATAGCCAAAACCTACTAAAAAGGAAAACATGAAAATCAAGGGCCATCAATTCTAAAACTAGATCGCTATCCATACAGCTAGGTAAAACACTCTCTGACTATCTGCTCCAATTGTTGACAAGCCATAATAACTAAATCCTGCATATTTGACTTCTATAGGTCTAGGAACGAAGCGAATGAATTATTAGGTATATAACTTGCAAAGGGAAAATATAATTCTTTTGTTAAAAACCATAGCATTCCCGCATAACCAAATCGACCAATATGTTGTTGCCGCTCCTAGCAGTACATTCATTTTCAAATCATTTGGAATTTCAAAAGCCATCCTCCAAACTATATACCATGTATATATACATAGGTTAAACAAATCATACTATGTCTATCAGCCCAAGAGGACATGAGTCAGTTAAGGGATAATCTCTCCTGATCCTTAATTTTGGCCATTGTTTTCTCTAACTACTATGATGCATTGTTTTACAAATGGTGGACTTTGTTATAGATTGGTTTTCTTTTATTCGTTGTCAAATGTCAAGGGAAAAAAGATTTGTATTAACAGATCAACTTAGGTAGTTTTTGGTTCCCTGTACGAGGAGGAACGGAACGGAATGGTTTCTGAATATAGGGTGATATTGCTGTTTGGTTCGAGGGATGAGGTGGAATCAAGTGGAACCAAACTGTTCCCAGAAACATAATATTCTTTGTAGATGCTAAACCGCGTGGTACTGATTTTTTCGGTGAACGAGATGGCTCCGAACAATCTCGTTCCATTCCTTATCGTACACCAAACCAAACACTACCTTAGCCACCTAGATATAATTTCATTTAGTTGATTTTATTACTAATTGCGAAATCTTTTCATATACTTCCTTAAAGATTAAAGCCACTCTAATTGTATCCCGTCTAAATCCTTGGAAATGCTAGCGATCGCCATGTTGCTTGGTCGTTTTAATTATTTTACTCGAGGAAACCAAACCAATCCAACTACTGAGAGAGCATTCACAATAGTTGTCTCAAATAGCTAGCTGATGTGGAGCTGAGAGAGGAATAAAAATAATAATTTATTTCACCACTAGTACTTAGTCCCACACGTAATACACTCAGTTTCTTGGAATACGTGAAATCTTCTATCTATTAGCTCGTCGCTAGCTATTCTCTTTTTTCCCACATTTTCTATCCACGTAGGAAAAAGAATGAATCTAGCTAGTGAAATAGACAATCATTAGAGATGCTCTAAGAACTGAGATCCATAGCATTAGTGGCCTAGCTAGTGGGCAATGCAGCATTCATGCCTGTGTACCAGTTCTAGTCTCTAGTAGGCCAATGAGCTGAGAGATGCAATGTGAAGTCACCTGAATCGTCACCACAATGGCATCACATGCTGAGATCGATCAGAATTCAGAAGATGAGACTGTTTGACATTGTTGTGCTTTCAGAGTAATTTCGACCGCGTGTTTGTCGCTCAGAATTCAGAAATAAAGCGTGTGTGATGTGTCATCTTGTTCCTTTGAGCACGGGTGATGTTTGGTTGGCTGTCAAAAAATTTTGATTAGATATGGTAGAGTGTTAGTTCTGTCAGAGAACCTGTTTGGAGCCAGGTGTGTAATACTGTAAGTAACTTAATTAGGACTTATCTCCACGTTTCTGAAGCTAACAATTGTTTGGCAGGCTATGCATGGTTTCTTCTGAGATGAAATGAAAACTGTAGGAAATGGTTTCTTCTGAAATGAATTGGAACTATGAACTGTAGCAAATGATTTCTTCTGAAATGAAATGGAACTATGAACTGTAGGAAGTGGTTTCTTCTGAAATGAAATGAAACTATGTACTGTAGTAAATGGTTTCTTCTGAAATGAAATTATGAACTGTAGTAAATGTTTTCTTCTGAAATGAAATGAAACTATAAACTGTAGTAAATTATTTCTTCTGAAATGAAATGGAACTATGTACTGTAGTAAATGATTTCTTCTGAAATGAAATGGAACTATGAACTGTAGGAAATGGTTTCTTCTGAAATGAAATGAAATGAAATGAAACTATGTACCGTAGTAAATGGTTTCTTCTGAAATGAAATGAACCTATGAACTGTAGTAAATGTTTTTTTTTGAAATGAAATGAAACTATAAACTGTAGTAAACGATTTCTTCTGAGATGAAATAAAATTATCAACTGTAGTAAATGTTTTCTTCTGAGATGAAATGAAACTATGAACCGTAGTAAATGATTTGTTCTGAGATGAAACTAGTAAATGATTTCTCCTAAAACGAAACGAAACGATGAGCTATAGTAATAAAGTAATATATATATATATATATATGTATATATATATATATACGGGAACGTTATTCTACACTATGGGTGTAGAATGCTATTCTACACCGATCATCCCGTGCTCCCACACCCCACCCAATCCCAACCCCCTCCATTCCACGTCGGTGTAGAATAGCATTTGTATATATATATATATATACGGGAACGCTATTCTACACTATGGATGTAGAATGCTATTCTACACCGATCATCCCAATCATGCCCACCCCCCACCCAATCTCAATCCCCCCATTCCACGTCGGTGTAGAATAGCATTCTACACCCGTGGTGTAGAATAGCATTTGTATATATATATATATATATATATATATATATATGTTCAGTAAGCTATAATTATTAATCTAAAAGATGCCGGCTGGGCGTTAGCATATCCCGTTGAGTTTGATCAAGTCATTAATGTCATCTTATTGGCACCATGATTCAAACCGGCAATTTCTTGGCATGCACTTGCTTGCTTGCCGTGTGCTTGCGTGCGTGACCCTTGACTTGACTCCATAAACATTACTACGTACGTCTCACCACCCTAACCGCTCGAGATTATACACTAATTTCATTTCATGTGCAAATTAAAGTCAAGCAAGAAAGCTCCTTTGGGTCAAGAGCGTTACTACTGTACTACTTGTACCAGCTGCTAGCTAGCTAGGATGTTTATCTGCTACCAGCAGACTGACAATATTATCTTTCTCTTCTTGCAACTGATTGGAATTAATATAATGTCGCCTCTTCATCTGTAAAAAGTGACAAATCTCTTATTAGTGTGTGTGTATATGTATATATATATATATGATATTATATATATATATATGATATTATATATATATATATACAAATGCAAGTGGTGTAGAATAACTATTCTACCGAAAAATCTACTACTGAGAAAAAATAGTACTCAATTTCTATTCTACTGAGAAAATCTACTATTGAAAGTTGTCGGTGTAGAATAGCGCTCACGTGTGTGTGTATATATATATATATATATATATATATGATCCCACTGGAACTACTCTGACACATGTTGCATCTGGGCACTGTACAAGAAGTAGTGATTAGTGAAGTACATAATAAGGGTGTGTTTAGTTTTGCCATGAGCTATAAAAAAACTGTTGTAAATTGTCTACTGTAAAAAACTGTTGTGAAAAAGCTGAAAGTTGTTTGGTTTCAAGTTGTTGTAAAAAGCTATTATGAACTAATTATTTTTTATAACTAACTTAATTTTTATCATTATAATATTCCATACATATATATAAATAGAAAACAATCAACATTAATACAACTAAATAACTAAAAAATATATTAAATAAATTAAAAAATCATAATTCATCTCATAAAGTAACTGACAACTACATATATATCTCATAAAATTGTACAATGTAATAGAAGTCATAATAATATTAGATCAATCAAAGTACCTTGAATTTATGTTATTTAATTTGTACTAAAACAACAGAAAAATAGAAGCAGAAAAGTAGGGTTCAACCCGCTTCCAAATTTATACTAAAAAACTGTTTTTCGTGGGAGAAGTAGTTTTGGTAAACCGGTTTAATTTAACTTCTGTTTTTTCACAGCAGAATCAATTTTTCACAGCAGAATCAGATTTTAAAAGCAGAACTAAACGCAACCTAAATTTTATTATTGGACAAAATAAAACTCAGCAGTCTGCAGTGACGGTAACAACAATAATAAGCAGCTGACGTTTTCAGTATAATTTATCCTTCAAAATCTCGATGGTTAAGATCGATTCTACTAGTAGTATAATATTATCAGCAGATTGCATCGTAATTGCAGAGAAAATAAGGCACTACTTGCCTGCCTAACTCATGAGCATTGTATTGCCTGTCCATTCTGCAGCTAACATGGACGGGTTGAAAAATCAGGCCGAAATTTCGCGCCGAATGTCTGAGATCATCCGGAGAAGAATACTGGAGCCACGCAGAGTAATGAGCTGATGAACTGATCGTCTGGTTTCGATCTGCCCCCGGAGTGGAAGATTTCATTCATCATTGAAATCTTCAGTTAATCAACAGCAACATGACCTGGAACTGAAACTGTTGTTTATAAGCGATGGGGCAGGGCTGCCTCCTCACTGGAAAATCTTGAGCTTTTGTCCAGTTGCCCAAGTTGAGAAGCTAGATTGCTCCGTCTGTCCGAAACACAGTCATTTTCAGACATCCCGACGAAGCTAGAGAAAAATTAGAGGAGGTGTATTTGTCTTACGAATACATAAACATGTGTCATGGAAGGTACATATACAGAAAATTTGATCAAATTTTCTATTTTTTCAATTTTTTAAGGGGTGCATCTGTATCCTAATCCTAAGTTGATTGTAGCTTAGCCGCTGATTTCAGACGCCAACCTCTTATGAGTGAACACCGGAGCTTGATACTGACAGCCTTCTTTTTCATGTGCAGGAAATGTAGTTAGTTTGTTATTAGTTGGCATTAGCCTGCCGAAAATTATGCAATTGTTGTATCCGGTGTTGTCTAATATACCTTTTTACATTACATTGACCCAAGTTGTGAAAATCGGTAGCAGCGGTTTCTAAAAATGAACTAGAATCCCGATGCTAAGGAATATCAGTTTCTGAAAATTTTCACTATAGCCAATTACTCAAACTAGTTAGCTAGATACTCAGATCAGCTAGCTACTAAGAATCCGCAGCTGAAACAAGCAAGAACTAGAATCTAGAAGATGAGAAACACCGGCATTTTCATATTCTTACTAGCCAGGTACCCAAATCAATCAACTACTCAAACCAATTAGCTAGATACTTAGACTAGCTAACTAATAAGAATCTATAGTCGAAACAAATAAGCCCAAAATATGTACCACATGAATGCTCCAAAAATTGTCCTTTTTTTAATGATCACATAGAAGCACTACACGAGCAACTACTAACTAGAGATTGTGGTTTAGCACGATCTCATCAAGCTTCACTGGTTTGATAATTTGCATGAGTTTTATATATGGGCCTTGGAGAGGTAATTAGTGTCTCTGGATTGGGCCTTTGAAGAATTCATAAGATCTCTGCTTGCAAAGAACTCTGCAGACCTAGTAAGAAGCCTTATTCCCTTCTCCCAAAATGATTGCTGTCCAGGCCTGAACTGCATGATGTGGTATAGAAAGAGTCTGTTTTTTTTATTTATTTTACAGCAAAAACATTTCAATCATGCAAAGCTTGTTTGCAGTTAAAAATTTGCAGTAACATTTATAGAGTACTAGTTGAGTGTTGCAATGGAATTTTTTTATATAATATTAAAAACACATCACGTAAAAATGATAAACATAACTTAAAATCATGATAAAATAACATTCATCGTAATTTGGTTACAACTTCTGCGTACAAATGCATCTAAAAGTTATCACAAAAAATACACAATCATGATTATGTAGAAAGCAAGTTAGCTAGAAATATCTTATGCACAAAGATCGCATCTACTTCTAGCAAACATCTAAAGTTGTTTCATAGCTTCTTCTACAATGAGCCGCACCTTCTTCTATAACATGTCATGCTTGTTCAATAAGTTCTCGCTCTCTTAATGCTACGGAGAAGGTTTCTCATCGAATTCGAGTTCATTGCTGAGATTATAAATCAATTACAATAAATAGATGAGTAGAATAGCAAAAAAAAGTAAAATAATTAAATTAAACTTGCATTACCTTTGCCACAACTCATGTACAATTGTGACGTTTGGCTCAAAGTAGCCCTTACTAAAGTATGTAGAATGCAGACTAAAATCTAAATAGTAATAGGTCAAAATAATCACATATTAGATAGTTTGTCTATTACAAGATAGATTGGTATATTTTTAATAAGGATGAATTAATGTTACTTGCCCATGTTTTGGGCTTATCATAGCCACAACGGACATAATTGCAAGTTAAAATCAGGTCAACCTAATTTTGACGGTGTTTCTGAAATGGATGCAGTGAGGAATAGAAGTGCACCATGAGATCAAGTAGATCAACTGTACCGAGTACATTATTTCGGGCATTGAGCAAAAAAAGATTTTCTAACTTTTTTTGAAAAAAAACACTCGGCAACCAATTACACTCGATGAAAAAGAGAGTTTATTGAGTGTCTAAGGAAAATGCACATGACAAACCCTATAACACTTGGAGAAAAATTAAAATATCGGTACTAACGAACGTCAGGACGATGTATTTGAGTGGCAAAAAAATTCTTGGGTTCTTCGAGTGTTTTTCAAAAACACTTAGACAACCCAAAATTTGCATCATTTTGTGTGAAAAATTGTTTTAAGTTTATGTGATATTTAAAATTTGGTTTTAACTTAAAAATTTTTCTACACTCAAAATACAATATATCTTATTCCATATAAAAAATTGTTATGATTTACTTCTGTCGGCTAGTTCGAGTCGACAGAAGTACATTTTCTAATTAAGACGACGAAAGTGCCCATTTTTCTTGTAGTAAGTGTATAGCAGACTTAAATACGTAACATTTCAAACACTTGAACAAAACAATCAAAAAAATAGCACGGAATTGCAATTGTAGGTTTCACCAATATATTCGGATCAGAGGGAAGAAAAAAATTCTATGATTTTCTTACATTTTCTTCAGTGTATTGTACTCTTATTCGTCCAGGTGCAATTCAACTTGCCTTCTAGTTAACCGATAAATTAATACGTGAATTAATTAAATATTAGATACTACGAAGTTAACAAATATCTTAGAAAATTTTACCTAGCATTATCAATACATAAATTAAATAAATATTATAAATAAAGTTAATAAACAACTTGAAAAATTATGTAGCATTATTAATTCATAAATTAACTAAATGTTATAAAGTTAATGAATACTCCAGATTAGAAAAATTTAGCTAGAATTATTAATACATGAATTAATTAAATATTATAAAGTTAATGAATAGCTTGAAAAAGTTGTTTAATAAATATCGTGTAGCCAAGCAAAATCTGAACCAACGAGTTGAATGTGAATGTTGAGATTGGGCCGTTCAAAGCCTAAGGGCCCAATACAACTCATGTGGGCCTATGGGCTTCCGGTCTAGGGTTTAGAGGTATAAGAAACCTTTTTCTCTCCCACGTCGTCATCGTCACCTCGCCGCCAAGCTACATCTGCTCTGATAGATCGAATCTATCATTGACTCATCGTAGGTTCTTGTACCTTTGTTGCTTCTGTTGTTGATTTGGCGTCGCGCCCTCTCCCATCATTGGTTTTGGTGGTGGAGATAGCGAGGGGTAGGGCGCGGACTAGCACGCCACCGAGTTGAGGGTAGGGGTGGGATCTGGGCGTCGACTGGAGGGGACAAGGAGGTCGAGCATGTCTAATATCTTATTTTTATAAAGTATATATATGTTACAATTAGGGATGACAATCGTGTTCGATTACCCGTTTACATGCAATTAAAAATCCTATTAGGGTTAGATTTATTCTCAATTTCATACCCGACAAGTAAACAGATACGGATATGAGCATCGACTATCCATACATGTTTACCCGATTAAACTCATTATAAAAATCTGAAACCCTAACACCTCCTATCGCTATTCTCTCTCCTCCCTCACCGGCCTCTCCAATATCACATCTCTCCTCCCTACACTCCTCTCCCACCGTCCCATGCCGTCCTGTGCTCTTCTCTGTGGGCATGTCACCGCTCCGTACTGGCCCATGCAACCACGCGTGTGCTGCTGACCGCCGCTGCACGCTAGCCCGCGTAGCCACACGCTCGCACCGTCGAGCGGCACCCCACACCGGTCGATCGGCCTCCACGCATAGCTCCTCTCTTTTGTTCACTTTTTTATTTCGGGGTACATAGGTATACTCACGGATATACAGCATCTGTAGGTAACGGATATGAACATGAGTTTTTACCCGTTGAACAAATGGGTAGGGGTAGGGATATACACTATCCATACCCGTTGTACCGACAGTTGGTCTCAGTTCAGACTTGAGGCCAAATGAGCAGCTCACTCAGTATGAATTATGAAATCAAGATCGGCCAACTCCAGAAATGCTTCAGCTTGCACGGGCATGTACTCCGCTGCATTGCTGTCTCGCGGGTGCAGTGCATGGAAGAGCCGTTAGTTGATATTGATAGCGTACGTCCGGAAAAGCAGCCTATCTGCAGAGCAAGAGGACAGGTAATATCGCTTTTGCAGCACACCGACGGACATACGCATCAAGACAGCGGCTCAACTGTTACTACGCGGCCGGACGTTTTCGGATTTCACGATGACACATGCATATGTGCTCACTCAACTGTCCATGTCCATTTAAGTGAAATATGAGATGAGACCGACATAATAATTTTATCCCTTAAACCAAATAATCATCTTATTTAAGAGATAAAACCATGCCGTCTAAACAATATAACTAAACACAACCTTGCCTATGCTTTGGCTGATTTATCAAAGTATCCTCTATCCTGAAGCAACAGTGCGTATTTCTGAAACCAGCAAACCAAGAACACTACACCATTACCATTAAATTAATTATAGTAGTTGTTGGCGTAAAAGATTATGCCAGTAGATTTGAGATGTGGTTAAACTAGATGAATGAGCTTAGTTTTCACAGGGCCTCTTGGAGGGATAATAACTCTGTTATATTGCTATCTTTCTTTCTTCAAAAAGATATCTGAAAATACGAGGAAAATGTATTTATAGGAAGGGGCCCTATGAAAAAAAATACCCTTTAACCCCCACATTACATTCGTCACTACAGACCCTTTATCCTCCATTTCACAGGGATACAATGGTACTAGTTTTATATACCTGCCCGAGTAGGGCTAACGTTCGGTTGAAGTGACGGCACCCATATGGTTCAAACGTATACTTGGTCATGACCTGATTGCTACAGGGCCCTCCTGTCCCATTCAACAGGAGTCACCCGGCACTATAGTCGTCACGTCTTTACTTTAGTGGTTGCCTTCCAAGGGCCACCGAGACACAAAGGGCCCTGTACCGAGCCTCTAGCACGACTGTCTTCGGAGACGCCTATAAAAGTCTCGGATCCTCATGAGGGTCTCCGTCTAGTCCCTGGCAAGGATTCCTACGTGGTTATCTTCAACACGCCTACAGAGGCCCCGAATCCTTGCAGGGGCTCTCATGGGGGGTACTCAATACTTCAGGGCGACCGCCTCGTAGTATAATATTTGATGCCGAAGGGTGTCGCATGCACAGGCTTCGAAGCCATCTTCAGAATTTGTGATTCTACTCCTACTGGTGATGGGATTATTTCTCCCCAAGAGTAGTACATCTCTTTTCTCACTGTCTACTTCTCTTCTGCAGATGATCAGTCCATGCAGACTTGCAGAGTGATATTATTTTTTCTTCCAAGTTCTCAATCACTTGCATTTTGCCTCATCAAACTTGTGCTGCAAAAACTAAGTACCATATATGAACTAAACTCCTTGCTGATTGCTGTTACTGGATGACAGTGGAGAATCTTGTTGGGCCTAGCAAAAGGGAAATAATCACAGGAGGCCATCACACATAGCTCTAGTACTGCAAGCTAACATCTCCCCACAAATTATGCTTATCCCCTGTTGCCTACACATGCTACATATATATATGGGTTAGCTTATTGTACTGTGATTTTTAAAGGTGGACTTCTCTAATTTTGATCAGATTTAAATAAAACTATAATAATATTTACAATATCAAATAAATACGCCTTTAAAACATATTTACTGGTCAGTTTGATGAAATTAATTTAATGTTATAATTATTAGTATATTTCTAAGTCAAATTAGGGATTAAAAGCGGAGGGAATTAATGCTATCTATTTTTGTACACTTGTACTCCTTCCTCTGCTGTTGCCTATTGATTAGACAGCTTGTATTCGGTCTAGTATTCTCCAATTGTCCCACACGTCTGATTGATTTCTTCTTCATTATTGCCTCGATCTTTTCGATGAATGCAATTAATTAGTTGAGGTCCGTTTGATGATGTGGTTTTGAATTCTGATTTCTAGTTCTTCCGATCTTAAAATTGACTTGGTATATATTGAATCAAGTTCAATTCAACGATGAAATCATTCGTCCGAATTGAATGACTAATTATAATTCTTGTAAGAGAGGATAGTGGAATGAAATGACTATTATAACTAATCTTCAGTTTTGTTTAATTTATTATATGATCTAAAATTATATGTATACTTTATTCATGTATAAAAATTACAAATTCATGTATAAAAATTACAACTGGTTCTTTCCTCTAGTATTTAAAAGAACTAATACTAGACGGCATATATAGCAGGCATCAGCAGGTGCAGATCGATAGGAAAATGGCCCCGGCATATGTAGCATCAGCTGATCAATGCATGCATGCATATATGCTTTGTTGCTAGCTGAAGAATTAATCGGACCAGACTGCCGGATTCATTAATTACTCATTAGCGATGATTAATTTCATGCATGGATTGGACACAAGATTTCAGATCTATCAAGTGCACCAACGTCCACAGCTGCATATGCATACTGCAGTCCCAGCTCTTCTCAGTTCACAATACTTAAAAAGAAAAGATTTCAGATCTATGGAGTGCACCAACTAACGTACACAGCTGCATATGCAGATCGACTGCAGACTCAGTTCTTCAGTTCACCATACCTAAAAAGGAAAAGATTTCAGATCTATCACAGAAAAAAATTAACAAAAAAAGGCGTGGAGATGCGGGGTATCGATCCCCGTACCTCTCGCATGCTAAGCGAGCGCTCTACCATCTGAGCTACATCCCCGAGTTGAACCAGGTGGATTTATCACTGTATCGATCCATATACGCATCGATCAATCAGCTAGCTCGATCGATCAGGATTCACCGATTCAGGAACCAGGCAAGGATCAGATTGGACGCAGACAGTTCAACTAATTAATGCATCATATCGATCGATGTGTGATTGGTTTCTTTTAGATCATGACAGGTTGCTACATCAGCTGGAGACGTAGCAATCGAGGATGAGCGTGACAGATCCAGATCCATCAATCCATCTTCCCCAGATCTTCTCCGGTGAAAATGCCTCAAGTAGTTCCATCAAATTCAGATCACTTGTCAACTCTGTTCGTGCAGAAAGATTTACTTTGTTACGGTAAAATCAACGTGATTAGCATGGTACGGTTGACTAATCTCTGAAGCCTTTGCGGTTTAATCTGCAGCTCTCTGAAACTCTCTGACGTCTGAGCGAGCATACTGCCAACTGTAGCTGCATGCTGCTGCTTTCAGGTCGCGTGGGCCCGGCCGCGGCCCATCCTACCGATCTACAGAAAGCGGGGGCCCACGCCCGATGTACCGTGGGGCCCACATGTCCGTGGGTGCGTGCGACCCCGGTTCATGCTCCATCCCGTTTTGGCGGCAAATCTGGAATGCGATATTTTCGAGGCACGGTTTTTAGATTGTGATTATAATAATTTAGTTTTTTAATACGGTAATTTATTTTGTCAGTTTATTAGAATCTAGAGTAGAGATCTTTTCTATAAGTTGGATTGTTATAATCTAAAGTTGAAACAAACATCACTTATCACTTAATTAAGTGTCAGGTTGAAGGTTGGATGAGATGAAACGATCTTAGTTTTGAAATTATTTGGTTAAGAGGCAGGTAAGATGAATGACTCATATTTCTTTAAAGACACGAGATTTTCAAATATAAGATAAACTTAATTACCTTAAAAAACGAGTGGATAAGCTTATCCCACCCACGATGAACACCTAGCGGTGGATGGGTGATGAGCGAGGCGGTGATAACCATAGGAAGTCGGCACTCAGCAATAAAGAGACCGACAGTGGTACTCACAGCTCACTATGTATTTGACAAAATGATTATGACACCCGTTAATTATACTTATGCACCCGTGTTTGACAAAATGATTACGACACACAATACAAACACACGATACACAACATTTTTTAACGGTGTTTCTTACAATTTCTTAAACCGGTCTTTTAATTTTTTAATATTGGTTTCATCAGTAATGTATCATCCAACAACACTTCAGCCGTAGTGTTTTTTTTTGTTGCGTGAGTGCATCATGTCGTGTGCATGGCATGCCGGGTGGATGTGGACAAGTGCATACCGGATGGGGACCTGCACTTTTAAGGGCACATGCATATGCATGCATGCATGCATGCATGCTGCATGCAAGACCACTAATTAATAAAGTGTCACACATGATCATGCATGCTAAACAATTATGGCGATGATCGATCTCGGCCGAGACCGAGCTCGTGTACATGTGTTTGCAGTTTTGCTGTGCGTGTGATCCGTCTTTTGTGAAATTAATGTTGTGTTATGTTAGTTATACTACAGTTACTAGCTAGCTAGCTACACAAGTCCCTAAAACAGTTAATTAGTTATACTCGCTGTTGATTTTAATTAGGAAATTATATTGTTTTCCATAATAGTGGAGATTAGTTCATTCCTTTTATGTTAAATTAGTCTTCTTCTCAATCTCTCTCTTATATATATTAGCAAGACAACAACACAGCAAAGCAGCAAGCAGACATAACAGTGCAGTGGATAGATCAGTTAAATGGGACCATATTGTTGGTGACAGGCTAAGAGGAGGAGATCAGAGATAGAGATGGCAATAATACATCTATATGTTGCCCTCTTGCTTGATAGGTTATTAAGTGTTATAAATATACCCCCTCCATCTCAAAAAGAATCCATTTTTAGCCCTTAATTAGTTTCATCTTAAAAACATTTTATCTCTATATCTTTTTGAATACGGCTGGTCGAAATCGATCGAAGAATACTTTGCAACCAACTCCTAAGCTCATTGACAAAACAGCGTCGAGGGCTAGGCTAGCTGCAGGTTGAAAGAAATGTTTCTTAAGCAAATAAAGGAGGCAGGTTAACTCGTTGATACACGCTTGCATTGCCTCTCAGCTACTCCGCTGTTTCATCTTGCAGTACTAATTCCAGAACAACAGATGGCTTCTCATGCATGCAAATCGATAAAATTCACAGGAGCTTCCTTTGGGCAAAAGGCCACGATCGACCAGAACGCTTTCCAATGCCTCCTCTCTGTTTGGTAAACTGGCACCCTACTAGGCTACTACCTGCTATTAGCCAAGAGATTTGGCAAGGGATGGCAAGGGATGGCAGAGGCGAAATATAATGCAAAATTTTTACTTGGATTTTGATCAAACACAAGGCGCTCACTGCAGACAACTTAATGAAAAGCGGGTGGCCATGTAATCCTTTTAGTTCTCTCTGCTAGAAATGCCACATCATCTTGCTTGCGATTGTTCTTTCGCACAGCAGGTGTGGTTGCATGTTCGTGATGTTCTGGCTCACTATCACTTTGTTGGCATTCCGCATCTCATTATTCTCATACTTATAGGGTTGACAATACATATGGTGGTGTCCGGGATCCGTTGGCCGAGGCCGGGTTCATTTTTTTATCCATGGGTTCATTGGGTTAGGCTCTGCATAAAGTCAGGTTCAGTTTCAAGTCGATTATTTGACCCGTGGGTCCCTGTGGATCTCTGACCTAGTAAGTAAAAAACCCAATATATATATATATATATATGTATATATAGGCCCAATGTAAGATAATACAAAATATTCTAACTTTAATATTGATGCAATTGCTTGTTGAAATGTTAGAAAATGTAAACAAGATAATTTACGATGATGTTTGGTTTAAATTTTGCTATATTTGTGATCTGTAAATTATGTCATTTGTGTACTTTGAAATTTAAAAACGGGTTTGCGGGGACCTGACGGATCCGAGTTCCGGTGAAGAAATTCGCCTGCGGGGATAACTTAACGGGGCTAGGTCCTACTAGGTTCGGGTTCAGGTCTGGCTTTCACCAACCTGGACCCGTCCCACCCCGTTGCCACCCCTACTGCAATAGTCTTCTTTTTAATATATAGCAGTGATTCTCTTGCTCGAGTTAATATATATATATATATATATCTTATTGCACACCACTTTAATAACCGTTAACTATTTTTTACCTATCATTTTACATATTACTTTCTTATTATTAATAAGAGACATTCTGATATTTTATTCCTACCACTATTTTATCATATTTATGATAAAATAAGTTTTTTAGGGGACAGATTGAACATTCAAGACAAGACATTTCCCTTACAAAGAAGGTAGTTTGTCCCTTTCTTTACTTGAGAGAGAAGGCATGCTACTCACTCATGCTGATGCATGCTTGGAGGATCTATGCTCTGGCACAAATTGCTTCCTCTTAGAAGGATATATTTGGCCTTTGGGGAGGGTGCAAGAACCTAGCTAGCTAGCAGGTTGCCTTAGCTTCTGGTGAGGAATTGGACAGAACATAAACTGAACTTATGAACATGCACAAATGTTGTTAAGGTAGGTAGCTAGCATCAATGCTCTTCATTTCCTACTCCAAGTATATAATTCATCTTTTTGTATACAAAAAATTCATCACCAATCTCTTGTCCACTTTTCTCTTAACACGAGTCTAGTTTGAATTATTTGTTTGTTTAACTTAACTAATTGAATTGTATGGTTGTGTGAAAGAATCACATGAGTGATTAACACAAATTACCAAATCTTGTGCAAATATGCAAAAATATAAGTTACGCTTAAAGTAACTTCAATAATAAAACAAATTACAATAAAATAAATAATATTTTAAAAAATGAATAATATATATTATCAAAATGTTGCGATAAAATCAACTGCGTCATTTAAACTATTATACAGCAGTATTGGTGTACACGTGTGCTAGATGGATCAACTAAAACTGGTTATTATCTCTTTCGTTCCCTATTACAAGTCGCTTGATTTTTTATATAAATCAAACATATCTAATTTTGACCAAAATTATAGAAAAATACATTATCATCTATAATATTGAACAAAATACAATACTAGCAAAACATATTTCACGGTGAATTTAATAAAAACTAATTTAATGCCCCAATTGTCCGGTGTATTTTTTATAAAATTATTTAAAATCAGATAAATTTAACTTGTAAAAAAAAGTAAAACAACAACTTATAATATAAAACAAGAGTAGTGACCTAACTTATTACCTGAAATAATAACAGATCTGTCTGTGTGGTCCGATATGCAAGTGTGATAAACAATACTCACCTGGGACCTGAAACTCTGTCATGCTTGGTTGTTGCTTGATTTCTAGCTTCAGTATATATGCAACTGTGTTTTTGATTATCTTAACATTCCAAATTCAATTCAGAAAACGAATGGATCTCATGGACTCTTTGGGAATTATGCAGGATTGCCGCACACAAGTTAATGTTTTTAATGTTCCTTTATCCAACTTAATTGACAAACGGAAAGGAGTAATTGTAAAGGATTTTTAGAGAATTTATATTAAATCCTATAAAAATTATGTATATTTGTTCCAGAGAAATCCTTAAAGGTTTTTCGCGGAGTATTTGGGCACCAATGTAAAATCCCACCTGTTTCGAAGGAATATCCTATGTATGTTAAGAATTGAACAGATTCTATAAAACTTTGAATTGCGTGGAATTCAATTGAAATCCAATATTTCTGTTCGGACATTTCATAGAATTAAAATATAATAACTAATTCTAAAACTTATTTGGATGATCAAACATAGAATTAAAATATAAGAACTAATTCTAAAACTTGTTTGGATGATCAAACAATGGATTCAATTCCTTTATTACAAAAAAAACACCATCGTCTCCATATAAATCCATCTAAGACGAGAAGAGAGATAGAGATTCCGATCATTTTTTATTAAAGAGGAATTGTACTAAACTATAAATTTCAGGTTGAATTATAGATATGATTTCATAATTCTAAATCCAAAATAATCCAAACAACCCATCTCGTAGAATTAAATTCCAACTCTGAATCTAATATCTCTAGGATCCAAACAAATCTAAGGTTTTTTCACGAGTAGGGGGCTTCAATGCAAAATCCCTCGTGTATCCGAAACCTTTAGGGCTAGTTTGGGAGCCCACAATCCCGGCCCATCCCCAGGGAATGGGCTGAGATTGGAAGTTCCCAAACAAGCTCTTACATGCGTCAACAATAACTCGCATTTCTCATACACTTGGTAGCTCATATGGTACAACAAGCAACACGATCTATATGAACCAATAAATAACGCAACACTTTTTCTCTCTTCACCCAAACAATGCTCCTAATTAAATAGCCTCGAATATATATAATGGTCCTTCTTCATAGGGAGCTCGTGAGAAAAGCTCACGCGTCACTCACACAGGCACATGTGCCTGCCTAAACCACGTACCTATCCATTCGATCTGATGGAGAAATCACGAGCTAGGTCCATTAATTAGTTAATTAATCACTCGCGACTTATGCTGCAACTAGCTAGGAAAGGGCACCCCTATATTAAAATTAATGAACTATTAATTAATTAGCATGGCACGCTCGCACCGAAAAAAGGTAATCGGGGTTCAGATCGATCAGCTAGCCATCATCATGCACGGACGATGCACCAATGCAAACCAGTGGTGATGGAATATACAGAGTGATTTATTAGGCTATTGACAATGGGGTTTCATGGGGTATTTCGTTATATTAATTACCATGTCACATCAGATTTTTTGCTGACATGACATTCAATTAATGAGTAAAGAGAAGGAAATAGTGTCATCACCATGACAAGGTGCTAACCCGTTTTCAAGACGGGTGAAGCGAAATGAAACACTCATTGAGAGCCAAATCGTTTTATCAGAGAGAGGGTATTTCATGAGAACTAGTTGCATTTAATTACACTAGTTAGCCTAGTTCATTCAGTTGTAAAGCTGACATGACATTTTAGGAAACAGTGTTATGAAACCAACCATTGTGAATAATCTTAGTACGGGGCGATTCACTTTTCAGGTTGTATATATATGATTATTATGAGAAAATATATTTTTCGGATTCAAGACAAGCTTATATAAAAAATGAGTGGACAATCTCGTTTCACTTTTATACTTAACAAAAATATTGTCATAAATATGAATCGTCGTCAGGGGCGGAGCCAATATATTGGCTGCGGGTTCTCAGGAACTCGGGTGGGAAAAAAATTTAGTTATCAGTAGTATTTTTTTTACCTTTTGTGCACCCCTTAAACACAATATGGTGTACCGCTTAAAGTGGTGCACCCCTTCAGCTTTTCTCTAGCTCCGTCAAACCTACGAACACCAAACCCAATCCAAATGATCTATCTCATCATCTCATTTAGGCATAAGATCGAGGAGGGGATAAGACTAGACTACATATATATGCAGAATGCTTTCACGGTTAAGTTTCACCTTTTTTTTTCAGATTCGCCGGGCGTGCGTAGTACGTGCGTCATCTGAAACTCCCAATAAAGCAAATATATATGGGCGACATGTCAGATTTCATGGCCTTTTTTCTCTTTCGTCACGTGTAAAAGATGTCCGTAAAAGATGTGTGTATCATATGTTCGGATACTAATCAGAATACTAAACATGATCTAATTATAAAATTAATTGTAGTAGGCTAATTTGTGAGGCGAATCTCTTAAGGCCGATTAGTTCATGATTTGACAACGTTGTGCTACAGTAAACATGTGCTAATGATGAATTGATTAGGCTTAACCGATTCGTCTCGCGAATTAACCCAGAGTTTATGCAATTATTTTTATAATTAACTTATATTTAGTCCTTCTAATTAGAATCCGAACGTCCGATTATGCTAAATTTTTAGCCTAAGATATCCAAACACCCTACATACGTATGCAAGGAAATCTTTAGGGCGAATGAAAAGGTGTGCTCATTGAAATGTTAGGTGCTTCTGCTTGACATGAACTGTGCGTTGTTAGTGTACTGTGCATCCAGTGGTCCTGAATTATTTACCTAAGCAAAGCAGCGCAGCTGGGTTCGATCGACCGGGTCATGTGAGCTCAACACAGTACTGTACCTTGCAGGCCAGGTAACATGCATGCATGCGCGCCAGCATACCGCATCGTTGCAACTAAATGTGCCCTAGCTAGCATGCAGTACATATACACTGACCACAGATTCAGATTAGCATGCAACGCAAGTTGTTAGTGTGAGATCTTTTTGCCAAGTTCCCAATGAAAATTTCAACATGTTAGCACGCAGTGGGTGGGTGATATGATCCGGTCCACTGCCAAAACTGGTCAGATCATAGAATATAACAATACGATATTTTTTATGAAATTGGATAAATTCAGGGCCTGTTTGTTTTGCCTTTTAATAATTTTAACTATTTATAGAATTTAAAGCTGAAACAAACGGTCTAAATTCTAAACCAAATTGTGAAAAAAAATCTAAAAATAGATTAAAATTAAAAAGTTAGGAAACATCAGTTTTACATATTCTTACCAACTAGATATATAGACTAACCAACTACTTGGATTAATTAGCTAGATATTTAGACCAGCTAGCTACTAATAAGAATCTCTAACTTAAATAGACATGCTCTAGATATAGATGTAGAGAGTATAAGGACCATGCTTAGATACAAATATTCTAATATATGATATACATGTGAATTATCTGAAGAAGTTTTTTCTAATAATTTGATTTTTTTCCCATAACATCACTAAATATCCACACCATATGCTACGATATGCTTTACCCCTACACCGTTAAGGTAACAATAATGCATATAGATCAAGTGGTCTTTACGAATAGGTCTAAAAAATAATCTATAATAATATCGAATTTTACAATATATTAAATAACAATAAAATCTAAGTGGGCCAGCCCCTCCATAGTATGAGCACCAACGCACTATGGCGGGAGAGAGAAGGAGTGATAAAGAGATAATATTTTTTTTATTCCCTATACGTGGTCTTTATGCATATATGGTAGCTAGAGTTACCTTGGATATGTATATATATATATATATATATATATATATATATATATATATATAGACTACTTGCACAATATTATTGGTCGTAAAACTATTTATTCTACATGGACATTTTTTGAGCAATTTTGTGGTTGCTCTTATAGACTCGCCTTTAGCCCATCTCTCATCCCTCCATAGTCGACGTCCACTATATTGCACACCAACGTTGCTAACGTCATTGCGTGTATGATGTATTATTCAATAAAACTATATTTGCGAGCTAAGTGAGCTCCAACTCCATGCTATTTCTGAAATCTCAAATAATATGTTCAATACATGCATATCATTCACACTGAGATAATATTGAGTGAATTTGACATATCAAATATTATAAAAAAAGACACCACAAAGAAAATTGATTAAAAGGTACACAACAAAAACAAAACAACCGGAGCTTTCTCACGGCCTCCCATTCAAACAACCACAAAATTTATACGAAATCGCATGGGACAAATCAGGCCAATTTTGGACGGCCAGATTTTATTTTATTTTTTTATGGCTCGGACTCAACGCGGGCAAGCGACCCGCCACCCCGTGGCGCACAACGACCGGGTCATCCGAGCCGAGCCGCGCCGCCTCTCCCCGTCCGTCCGATCTCCATCCGTCGGCTGCCGTTCAGCGCTCGCCACGTCATCGGTGGGGCGTGTGACGCCGTTTCCCAAAACTGGCGTGGATTTTAGCGCGCGTCGATTTCCTGTCTCTTGCCGATGGCTTTGACCGTAGAAAGAAAGGTGCGTACGTCACTGACAATGTGGCCCGCTGGAGGGTCAGCCCCACCTGTCGGTGATAGGTTCGTTCCAGTTTTAGTTAGCGTGGTGGGTTAGGTTAGCTTTCGGTGACGAACTCGTCTAATCGTTTTCCTCTCCCGACGATGCCACCTGTAATGGAATAATGTAGACTCGTCCCTCGGATAAAATTATTTTATATTAGTTTTTTAAGTGTTTAGTTGACATATAAAACTAAATAATTAATTTACATTCTAAATTTAGATCCCGTTTGGTTATTTAGTATCAAATTTTAATCCCATCACATCGGATGTTTGAGTGTTATTTTGGAGTATTAAATGTTTATTATTTATAAAACTCATTTCATAATCGGTGGATTATTCGTGAGACGAATCTAATGAACCTAATTATGTCATGATTTGACAATATGATGCTACAAAAAATATTTGCTAATCATGGATTAATTATGCTTAAAAAAATTGTCTCGTGAATAATCCTTCAATTCTGTAATTATTTTTATATTCAATTCAAGTTTAATCCTTCAAATTGATATCCAAATATCCAATGTGACATGGACTAAACTTTAGTCCAGGAAACCAAACATCACCTTAGATTACAATCAATGTCTACAAAATTTAGAAGTGAACTAAAATTCACGAGGATTTCAATTATTTACCACTCTTAAGTAAGTGTCATTTAATTATTTTTACCACCCGAGTCTACGTAAATTGGTCAGAATGATAAATAATTGAGTGTACTTCCTAAGGATTACAAATAGTTGAATTTTTCATAATTTAAAAGCTACGAAACACCAATTTCTTCATATTATTATCAGCTAGATACTCAGATTAGTTAAATAGATGCTTATATCAACTAACCACTAATAACCGTCAGCTAAAACAAATATATTATAACCATCTATTATAGAAAAATATTCTTTTAGATACGAGGCAAGCTTATCTAAATTTTTTTTTGGAACACACGCATCCCACTTTAACGTGGCTACGAAAATTGACCCAAAACACTTAAGTAGATGAAGCCAATCTTATCCCTAAAATCTATAAAAACTACTGCAATTTGAGGTTTTGTACCGTCTGGCCGAACACACGCATGCTTGTAATTTTGAAGGTTTTGAGGTGCTACACTGCAATTCGAGCGTGGTTACGGTTAGTTACCACACGCCGTTGACACCGTTAAGATAACCGTTAGCCACCGGTCACTGCCTCAGTGACTTGTGCTGCTCTCACGTACGCACGCTTTTTCTCTCTCATTTTTTTTCGAGTTTTTTTTCTTCTTCTTCTCCGGATCTGACAAATTATGTGCGTGTGGGCATCGCCATGTGGCCGATTCAAAACCTTCCCAATAACGAAGCCTCCAACCACCCGGCCTTTAAATTTAAACATTTTAAATCGCCCCACGAAATTCGCTACGCTAAAAGCGAGCCGCCTTAAATTCCATTAAAAAAATTTCTCCCGTGCTGCTTCCTCCTGTCTTCCTCTCGCTCGGTCTCTGCCGCTGGGGAGAGGGGAGAGGGGAGCTGCGGGGGAGGAGGAGGAGGCGGTGGGGCGCGCATCGGAGGCGGCTGGGCGTGTTTGAGCTGCCATTTCTGCGGGATCGACGGGTTCTGAGATTTTTCTCGGTGTTTTTTTGGATTTTTGTGAGGAGTATTTTTTGGAGGAGGTGTCGCGTGGATTTGAGGTGGTTTGGGCGGAGATCCCGTGGGTGTGAGCTCGGGCGATGGCGTCCGTGGAGGTGCGGTCGGTTAGGAAGTCGGCGGCGCTGCGGCCGCGTGGGCCGGGGAAGCTGCATCCGGCGCGGTCGATGCCGCTCGACTACAGGTACTCGGCACCGGGAGCGGGTGCTGGCCGGCCGGCGGCGAACGGGGTTGGGCTACGGGCCCCACCGGTGCCGAAGGAGGAGGAGGCGGAGGTGGTGGGATTTGAGGGGGATGCCGACTCCCCGTACAGCTCCCAGGCGACGACGACGACGACGACGGAGGAGGTGGAGGAAGGAGAGGACAAGGGCGGAGGTGGCGTGGAGGTCGATTCGGCTGCTGCTACTGGTGCTCCGTCGACGGCGGTGACACCAAGGAGGTTGTCTCCGGTGGGAGCTGGTAGCCCCTCGCGGCGCGACGAGAGGTGGGGTGACACGAGCTCCTACGGTGCTAGAAAGGTGGATTTCCCCCCTTAATTTAGTACTACTTCTGATAGTTTTGAAAGACGAATTTGTTGAGGTTTGATGTTAGAAATTTGGTCAGTTTGTGAAGTATGCTTGCGATTTAGTGGGCACGTTATCATTCATCCTGAGACGTCTTACATAGTTCCCATGGAAACCGTGCGAATGCAATACTGTTGGCTTTAGGAAGTTTTCCAGTAATAAGCAAAACAGTGCTAGTCTGAACTATAAGTCTATAACAAGTTGTGGTTTATATCTGCTTGAGGCTTGTTCACTCCTGTGCATGCTATTGCTTGTCACAAATGTTGCCACTGTCTAGTTGATTTGTGGGGAGAGCCTTTTGTATTGTGATTTTTTGAGAAACCAAGATGTGAATCTCAGAAGCCTAGATTTATATGTTATTATCAGAATGTAGGCAAATATTCCCATATTATGTCACCTTCAATTTAATTTTTACTGCAAGACCAAATCTTTTTAGTTTTTACTTCCAAACTCTTAAGGCGTTAAAAACTTTTTACATTAACTATTGCCTATTGGAACTTTGTTAAATGAGTTAATGGAACTTGGTATCTTCAAATTGTTATCAGCTAACAGTGTTCCCACTACCCCTGCTTTCATTGTTGCCACTTTGATATTCAAGATATGCCTCCATTTTGGCATCTCTTCCCATGTAAATCATCATGCATTACTCATATGCTTTACACAAATTGGACTTTCAGTATCCTAAGGCACTGAAGTTTATGTCTTAGTGCATGAAATCATAATTAAATATAACTGCTACTTTGAAGGATATATAATGTCTTCTTTTCCCTTCTATGCCAATTTTAGGCTATGCCACTGTATATACCATTAGCAGTAGCACAATTAATATCTATAGTATGTCACCAGTCAACACTAAGAAAAACATCAAGCTATGCTAGTTATGAAGACTGGCAATTTCCACTCTCTTTATCTATGATTTTCAAAATCAGAGGCATGCAGTTATCATATTTTACATCATGTGAATTTTTGAACTATACAAGATAAATCTGCTTACATT
Source organism: Zizania palustris (assembly GCA_019279435.1). Taxonomy (NCBI): domain Eukaryota; kingdom Viridiplantae; phylum Streptophyta; class Magnoliopsida; order Poales; family Poaceae; genus Zizania; species Zizania palustris. Next base: position 14,129,384 of record JAAALK010000080.1, read on the forward strand.
GCATCTTTCTGACAACTTGGCAATATCAGTTCACCTTCTGCCCTAAACTTGCTGCAGAAGCACAGGGTTTTTTGTCAGCTTCCAAACGGTGATTGGGCCTTATGCACTGTAATTACAACTTCTGGCGACGAGTCTGTACTAAAGCTTTCTGAAGGAAAAGTAAGCAACCTAATTTTCTTTGTAGAAGGCCTTATGGTTGCTTTGGAAGTATGATGATCTGATTCTTGGTCCTCTGATTTAAGGTACTGAGATTGAAAACAGAAAGCCTTCAATCTGCAAATCCTGAAATTCTTGATGGGGTGGATGATCTAATGCAGCTAAGTTATCTAAGTGAGCCATCAGTTCTGTACAATTTACAGTACAGATACTCTCAAGACATGATATATGTAAGGATAAATCTTAATTTGTTCCCTTTTCACTTGGAGTTCTATGGCTTTTATAGTGATATTATATTGTACTGTAGACTAAAGCAGGCCCAGTTTTGGTGGCGGTCAATCCTTTTAAGAAAGTTCCTCTATATGGCAATGAGTACATTGATGCATATAGAAACAAAACAATGGATAGTCCACATGTTTATGCAATAGCAGATTCAGCTCTTCTTGAAATGAAAAGAGGTAAGTCCACTTCTATTGATACAACTATATCTTCTTGATGGTACTATCTAAATTTATTCCTAACTAAGTATTATGTTCATTTACAGATGAAGTTAACCAGTCTATTATCATAAGGTTGGTAAGCTTTTTCAAGCCGGAAGTATTTCATAGAAATCATAGTACAATGAAGTGCTGCACCTTAGTTTATGTATTTCCAGAATAATACTATTTCATTTTCTACATTTTTTTGTATCTTAGTAGAATTAATAGCCCCTCACCCAAAAACAAAACACACACACACACACACACTACTTCCTTGTAAATTGTAATGTAACAACAAAATACCATCTCGTAGAAATATTTTACTTCAATAACAGGTTTACATTTAAATTCTCTTTTAACTTGCTTTTTTAGGTCATTTGTGTAATTGATTGCATTTTTAGTGACACCGTGACATATAGCGATTATATGAATGAATGATATCTTGTTTTCTTAATATATATAGTGGTGAGAGTGGAGCAGGAAAGACAGAAACTGCAAAGATTGCTATGCAGTATTTGGCTTCTCTTGGAGGCGGAGGAGGCATAGAATATGAGATCCTGCAGACCAATCCAATACTTGAGGCTTTTGGCAATGCAAAGACACTAAGAAATGATAACTCAAGTCGTTTTGTAAGTAATTTATTGTGGGTATCACAATACTGCAATGTAGAACAGAGCGTTTGATTAGTATCCTTATTCTGTATTACAGGGAAAGCTCATTGAAATCCATTTCAGTACAACTGGAAGGATTTGTGGTGCCATGATTCAAACATGTATGCAAATTTCCATTGAGTACCTAATTTCGATATTATATTACCATTTTATGGTTCCATTTTGATTTTCTTACTCATACTGATAATCTCATTACATGATTTGCCGTATGGCCAGTTCTACTTGAGAAGGTAATTCCTAATTTCGTGGATATCCATTTTCCTAAGATGAATACACTATTTCATGAAACATAATCTAAACATACATCCATTTTAAATTATTCCAGTCAAGGGTTGTACAAAGTGCAGTTGGTGAGCGCGCCTACCATATTTTTTATCAACTCTGTGCTGGTGCTCCTGCATCTCTCAGAGGTACATAATATACCATTCACTTTGAGCTGGTCAATTCTTATTTGCTTGGTTCAGATAACAGTGGCTGATTATGTCACCACACACTTATTGTCTTATTTTAAGTATATCCCTTCTCCTATGTATTGAAAGAGCCATTGTTGTCTTGCCAGTTTTTAACAGAGATTTTATTCTATATTTTCACCCATTCCCCCTTTCTTCTTTTTTGCTCTGCACAAGTGAACAGAATTGACAAAAGCATTGGTACCTTGTAAACTTACTTTTACAATGTTTTGGTACAGATAAGTTGAATCTGAAGAAAGTGGATGAATACAAATATCTGAAACAGAGTTGCTGCTATTCAATTGCTGGTGTGGATGATGCTCAGATGTTCCGTACTGTAACGGTGTGGATGATGCATTGCCATTGTTTTTTTTCCATTATTGCCATCATGTTTCTGACTGCTCTGCTCATTTTTTAGGAAGCTATGAACATTGTCCATATCAGCAAAGAGGACCAAGATCATGCTTTTGCTATAGTGTCTGCAGTTCTATGGCTGGGAGATGTCTCTTTCACAATTGTTGATAATGAAAATCATGTTGAAATTGTTGTCGATGAAGGTAAAGAAAAATATTTGTGTTTCGATAATGTTATGAGTTATCAGTTATGTCCATGTTTTGCATAATTTATTGTTCTCCACCACTGACTGTTCTTTTGACACTGCTATTGCTAACTATTGGTGTAGCCATCAGCAGTTGATTAGTTGATTTATAATTAAACTAAACAATCATCCATGCTTTGCACCCTTCAGTGGCGTAGCTAGGATGAAATTGTTGGGTAGGCCTAGTTAATATATGTTCAATTTTATGTACCGTCATAAATTTTTTATATATATAAAATATTTTGTGCAAAACTATTAGATATAAATATAGCGATAATAAATCATAACATTGTAAAATAATATAAACTGAGTTGTTGTACACTTTGAAATTGAGCTGAATATAAAAATAAATATATTAAGGTCTTAATGGGCCATTTTCGGGGGTGGTCCTGGGCCTACCTGGACCACCCCCTAGCTACGCCCCTGGCACCCTTGTCTCCCCTGGCCCTTGTTTTGTTGGGGCTACCATTATTTCATCTCCATTTCAGAAAATTAGCATTAATCTTCATTTTGAGCACACATTGTGATGAAAAGAATATTTTTGTATACATTGTAATTGATTTTGTTGATATTTATACTCATCTTTTTTCTTACATTTTTGAATCTCGAGAGAATTTTTATTACTGGATGGCTCTAATATTTTATAAACAAACCAAATACTCATTTTGCAGCGGCAGAAATGGTTGCAAGACTTCTTGGCTGCAGTATTGAAGATCTCAATTTAGCTTTGTCAAAGAGGCATATGAAAGTTAATAATGAAAATATTGTCCAGAAGCTCACCCTTTCACAGGTAAGTTCTCTTCTTAACTAAATGCAAGGTAGCAACAACAGTCATGAAAGTATTATTAAATTTACATATATGCACCCACTTCTTTGAATATTGCAGGCAACTGACACAAGAGATGCACTGGCCAAATCACTCTATGCCAGTTTGTTTGAGTGGCTTGTTGAACAAATTAATAAGTCTCTTTCAGTTGGCAAACGTCGAACTGGGAGATCCATCAGTATTCTTGATATTTATGGTTTTGAATCATTTGATGTAATGTACTTCCTTTGACCTTCTCTCATCGTATTTTAATTGACAAATGGTTTCTCATGTCATTACACAAATTTGCAGAGGAATAGTTTTGAACAGTTCTGTATAAACTATGCTAATGAAAGGCTACAGCAACATTTCAATCGCCATTTGTTTAAGCTTGAGCAGGAGGTGAGTTGTTCCTATGGTTTCACATCCAGAATCCCATGCTTCAAGACTGCAACTTTCACCCTCTGCAGTTGAAAGTTGCACATTTTGAGTAATGGCTTTCAGGCTTTCTTGTCTTGTCTGATGATCTTCCCTTTTCTGTTAAGATAAAGAAATATTGTATGCAGTCTATGCACTTCTTGAACATGCCATTTTTTGGTTCTTTTTGTTAACTAAATGGAATATTTTGTAGTTACTATTGATTCATACCAAAGATTTTTCTCTAAAAGTGATCTGGTATCTGTGAACAGGAATACGTCGAAGATGGCATTGACTGGGCAAAAGTTGAGTTTGAGGACAATCAGAACTGTTTGAATCTCTTCGAGAAAGTATGGGTCACTATATATTTTCAATCAGAACTTATATTTGTCTACAAAGAGTACTGTACATTCATTATTTTTTGATAGGTGTACATTCATTATTTAGTAGCACAGCATTAAAAGAAAACGAATACATAAGTTATTTGACATAAGCAAATGGCAAACCTGAATGTTAGTGTGCCACTCAGGCACTCACTGCCTAAAGCTCACAATGATGAATTCTTTTTTTTTTGAGGCAAATCAGTAGGAGAGGCTCCTACTTACGATTTATAAATAAGAATAAACAGCAGGTAACAAAGAGACAAGAACGAGGGAGGTGAAATTACAGGGTTTCAATCCAACGCTTCAGACTATCCTTAACAGAAGGAGAGAAACGTTGAGATTGAGCAGAAAAGGTGAGGAGGAAGCGAGTCTTCCAAGAGAGGATAGAGGGGGCAAACCCATCAAAAACCATTCTATTGCGGATTAACCAGATGGACCAGGCCCCCATTACAATGACATCCATAAAGAAGGAAGTACTGAGGGACGACTTCAAGGCCTCCAGTCTATCCTGGATCGTGCCAGGAGGGATCCAGGGGACCCCCAGCACAACCCAGCACTCTCGACTGAAAGGACAGTCAAAGAAGAGGTGCACCGCCGATTCTTCCTCTCCAGATGAGCATAAACAGCAGGAGGCATCCACAGCAGAGTTGAGGATTCTTTTCCTGCGAAGAACCTGTCTTGTATTGAGGCCATCCAATAACAGCAGCCAGAAGAAGATTTTTAGCTTGTTGGAGCACTTTGCTTTCCATAGCCACCGAAAAGCAACAGGAACCTGGATGAAGTGGTGCTGGTAATTGTAGAAGTTGGCAGCACTATAAGAGGAGGAGCGCCAAATAAAAGACCAATTGTCCGGGATGTTGGCCCTGAGAATCACGGAATCCAGAATGGGGAGCAAAAGCTGGTACTCACTGTGGGCTTCGACGGAAAGCGGAAGGAAGAAGTTAGAAGACAAGGGAAATTGAGAGAGGAAGTGTTTAACCGAATAGGTGCGACGCTTAGCAAAGGAGAATAAGTGGGGGAAGAGGAGCCGAAGGGGGGTGGCAGACCACCCATCCTCCCAGAAGGCAGTGTTGCAGCCGTTCCCGATGGAAGGACCAGCGATTGCCCTGAAAAGATTTGAGAGGGCAAGGATGTCCCGCCACCAACGGGAGCCACGGGCGGGAGAAAGATGAGGAGGGGAGGAAGCCGAGGCGTAGTGCAGAGAAACCAAGTTAGCCCAGGGGGGGAGAGGGACTTAAAAATTTATGAAGATGCTTAAGGAGCAGGGCAATGTTGTGGGTGCGAAGATCAATGACCCCCAACCCCCCTTTGGCTTTGGGCTTACAGACTTTTTGCCAGGCAACTCTGGAGGAATTCCGGCCAGAAAAGTCATGACCATGCCAAAGGAAATTACGCCGGGCTTTGTCAATACGGGAGATGATAGAGATTGGGATCTTGAAGGTACACATGGCAAAGGTGGGAAGAGCAGAGAGAACAGAGTTTACTATTTGGAGACGTCCCGCCATGGATAACCAGGGAGAAAGAGCAGACAATTTTCTCTCAACGCTGTCAATGAGGAAGGCAAGATCAGCAGGCTTAGGCTTCAGGACCCCCAAGGGAAGCCCAAGATAGGTGAAGGGGAGAGGGGCTAAGGGGCAGCCGAAGGTGGCCGCCAGGAGCTCACCCTGCTGAGGATCGGCGTTGATTGGCGTGATGGTGGATTTGGAGAGATTTATGTTAAGCCCAGTAGATTGGGAGAAAGTGTGAAGGATACCACGAAGGTGAAAGAGGTTCTTTTGATCCGCATGGAGAAAAATGATAGTATCATCAGCATATTGAGCAATAGGGAAGTCAAGGTTTGAAGGATGACATTTAGGACCCTGAATGATCTTCAAGCTGGAGGCCCTGTTAATTATGTGTTGGAGGAGGTCAACCGCCAGGACGAAGAGGAGCGGGGAAAGAGGATCCCCTTGGCGCACACCCCTTTTGCAATGGAAAAATTTACCAGAGGCGCCATTAAGCAGAACAGAGGAGAAGCCAGAGGACAAGAGAAGTTCAATCCAACGAATCCATTTGTTGGGGAAACCCAATTGAGTCATCATGAGAAAAATAGTTGAGTGCTCTATGGTGTCAAAGGCTTTCTCAAAGTCTAGTTTTAGGATGACGGTTTCGTAGGTAGACTGTTTGCATCTGTGCGAAAGTTCCAGGGCCCAAGCGAGACAGTCTTGAATGCTTCTACCTTCGACGAAACCATACTGATTTTTGTGAATAAGATTAGAGATGACTCCTTGGAGTCTGTTGGCAAGGATTTTAGAGATGATTTTAACACTGGTATTCATAAGAGAGATAGGGCGGTAGTCTTTGACAGAGGAAGGGCAGGGACCCTTGGGAATGAGAGCAATATACGAGCCATTGATGGGGTGAAGCTGGATGTCACACTGGGAGAAATGGAGGGCAAGGTCGACGAAGTCCTGCCGGAGAATAGGCCAACAAGCTTTATAGAAGGAGCCGTTGAACCCATCTGGGCCAGGAGCTTTGTCAGGATGTAATGACTGGATGGCCAGATCCAGATCAGACACGGAAATGTCTGCCGCCAGGTGATCCAAACCCTGAGCCCTGGGAACCAGCTGGGCCAGATCAAAGTCCATGCGAGGATGACCTGAAAAGCCCATTTTGCAGAGGAAAAAATCCAAGAAAGCTTCAGCTTTGTCCTCATGCTGAGAAACCCACGTGCCATTGGCAAGCTTGATAGAGGAGATTGTATTGCGGCGTCGCCTTGAAGTAGCAGCAGAGTGAAAAAACTTGGTGCTAGCATCCCCCAGTTTGGTCCAACGAATGGTGTAACGCTGCTTCCAGTAGCAGTTATTGATGTCAAGAAGGGAAGCAAGGTGAGCTTGGAGAAGAATCCTGAAGCGAAATTCTGAAGGAGAGAGGGAGCGAAACTCCTCCATTCTGTCCAGGAAACTAATGATGATAGAGGTATTCCTAATCCAAAGGCTGAAACCTCTATGCTTACGCTGCCAAACTGAAAGGACCTTCTGGAGGGATTTCAACTTCTGAGCGATGCGTTTGGCAGGGTCGAGCAAAGGAGGCCCTTTGTTCCAACAGGATTGAACCAAGGGAAGAAAATCTGAGAATTTGGTCCAGAAATTTTCGAAGCGAAAAACAGTGGACTTAGGAATAGTCGTGCCGATTGAAACAAGGCAAGGGCAATGATCCGAGCAGCCATTGGGGAGCGCAGAGAAGGAGGTGTTTGGAAACGAATTAGCCCAATGCGAAGAGGTAAGGCACCAATCCAACTGGACAAGGGTAGGGGGATTCTGTCTGTTAGACCACGTAAATTGTCTGTGTCGGAGGCTGATTTCCTGGAGGCCCAAGGAGCTGATGACATCATTGAAGGAGGCCATATTCCTTCTGTTAAGAGGGCCTCGGTTCTTGTTTTCGCTGAAGCGATAGAGGTTGAAATCTCCAATGAAGAGCCAGTCCTCAGAAGAAGAAATGAGGAGAGAGTTCAGCCAAGAGAAGAAAGCAGGGCGCTCAGAGGCCCTGCAGGGCCCGTAGATATTAGAGAGCTTCCAGGAGACGCCATTGAGTAAGGAGGTGAGGGTGATAGTGAGCTGGAAGTGGGAAGAGGAGAGAAGGGAGCCAGAGAATTTAGCGCTATTCCAAGCAATGAAAAGGCCCCCAGCGGAACCCAAAGCAGGGGAAAAGAGGAAGATGTCCAGACGTTTGGGACAGAATTTCCTAACGGAGGAGGGGACAAGGGCCGCCAATTTAGTCTCCTGGAGGCAGACGATATCCGCAAAAGAGGAGGCTAAGAGGTTGCGGACGGCGAGCTGCTTAGGAGCAGAATTCAGACCCCGAACGTTCCAGCTAACAACTTTCCAGGATCTGGAGGCAGTCATGGAAGGAAGAAAAATGCAGAGGGGGGGGGGGCTGAGGCAAACGCCAACCCAGCCTGGAGGAAAAAAACGAAGCAAGCATGCAGGAAAATAACAAGTCGGGCCATGTAACCTGGGCCAGAACGGGGAAGCCCACGAGTCTCCAAAAATACAGGCCAAACAGAGGCCACCAAAGGCACGCAGGCCAGCAAAGTTTGAACAACAAAAACCAAACGCGGCGCACAGGCCAGGAGTTAGGAGTCATGTTCATTCCTTGGAAGGTTGGCGGGAGCAGGGGGTCCACCATCATGGGGGCCGATGAAGGGCCGGCCACCATCCCAGCCTCCATAGGACTCGTCCCATCATCGGAGCCGCTGGAGAAGAAGGAAGAAGTAGAGAAGGTGTCAGGCGGGATGCCACAGAGATTAACAGCCGAATGAACAATTTGATCGCAGGAAAGGGGGGGGGCAAGGGGTGGCAGACCTTGACACTTCAATGAATTCATCAATGGTTGGGAGATTGGAGAGAAAAGGCCCCTGCTTCCTGCGGGAAGAAGCGCGGAACCCCCTGTTCTTGGCCGAGAGTCTAGCACTGCGACGCAGACCTCGGACAGACAGGGGAGGCGACCTGGACTGCCCCCCCCCATTCAAGCGCCGAGCACCACCCCCCCGACGTCTTGAGTAGACAAAACGCACGGGGAGGTTGGCGCGCTGAGGCGACGAGGGTTGGGGTGCAGGGGGGGCCGCCCGCACAGAAGGCGAGGCAGGGGGGATCGCCAGAAGAGTGAGCTGGAGGCGAGAGGCCGGCGAAAGAGGCCTGCAAACAGAGTCCAGGGAGCGAGGGGGGGAGGCTCTGACCTGCGGGGGCAAAATAGGAGCCCGGAGAGGTTGATCGGTGTGAGAGCCCACCGAAGGCTCGGAGGAGATGCCCGAGATCTCCATGCTGTCCTGTGGGTCGGCTGCAGCCAGGGGCATCTCCTCCACATCGTCCTCCACCATGGGCTCAAAGACAGCTTCAAAGAATTGATCATCCTCCAGATCATCTTGCGGAGCACCTTCGTGTTGCTGGTTCTGGACATGGTTGTGCCATTGGTTGGCCATGGGACCAAAAAGCTGGGCATCCGCCCACTGCTGGATCCACTCCGGCTCCCCAGGCATGACCTCGCCCAGGAAAGGGTGGGGGTTGCCATTGTCAGGCGGAGGGGGGACTTCATCCCCTGGCCCCTGGTCCGCGAGGTCGGACTGGAGGAGGTAAACCGGGAAGGTCCAGGAGCGACCACTGCCATCGAGCTCATCCCCATGTTTGACAGTAATGATGCGAGGGACGTCAAGGTCATCCTCGTAGAGGACCTTGACAATAACCCTTGCAAGGCTTGGGTCCGCCTCATGCCAGAAGAGGAGCTGACCAAAGGAGGAGCAGACTTGTTGGAGAAAAGGAAGAGACTTGCAGTCAAGAGGGTAACCGAGGAACATGAGCCAGCCAGCTCTGGCGAACGAGGACTGCTTGCAATTCATGGCTTCGTCATGTTTGACAAAACGCACGAGGCGGCCTTCGACGAAGAATGGGGGGGAGTTGACGATCGCATCACGCTCGAACTCGGACCCCAACTTGTAGAGATCGACCCCAAGCGGATGGAGGCAGTAGCGGGAGACTTGGAGGCGGAGCTCGACCCCAAGGTGATGGCGGATGGCGATCAGAAGCTCAATCCGCTGCGCCGGCGTCAAAGGGCCGTCGTGTTCGGCGATCGCGAAGGTTTCGTGACTTTTGATGAGGTCCCCAGAGAGAACAACAAAATTCCTTTGGCGACGAAGAGGGCCGCCGCCATCCCGGATCACTCCTCCATAGGGAAGGAAAGGGAGAGGATTAGCAGGGAAGTTTGCCATTGGGAGCACCGGAAGGAAGGGGCTCGGCGGGCGAGAGAGATGATGGGGGGCGGAAGCTCCAAGACAAGGGAGGTCCGGAGGAGGGAGAATGGAGAGAGGGAGGCTTGAAATCACAGTAGAGGAGACTACAGGATCAAAAGGGGACGGGGAAGCTGAACCGAAGCGGCAGGGCTCTGAAGGGACCCAATTGGCAGAGAGGGAGGACTGGCCTCCCTGGCGGGGGGACCTGGAGAGAGAAGAGAGAGAGCAAACCGAGGAGCGAACCCCAGGGCGCGAAAGGACCGAGCGATCAGAGCAATAAATGCGAGGCGGCGAAGAGGACGAGGCAACAGGAGCTTGAGAGGCAAGGGGCGAGCTAAACTCCCTAGGCGGTCTAGTCGCAGGATTTTCATGCTGGCGGAAGGAGATACGCCGGTCCGAAAATGAACCCTGAACCTGCCGCAGGTCTGAACGCTCCCTTGGCCGGAGCACCGAAGGGGGTGAAGGACAGACAAGCGGAGGAGACGAGGGGGCTGTGGACCCACACCCCTTAGGAAGCACCGGAGCCAAAAGCACAGAAGGCCTGACAGGTTCCGAAGGAGAGAGGGCGGACCTGAGACGCGAGAAGATGTGCACCAGAGGAACAGTACTCGACGATCCCGACCCCGCGAGGGGCGGTCGGCCAAGCAAGGGGGGGAGAGAGGCATTGAGTTTGAAAACAGCGCGAGGATCGAGGCGTGCCCCGGGGGAGGGGGCAAGGCTTGCAGAGGAAGGAATAGGGCAGCGAATGGAGCCGACCCAGAAGGACGTCGGAAAAACGGAGGAAGGAGGAGGGGAGGGGGGGAAGACGGAGACGACGTTACTGAATGAAACCTTCTTAACCGGCCTGCCCTGTCAGCGAGGGGAAGCAGAGGAAGGAAGAACGGACGTCGAACTGAGACGTGCACGGGCAGGAAGCCGACGAGGAAGAGAGGAGGGGGTGGAGGGAAGGCGCCGACGACGAACTGGGGTCCAGCTAGCCCGTTCCTCATTGGACCATCGGCGAAAGTCTTTAGACCAAAGGGGACCCCCGTCATGCCAAAGATGGAAGTAGACGTCAAACTGGTCCGAGATAATCCGTCGGCGGCGGCAAACCTCGAAGCCCACACGTCTCGAAGAGACCGAGAAACGAAAATGCCGCTCCTGGAGGAAGGAAACGTGGAAACCAGCAGGCGAGCCCCCAGACAGGCATGAAGAGCAAGGCTAACAGAGGCCTCGGAGAGCCGAAAGGTGTAGCGACGGAACACAGCAAGGAGGAAGAAGGAGCCCGAGGGGGAAGAGGAGGGGTGGTGGACAGGGGCGGCAAAGGAATCAAAGATGAAGTTCTGAAACTCCCTACCAGGGGAGAAGTCCCAGGAGTCAACGAGATCACGAAGGTCCTTGTCTTCGTCAAGCTCGATCAACTCAAGGAAGGGCCCCATTGAGGCCGAAACAGGGGGGAGCAGAGAAAGAGGGGGGGAGGTGGGAGAGAAGAACGCACCCGGAGAGAAGATCAACGTGAGGCTTTCCGGCGGAGGACGCCGGAGGGAGGCAGGGAGGCGTCGCCATCAGAGGGGGAGAGGGAGGCGGGCGGGACTGCCATCGCTTGGCCAATGATGAATTCTCTACAAGTGAGAAAACAAGCCCGTTTATTTTATTTTTTCTACTGTATTTTTCATGGAAAGTTGGTAATGTTAAGGCTTGAACTCTGCTAGTTAAAATTAAAATATTTCTTAGAATGTTTCCAAAGATTTCTTGAAGAATGAAGATACAAGTTTACAGAAAGCTTAGTCAGTAATTTTCTGGAATTTTGGTGAGGAAGCTATAGATGATTTGAAGGTGATCTTTTCTTTTATGTAGATGCATCTTTATTACTAGTTAATTGCCTGTGCTTTGCTAACTGCTAAGGATAAAATAAATTTTACCATCTGATGTGTCGACTCTCCATCATCACTAGCTTGGTGCCTTGATCCACTTCACATCCTTGGTTCCTCTGTTGTGCTCAACTGTGCACTGTGGAGGTGTTTTTTCCATAGTTATGGTGTTGCCATATCGTTGCCATATCGTTGATATGTCATCATGGTAGAAATTTGCTATTTGCCACAAGCCGCCATATTGCCGGAGGGTTTGTTGTGGGCGCCATAGGCATGTGGCGCCGCTGTGGCGTCGTGTGGTGCCCGCCAGAGAGAAGTAAGCGATGGTGCGGCGTGGGGTCACAGCTAGACGTGACGTGATGCACGGCGAGGCCAGCGCGAGCGACGTGCGGCAAGGCCGGGGAAGAGGAGTGCTGGGTGTGGTGGCTGGAGAGGAAGGTGAGAGAGGGGGAGTGGGGAGAGATTGTGGCGGCTGGAGAGGAAGGTGAGAGAGACAGGGAGTGGGAGAGATTGAGAAGTTAGGGTTAAGAAATGGGCTTTAAATAGGTTGTTTGGTCAAATTTATATAATTACATTATTAATTGAACTTTTAAATATAAATATAATATTAGATATAATTTTAAATGTGTTATTGTATTTTTAATTATTTTTTTATCTTATAAGGTATCTAAAGTAACATTATTGTAACTTGATATTGTATTGCTATTTTTATAATACGATATTGCTATTCTTATTTGCAATTTAGTACTTATATATTGATATAATTTTATAAATCCTTAAATCCTATAAGCTATTTTTCTATATTGTTTGTCACGCCGATGTGTCTATGGCAACGCCACACCGTGTGCCATAAGCGTTGTAAAGGTGGTAGGTTACTATGCTTCTCCACGTCCCGTAACAACTATGGTTTTTTCTCAATAGTAAAAAGGTGAAAGGTCAGCTGCACCTTTTTAGAGATTTTTTAGGAGGTGGGAGAGATGAGCGAAGCACCACATCTATGAACTTTTTTCATTAGTAAAGATAAAAACATGAAAAATATAGAAATAAAAAGTATTTTAGTTCTCTTGTTTTTATTATATATTTGTAAATTGGCTTAAAAACTATATATTAATACATGACTTCTTAATGACTGAAATTATTTATCTTTTCTCCTTTACTGTTTGTAGAAGCCGCTGGGGTTATTGTCTTTGCTAGATGAAGAATCTACCTTCCCTAATGCTACAGATCTTACTTTTGCAAACAAGCTTAAGCAACATTTGAACAATAATTCTTGCTTCCGAGGAGAAAGAGGCAAGGCTTTTGCCGTCCGTCACTATGCAGGAGAGGTTGGAAGTAGCCACTTATCTACTGCCTTTTACATCATGTTTCTTTTGGCATGTGTTAACATCATTTCTGTTTCTTGATAATCAGGTGGCTTATGACACATCAGGTTTCCTAGAGAAGAATAGAGATTTGTTGCACATGGACTCAATTCAGCTTCTTGCCAAATGCAAATCTTTACTACCACAGATATTTGCATCTAAAATGCTTTCTCAATCTGATAATCTGGTACCCATCCCATATAGATCTACTGCTGCTGATTCACAGAAGTTGAGTGTTGCAATGAAGTTTAAGGTATATTTTTGTGGTCGCAAACAGTAATTTTATGGGATGTTGAATGAACTAGATTAATTTTATTGATACTGCCAGCCTGACTAATTTTTGAAGGGACAATTGTTCCAACTTATGCAAAGACTCGAGAATACAACACCACACTTTATACGTTGTATTAAACCAAACAATTTGCAACTCCCTGCAATTTACGAACAAGGACTTGTGCTTCAACAACTAAAATGCTGTGGAGTTCTTGAGGTTGTCCGAATTTCAAGATCTGGGTATCCAACAAGAATGACTCATCAGAAATTTGCTCGACGGTAAATTAATTATTTGAATAGTAGCATTACATTTATGTTTACTTTTTTTGCAATACCCACAGTTCAATTTATCAGGTATGGCTTTCTTCTTCTTGAGGATGTCGCATCTCAAGACCCACTTAGTGTTTCAGTTGCAATTCTTCACCAGTTCAATATTTTGCCTGAGATGTATCAAGTTGGCTACACAAAATTGTTCTTTCGAACTGGCCAGGTGAGCTAAGCAACCCTTGTTTATTTATTCACTCCCCCTCTTAATTAGTATACGGCAAATATACTGTTGGGCCATGTTTTTCTGGATGAACTTAAATGTTTGCAAACTACACATATTTGCAGTTTCATGATAAAATTTGTTCTGCATATTATTCACGGCGCCCTAGTATGTTTTTTATCATTTAATTACAATGATCCTCCGTTATTTATTCCTTATTTTATGGAACTGAAGATTGGCAAACTTGAAGACACTCGGAACCGTACTCTGCATGGTATTTTAAGGGTTCAAAGCTGTTTCAGGGGGCATCAAGCCCGTCACCATGCAAGGGAACGGATAAGAGGAGTTTTGGCTCTTCAGTCATGTACTTCTTCCAAACTATTACACTTATGTATTTTATTCATGGCATTTTCTTGTATATATATCTTTTCTTGCAGCTTATTGTGATTCACCCTTCTTATACTGCAGTTGTTCGTGGTGAGAATGCAAGACGAATGTATTCATCTCTGGCGAGGAAACATAGGGCCGCCACTATTTTGCAGAGAAATCTAAAATGCTGGCTTGCAAGAAGATATTTCATTAACATCCGGAAGGCTTCAGTGGTAATACAATCTGGTAAGAAGATTATTGACCTTATTCTTTTATAACTAAGATATGCAGGACTACACGAGTAGTAATCGGGATCACTGGTTATGGTGCCTTGTTATGTTTAAGGTATTCGTGGTTGTCTTGTTCGAAGATGTGCTGGCAATGTTGATTTACTGAATGTGTTAAGAGAATTCGAATCAAAGAAGGTATGATAAGTTCCTGGTTTCCCCCTGTTATGCATGAGTTGTACCATCCAGTCAAATCTGAAGTACCTGATAGTATTGCACATTCAGAAACAACATAAATGTTCATTATACTGTTTGCTTGTATATTTACTCATTCTTAAAATTCTTCAGGAGGCAGAGGGTGACCAAATTTTGATCAAGTCATCATTCCTGGCTGAGCTACAAAGGCGAATACTAAAGGCCGAGGCGACGATCCGAGAAAAGGATGAAGAGAACGAGATGCTTCATCAGCGACTTCAGCAATATGAAAACCGATGGTCAGAGTATGAGCAGAAGATGAAGGCAATGGAGGAAATGTGGCAGAAGCAAATGCGTTCGCTACAATCAAGCCTGTCGGTCGCAAAGAAGAGCCTTGCTCTTGATGAGACGCCTCGGATGTCTGACTCGTCCGTGGAACAAAGCTGGGAGAGCAATGGTAATCACATTGGCAGCGCGTCCCAACTGGTTCCACGTACAGTTGGGCGGGAAATGAATGCCAGCCTCAGTGTCATTAGCCGCTTGGCTGAAGAACTTGAGCAGCGCAGTCAAGTCTTCGCTGATGATGCCAAGTTCTTGGTTGAGGTCAAGTCTGGACAGGCCGACGCCAGCCTGAACCCAGACATGGAACTCCGAAGGCTGAAGCAAAATTTCGACTCCTGGAAGAAGGATTTCGGATCGCGCATAAGGGAGACGAAGGTGATCCTGAACAAGCTCGGGAGCGGCAACAACGAATCGTCGCCGAACTCCGCGAAGCGAAAATGGTGGGGAAGGTTGAACACCTCCAAGTTCTCTTGAACCATGTATGGTGTAGATGCTAGCACTAGTGTTTCTTCTGCTCAACTGAGTATTGGTGAAAGTCCAGTGTTTTGGACTGGATTTGTGATTTGTGGAGGGCGAGTTGTATAGTTCTTCCACGAGGCCTTATTTGTAGAGGTCATGAACCGCTAAGTTGTGATGTAATTACCTGCTAAAATAGCTTCCAAATGGGGGAGATTGGAGATTGTTCACTGCCTTTTCTCGCTTTCTTTCAGCTCGTCCCTTTTAGGGTATATTTAGATGTTAATTTTTTTCCATATTATTATATTTTTTATGGCCTGCTAATATGTTATTGATGCATCTTTGATGGATATGGATCGTTACAGTCGTGATAATAACACGTAGAAAATAAAAAATATGATAATAACATGTAGTAAATAAAAAAATCTTAAAATTATAATAACATAATTTTCTCTTACCCAATAACATATGGGGCCCACCTGTCAGTGGGGTGCACAGAGATTTCGTAAATACTCTGCTCATTGCCATTGGCCCCAACAGTCATGGGGAAGCAGCGGGGGCTACGGCAGTGGCGGCCGCCGGCGCCGGACGCTGCCACCACCCTTCTCCTGGCCTCCTATCTCCAGTCGTGCGGCCACGCGGGCGACCTCCGCCGCGGCCGCCGCTTCCATGCGCGGCTCGTGCTCTCCGGCGCGGCCGCTGCGTCCACTTTCCTTGCCAACCACATCATCACCATGTACTCCCACTGCGCCGACGTCCCCTCCGCGCTCCGCGTCTTCGACGCCATGCCCCGCCGCAACACCGTATCCTGGACCACTCTCGTCTCGGGCCTCGCCCAGAACTCCATGCACCTCGACGCGCTCGCTGCCTTCGCCGCCATGCGCCGGGCGGTCATTGTGCCCACGCAGTTCGCGCTGTCCAGCGCCGCCAGCGCCGCGGCCGCCCTCGTCGCTCCGCTCCCAGGCGCGCAGCTGCACTGCGTGGGCGTCAGGCTCGGCTTCGATACCGAGCTGTTCGTCGCGAGCAACCTGGCGGATATGTACTCCAGGTGCGGGCTGTTGGCTGAAGCGTGCAGGGTGTTTGACCAAATGCCGCACAAGGATGCTGTTGCGTGGACTGCCATGATCGATGGGTATGCGAAGAACGGGAGCCTTGAGGCGGCTGTTCTAGCCTTCCGGGATCTGAAACGCGAGGGACTGGTTGGAGCTGATCAGCATGTGTTCTGCAGTGTGTTGAGTGCATCGGGAGGGCTCATGGATGGGTTGATTGGCCAAAGCATCCATTGTTCTGTATTGAAGGCAGGGTTTGAACTGGAGGTTGCTGTGAGGAATGCACTGACTGACATGTATGCTAAGGCCATGGATGTGGAGAATGCCTCTCGCGTGCTGAAGATTGATCCTGGAGGTTGGAATGTTGTGTCAGGCACCTCACTGATTGATGGTTACATTGAGACTGATTGTGTTAAGGAGGCCTTTGGAATATATGTTGAACTGCAGAGGCAAGGAGTCAAGCCCAACGGATTCACTTTCTCGAGCATGATCAAGGGCTGTGCCATGCAGGCTCAACTTGAGCAAGGTGTTCAGTTGCATGCTCAAGCGATAAAAACAAGTTTCATTAGGGACTCATTCGTTGGTTCCACCCTAGTGGATATGTATGGGAAGTGTGGCCTTATAAGTTTGTCCAATCAGTTATTTAATGAGATGGAATATCAAACAGATATTGCTTGGAGTGCGGTAATCAATGTATTCGCACACCATGGCCATGGCAGGGAAGCAATCGAAGCTTTCGACAGGATGATTGATAGTGGTATCAGGCCAAATCACATTACATTTGTCAGCCTGCTCACAGCATGCAGCCATTCTGGATTAGTTGACAAAGGACTAAAATATTTTTACTCTATGAAGGACGCCCATGGTATTGAGCCTAAAGAGGAGCACTATTCCTGTATCATTGATATGTATGGGCGAGCTGGGAGACTAGCTGAAGCAGAGAAATTCATATCCGAAATGTCTGTCAATCCCAATGCTTATGGTTGGTGCTCTTTGCTTGGAGCTTGCCGTATGCGAGGAAACAAGGAGCTGGGGGAGGTTGCGGCACAAAATCTGATGAAGCTTGAGCCAGATAACACCGGTGTTCATGTGTCCCTTTCTGGGATCTATGCTTCCTTGGGACAATGGGAGGATGTGAAGACAGTCCGGAAGATGATGAGGGATAGCAAGATTAAGAAACTTCCTGGCATTAGCTGGGTTGATTCTAACAAAAAAACTATGTGTTTGGATTCAAGGATTGGTCACATCCACAGCACAAGGAGATATATCAAAAACTCGATGAACTTTGTGCAATGATAGAGGAGGATGGACCTATTCCTGATACAAGCTTCTTGCCAATTTAGAAGACATCGCAAAAGAGAGGATTTTGCAGTATCACAGTGAGAGGATAGCTGTAGATTTTGCTTTGATAAGCATGCCAACTACAAAACCAATCATTGTGAAGAAGAATTTGCGAATATGTGTAGACTGCCACACTGCATTAAAGTCCATTTCTAAGGTAGAAAGAAGGGATATTATTGTCAGAGATAATTCCAGGTTTCACCATTTTGTGAAAGAGAGGTGTTCCTGTGGAGATTACTGGTGATTAATTCATCGTAAAACTTCATGTTACTATCTCTTTTAGTGTATAGTCATTAGTTGTAACAATATTGATTCTGACAAAAAATGAAACAAAATCCTACTTAGAAAGGAGAGAGAGAGAAACAAGATAGGTGTGTGCAAGTGAGAAGTAAGTAACTGCTCACCAGTAACTAAACATGCACACGCTTGCAAATCTAGCCCATGCATACCATGAATGCTAATGATCTCCTCTGTGCTGCTTCAATTTTTTTTACTGAATCAAAACATTGTAGTGATCATTTCGGTTTGCTCCATTTACAAAAATTCCTCTAAAACTTTAAAACATCAGTTTAAAATCCGTAAACCAAACAAACAAAGCCATCCACGATAATCACTCCCATATTTTTATTGAATATCATATTTTGTTTGGAAGAGCCTGTTAGAATAAGATCTCGGAGGAGAGGGGGCCGAATCCCTCTCCTCCATGCGCGCTCAGTTCGGACCTCTAACAGACCCCTCCTGGTCTCACTCGCGCTCTGATCGGGGGCGCCCCAACCAACTCATGGTTGAGGGGCCCCTGCCGCTAGCGCAATAAATAAGGGGGAGGGCTCAGGATGCAAGGCTAATCCTTGCACGCCCAAACTCCTCCCCTACACTCCTACAGACCCGATCTATCTATTTGCGCTAAGCGGCGGGAAGCCTCCCTCGCTGCACCGACGCCATGGCGTCCTCCTCGTCGACTCCGGCCCCCTCCGGTGAAGGTACACAACCCCTTACCCTCTCTGTTTATGCCTAAGACTTATGCTATGTTCACTTAGACTTAGACAAACCCTGCTAGACCTAGCCTAGTGATTCTAATCTAGTCTATCAATGGTATCAGAGCCTCTAGACTTAGGCTAGCTAGGGTTTTAGGCGTCGGACCCCTTGATCCGACGCCATTGTTGCGTTACTAAGCACTATGTACCTCTAAGAACCCCTGTTAGCTTCGGCTAACCTTAAGAAAACCTAAGGAAAACCCTAAGAAAAACCCCTGTTGCCCTCTGTTAAACCCTAAGAACACAAAAACAGTGAAGAAACCCCCCTGTTTTGGCTTCGGCTAAACCCTAAGGAAGAGAAAAGGACCCCAAAATTCCCCTAAGACCTCTCGGGTAAGAACACAGGAGTAAGAACAAAAAAAAGGAGGTTAGGGTTAGGGTTTCGAAACTCTAACCCTAGTTTTTTTAAGGGGAAGCCGGGGGGCTTACCTCGGGTCGTCGCGTCGCCGCTCGCCGTGGCTGGGACCGCGCCGCCGCTCGCCGGTGGCCGGACCGCGCCGCCGCTCGCAAGGGCCGGCGACCCCTCTCGGGTCGGTATGTTTGACCGCCGCGGGCTAGCTCGACGGAGCCCCGCTCACCCTCGGGTGAGCGCGGTGCTCCGGCGAGCCAGCCGGTGGCGGCC
This sequence comes from Zizania palustris, assembly GCA_019279435.1. Lineage (NCBI taxonomy): Eukaryota > Viridiplantae > Streptophyta > Magnoliopsida > Poales > Poaceae > Zizania > Zizania palustris. The sequence goes on from JAAALK010000080.1 coordinate 14,148,712, forward strand.
GACCGTCGGTCGCCGTCGCGGGCCGCCGCCGCCGCGCGCCGCTCGGGCCGCCGCCGCTCTCGCGCCGCTCGCGCTCGGGAAGAGGGAAGGGGGAAATGAGCTTTTAGGGTTCCGAGGGCGGGCGCGGCGCTTAAATACGCCCGATCTCAGCGCCTGGCCGTCGGATCAGATCTGATCCGACGGCCAGGAATCAACGGACCAAAAGCGGCCCAGGCGGGATGAGTAAAACACGGCCTAGGCCCAGGTTGCAGGAGCGCGCGCGCGCGCAGCTTTCCTGGCCTGGGCCCAGGTTTGGTGCGGCCGGCTGAAACGCGTCTTTTGGGCCAGGCCGAAGCACTGTGTGGGCCAGAATTCGATTTTCTTTTTTCTGGAATTAAGAAATTAATTTCTGCTTTAATTAATCTCTGGAAAATGAGAAAATTGCCCAAAAATAAGATAAAAATAAGTTTGATGTAAGAATAATTTTGTAAATTTCATCACATTCAGTAGTGTTATTCTGAATTTTATAAGAATTTTTAGTGCATTTCTTTGATGTTTTCTGATTTTTATAAGACCAACGTCTTATTTAAATTAGAGAATAATTTTTTTTAAAGTTATTAAAAATTCAGAATAAATTTTCTACTGATTTCTTTATGCTGATTAAACATGTGCTATAATTATTTTAAGTCTTCCGCTGTGCTACCACATGTTTAATCGAACTTTATGTTCATCCACTATATTAAGTTTATATTTTGTCGATTGAATTTGAACCAACGGGATAATTTGATTGACGAAATAAAAAGTTTATTTTAGTCATTTTGCATAGTAATTTTATCTCCTGACCAACGTTGGTGATAAAATCACTGTGTTTTGAGATGAATTGATTCTATTTCTGCCCAACGGTGATGTAGAATTAATTCCTATTTATTTATTGAGTTTTCACATACTGATTTGACCAACGTTAAATTAGCATGTGTCATTTATGCCTGTAATTAACCTCTTTTGACTATTATTTTTTATCAGGCAACTTACTCGCTCAAATGAACAATATTGAGAAACTTAGAGGGGACAACTATGGATCTTGGCGAGAGGGTCTGTTGATCGCTCTTGCCATCTTAGATGTGGATTATTCCTTGCAAGAAGGATGTCCAGTTGAGCCTACTGAGCCAGTGATGCTCACTGGTGAGACAGCTGCCGCATTTGCTGCGCGTCAGAAGGATTTTGCCCCCATAAGAATGAAATACGACATTGCGTACAACAAGTGGAAGCACTCAAACAGAAAATGTCTGATGATTATTAAGAACTCTATTTTAGAGCCAATCAGGAGCTCGATCCCTGATTGTGAGACGGCAACTGAGTACCTGAAGAGGGTCGATGCTCAGTTTGCTGGTTCATCAAAGGCTGCTTGCGCCTCCACAATTAAGAGGTTTATTAATGAGAAATACTGCGGTGGAGGCGTAAGAGACCACATCTTAAGAATGAGTAACTGGGCTGCTAGCCTAAAGACTATGGAGTACGCACTGACAGAAAATTTTATAGTTCATGTCATCATGAGCTCACTTAGTAAGGATTTTGAGCATTTCATTATCAATTACAATTCGCTGCCAGAAGTGTGGACCTTTGAAAAATTAGTGTCCAACTGCGTTCAGGAGGAAGAACGCATTAAAGAGGCTAGAGGTGGTGATTCAGTTCACCAAATTAAAGATAAGGGGAAAAAGACATTTACGCCTAAGAAAAATACTAAGACCTTTAAGAGAAAAGGAAAGGCGCCTAAGGACAATGATGTCCCTCAAGGCGTCTGCAGGTATTGTAAGAAAGAGGGACACCACATGATTACATGAAGGACTGTGTGGATTTCCTCAAGTGGATGCACAAACACGGTAATGATGAAATTACTTGTATTGATGAATCCTTGTATTTAGATTATTCTACCAACACCTGGTGGATTGACTCAGGTGCAACTGTTCATGTTGCCAACTCTTTACAGGGATTCGCTACGACGAGAATTTTGGAAAGAAACGAAAGAGCAATTAGAGTGGCGAATGGCATCGAAGCAGAAGTTGAAGCCATTGGAAATCTCCCTTTAGAATTTAAGAATGGCTTTGTAATCCTTTTGCGCGATGTACTCTATGTTCCTTCGATGCGCAGAAACTTGATTTCTGTTTCTTGTTTAGTTAATAATGGGTACGATTGTCATTTTGGCGACAGACAATGTTCTATTATTTATGATAATAAAGTTGTGGGTCTTGCCTTCGAGCATGACAAACTTTATCTTTTGTCCTTAAGTGATTCAGTAAATACTATTAGTGAGACAGTATCGTCTAGCAAAACAAATAAGCGTAAGAGAATTAGCGACGTTTCTTCGAAATTATGGCATTGTCGCCTAGGCCATATTTCGAGGGGGAGGATTGAACGTCTAGTTAAGGAGTCAATTCTTCTGCCTTTAGAATTCGCAGACTTAGATCAATGCATAGATTGCATTAAAGGCAAATACGTCAAACAAATTAAGAAAGGCGCGAAGCGAAGCACGGGAGTTTTAGAAATTATTCATACGGACATTTGTGCTCCTTTTCCTGTGACGTCTGTAGATGGTTATGATTCATTCATAACATTTACAGATGATTATTCGCGCTATGGTTATATTTATCCAATTAAAGAACGATCAGAAGCCTTGGATAAATTTAAGATATTTAAGGCTGAAGTAGAAAATCAGCATGATCTAAAGATTAAGATAGTGAGATCTGACCGTGGAGGGGAGTACTACGGTCGTCATACCCCGTATGGCCAAGTTCCTGGACCTTTTGCAAGGTTTCTACAGGAAAATGGTATAGTCGCCCAGTATTCTACACCGGGCGAACCACAGCAAAATGGAGTGGCAGAAAGGCGCAATCGCACCTTAATGGACATGGTAAGAAGTATGTTGAGTTATTCCACTCTACCGGTTGGTTTATGGATGGAGGCATTAAAAACCGCCATTCATATTCTTAATCGGGTTCCGAGTAAGTCGGTGCCCAAGACACCGTATGAATTATGGACTGGACGAGAACCCTCTCTAAATTATTTTAGAGTATGGGGATGTCCAGCTGAAGCTAAAGTATTTAACCCAAATATTGGTAAATTAGATCCTAAGACAGTGAGTTGTAATTTTATTGGCTACCCAGATAAGTCTAAGGGTTTCTGTTTCTATTGTCCTGGTAGACATACCAAGTTTGTAGAAACGAGACACGCATTCTTTTTAGAAGACGCTATGATCAGGGGGAGCACGGTATTAAGAGAAATTAGCCTTGAAGAGAAGCGGGTCTGTGCACCTACTCCTATGATTCAAGAGCCAATTCTCCATATACCTGTGATAGCACCTATTAGTCCAGCTCCTGAAGTTGGACCTTCATTAGCGACACCTGATGTTCATGAGGAACCTGTTATTCAGGAGCCTGTAGTTCCAGTTGTTGCTAATGAAGAACAAGAAGAACAACCCCCTGTGTTAGAAAATAATGTGCCAGTTGAGGAGGACATCATAGAAAATGATGTACCAATTCAATAAGACATTAGAAATGATGATATCCCAGTTCAAGAGAACGTTAGGAGATCACAAAGAGTAAGAAGATCAGCTATTCCTGATGACTATGAGGTTTATATGAGTGAAGAAATTCAAATGGAGGGTGATCCCGTCTCTTTTGAAGAAGCTATGAGAGGTCCTCACTCTTCTAAGTGGCTTGAGGCCATGGAGGATGAGATGAGGTCTATGAATACCAACAATGTCTGGAAATTAGAAGAAATTCCTAAAGGAGCCAAAACAGTAGGCTGCAAATGGGTCTACAAGGTCAAACGTGACTCCCAAGGGAATATTGAAAGATTTAAGGCCAGACTTGTTGCTAAAGGCTTCACTCAAAGAGAAGGAATAGATTATAATGAAACATTTTCTCCTGTCTCATCTAAGGATTCATTTAGAATCATTATGGCCTTAGTGGCACATTATGACTTAGAACTACATCAAATGGATGTAAAGACGACATTTCTCAACAGGGATCTAAATGAGAATGTCTATATGGCACAACCCAAGAGTTTTGTCATAAAAGGGAAAAAAAATTTGGGATGCCATTTAACTAAGTCCATTTATGGTCTTAAACAGGCCTCTAGGCAGTGGTATCTCAAATTTGATGAGACAATTAGAAAGTTTGGGTTTAAAGAGAATGAAGAGGACAATTGCATTTATGCTAAGTTCAAGAATGGGAAATTTATTTTCCTAGTCTTGTATGTGGATGACATCCTACTAGCAAGTAGCGATGTTAATCTGCTATTAGAGACTAAGAAGTTTTTGTCGTCTCATTTTGACATGAAGGATCTTGGAGAAGCTTCATATGTATTAGGAATCGAGATTCTTCGAGATAGAACTAAGGGGGTATTAGGATTATCACAAAAGGCATACTTAGAGAAAATACTGAGAAAATATAGTATGCATTACTGTAAGCCTTCGCCTGCTCCGATAGTCAAGGGTGATAAGTTTGGGAACTTTCAGTGTCCCAGGAACCAATATGAGATCGATCAAATGAAGTCGGTTCCATATGCTTCTGCTGTCGGAAGCCTAATGTATGCTCAAGTATGTACACGCCCTGACTTAGCTTTCGCCACCGGGATGCTTGGCAGATATCAGAAAAATCCAGGCATAGATCACTGGAAAGGAGTTAAGAAAGCCTTGCGATATGTGCAAGGCACAAAAGGCCTCATGCTAACCTATGAGAGAACAAATAACCTTGAAATAGTAGGTTATTCAGACTCAGATTTTGCGGGATGTGTGGATACTGAGAAGTCCACATCAGGTTATATATTCACACTCGCAAAAGGAGCTGTGTCGTGGAAAAGCTCCAAACAAACTGTGACGACATCTTCCACGATGTATGCCGAGTTTGTAGCATGTTATGAGGCCATCGGACAGGCACTATGGTTTAAAAAATTTATTCCCGGTTTAAGAGTGGTCGACAGCATTGAAAAGCCACTTAAGTTATACTGCGACAATGAGCCAGCAGTATTATACTCCCATAACAACAAGAAGAGTGGTGCTGCCAAACACATCAATATTAAGTACTATGTTGTTAAGGAGAAAATCCAAGATCACACTATAAGTCTAGAGCATATAAGTACCAAGCGCATGCTTGCGGATCCGCTCACAAAAGGCTTACCACCCAACGTGTTCAGAGAACACTTAACCGGTATGGGTTTAAAGGAAAGCCTATGATCATTGGATTTATAAGGGCCCAAAATAAGTTTAGAAACTGTTTCAGAGTAGTGAAATGTGTTGTAGTTGTTGAGTCACGTAGTACGTAACTGACTATTGTGATGCATCATGCTCTATGCATTGATCTATAATGAGATAGAGGTAACGTTAAGTTGAGAACTAAGTCGAGATCTAGGGGGAGAATGTTAGAATAAGATCTCGGAGGAGAGGGGGCCGAATCCCTCTCCTCCATGCGCGCTCAGTTCGGACCTCTAACAGACCCCTCCTGGTCTCACTCGCGCCCTGATCGGGGGCGCCCCAACCAACTCATGGTTGAGGGGCCCCTGCCGCTAGCGCAATAAATAAGGGGGAGGGCTCAGGATGCAAGGCTAATCCTTGCACGCCCAAACTCCTCCCCTACACTCCTACAGACCCGATCTATCTATTTGCGCTAAGCGGCGGGAAGCCTCCCTCGCCGCACCGACGCCATGGCGTCCTCCTCGTCGACTCCGGCCCCCTCCGGTGAAGGTACACAACCCCTTACCATCTCTGTTTATGCCTAAGACCTATGCCATGTTCACTTAGACTTAGATAAACCCTGCTAGACCTAGCCTAGTGATTCTAATCTAGTCTATCAGAGCCATCATATGCAGGAACTCTTTGTATCTGCAGCAAGCAGCATGACAATATTCTCTGCCAACCATGTATATGGCATCCTTCTAAGGAATGGACGGAATATTGCTTTTACTGTTCTTATGATCAATGGACGTTGTTGATTAATTTCTTTGTGAATTTCCATTAGATTCCACATGGAGAATATGCCCCCCCTGAACCATTCCTTGTGCCATTTACCTCTTTTATTAGGCAGAAGAACCTAACAATCAAATATTTGAAGGTATAAACTATAAAGAAGTGTGACTGACTGGTACAGTTTGCTTCCCCAGTGATAAAAGGAACACCTTTGGGTGGCGTTTGGAGGGTGGATCAGGATGAACTCATCAACTGAAAGCTTGAATTCTTTGAACTACTAGGCAAGGGTGATGATGGTGTGGTTCTGGAAGCATGTTTGTTTCATGAGTAGGTATGGCTATTCCCTGACTTCCTGAACTTTTCAACATAACATGAGAACCTGTTAAATAGCTAAGATGTGATACTGTTTGACCTTTCTTTCCCTGCTACTGAATGAAGAAAATGCATACTCATTTGTTAACTTGGTATCCTATTACCACTTAGAGTTTATAAAGAACATGCTCTGGATTACTTGATCTCTATTTTACAATTTCAGGCATAACATTCATTTCCTCTGTTTTTTCATGCAGCTTGTCATTAGTGTTATTCTGGCTGATGCCTTTTAGCCTTCGTCATCTGCAAAACCTGGATATAGTTCTCTCTGAGCTTCCTTTCCTTGTAAGAAATGGCACCTGATTCTATCCATTAAAAAACACTGAGACCACCTAAGAATTGAGAATGGTCTTCCTTTGATTGAACAATGTAGTATAATCAAGTCGGCACTTTTCCTGCAGAGTCATCATCTGGTCACCATGTTATAAATAAGCAATACTTTATTGACTTCAGTGGAAAAGCTATCTTGGAGTGCTCTACTGCTGCTCTTTTATAAATGTTGGTACCTTCGATTTAGCATGGCATTAAAACTTTAACAAACATTTAGTTAAACAATGAATGGCATTTCTGGAGAACTAACAAGTGTGATGAAACCTATCTGATGTGTCAAGTAGATCTTTTATTTTCTAACTGGGATTTAATCAGCACATGGCTAGCTCTTCTTTCCATGTTATGACTTATGTGTCAGTTTCAACCAGCGTCCATGCAGTGATGTTAAACTAAATTTGTAACCATGTGCCACCACCTCCAGAAAGTCATTTAGCATGCAGCTGATCATTTTTTTGAAGTAATGTAGCTGATCATTTTCAAGACAGGAAGTACTATGAGGCATTTGGAGGAGGCTTCCAATTTATGGAAACAAAAGACTGTCAATTCTCTTTGGTTCCTATATGCATATATTTTAATGCAATTTTCATGCAGTCATTTTGCAACAATATTCAGCCATGTTGTGGTCTGTATGTGCTTGTGTTTGCCTCCAAGTTCCAACTCTTTATGTAATTATGCTCGACAGTTTTGGATGTTAAGTTTTATTTACCTGGTACTCCCTTTTGCAAATATTATCATTTTTAATACATACATACAACAACAAAGTCTTTTAATCCTAAACAAGTTGGGATAAGCTAGAGTTGAAACCCAACAGGAGCCATTAATCAAAGTTAATGCACATAACTTCTCTCCATGTTGCTAATTAATCTACTAGACCACCAGACTACCGGAGATTACCACTCATCAGACATCATAATTCAGTGACCCGCCACCTGAAATGGTGGCACAAATAAAACATACACAGATAGGATATAGACAAATACAAGCAAAATGCACATGGAGCAGTAGAACATGATAATTCCTTCATTCATATGCAGATGATCCATGGACTGATTAGGTGGCATATAGTCCAATAGTCAGTTGTTTCCTAGAGCTGTCATTTTGTAGGAAGTAGAAAAATTGCTGAGCAGCAGACAATGTCTTTAGTTGACAAAACATTATACAAGGCCTTAACTTGAACTTAACTGGTCTTTTATTCTATTTATTTCATATGAAATTATAATAGAGAATCAAACCATTCTATGGCTAGTTGGCTACTACTCTTGGTTCAGTAATTTCTGTTGGCATGATGCTTTGGCCTTTGAGCATCCATAACATTCGAAAATCTTGTTTTGTGGAAAAAATGCTTTCCATTGTTCAACTGTATATATTCAATGTACATATACCATATCAACATGGTATGCAGTATGTTTCGGATTACAGAACTTGTTGTATCATCTCAACTCTGAAATTACACACTGAAGATATTTAAATGATTTTGTGTGGCTGATGAAACCCATAAACCAAAAATCAAAGCCATCAACTGTAACTACATCAATGTACTTCTCATCAGGATTGTACAAATTTTCTCTCACTGCAGCACTCTTTATCCTCTTTGCGGGAATCAAGACCTGTGGAGGATAAAAAGGTTCCATCAGCTTTGAGTTCAAGTGCATTCCAAGTATTTATGAACCAGAATTTCTATCTATAAACTTTAGTTATTTAGCATTGACAAGGGAATTTTGCTTGGTTTACCTTGTAGGGCACCCTTGTGATACCTCCTTTTGGTGATGTTAAATCCAAAGGCCTGTCACTATGGAAGGCAATCTTCTCAGTTGAGATGAAAAGCATTCCAGCTATTGGGCCAGCTGTGGTTGAAAGATAACACTGGAAAGCCTTCAATAATTTTTCATCTTTTTCGACATGAAAGTATTGCCTGAATACTTTCTCAATGCTGCCAGCTTGGAGCACCTTTGCACCCAAACTCAATTTCCCTTTGAGAGTGTCTGAAATCTTTGGTCCCAGAGTTACTGCAAAGCCAAAAAAAGGGGGTGGAAATGAGATTGTTGCGTGATTCATCTAAACACAACTTCCAATTGGTAGTATGTATTAAACGGAATACTCACTGTGTGCTTTGAAACCCTGCACATAACTATCTGTTTTTTCGCTTAGCTTGCTCATCCGGTAAATGATGGAATTCTTCTTATCTGTACAGTGAAAAGGATACAAAATCAGCATTGGCATACTCAAATATAGTTGTTGGTAAAAGAGAAATGGCGAAGAAGGGTGAAGGGTCTTGGGTTATTACCCTTCTTATGAACCAAAACAGATTGGGATGTTTTCCCATGTATTTTCTCATCAGCATATGCAAAGGAAGCCAAAGGAATTCCAATGACATGCTCCTGGCTGAAACCTTCCATTGTCTGGGAAGCTCTCTCTCTCTCTCTCTCTATCTCTGCTGATGCACTGGAGTTTCTTTCCCTGTGAGACTGGCTCCTGCTCCAGATCATGTGTGAGTTATATATAAGGTGAAGCTGCCTAAAAGGTATAGCTTTATTCCAAGGAACAAAGTGGTGCAACTGAATCATCACTGTATACTTCATACTCACCATCGCCTCATCAGGATCAAAAGCAAGCCAACCTTCCATGACTAAAAGGAATGGACGTGAGAAGAACTCCTAGAGCTTTCAACCAGCTAATGAGGTATCGATGCTATCCTTTCGAAATGAACTTTCTATTGATATACCATTTATCCCTGATATGAGGAGGTGGATGAAGTAGTTGATAGCGTGTTTACTGTTTACAGTTAGCTTTATAAGTTATTGATAGGAGAATACGTAGGTTTTAAGTTTATCATGAACTCTAAGTTGTTTTTTGATATGTACTGCAAAACCGGTTCTCCTTTTTTCCAGTTCATGCAGCAGGCTAACGGATAATGGACAGGACATTAAAGCAAACACCAGGCTGTTCAAACTTCAGACCAAACTACTGGTACATGTTTGGTCTCCTCTCCCTTACACTTTGGTCACGTTTTTGTCAAGAATGTTATGCTGGATGCTCGATCAGACTCTAATGACCAGACTCACTGACAACAGTTGTAAAGAGCTGCAAAAATGCTTCAACGAAGTCTTGAAACAGATGCTTGAGAGTCTTAAATCCTGCTAATGAAGAGGTTAAGGTTTTGAAACATACATACACTTGATCAATTGACTACTTTTCAATGGCAATGACGACATGCCTCAAGTTACTAACAAAACCTTAATAGTTTACCCTTTATCTTGATCAATACAAGACTACAATATACTACTCTGCTGAGCCTTTCTGCCCTTTCTTTCAGGTAAGCAGGGAACAAAGAGAAGAGAAAGAAAAAAGTCATGCAAGTTGGTGAATGGCTTAATGCTCAAGATCTTCCTTTTTCTGTGGCACCACACTGGTTGTGTTCCTTTTGCTTATACCTGGGCCACACCCTTTGAGCTGGGAATCATTTGGAATCTGAACAAACTAATTAAATTATCCTCCCACTGCCAGATGCAAGGTTCAAGAACGTGGTGGTGGCCGGGACCTCTGATGTGGAGTGAGACTAATCTGATGTGTAAAACTGCTTGCTTTTCCCTAATCATGACTTAGTTTAAGGGCCTCATAATCACGCGTTTTTTTCGCTTTGATTCTTCACCTCTCTTCTTGACATGTGTTAGACCTGACAGACGTGGAGCTTATGCAGAGCCTCGTCAGAATTGCGACCACGTTCAGAAAAGGGACCACGTTGTTGAGGGCATCAGACATCCCTGTGTTTAAGTTTTGGGAAAAAAAGTATACTTCGCTTCATGAAATATTGGGATGAACCAAATGAGATCCTATATAGTTACTTCCATTATGATTTCGTCACTGACATATGTGACATATGGACCTGATGATGTTAAGGTCTATATGTCAATGACAAAGTCACGGTGGAGTCGACCGCAAAGGAATCGGTTCTCTACTAACCGTCTTAGACTATGAAATAGGGTATTTTGTTTCTTAAAATATGCAAAGCAGTTCAAATAATCTCAAGTGGTTTTGGCCACATGGAGTCATGGACTATGACAATGACATGATGAGTTCATGATAGAGTAGTTGGTTAAGGTTTTTTTTAACTAGTGCAACGGTTTAAAAAGACATTAATAATAATATATAATTCGTGAGCTTGCCAATAATTGAGATAAAAAATTAGTTGAGTCAACTTTAGTTTAATGGACTAATGTATATACTACGTAAGCGATATAATTGCCATATGTTATCATACATAATGAAAAAAATGCATACAAAACCACTATAGGGCTATTTAAACTAGTTTGCACATTTTAAAGGATAAAATATTTGGTTTTATAATTAAGAGTGTTGATATACTAGAAGATTTAAAGATTTGTTACTAAAAAATTTGTGCTCTTTGATTATTTAGTACTTATGTGATACCAACCAAACTCACCCCCTACTTCCTGGGGCGTGCAGGGAAGAACGACCCAGGAGAAGAGGGAAGAACAGAAGCAACGGAAGACCAGTGGACGGAGGGAGTTCGCCGGAGCTCTGGCGCCGGCAGGAAACCAGGCCGGTAGCACCCAGGAACCCATCCCTTCTAAGGTAAGTTTTATTCCTGGTTAATCTCCCCAAAACACTCCTAGGCTTTTATATATCAGGCCAACAAACAAAGGAAACAAACTCCACCAATCAAGGGGGAATCCACTACTGCCTTATTTAAATCAAAACAACATATTAACTAATTTAGCAAAATATCCAAAAACTCCCCTGATCCTGTGCGCCTCCTAGATCTTCATGCCGCCACCCCTTTGCCTCGACGCGTATACTTGCGTCCCACAAAGGCGTCGATAACATTTCCCTCCTCCCCAACAAACAGCTCATCCGCGAGCTGTACCTCTGGAAATCGCTGCTTGAAGTATTCCAGCTGCTCCCATGAAGCTGAGGAGCCATGCTGAATAGCGTGGGCCTCATGGCTCCAAAAGTGATGAGTCATTGTCAACGAAAGTCAAAGAGGACAGAAGAAAAAGAGATCTGTTGTTTCTTGGGCCACGTGTGACTCAGGTACACGGGCAGCAAGCGACTGTCGGGCAGAGGAGGCTGCGAAGTCGGGCTGGCCCAATCCGGGTACATGGGCCAGAAGCAGTAGAAGACCCACTGGGCTGTTGACCAGGGTTGACTCAGGTACACGGGCGGTGATTGATTGCCGGGCTGAGAGAGCTGCGGAATCGGGCCGGCCCAATCCGGGTACCTGGTGCAAAGTCGGTGGAGGCTTTGTCAGTTTCGGCGCAAAACTGACAACCGTTGATCTTGTATCGGACTGTCCAGAAGAGAAGCTGTAGTCGCTACGAAAGTTTAGCTTCTGGACAAGTCATCTGTATCTCTAGACCCACAGTCAGTTAGTTGTGTCTGTAAAAATACCTAAGGGCAGTTGAGTCATTTCCTTTTATTCCCGTGTCTGTAAAAAACCCTAAGGGGCTGGTGGAATATTCCTAGTGTTGGGCAGCCTATAAATAGGCCCCTAGTCCCTAGGGTTGAACTACCCCTTTTGCTGAAATCGTTTACTACTCAATTGGGTCACTTTTGTCTCCTGTTCTCTCTCTTTGGTTGTGCGCCGCTAGGCTGGTTGTTCTTGTTTTTGGTGCCTTGCATTTATTCAGTTCTCTCTGATGCAGTGAAGCTTCTACTCTCTGATCGTGCGAAGCATTTTTGTAGCAGTTTTCATGGCTTCGTTTCACGTGCTTAGCTGTTTTTCCTGAGGATTTGTGCTTCTGTTGCGTGTGTTCTTCACGCAAGTAGTACTAGTTCTTGCTGTTGCAAGTAGTACTACTACACTGTAGCAACAATACAATAGTACTCAAGCTTTGCTTTTTCTGCGTAGCTTTTTGATCGAGTTGACAGGACTAAAGTCCCTTTTTTAGCTGTTCTCTGGCGAAGCCCCTTCTCTGTTCGAAGCCCCTCAGCTCCGTGAGGTAGGCTTCGATCTGACATCCTCGAGGGCTTCGCTTGAACTTCGAACTTCATTTTGTGTACTGAGTTGCTAGCTTCGAAGTACTTTTTGAACTATCAGCGTATCATACTTCGAACGTCTGTGCGAAGGTACTCCGACTTGAGCTCTTCGAAGTCCATACTTCGACAGATTTCGAAGTTGGCTTCGAAGCTTGTCTTTCTATTAGACTTCGCCCAGTGCTTGCATCCGTCTTCTTCGAAGGTCCTTGATGTGTTTGTTCGAAGGTAGAGTGTAGGCTTCGTTTTGGTTTCTCTGTCGCATGTCAGCCTTCGCTTCTCTTTTCGAAGGTTGTTTGTCTGTGCGTTGCGTTCGAAGTATTCTGTTCGAAGGATAGGCTTCGAAGCACTCGGTTCGAAGCTAGCTTCGATACTTCCGTACTTAGCTTCGAAGCATCTTCAGTCTTTTGCCTCCTCGAACTAGGTTATACCAAACCTCCTCGGCAGACTTCATCATCCGAAGAAGACCTCAACCTCCGAAGCAGGCTTCGACACTACGAAGCAGGCTTCAACACTGCAAAGCAGACTTCGACCAGCGAAGCAGACTTCGCCAAGTTTCGAACAGGAGACAGATTTCGAACGGTAACTTCTCATTTCACTCCTTGAGCATTTATACTGAGAAGTTTATCTTGCCTTGTCTTTTGTATACTGTTTATCTGTCTATTAGCACTGTATTGATATTTCTCTGATTTAAACATCAATCACTTCTAGATTGTTACCTTTAGACTTAGGCAATCTGTTCGTTCTTTGCTGCTTAGTCTTTGAGGTGCGTTGGGTATTGGGAGCAGGCCATTGATTCGAAAGAATTTTTAAGGCGCCCATTCACCCCCCTCTGGTCGCTACTTTCGGTCCTACAGAAGCATCTGTCGCAGCTTGGCCCACCCATTGAACCAGTAATTCCCGGACACCCCTGTTGAGCCGAGCCCGAACCACTTGTGTTGGTTTAGGGAGGACATGGTAGCGGCACAACCTCTTGTGGTGCCACCCCTTCAAACTTCTTAAGCAGCGCGACATGAAAAACATCGTGAATCTTTGCCTTCGGTGGGAGTTTCAATTTATAAGAGACTTCACCAATGCGCTGCTCCACTTGATAAGGCCCATAATATTTAGGTCCCAGCTTGGACGAGGCAGCTGCCGATATCCCCACTGCCGAACGTTGTTGCAATTTTAACCACACCCAGTCACCCACATTGTACTGCACATCTCGGCGGTGTTTATTGTGTGTATGTTGCATTGCGACTTGAGCCTGTAGCAACCGCCCCTTAATTGCTTCAATGAAGTCATCCCGGGCCATTAGCTGCGTTTCTACCACCGCTACCCTTGCTGTCCCCTGCTGGAAGGAGCGAAGCGGTGGGGGATCCCATCCATAAACAATCCTGAAGGGCGAGCACTTCACAGCCGTCTGATAGGAGGTGTTGTAGCAAAATTCGGCCCATGGAAGCCACTATAACCATGTCTTCGGCCTGTCTCCTGCCAAGCAGCGTAGATACATCACTATGACCCGATTGACCACCTCCGATTGGCCATCGGTCTGTGGGTGAAATGCAAAACTGAGCAATAGTTTCACTCCGGCAAGTCGAAATAGTTCTGTCCAAAAGTTACTAGTGAACACCGTGTCTCGGTCACTCACAATGGAGCATGGGATCCCGTGTAGTCGAACAATCTCCTCAAAGAAAGCCTTCGCCACCGACGTCGCCGTATACGGATGGCCAAGTGGAATGAAGTGTGCGAACTTGGAGAATCTGTCCACCACCGTTAGGATAACCGATTTACCTCCTACTTTGGGAAACCCCTCCACAAAATCCATTGAAATGTCACTCCAAACCTCGGATGGTACTGGAAGAGGTTGGAGTAACCCAGCCGGATGTAGATGTTCTGTTTTATTCTTTTGACAAGTCACGCAGCCTCTTACAAATTCTCGAACCCGATGGCTTGCTTTGGGGCTGTAGAAGGTAGTCCGCCATCTATGCAGTGTCTTCTCAATCCCTTCATGCCCACTGTTATGAGCATCTGCTAGTATCAAGGGCCAAACTGCTGATGCTTGGGGGATAAATACCTTCCCTTTATAGAGCAGGAGGCCATCCACTGATGTCCACCCCTCTTTTGCCTTGCCCGCTGCCATTTTTTCACGAAGGTCTGCTATCTACGGGTCGCTGTCCGCTTCTGCCCGTAGTGTGTCAAACAACTGAAACTGCGGTGCAGAAAGGGCATTGATGGTTGCCAAGTCTTCATCGCGACGTGATAAGGCATCAGCTGCTCCATTCAGCTTACCCGCCCGGTATTCCACAGAGAAGTCATATCCAAACAGTTTGCTGACCCATGTGTGTTGCGGAATTGTGGACAATCGTTGATCCAGAATAAATTTGAGGCTATAGTGATCCGTCCGAACCAAAAATGCGCCCCCCCAGAGATACGGACGCCAGTTCCGCACTGCTTTCACCAAGCCAATTAATTCCCTTTCATAGGCCGGTAATTTTTGGTGATGGGGCGCCACTGCTCTGCTGAAGTAAGCAATGGCCCCATCCCCTTGGTGCAGGACAACACCGAAACCCGAGCCAGAAGCATCGTAGTCCACTACAAATGGTTTGGTGAAGTCCAGCATCTACAGAAGCGGTGTTGTCATAAGGGCTTGTTTGAGTTGACAGAACACGTCGTGTGCCTCTTCAGACCAGTGAAAAGCCTCCCGCTTGAGCAGCGTTGTGAGGGGGGTTGCCACTGTCCCATATCCAGCAATAAATTTGCGGTAATAACCTATGAGGCCTAGGAACCCCCTGAGTGCCCGTAGGGACTGCAGACGTGGCCATGCTTCTACTGCAGAAATCTTATCTGGGTCCATGGCAACGCCTTGTGCAGAAATCACGTGGCCCAAATATGTGACCGACGTCAAGCCGAAGAAGCACTTGGACTGTTTGAGCACCAGTTTGTGTGTCCTGATGACATCGAAAATCTGCTTGACATGCTGTAAATGTGCTGCCCAAGAAGGACTAAAAACCAGAATGTCATCAAAGAACACAAGTGCAAACTTCCGGATAAACGGTTTTAGAATCTCATTCATCAAGGACTGAAATGTTGAGGGGGCATTGGTAAGACCGAATGGCATTACCAGAAACTCGAAGTGTCCCTAATGTGTCCCTGACTTGGTGATAGCCGCTGCGGAGATCTAGTTTAGTGAAGAAACAAGCACCCCGGAGCTCGTCGAGGAGTTCATCAACCACCGGAATTGGGAACTTATCTTTCACTGTCTTAGTGTTGAGATCACGGTAGTCGACACAGAATCGCCAAGACTTGTCGGCCTTCTTCACCAGGAGCACAGGGGAGGAGTAAGCTGATGTGCTCTCCCTTATGATACCTTGCTGTAACATATCTGTGCACTGCCGTTCAATCTCGTCTTTCAACAATTGAGGATATCGATACGGCCGCACGACAATTGGTGGTGTCCCAGGGAGGAGTGTGATGCGGTGGCCGTGTCGGCGTTGGGGCGGCAAGCCGCGTGGCTCCTCGAAAATGTCAGCATATGATTCAAGGAGGGCCGTCATCATTGCGCGGGGCTCGGTCATCATTGCACACCGAGGGCCCGGTGCGCTCACTCCTGTCCACCACATGTCCACCGCACGGTTCAACCATGCCTCCAAAATTCCATGGATAATGCACTAAAGTTCCACAATATTGGCCCAAGCGATCTCAGCCATTGGACCCCTAGCACCAAGTCGAAACCAGCCAATGCGAGCCCATAGCAGGTGATGTCGAACTGCTCCGTGTCGATGGTAATGGGCAATTTGGAGTAAATGCCATTGCTGGTCACTTGGTTGCCGTTAGCCACACGAACAGCGAGGCCCGGTCTTGGATCAACCTGAAGCCCCAACCGAGCCGCCACCTCCTCTTGAATAAACGTATGCGTGGAACCCGAGTCCACCAAGGACACAAGAGCGACACCCTTTATGTTTACTTGGAGCTTCATCGTGTTGTTGATGTCGATCCCAGTGAGGGCATGGAGAGAGATCCCCAAGTCCTCCACCACATCACCTTCTTCCTCATCGTCCTCCAACTCCAACAGAAATATTCCCTTCGCTTGACATTTATGATCAGCAGAGTATTTTTCTGGGCAGTTATAACACTCCCCGTTGGCCCTTTTTGCTGCTAACTCCTCAGCTGACAGCCACTTTAAGCGAGGTTTAGTCTGATGTCCTCCCTTCCCAATCTGTCCAGAAACACCGCCTAGCTGTCCAGGAGTACCGGCCTTGCCCGTGTTGGTCTGAGAACGGCTGACAGCTTTGCCCTTGACTCCTTGGAATTCCCTGTGCTCGTATGCCCGCGCCAGACTCATGGCTGTCTGTAAGTGTGTCGGGCGCTGCAGCTCGACGTCGGTACGCAGCGGTTCACCAAGGCCTGCTGTGAAGAGATTGACCTGCTGCGTGGTCGATAAATCATCACAATGACACAGTAACAAGGAGAATTGTCGTTCATATTCCTCCACCGTGCCTGATCGATAGAGTTCCTTCAATTCTGCCAATCCGTTATGCCGTAGGGGTGGCCCAAATCTCATGTGGACGAAGTCAACGAACCGTGGCCACGTGGGGACGCCGTTGTCCCTCTCCAGGCTGTAATACCATTCTGCTACCACCCCCTCCATATGAAGGGAGGCAATCCACACTTTCTCCTCCGCCATGGTGCGCATGCCACGGAAATACGTCTCACACTTGTTGATCCACGTCAGCGGGTCCGACTCTCCATTGAATGTCGGAAAGTTCAACTTTGGCCGACAATAGCTGTTGTCATCTTGGCGCCCCCGACCACCCCAGCCTCTGCCACCATCCTCATGGAAGCCCCGGCTGCCCCCTTGCCGCCCTCCTGCATCCCGCAGTCCTTCCTGGTTAGAGAGGATCTCACTGATGTTGTCTTTGACAGCAGTACCGTACTCCTTCGGATCTGCTGGAGTGCGCTCAACCAGCGCCAAACACCGGTCGTGGGCATCCAGGCGCCCATTCATGGTTGTCATCTGACCCATTAATCTCGTCACCGCCCCCATGAGGAAATCGAGTTTCTCGTCAGCGGACATGGTCACAGAATCTTGTTTGGAACCGGACATGACGTCGATGTTCCAAATGAATCTGATACCAAATTTGATACCAACCAAACTCACCCCCTACTTCCTGGGGCGTGTAGGGAAGAACGACCCTGGAGAAGAGGGAAGAACAGAAGCAACGGAAGACCAGTGGACGGAGGGAGTTCGCCGGAGCTCCGGCGCCGGCAGGAAACCAGGCCGGTAGCACCCAGGAACCCACCCCTTCTAAGATAAGTTTTATTCCTGGATAATCTCCCCAAAACACTCCTAGGCCTTTATATATCAGGCCAACAAACAAAGGAAACAAACTCCACTAATCAAGGGGGAATCCACTACTGCCTTATTTAAATCAAAACAGCATATTAACTAATTTAGCAAAATATCCAAAAAATCCCCTGATCCTGTGCGCCTCCTAGATCTTCATGCCGCCACCCCTTTGCCTCGACGCGTATACTTGCGTCCCACAAAGGCGTCGATAACATTACGTGGATGTTATTTGGGACCATCTAGTCTATGATTGTGGTAATCAAGTTTACTTTTTAAGTGTGATAAATCATGAAATATTATAAATGACCTCAATACTTTAGGTTTCCATTAGACTTTTTTCTTTAAGTTTTGTTGTTGATAATTGAGGCGTTATTATATGTTTAATAAGATCTGCACTTTTGCCTCTTTTTTTTGCGGTGAACTTTTGGTTGAGGCTGACATGCGGTTTACCCTCCTAGAAAAATAAAAATTTAAAGGCAACAATACTCTTCTTTTCAAGCTGAAATCAACTTAAAACAATAAAAATTTAGAGTGCAATGAGATGAGCTCGCCACGCTCAAACGTATCCACGTCCATCGTTCACTACAAGAACAGTTAAATTAATTCGTTGGATTTTCGAAAAACCGATGAAAGGAAATTAACTTTTCGCAATATTATTAAATATTTTCTTTTAGTTTTTTCTCTATCAATATAATAATCTGGTTGAAGGATAATACATTTGTAATGCATTGTATAGGTCCATTCCAGGTAGTCGATGGTTATTTACAGCTACTACCTTAACACCAAAAAGAATTCAACCCAATGCTTTATTTCTGTTTTGTCGGTTCCACCGAACGTACTTCCGTCGGCCCGCGGTGGAAATTAAATTTTTGCACCTGCAGCTGCATGCGCTAATTGATATTTACTCGTGTTTAGAAATAGAAATCTATTATATTATATCATCATTAAGATAGTAAAGGAACTAACACGCTCGTTCCGGAGACTTAGAAATTATCATATTAATTAAAAATACACCAATTTAAATAAAACCTAATCTAACGCCATGCAAAACTGTGCAAAAAAGACGCTAGTTTGAGAAAATTTAGTTTGTTTAATACTACCTAGATTCCAAAATATAAGTTTTTACGCGATCTTAAACATTACTTATTCTTACTATATATATTATCAGAAACTATTAACATAACAACATATAAAAATGATTTCACATATCAATCTAACTATGTAATATGCATAAATCTAACTGTTTTTATCTTAATTATTAATTATAAATATTAATTTTTCTAGAAAATATATATCTTATATTTTTTGATTTGGAGAGAGATGATTTGTACACAACTGGGCCATAAATTTGGCCCAGATTCGTAGCCCATCCTGGCCCAGCCCGGCCCAGACCGGCCCAGACCGGCCCGGCCTATCCGTTACCTCGGCTCAGTTGATAGTCGGAGCACGGGAGAGCCCACGCGAGAAATCGGAAATTCCAAAGCCGTTGTCTCTGGGCTCCCCCACGCCACCGCCCTCGCTGCTGCTCGCGACGCCGCCCCCATTCACCATGCTCGCCGGCGGCGAGGACATCAACGGCCACCGGCCGCGGCCGCGCAGGGCGCGTCGCGGCGGAGGCGGAGGCGGAGGCGGAATGGGGTCCCTTCCGGGTCAGGCGGCCTCGGCGGCGGCGCCCCCGCCGCCCTGCACAGACTACGACATGGCCTACTTCAAGGCATACTCCCACATCGGCGTCCACGAGGAGATGCTCAAGGTTAGACGTCGCGCTGCCTCGCTCCATCTATGCATACGTGGCGTCTGCTTCGTGTTGGAGAGTTGGGCGCCTCGCACCTGCTTGTATTGGCGGCTGCGCCGGTGGGGTTAGGGTTTATTTTCAGTGCGGGCCGCGGTTTAGGGATCGAATTCGTGAGAACGTTGTCATTGAACAAATGGGGGTGTCTGGGTGTTCGTATGCTGTAAGGAAGTAAGGATGCAACACCGAACCTGTTTTTTTTTTTGCATTGGTTTAATTAGCATATAAACCTGCCTAGATGGGGTTGTTTTTGTCAAATATATACTAGTGATCGTTATATTGATCGAAAATTGAGTAAGTCCTGTGTCTGCATTCTGCAACCATATGTCCATATGCACTTTGCCGATTCAGATTGGATGTATATAAAGTTTCCATAGCTGGTAAAGGATTAGTAGTCACTGTTTGAATCACAGTAGTTTAAGATAAACCAAATGGGAATAATGGGATGGCCCCATGTATTTTCATTAATCATTAGTCAAAGAGTACACAAGAAGTTGTGACCCTAAATGTGTCCCATGATACTCCTCCTCGAGGTACTATCGCTGACTCACTGTTGTCGCAAACTTTGGAAATTTTGATATACTAGTTCCTGACCATCTATTCAAATATAACATTGCAACCTGGAATGTATTAATTGAGAATGAACCTCTGGAATTAATTGTTTTTCTTGAAGGCGCAGGACAGCTGCGTGCCATTTCATTTATGAAGAGAAACGAACCAAGTACAACAAAAAACCCACTCAACTCCACCCAAAAACACAACACAACACTCAAACATTGTTGTCATGGCGACGCCTAGGCGCCGACTAGGCGTCCAGGCGGTCACCGCCGGACGCCTGGCTGAATCGCCTCGCCTGGGTGAGTTAGGCGCCCGCCTGGAGATTCTAGGCGTCGCCCATGGCGCCTAGGCGGTCGCCAGGAGACTCTGGGCGGGCGCCTAGGGTCCGTGCCTCCGTGTCCAGGCCATTTCGGTTCCTCTTCCCTTGCGCCGCCGCCTCTTCCCTTGCGCCGCCGCCTCTTCCCTTGCGCCGCCGCCTCAGTCCCTTGCGCCGCCGCCCGCCGGCTGCCGGATCTGCTCCTGTGCCTTGCGCCACCGGCCGCTGGATCTCCGGTTCCCCTAGCGAGTTGCTCCGCTTCCCCTTGCGCCGCCCGGGCGGCGCCGCCGGCCGCCAGATCTCCAGTTCCCCTAGCGAGTTGCTCTGCTTCCCCTTGCGCAGTTGCGCCGCCCGGCCACCGGCCGCCCGGTCGCCTCAGCTCCCTCCCCTGTGCTCCCTCCCCTGCTTCCCCCTCCCCTGTGCTCCCTCCCCTGCTTCCCCCTCCCCTGTGCTCCCTCGCCGCAGCAAGCAGAGAAGGCAGCAGTTTCCAGCAGGCAGCAACAGAGAAGGCAGCACTGCTGAAATGCAAAGTGCTGACCTTTGCATGCTGAATTTAATTGGTCGCCTAGGCGACGCCTAGGCGCCCGCCTAGGCGCCTAGGCGTCCAGTCGGCCCCCTGGCGACTGGTTTCGCCGGGGCGCCGTGACAACCATGCACTCAAACCAACAGAGCACTAAAAGAGAGTGACCCTGTCTTGAAAGAACTATCCAGCTAAAAGACCACGTAGGTCGTTAGCACCAGCAGCATCCCAGATTTTCCCCTCACGAGCCACTGCCCTGAGCAAGATAATATTTGGGGCTGCACTATTAAAAAAACAATCATTCCGATGCTTCCACAACTCTCAGACTACCAAGATTATCAAAGCGTTAAGTTCCTTTCGAAGTTGCTTGTTTACCATCTTGGACACTGTTAACGCTGTTAGGAAAAGTCCAGATCTATTCCAAAGGGGCCCAAAGGGCAATGTATACAAGAGAAGGGCCCAAAGGGCAATAGTACAAAAGAGAAGATTTACAAATAAACCCCTATACTATACAATATATCTCTAACACCCCCCCTCAAGCTCAAGGTGGATCAACAACATTGAGCTTGGAAAGAAGAAAACAATGTTGAGCTTGAGTATGGGCCTTGGTAAGCAAGTCGACAAGCTGAATCTCCGAGGGCACATACTGAAGAGCAACTATCTTGTTCTGGACAGCCGACCTAACATAGAAGCAATCAATCCCAACGTGTTTGGTGAGCTCATGCTTCACCGGGTCCTGAGCAATACTGATAGCACTGGTACTGTCACCGTGCACAGGCGTAGGGGAGGAGAGAGCAACACCAAACTCAGCCAGGAGCCACCGTAGCCAAGTCACCTCAATAGTCACACAGGCCAAAGCACGCAGCTCAGCCTCAACACTAGAGCGAGAAACAACAGTCTGCTTCTTGGTCTTCCAGGCAATCAAGGAGGAACCAAGGAAGACACAATAAGCAGATAGGGACTTAAAGTCTGAAGGATCAGAACCCCAAGTAGCATCAGAGTAAGCGTGGAGCTAAAGGGAGCTGGAACTAGAGAAAAACAAACGTCGGTCGATAGTGCCACGAAGGTATCGAAGGACGCGAAGGAGATGACTGAAGTGGACACTAGTGGGAGTGGACATGAACTGACTCAGGATGTGAACGGCATAAGAAATGTCAGGATGAGTGATGCCAAGATAGACAAGACCTTAGTTACAATGTTCCCAGAATGACTGGAACGAGGTACGGGAACGAGGAACGGGGTACGCTAGTTTCGAAAACATGGAACGAGTGGGGGTATACTGCTCACCATCATTCCAAACAGACATGGAACGATTGTAGGGAACGATGTCCCTGGAACGAGGAACGAGTTCCCAACTTATGATTAACAAAATAGTGGAAATTATGTATAAAATATATGCAAACATAACACTTTAACCCAAATTAGATATTAGATAATAATTGATAATAGTATCTTTTCTTGAAGGAACAACTAATAATTATATAACAGCAGAAACGAAATAAAATCTATAAACTTCTAGATAGAAGAATCTTCGGGATCAATATCCCATTTAGCATGTGGCCCCTTCTTGTAGCTTTGTGTTGTCCTTGATAGAAGCCGCAGGTTTGAATGGATGAAAACAAGTTTATCTGCAGTGCCGACATTCATCCTGTTCCTTTTGGCACTATGGATATGGCTAAAAGTACTCCAAACTCTTTCAGAAGATGAGCTGCTAATCAGCTGTGACAGAACCTTTTTTGCTACCTCTGCTAGCTCAGGTGTTTTAGATCCGTAACTAACCCACCAGTCAATAGGGTCCATGGAATACACATCCAATTGAACTGCTGGCAGTGCAAACATGCCTTTCTTCATGATGAAGACATTGAATTGCTCTCGTAAAACTTGTTGCTCCCTTGAGGAATCTGCAATTCTACCAAAAGCTTCCAACACATTCATCATAACCTCAACATCTTTGTTGGGAGCTCCCCTTGTAGTGCCTCCAGGAGCAGGTTTATCAATGTACTGCTGGTGATAGAACTTGGGGCACGGGGCATAAGCTAAACAGTGAAGGGGGAGATTCATCCTTTCCCAACGACCTATAACAATACCTTCAACTTCAGCAAAATCTTCTTTATGAGGATTATCATTTTTTTTCATGATATCCTTTATCTCAACCACCATGCAATCCATCCTTTCATAGATTTCGCCCATCTTGGGCCCTTCTCCATCACTGAATCTGAGGACAGAATATATCGGTCCTGTGATTGAAATAATATTTTCAGCTTCAGCCCAAAGATAATCATCATTGATTGTTTCGACAACGACAATGGCCCTGGCTTGCTGTTTCACATCGTTGTTGCTGTTGTTCACCCAATCCTTCCATTTCCTTGTGACCACAGTTGTGGCAAGAGCTTCTCTGCATGCTATAAGCCTTTGAAGCAAAATATAGTGTGAAGCAAATCTAGTTTTCTTCACCTTGAGTAGGTCCAAACGAGAGTTTGTTCTAAACATTGCCAAACAATGGCAATGGTTCTGGAAGAACTTGACAACTGCTTTCCCTATCTTATATGTCTCAGACATCCATGGAAATCTCATGGCAAAATCTTTGAATATTAGGTTCAGCGCGTGAACAACACATGGTGCCCAAAAAATATGCTTATGCACCTGTACAAAGATTCAAGGTCAAAAGAATTAGGATTTCAGAATCACTAACTGTATAATAAACTGATCATAGTAATTAGTAGTTAGTACTTCGTACTTACTTTCTCAATTTCCTTCCCTACTGCTTTGCAGTTAGCTGCGTTGTCTGTCACAACTTGAAGGACATTTCCCGGTCCAATTTCCTCAATGGCCTTCAACAAAAAATTCTGCAATAGCATCACCATATTTTTCAACTCCTGAGAAATCCTCTACATATAGGAAGCAAGAACCTCTGCTGTTTGCAGCAATGACATTGATCAGGGCTTGTTCTTTATGTCAGTCCATCCATTAGAGACAACAGAAACACCTTGTGTCAACCTATTTTGGAGTGCAAAATGATCATCTATTTGGATTTCAGAGTGGACAACAAACAAGACAGAAACAAAAACAAATATTTAAGAATCAAATACTTACCAAGTACTTTTCAGTGGCACTAAGTCATTATCCACACTTCTCTTGCATGCATCTAGGAGAGTTGTCCTTGCCTTTTCACTGGATGGACCTTTATAATCCTTTGGACCATTTCTAATGGATGTAACCATCAGTGTAAAGTGAGGGCTCCTCAATGCATGGAATGGAATGCCATTAGCACAAAAAAATTTCACTACATCCATATTTACTGCTTCCCTCTCTGCTACTCCAAAAGATTTAACCAACGCGCTGGATGCCGCAACTGTTGATTTCTCATCTCCTTTGTTCTCAGCTTTTTTGACCTTTTCCCTCAATGCTCTACACTTTGCTGGATCATTTTGCAGTGCAACACAACTTGAAATTTGTGCCACTTTACCAGGTAGCGGACCAAGCAAGTGAACACGAATTCTAGTTAAGCTACCTTTGAATGATTTGTGACAGTGATTGCACCGCCACTCCTTTGTGCCACTAATGTTTTTCCCCTTTGGAACACCAAGGATATTAACTTCAGCAAGCAGAGGATGCCTCATACCAGTAACATCGGCGGTAGGAACACCATCTTCCTCACCCTGGTCACCATCATCCACGTCATGGATTTCTTGGACTTCAAGTTCATCACTAGAAGCAGTCACTGCACGCTCGTCCACCTCATAACGCTTCCGTTTGCTTCCGAAAACCATCTGTATTGTTTGTTGGATTGATGCAATTGGAGAAGTAGAGAAGAGATGGTCTGGTGGATTGTAGAAATAGGCTGGGAGGCATGCTGGGCTGCTAGAAAGCTGGGAACACTAAGCATCAATGGAAAACTCGAGGCAGGAGCTGGGAAAACGAAGGAACTCATGGGAAAACGAAGCATCAGCTAGAAAAACGAAGGAAGAGATGGGAAATCGAACCAGCGGCTGGAAAACGAAGCATCAAATTGTTTCGCTGCTGGGAGGGACACTCGTTACCTCAAGAACCGCCTGTGCGCCGGATCAAAGTCCCATTAGCAAGTTTTTCCTAGATCAGAAGGATGTTCCGCCTCCGTCTCCTGCGTCCTCGCCTGCTCGTTCCGTTCCGCGTTCCGGAATGAAGTTCCCGGAATAGGGGACGGAGGCACATTCCGCGTTCCCTGTTTCTAAGGACAAGACTACCGACGAAGTGACGATAGCGAGTGGGATCCTCAAGAGGAACACCGTCGGTGGCACGAAGACGAGTGTGAAGCTCCATAGGAGTGTCCACAGAGCGGTGATCAGTAATACCCGAACGATCAAGAAGATCGTGAATGTACTTCCTTTGGGAGAGGTAGTAGCCGTCAGGTGTGGATGTGACCTCAATCCCAAGAAAGTAGCAAAGAGGACCCAAGTTGGACATATGAAACTGCTCACTGAGATGAGCCTTAACAAAGGCAATATACTCAGAATCATCCCCCGTGATGAGCATATCATCCACATAGAGAAGAATAAGGGTACGACCGCGGGGGGAAGTTTGAACGAAAAGAGCAGGATCATGCTGACTAGCAACAAAACCAGCAACAGTGACAACCGAGGTAAAACACTCAAACCAAGCACGAGGGGCTTGCTTGAGGCCATAGAGAGATTGGCGGAGACGACAGACATGGCCATCGGGAACAGGATAGCCAGGAGGTGGGTGCATATAGACCTCCTCATGCAGCTCACCGTGAAGAAATGCATTCTTCACATCAAGCTGAGAGATAGTCCACCGATGAACAGAGGCCACTGCAATAAGAGTATGAACGGTGGTCCTATGCGCAACAGGAGCAAAGGTCTCCTCATAGTCACGACCATACTCCTGTTGAAAACCACGAGCAACAAGACGCGCTTTATAGCGCTCAAGAGATCCATCAAAGCGAGTCTTAATCTTGTAGACCCACTTGCATGAGATCGGAACAACAGAAGGAGGACGAGGGACAAGATCCCAAGTGCCGGTACGCTCAAGAGCAGCAATCTCCTCAGCCATAGCAAATTGCCACTTAGGATGAGTAACAACATCTCGATATGTGGAAGGCTCAACAAGAGAGAGTGCAAAGTATGAAGACTCATGAGGCACAGGGAAAGAAGAGGTGGAAGGTGGTGAAGGACGCAGACGACGAGTATAGTGATAGAGAATGGGAGGACGTGGAGGTAGTGATGGAGAAGGAGGTGGTGAAGCGGATAGTGGTGGTGAAGGAGAGGATGATGACACTGGTAGTGATGATGGTGGAGACACAGTGGAAAAAGAGTCAGACGAAAGCCAGGCTAAGTCAAGAAAATCAACCGACTCATGAGAGGAGTGAGCGTCAGAGAAAAAAGGATGAGACTCATCAAATGTAACATCACGGGAAACCCGAATGCGACAAGCAACCGGATCTCAACAACGATATCCCTTACGCTCAAGTCATACCCAAGGAAGACACATCGGACCGACTGTGCCGAGAGCTTGGTCCTCTCATGAGGCTGGAGAAGAACAAAGGCAACACAACCAAAAGAACGAAGGTGACTAAACTGAGGCGGCCGACCAAAGAGACTCTCAAGTGGAGTGACAGCATGGATGGATTCGAAGAGCCGACACGACGCTCCAAATGATCCATCCGTCTGGTGAGCTCAAGGACCCAATCTAGAGGCGACTGAGAAGAACCCCGAGAACCATCTGAGGTACTCGAGCCTCCCCTCCGGTGGGAGGGCCGCCTCCGACACTGCTCAATCTCATGAGTCTTGGACTTGTAGTAGCGACAGAAGAGAGTGGTTGTTGTGCCACCTTGAGTAACAGGCCCTGGAGCCGAGGTCGGTGTAGAAGACGTGGCCGAAGCAGGTGTCGAGGAAGTCGAACCAGTCGAAACAGCCAGTGTTAGGCTCACCCCACCTAGCCAACCCAACCATAAAACCTAGGCGTTATAGTGGGAGAGGTGGGGGCTTTTATCCATAGTCCAACATTTCCCCTACGGCGTGCGAGCCCGGCGTAGCTCGCAGCAGGTTCTAGAGGCCCGGCGTAGCCCACAACAGGTCTCAGCACACTAGAGAGGCGCAGGGGAAATCACGCAGCGGAAATGCGGAAATGCGTGGCCAGGGGGATTCGAACTCAGGACCTTGGCTCTGATACCATGTTAGGCTCACCCCACCTAGCCAACCCAACCATAAAACCTAAGCGTTATAGTGGGAGAGGTGGGGGCTTTTATCCATAGTCCAACAGCCAGTACAGTGGCGGAGGACGAAAGCACACCACGAAGACGGATCTCCTCCGCCCGAGCCAAGGTGACCGCCTCAACCAAGGACGGTAGAGGAGATCGAGCTAGAAACTGGGCCCGAAGCTGCTCGAACTCCGAACGCAAACGGACAAGGAACTCATGGAGGCGAAGAACACTATCATGCTGCTGGCGAAGACGACAGCAGTCACACGACCGATAGTAAGCCGGCGCAAGTGAGTCAAGCTGACGCCACACGTTAGTCAGCTGGCGGTAGAAGGCATCGACGGAGGAGTCCTGCTGTCGAATGGAGCTGGCAAGCTCCAAGGTGGAGATGTAGAGGACGTGGCTGCTCGGTTGGTAGAGACTCGTCGCACGATCCCACATCACCTGAGTGGAAGGCAAGGAGGCAAGATCCATAGCAAACTCGATCTTCATACTGCCAAGGAGGATCTGAGCAGCACGAGCCTCCGCAGCACTCCACTCCTCATAGTCGCTAAGATCAAACATGTACTGCTCACTAGCTGCAGTATAGGCCGCCTGGTCCTCATCAGAAGGTGGAGCACCATCTGCCCCGGTAGTAGGCTCAGTAGGACGAACCGGGACAAGAGGGTGAGGAGAGTGGCCAGTGAGATGTCCCCACAACCGTTGACTATCAAGGCACACACGAAGCATCGTGGACCACTCCCAAAAGTTGGTGCCATCAAAGGTGACATTCGGGAGCGGTACAACAACGGGAGGATGAATAGCAGCCATGGTGAGGAACCCTTGCCTCTGTTTTTTTTTACAATCTGGATAGAAGGCAGAAGGGGGTGGGTCGGTGAGGAGTCTAAGCGGCGTCAGAGGACTCGGCGCCGCAGGGCAGCGTGGGAGGCGGCGGGGCTCGGGCGCGGGTCCGCGTTGGAGGTTGGGCCGGCGCGCGCAGGCGCGGGTGCGACAAGCGGCGGCACGAGCAGGCCCGGGTAGACAGGCGGCGGCGCGAGGACACGTCGGCGTGGGCGTAGGCAAGGTGCCGACGACTGGATCTAGAGGAAGGGGAGAGGGAAGGAAACCCTAGCTCTTTACCATGTTAGGAAAAGTCCATATCTATTCCAAAGGGGCCCAAAGGGCAATGTATACAAGAGAAACCCCTATACTATACAGTATATCTCTAACAAACGCCAAAATCTGTACACTCAATACCACCAACCTGAGAAGACAGTAGTGTCGGATTGGGGATCCAAATTCTGTAGCTCACATTTTTGGAAGATGTTGAACCACACCTGCCTAGCAAACACGCAACACACCTGCCTAGCAAACACGCAAGAGACCAATGTACGTTGAATATCCTCATCGGTCTGGTCACAAAAAGGGCATGCATCCGGGTGTGGAATATTGTGCTTGGCAAACATCCGAGACAGGGGCATCTCAATTGAGCTGCATGACCAACTGAAACCCCTGAAAACTGTGCCAAAAACTCTCGAAATGAAACGCCTCTTGCCACACGTATTAATCTTGAGCCCAAGCCAGAGAGGAATTCATTATAAGTGTGCCACATATTGCATCTTATTCTCACCTTGTAGTTAGTTCAGTGATGAGGCAACTCCGTAGGCAATAAGTTGAGTAAGTCACTTCTTTCCTTATGCTAAATGTTTTATTGGCTCTTTTGATTTTCTTTAAAGCCTGTTGTGGAAGAAAAAAATGATCATTTGCCATTTGCTAGATGTCCTTGATTATGATGACACTTTTGAGACATCCGTATGATAGAAATGTGAAACCACTTCTTGAATCTTGATAGTGGCAAATTATCAAATCTCTCGTTGTAGAATGGTATCTCTGTGCATGCACCAATAGTTGTACCGAATACCGATGTTCCTCTTTGCTGTTTATGAGAGCAAGTCATTTCCTGTCTATGGGTGTTTCTTTTCTTTTCTTTTCTTTTTAATAAAGAGAATTAAACTGATGATGGAGTGATGGACTAATGCTATTCCCTTTTTTTTAATTTGACACTGATATTTATGTTGCTGACTGCAGGATCATGTGAGAACTAACACTTACAGAAATGCTATCATGCATCACCAGGATTTAATTTCAGGAAAAGTAATAATAACTTAGCATTTTTTATGTTTTCTGGACTAATGATATTCTTGGCAAGATGCCAAATAGGATTCAACTTTCTGTTGTACACTTCTATTCACTCAGCTCTTGTGGTTTTTTGAAATGAAAATTTTCAGGTTGTGTTGGATGTGGGCTGCGGCACTGGTGTACTTTCTATATTTTGTGCTTTTGCTGGTGCCACTCGGGTAACTTCAGTAGTTAGATATTAGTTGTGTGCCTATATTTTTCTGATGATATTACAATTTAGAAGTTGTGCTGATTTTTCTTAGTATACCTAACTCTATTGTCAATTGAACTGCAGTACATTTCTAACACTTTGTACTCTTGAAGTTTCCTTGATATTTTTCTGAAAATTGCAATGGCATTTCTTGATGTTTACCAAATACTATAGAAATCCATGTTTACTCATTTATATGCATCAAATCATATTTCTATTGAAATCATCATTTTACCTTTTTTAGTGAAGTGCAAGTGCACATATAGTATTCCATATAAAGCTATGAGTTCCTATGCACTTGCTTGAGGACTGCAAATTGTTCTTTACTTATTTCCGTGTGGTACTTCGTTTATGACATAGATGAAAGATTTACCTTTTCTGTTATATATAATTCATCCCCTTGAATGCGTTTATATTTTTTTCAGGTCTATGCGGTCGATGCAAGTGATATTGCCTTACAGGTAGATCCTTCCCACAGCCACTTTTCCTTTCTTTGCTTAGTTCTCCAAACTGCAGTTGTATTTATCAATCAGCTAATGCTGAACTGCAAGAACTTTCTGCAGCACAGATATGCTATTGTTGTGATAGCACAGTAAATTGTCTATTGACAAGGTTGATCCCCCAGTCCTCCTTTATGCAATTAAATATGACATGGTGTGCAACTCCTGTAATCAAATAAGTACATCTGTCGTTGAGTGGTTAAATTAATATTTAGTAGCTTGAACATTGTAATCATAGTTGTTATTGCGTCGACATATCGTCGATATGTCGCCGTGGCGGAAATTTGCTATTCACCACAAGCCGCCACATCGCTAGAGGGCCTGTGGCTGGCACCACACTACCACAGGCGCATGGTGCCGCTGTGGCGTCGTGTGGCGCTCGGCATACGGAAGGGAGAGAGAGGAGAAAGCGAGCGGCACAGCGTGGGGTCGTAGCCAAGCATGACGAGCGGCACGCGGCACGGCCAGGAGCGTCAGGCGGAAGATGAGGGAGAGGAGAGGAGAGGAGGGAGAGTGTGGCGGCTGAGAGGGAGGTGAGAGAGAGAGAGGAGTGGGATTGTGTGGCGGCGGCTGGAGGGAATGGGAGGTGAGAGAGAGAAGGGGAGAGGTTGAGAAAAAATAGGGTTAGGAAATGGGTTGTTAGATCAAATTTGTAAAAACAGATTATTAATTGAACTTTTAAATATAATATTAGACATAATTTTAAATGTTTTGTTGCAATTTTAATTATAATGTTTTACCTTATAAGGTATATAAATTAACATTATTGCAACTTGATATTAAATTGCTATTTTTATAATACTATATTGCTATTCTTATTTGCAATTTAGTACTTATATATTGATATATTTTTAAAAATCCTTAAATTCTATAAGCTATTTTTCTATATTGATCGCCACGCCGATGTGTCTATGGCGATGTCACGCCGTACGCCATAAGTGTTGTAAAGTTATGAAGGTGCTAGGTCGCCACGCATTGCCGTGTCGCCGTAACAACTATGATTGTAACCCATATAGAAAAAGAATTGCTTGCTTTATATTCTGTTAGTAGCCCATCTGTTGAATTATATGTCTGTTCTTAAAATGCTAATGTGGTTATGTCAATATATCATATATAGTTTTACTTTCTATATTTTGTTGCTAACTTCTACAAATTGTAGTGTTGATTCTGATTGTTTTAATCTAAAAATGTTTAGGCTATGGAAATTGTGAGAGAAAATGAGTTGTCTGACAAAGTCATTGTTTTGCATGACAGAATCGAGGTATGCATTTCTGTTTAGTATTTGCCATTTCCCACAGTGACATGTGCATCTTTATCATACTTTCATAGTTTCATGTGAGGTTGTAACACTTTCAGGCTTCTGAGGTCTTGTTCATTTTTTTACCACCATCCTTAAAGCTTTATCTTGATTGTGCTCCTGACATTCTGTTACTATACTTATAATTCTACTTTGAGGTCCTTTTGTTATGTAATATTATTATATTGGCATATTCAAATGCAGGATGTTGAAATTGAAGAAAAAGTCGATGTCATCATATCTGAATGGATGGGTTACATGCTTCTGGCTGAGGTATCTATAAATATCATGTTTGTACAGCTGAGCCTATTCTGCACGTTATTTTACATATGTGCTATTTGTGGAATTCGGAGTTACAAATTAGTCCTGTTGATGGTAGAGTATGCTGGGGAGCGTAATTTTTGCTAGAGATAAATGGCTTAAACCAGGGGGTCTTATTCTTCCATCGCATGCATCGGTAAGAGTCTGAGAAAAATATTGTGCAGGAATTAACTAGTTGAGAGTTCAGACAGCTATTGAAAATTGTCAGGCTGACATAGAAAATAATTTTGTGGTACAGCTTTACCTGGCACCTATTACAAATTCTCAGAGATATCAGAACAGTGTTTACTTCTGGCGAGATGTTTATGGCATAAAAAGTGAGTCGCATTTCCCCATAATCCACATACATGCTCTCTTTCTAACTAATATATATTCTAAATATATAAGATTTAATTAGTTATTTGTTCATGACATGCACAGCAGAATAGCTTCAACTGCAGATAGCTTGATAGGGGGGCTAAGTGGCTAACAGTTCTTTCTCATTCTCAGAGTAATCTGTAGTGTTTTCTTTGCTTGACTTCAGTGTCTTCTATGATGCCTCTTGCAAAACAATGTGCATTCATGGAGCCCTCTGTTGAGACAATTAGTGGAGAGAATGTTCTAACGTGGCCAACAGTGGTGAGATTCTAACTGTTAGTTCTTGGTGAACCATTTTTTTCTCTTTTTGATATGCATTTTATGTGCATACAACTCATGCCTCAACATATAATTCCTGTTTGTGTATTCTTACTATTTTATCTCTGAATGTGTAAATGAGCTGAATTATTTTGCCTTGAGCCCTTGAGTATAATTTACTTGAATTCCTGGAGCAGGTGGCACAGGTGGATTGTTATACCATACAAGCTCTGCAGCTTGAAACTTTTACTGCTACATTTAAATATACATCTATGTTGCAAGGTTAGTTGTCCTAGTTCATTCATTTTTACATGTGAGTTAGGTATATAATGGCAAATAAGATTCTGATTCTATATACTGGTTTTCAACAGCTTGTTTTTGCTGATATTATATCAATATATTGAGAGGTCATGTAATCATATCGGGGATGTTTGGGAGTGCTTAATCTTGATCACTGTAAGACAAGGTGCTATATAAGAAGCTTTGTAGATAAAAACCTAGCAGATTTCTATTGAGAATTGAGTTCCTGGGAAGCCCAATTATAGGGTTTTGGGATAGGTTATGGTATTCACTCCTGATGTATGGAGGGTTAAATTTGTTATCGACTTATCACCCATTAAACTTGTGCTTCCATGGACGTTATCTAAACCACAAATACAGTAATACATGGATTTCGTGTTTGGTTGGTCTCGTTCTGTTCTCATGACTTGATTAGCTGTGTTTCCTATATTCTATTTGGGTAATTCGCATAGTCACATTGCTTTTAGCTTTTAGTGGGTGATTGCTGGAAATTATGTTGATTTAGCTTGACGATATTTATGAAGCTTATGTATCATACCTGTCACTTTTGACAGCAGAATGGAACCTAAGTGTATCTCAAATCTTAGTGATACTTTGTTCAAATAGAATCTCACCTGCAAATTATTAATGCAAATTCTACTTGGAGACACTTTTTATTCAAGAAAGTATATGAAAACATGTTGAAATAGCATAATGTCAACAGTATTATTTTTGTTTCACTTGGCTGAGAAAGTATCAATAATCCTAATCCTGCTCTCTTTTGCCTTCTATTATTGTTTTAGCTCCATTGCATGGTTTTGCATTTTGGTTCGATGTCGAGTTTAACGGACCAGTACGCCAGAAATCCAAGAAGCAAGCAAGCCAATCGATGGATGGGAACACACAAAATGCCAGTCCAAGCAATAAGAAGAAAAAATCAGATGTCTCAATTGTTCTGTCGACTGCACCAGAGGATGCCCCTACTCACTGGCAGCAGGTGTGCCTATTGATTTTCCTTTTTTTATCCAGGTATATTTTGTTAAAAATTAAAATCGTCATTCCTTTTCTTTTCAGACCCTACTGTACTTATTTGAACCTATCGAGCTAAAGAAAGACCAGAATATTGAAGGTTCTATTACCATATCTCAGAGCCAGCAACATGCTCGCTTCCTCAACATCTGCCTGAAATATTTGTAAGTGTGAACTCTAGTGATGTTTCATCTTTATTGTTATCTTCTGCTACCCCTCGCAAGCGCGATATAATTCTGGATTCCACACATATTTGCAGCACTGGAGATCAATGGTATGTTAAAGAATCTGTGATGAGATAATTTGGGGGGTAACATCAAAAGTGATTTATACAAGGTGCATATTTGTTGTCTTGTTCATGTTGAAACTTGCAGTTTTGGATCATTCTTGACCAGTATGTGATATCCTAATGGCAGATGAATCTAAAAAAGATGGACCTGGTTAGATTAACAGCCAAATGATTGTGTGCGTTCAACTGAGAAACTCAAATAATTACATGTCGACCAAGGTAGTATAGGTTATCTTGTTAAGTTTGTCTTAGCTCATCTAATTTGAAACTCTTTCAGTCTTTTTTAGACTAGATAGCCTTGTAGATCGTCCCATTCTTTGTAAGAACAAATTGGAAACATTTATGCCCTTTGAAAGGTTGTAATATTAGACGGCGTGACTTTTCATATGAGCGTCTGAAATTATAATGGATCACCTTGTTTTTCAGCAGGTTTTTATCGGTTTACACGTTATGACAGGTGGAGTTTGTTTGAGAGAAAAACCACCTATATCAAAGAGTTTTGAAGTTTTTGCTTGCTTGGAGAGTTTGATGAGCCCCTTTCTTGTATGTTATATACTCTTCCATGGATCATACTCTACTATCAATGGATATTGTGTATTTGTCATTATGAGTGCATCTAGTTTAAAAAGAATTTGCCTTTCTACCTCTTAAAAAGAATTGGCTTTTCTCACTATAGGCATACAGTTATAGACTCCATGGTCTCATATCTTTTGAATGGTAAATCATCAATTTTTTCTCCAAACGAGTTTTCTTTTTTAGGACCAAACAAAGCCCGGCTGGTCATCCATTACCCGTTTGCATGGAAAAGAGAAAATTTCACAAGTGTCTACTCTCAAAGAATGTTCAAGAGAACACGTAATGAATGCAAACATCAACAGTGCCCTTGCCAACCAGGAATAGCGGAATGTACATCGCTAGTTGGATGTGTTGCCAATAGATGATCAATAGCAGAATTAGAGTTAAGTATTCACATTAGCAACTACTTGAAAGTTAGAGATGCCAACAGGTGTCCATTGGAAGGCATCCATTCATCTCTACAAATACCCACCACTTGGGTACACATGAATTGAATATAGAAAGCATTCCACTCTTTCTTCTTTCTACTTCCAACAGGATGGAGCACAAGATGCCCCTCACAAATCTCGTAGCTACAACATAACATGTGAACGAATTCAGAATATATCGAGGTCGCTTGAACCATGACAAAGTGAATTCCTGCACCTGCATTCTTGTCAGTGCCCTCCCAAATGTTCAGAAGAATTCTCTAGCGAGCAGTTTGCTGAAGGTGTCATTTCACCTTATGCATAAAAGGGGGGAGCCAGTCTCAGTCATCATCCTCGTCATCGTTGTTGTATGCATGGTTTATTTTTTGAGCACGGTACATATCAGCAACCTGAACAGAGACCCGCGTGAGAAATCTTTACATTGAGCCACAAAAAAGAAGCGGCAGAAACTTACTTGCTCAGATGTGGTTGCTTGTTCTGGGTTTTTATCATCACGTACACGCAACAGACGAGGAAATCTTAGAGATATACCCTAATTCAAATTTGACCGTTAGTATCATCATCATGCGCTCATCATACTCTAGAAGGAGACTGTTCAGATTGATGATATTATGCCACAAGCCCACAAACCTTTTTTGGATCAACCATGCCATTAGCAGCACGATGAACAGGACTTATGCTCAAATCAGCAGCTTTCACCTCCCACACCTGATGATCGATATGATATAATAAAGATTTCCAAACCTCCAGAAGCAAAATAAACCAAAGGCACCTTGACCCCTTAATTTAAACTTCAGGGTCAATATATTTACCCATGCAAGTTTCACTTTAACTGTTCTCATAGACAATTAGACACACATGACCCATCACACCAAGGAACATGATTGCATGACATGGCAGAAAGTAATAAAGCAGGAATTGCTAATATATATGTTTCTACAAACTAACACACCCGCAGTCTCTTGGGTCCCCTCTGAGCTTCGGCGGATCGTTTCAGCTTCCCCGACCCCTTTTGATCCGACGGATATCTCTCCTGTGTCCCACTTCCCCCCCCCCCTAGCCATTCTTCCTGCTCCCACTTCCCCTGGCCTTGGCGAGTCCGCCTCCCCCACCATAGACCCCCCGCCTCCCCCAGTGAGCTCTATGGCGAACTTCCCCGCCAACCCTCTCCCCTTCCTTCCGTACGGAGGGACGATTCGCGACGGCGGCGGACCTCTTCGTCGCCAGAGGAACCATGTTGCCCTTTCAGGGGACCTAGTCAAGCTCCATGAAACCTTCGCCATTGCTGAGCATGATGGCCCACTGACTCCGGCCCAGAGGATCGAGCTCATGATCGCCATCCGCCACCACCTCGGGGTTGAGCTCCGGCTTCAAGTCTCGCGCTATTGCCTCCACCCGCTCGGGGTCGGGCTTTACAAGCTCGGCTCTGAGTTCGAGCGCGACGCGATCGTCAACTCTCCTCCTATCTTCGTCCAGGGCCGACTCGTGCGCTTTGTCAAGCACGACGAGGCCATGAACTGCAAGCAATCGCCGTTCGCCAGAGCGGGTTGGATCATGTTCCTGGGCTTTCCCCTAGACTGTAAGTCTCTTCCCTTTCTCCAGCAAATCTGCTCCTCCTTCGGACAGCTCATCTTCTGGCACGAGGCGGACACTAGCCTGGCCAGGGTTCTTGTCAAGGTCCTCTACGAGGATGACCTGGACGTTCCCCATAGCATCACCGTCAAACATGGGGACGAGCTGGACGGCAGTGGTCGCTCCTGGACGTTCCCGGTCTACCTCCTCCAGTCCGACCTCGCGGACCAGGGGCCTGGAGATGAAGTCCCCCCTCCGCCGGACAATGGGAATCCGCATCCTTTCCTGGGCGAAGTCCTGCCAGGGGAGCCGGAATGGATCCAGCAGTGGGCGGACGCCCAGTTGTTTGGCCCCATGGCGAACCAGTGGCACGCTCACATCTTCCACCACCTTCAAGACGATGCTCAGCAAGATGTCCCGGCGGACCCCCATCCTTTCGAGGATGACTTCGAACCATTGGTAGAGGATGACGCTGAGGAGTTGCCCCAAGCTGTCGAAGAACCTCATGACAGCATGGAGATTTCAGGCATCTCCTCCGAACCCTCGGTGGAGTCTCACACCGAACAGTCTCACCCCCCTCAGCAGTTGCACGTCCAGGTCAGGCTTTCCCCCCCCCCCCCCCGATTCGCTGGCTTCTGTTTGCAGACCTCTGTCCCCGGCTTCCCGTTTGCAGCGTACTCTCCTGGCGATCGACCCGGCCTCGCCGCCTGCTCGGGCGCCGCCCCCCTCCTCCGTCGCCAAAACGCGCGTGCCTCCCGGTCCGTCTTGTTTACTCAAGACGTCGGGGCAGGGCTCATCATGAGGCGGGCGGGAGTCAGTCGCTGGCCAGCTCTTCCAGATCGCCTCCTCTCTCGGTGTGAGGCCTGCGTCGCAGTGCCAGACTCTCGGCCAAGGGCAGGGGCTTTCGATCCTCCTCCCGCCGGGGACAAGCCCCTTTCCTCTCCAAGCTGCCAACGATTGAGGAATTCATCGAAGTGTCCAGGTCTGCCACCCCCATCCCTCCCCTCTCCTGATCAAATTGCTCATTCGGCTGTCCACCTCTGCGGCATTAACCCAGACAAATTCTCCTCTTCCTTTTTCGCCAGCGATTCCGAGGACGGGCTGCCCCTCCAGACGGCGGGAGTTGTGATCGGGTCTCCGTCGGCTCGACCCTCGTCGGCTCCTATGTTGATGGGCCCATCTCCTTCTGACCCAGCTCCCCCGACCCAATGAAGTGCACGAATTTTAACCTCTGCTGGCCTGCGCGCCGTGTTTTGCTTATGCTGGTTAAACTCTTCCCGGCCTGCGTGCCGTTTCTGTTGTTGGCGGACATTATTTTTGTGGGCCCCCCTGGGCCGTTATCTAGTCTTGGTTCCGTCATTTTGTTATGTGCTCTATCTTGCTTGCTCTCCTGGTTGGGCCGGCTCTTGCCCCCACCCTTGTTCATAAGATTGCGCGCCCCTCATGACAAAGACCAAATCCTGGAATATTGTTAGCTGGAATGTCCGGGGACTGAATTCCTCCTCCAAAAAGTTAGCCGTCCGCAACCTCCTTGCCTCCTCTAACGTGGACATTGTCTGCCTTCAGGAGACTAAGATGGCTACTCTGATCCCCTCCTCCGTCAGGCAATTCTGCCCTAAGCGCCTGGACAGTTTCCTCTACTCCCCTGCCCTAGGTTTTGCTGGCGGCCTCTTCATTGCTTGGGACAGCGCCAGGTTCTCTGGGTCCCTTCTTTCCTCTTCCCACTTTCAGCTCACCATCTCCCTTTCTTCCCTTCTTAACGGCTCCTCTTGGAAACTTTCCAACATTTATGGCCCCTGTAGGGCTGCTGATCGCCCTCATTTCTTCTCCTGGCTTAATTCCCTCCATATCCCTCCCACTGAGGACTGGCTTTTCATTGGAGACTTCAATCTTTACCGATTTCACGACAACAAAAGCAGAGGGCAACTCAACAGGAGGAATATGGCCTCCTTCAATGAGTCCATCAGCTCCTTGGGTCTCCACGAAGTCACCCTTCGGCACCGGAAGTTCACCTGGTCTAACAGACAAAATCCCCCTACCCTAATCCAATTGGATTGGTGCCTCACCTCCATGCATTGGGCCGATTCGTACCCCAACACCTCCTTTTCGGCGCTACCTAATGGGTGCTCGGACCACTGCCCTTGCCTCGCTTCTATTTCCACTTCCATCCCCAAGTCTTCAATTTTCCGCTTCGAGAACTTCTGGACTAAACTCCCGGATTTTCTTCCCCTGGTTCAGTCCTGTTGGAGCAAGGGCCCTTCCCCGCTTGATCCTGCTCTCCGCATTGCCCAAAAGTTCAAGTCTCTCCAGCGAGCCCTCACCACTTGGAAGCGTAAGCATCACGGTTTCAACCTCTGGATCAAAAACACTGCTATCATCATCAACTTCTTGGACAGGATGGAGGAGCTCCGTCTCCTTTCCAACTCGGAACTTCACTTCAGGAGCTTCCTCCAGACCCATCTGGCTTCCCTCCTTGATATTCAAAACTGTTACTGGAAGCAGCGTTACACTTCCCGTTGGACCAAGTTGGGGGATGCTAACACCAAGTTCTTCCATGCATCGGCCACCACTAGACGTCGACGCAATACCATTGCTTCTGTTAAGCTGGACAATGGCACCTGGGTTTCCTCGCACGAGGACAAAGCTGAGGCCTTCCTCGACTTCTTCCTCAGTAAAATGGGCTTCTCTGGCCGGCCTAACATGGTTTTTGACTTGTCCCAACTTATTCCTAGAAGCCAAGGTTTGGACCACCTGGGAGCTGACCTCTCTGAGGCTGAGCTTGACTCAGTAATTAAATCTTTGCACCCTGACAAAGCACCTGGCCCGAATGGTTTCAATGGAACCTTCTATAAAACCTGTTGGCCCATCATCCGGCAGGACTTTGTGGATCTTATCTCCCACTTCTCGAACTGTAACATCCAGCTTCATCCGATCAATGGCTCCTACATTGCCCTCATTCCCAAGGGCAGCTGCCCCAGCTCCGTCAAGGACTATCGTCCCATCTCTCTCATGAATACCAGTATCAAAATCATCACTAAAATCCTTGCTAACAAGTTGCAAGGAGTCATCACCTCCCTTATTCACCCCAATCAATACGGGTTCATCAAAGGGAGAAACATCCAAGACTGTCTCGCTTGGGCTCTTGAGCTTACTCACAGATGCAAGCAATCGCCCCATGAGTCTGCTATCCTTAAGCTGGATTTTGAAAAAGCCTTTGACACTATTGAGCATTCAACAATCCTTCACATGCTGGCTCAGCTGGGATTCCCCAACAAATGGATCTGCTGGATTGATCTCTTACTTTCCTCGGGCTTTTCCTCGGTTCTGCTAAACGGTTCTTCTGGGAAATTCTTCCGCTGCAAGAGAGGAGTGCGTCAAGGGGACCCTCTTTCCCCGCTTCTCTTCGTCTTAGCGGGCGACCTTCTCCAGCACATCATTAACAAAGCCTCAACGTTGAGGATCTTACAAGGGCCTCTATGTCATCCTCCGCACCTTGACTTTCCAATTGCCCAATATGCTGATGACACCATCATCTTCCTCCACGCTGATCAGAAGAACCTCTTCTGCCTTCGTGGACTCTTTAACTCGTTCTCCCAGTCTACTGGCCTCAAGATCAACTTATCCAAATCAACCCTTACGCCCATTAACGCGTCCCCTCAGAAAGGGGTGCTCCTGGCTGCCACTTTCGGATGTCCCTTGGCCTCTCTTCCGTTCCCCTATCTTGGGCTCCCTCTGGGGATCCTGAAGCCTAAGCATAACGACCTGGCCTTTCTCATTGACAATATTGAACGTAAACTTTCTTCCCTTTCCCCTTGGTTATCCATGGCTGGCAGACTTCAAATTGTTAATTCCGTTCTCTCTGCCATCCCCACTTACGCTATGTGCACGTTCAAAATTCCCTCTTCCGTCATCTCCTGTATTGACAAAGCCCGGCGCAATTTCCTTTGGCACGGTCACAACTCTTCTAGCTGCAAATCCTCTAGAGTGGCCTGGCACAAGGTCTGTAAACCAAAGGCCAATGGGGGTCTTGGGGTCCTTGATCTTCGCACCCACAATACTGCACTCCTGCTCAAACACCTTCATAAATTCCTGAGCCCCTCCCCCCCTCCCTGGGCTTGCCTGGTTCAGCTGCATTATGCTTCTGCTAAGTCCCCACCCCTCCTGGCTCCGGCGCGAGGCTCCCGCTGGTGGCATGACATTCTTGCTCTTTCCTCTCACTTCCGGGCAATTGCCTCCCCCTCCGTTGGTAACGGCCGTAACACTGCCTTCTGGGAGGACGGCTGGGCCGTCACCCCTCTTCGGTACCTCTTCCCTCATCTCTTCTCCTTTGCTAAGCTCAGCTCCTGCTCTGTGCAGCACTTCCTCTCGCATAACTCTTTGTCTGACAACTTCTTTCTCCCTCTGTCCGTTGAGGCCCACGACGAATATCAGCTCCTTCCTTTGCTGGACTGCATTAATATTCAGCCTAATAGTCTGGACAACTGGTCCTTCATTTGGCGCACCAATTCTTATAGTGCTGCTCGCTTCTACCACTACCAATTCCATTTCATCCAAGCCCCTGGTGCTTTTCGTTGGCTCTGGAAGGCTCGGTGCTCCAACAAGCTGAAGGTCTTCTTCTGGCTCCTTCTGATGGACGGCCTCAACACTAGACAAGCTCTTCGTCGGAAAAGAATTCTCAACACAATTAATGAGACTTTATGCTGCCTTTGCACTTTGAGGGTGGAAGAATCAACAGTTCATCTCTTCTTCGACTGCCCCTTCAGTCGCTCTTGCTGGACTTTGCTAGGGATCCATTGGAGCTCTAATGGCTCTATCCCGGAAAGATTGGAGGCTTTGAAGGCTACTTTTAGGAGGTCTTTTTTTATGGATGTCATTGTAATGGGGGCTTGGACCATCTGGTTGACCCGCAATAGGTCGGTCTTTGATGGGATAGCCCCCTCTATTTCCTCTTGGAAGATGCGTTTCCTCCTCACTTTCTCTGCTCAGTCGCAGCGTTTCGCCCCTTCGGTCAAGGCCGATCTGAAACGTTGGATTGAGGCTTTGTAACCTTCTCTCTCCCCCCCCTCTCGTGGCGTTGTATCGTTCTCCGGTTTGTTTCTTTAATAATAAAATCTTGGGTAGGAGCCTCTCCTACTGATTTTCCTCAAAAAAAACACACAACTGAGCCACCATTGCATGCTTTTATATAGTGAACCTAAAATCCAAGGTAGAATAAATAATTAATCTATGTGCATAGATATTAGAAATGAATAATACCAAGCTATCAGGAATAAATAGTTAAATACCATGATTCAAGGCAGATGCAACTCCTTGCCTACAATCCTTGCACATGAGATACATTTTAGCTAAATTACTACATAGTGTCATAGTATAAACTAAGGATCAAACATTGTTAATTTCAACCAAACAAATCAACCATTGGTTTTGAATAAGTAGAAACCCATAAGCTGAGTTCAGATTTAAGAACATTAAATAACCAGGTCAATCAAATCAAGACCAGAAGTCTCAGTGAGGGGTGGTGAAAGCAACCAAATGAAAAGTATAACTAAGAAACAATCACTTGTCAATGTTTAATGTGCACATTACCTCTGAAGGTTCAAACCACACATCTGGGTCCATTGTGTCAGGAAAACTATAGTATGCCTGCAAAACCAAAAGAATACTATTTGTAGAACAGAACAAGACAAGACAATGAATAAAAATAGCATTCAGACGACAGCAGGCTGAAGGGATGTATCACTTTTGGTTTTGGTATCACTTTAGTTCGAAGGCTCACAGAACACTCCTCAAGCTGTTGTTCAGAAAATCCAGTGCCTAAATGTGCATCAAGATATAGAATATGGAGTCAAATCATCATATTAACATGATAAAGTTAAAAATGGCATACCTATGTTGCAGATTGTTTGGTATTCCTCGTTCTGTTCATCATAACATGCCAGGAGAAATGATCCATATACACCTAATAAGCATGAAATACCAAAAGGAACAAAGATAAATACCACACAAACAGATCAACGCAGGAAAAACCTCAAA
This sequence comes from Zizania palustris, assembly GCA_019279435.1. NCBI lineage: Eukaryota > Viridiplantae > Streptophyta > Magnoliopsida > Poales > Poaceae > Zizania > Zizania palustris. The sequence continues at coordinate 14,191,367 of JAAALK010000080.1, forward strand.
CATAAGCTCATTTATTTAAAACATTTTTATGATCAGTATGCATGATGGAAGAAAACATACCTGTACGTTTTCCTCTCCCATGAAAGGCAGCAATTGGCACTAAATCCAAAGAATCCCCAATGCTGCCCCAGAAAAGGATAAACAAGTATGAGTAAATAATTTGCATAAACCTGACATTCTGACAATTAACAGTACCATGACATAATACAAATGGTTGGACCATAACATATGGGATAAGCATATGATATGTACCTTGCCCACCTCAATTTACTAGATTTTTCTGTTGTGTGCAGTGTGATGAAGACTAAAACCACCATACCATAAAATATGCTAACCTGTCCATGTAGTCTTTCTTCAATTTCAACCAATTGTTCGATCGCTTTGCTGGCTCATATGTAGCATCCTTATCCAACGTCTTGATAATCAGCCCTTCACAACTTTACAATGATTCAAAACTTAGCGGAGGATAAGATCTTGCAAAAATAAAGGTGGGGCAGGGACCTTCACTTAGAAATTCTTCAGAATTCAGAAACCAATGCATTGTGCAAAAAAAACAAAAAAAAACACTAGTTAAAAAATACATATGCTCTTTAATGTTGCAATTACCCAAAAAATCCATGGCAATCCCCACCTTTTTTTTTGCTTCCTTCTCTAGAATTATGATAATGCTATGTTCAACATAGTTTAATTTGACATCTTTTCACAGATATGTGCATCCTAGGAGGGCTAATAGTTTGTGAGATGTCTTCTCACAACAATCAAATAAATCTATCCTTGACAATAAGGATACACCAAGTCACAACTCAGTAACTCACAACTAAGCAAACAAGTATCTGCTATAAATAATTTAATGGTAAAAAAACAGAACTGATGTTGAATTTGCCAGAATGTTATGGGCCTGGCACTGTAGCAACGCGTGAACAATACACACTGTAGCGATAGGCCCATATGGCAAGTTAGGTGATTTAGGATGAAGATATAGTTATTTTGGTATTGCAGGAGATAGAGATTAGATGGGTTTCTATAATAGCAAGCAATCAATGAATCTTTAAAGTTAGTAGAGAAGCCCTGTTGGAGCTACTAGAGGGAGAGTGCCCTATGGCCTGGTCTTTGGAAGCAGGGTGGCAGGGTGGCACACTGAGCAAAAAGCACAAATGATAAGCTGGCCTCTGGTAAAGCAATTGTTCAAGAAATTCCACTTACCTAGAGTTGACAGCTGTATCAAGAAACTTTTGTATCTCCTCAAGGTCACTTGATGTAATTGCAGTTGCCAATTGAAAAACACCTGGTACTTCCTCAAAAGAGTTGTAAAGATGCTGCCAAATATTCAATGCCAAAGAGATTACCTCTCTTAAGTCTTAAAACCGTTGAATGAATTAGTTTACTTTGTTAGGTTCAACAAAAATACAAAATAACATTCATGTTTATCAGTGACCTCCATTCCAAAATGTAAGTCATTCTAGCCTTTGCCAGATTCATCTATGGATCGATGAATCTTGTGTGCCAGATTCATCGATTCATAGATGAACCTGGTAAAAGCTAGAATGACTTACATTCTGGAACAGAGGGGATATGAAACAGACTTCACATTTTATGTCAATACATGTACAACACATGATAAAAAAAGGCAGTAACAGGCTCTGCTGAACTGGATCATAGAAGCAATGTTTACAAATAGCCTAGTCGAACCTAGTCGCCATGGGACCGACCAGAAAACTAATTGCGATTAATCATGATTAGTCAATTCTGATCGGTCCATCCAATCATCCCCTATATTTTAGGACATATGCATAATATATATACACTATATAAAATATGACAATAAATTTCCATCCATGGGCCAAATTTCCAGCCATTACTTGTTAGCCAAAAAACAAAATTGAAAAGCCCAAACCCATTAACTAAACCCTAGGTACTAAACCCTTCACTCACATCTCCCCCCTCCTCACAAGTCACAGGCCACCAGCCGCCGCACATCCCCCTCCCTCAAACCCTCACAGGCGCACATCTCCCCTCTCCCTGAAGCTAAACCGCAGATCTCCTGCCCTGCGCGTCGCCTTCTCTTCCTCATGCTCCCGCCGGCGCCACCTTCTCTTCCACATGCTCCCGCCAGTGCCACCGGTGGCCCCTCCCACTCCAAGGCGTTGCCGCCGGCCCACTCCTCTCGTTGTGGCCCGTGCGCCATCGTCAGCCCCCTCCTCCCGTCATGTGGTGACGCTGGTGGCTGGCCTCTGCCTTACCCATCGTGTGCCGCCGGTGGCCCCTCCCTCTCCCATCGCGCGCCACCAGTGCCCCTCTCTCCTAGTCGCCAAAATGCCACTAATCGGTCGACTAGTCAACGACTAGTCGGACGACCGGATTTCTGGTCGCTCTAGTCGGGTCGGAGCGCCTAGTCAGCTCCGAAAAACTGACCAGACCGATTAATCGCGATTAATCGGATGATTTGTAAACACTGCATATAAGTGATTTTGACTTGTAGACATAGCTTGCAAAAAAGCAACCACAACTTTGTTAAAGCATGCCCTACTGGATAGCACAAGTAATGCACTTGGTCAGCAGAATGAAATTTACAGCTCGTAATACAATACCTCACGTCGAACTTTTAGTTGTTCCTGGAGAAGAGGTTTCCCATTGATGTAAAGAATATCAAAGCCAAAGGTACAGACTGACACTTTGATATCATTTATGGTAACAGCTTTGCGGGCCCTTGTGCTGAGTACCTGCAAAAAGGGAGAAACAGTCACTGGAAACTGGATCCAGACAACTAGCAGTAAAAGGTATATAAAACTCAGTTAAGAAAACGAAGGTGATCTACAACATAAACAATTTAAGTGGAACAGTGGACAGGAACTAGGAGTAATATAAACACATTTATATGATGGTCATTACGAAATTAACCTTGCTATAAATCTCATCGGAGGTGAACTACAAACCTGAAAAGGCAAAATTTTCTTCTTTTCACGGTCATAAGCAACAATTTCACAGTCCAAGACGAATGATTTGACTGTAGGCTTCAGGAATCTGCATTTACACGTGGGTGAATTATTTAGCTTATAAACAGGTTATCTTAACAGTACTAGTACATGTGGATATACACATGATAAAAGTAAAAAGGAAAGGGGCTTCGACTCTAATGAACACATCCAGCAAAGCACTAGATATAGATGTATAGAGTTCGGAACTATTGATGATAGATAAAGATTGCACCATACAGTACACAACTTTGCCTCAAAAGGAGGGACAAAGAGAAAACCAGCAAATCTGAGGTGTCCTACAGCTCAAAAGCTGCTGAAAACAATTTGAAATGAAAACTTTAATAATTATCAATTTATCAGTATACCGTGTGAGAAGTTACTGGTGCACACTTTTCCTGTCTATTCACCAAGGGACTATCGAACTGCATTGGTAGGTGAAAAATAGAATGACAGTATACCTCGAAACTGCATCAACGACATCAGGATACTTTCCTGTGTTCCTTTCAGCATTACGACTATAAATCTCTATTGATCCATCTTCCATGCAATGTATCTTCATTCCAAAGTATTTGGTGGTAATTGAGATGAGCATGGGTCAGAATATAAAAAAACTGACAAAGTGTTTGTTCATACCTGAGCCCGTTCACCATCATACTTGTACTCACAAGTGTACTCAAGACCCTGAAATTTATCGATGATCTCTGAGACAGACTTTGTTGCTTTTGCCAACATAGGACCAACAGGGACACCAATGGAAAAACTGCATATCTCCGGAAGTTTCCAAACTCCAACTTCAAGAAGAGCTGGGACAATTTTATCATATATTGGAAGAACTGAATATGCTTGTTTAATTATTTTTGCAGCCTTCAAAGAACAAAGTACAAATATATCAGAATTGGTCATAATTGTTGGTATTCACACACAGCTTTCAATATGATGCCAGAAACAAAATATGATGGTATTCGACGCGCAAAGCACATTGATAATCCTAAAGGCAGGTGCTAGCAGGAGTACTCAATGTACAATTCAAAAGTGTAACCTGCATAAGCTCCCACGTAGATTAGATATACCAACAAGATTAACTCGATGGAGTGATTCCAGAAGGAAATCCAGCCCCCAAGACTGAAGGTAGTAAGAGCATTTTGCCATTACAATTTCCGAGCCAGGAACAGTATATTGATTCTACAACCAAACTAAACTTCTGATAAGAATAGCGGTGACCAACAAACTAGAACTAAGCATTCTCAATGTGAATTCAAATTTCAAAATCTCTTGAATCATGTGATGTGTGCAACCAGCATTGCATGGTCGATTAAAAGTAGTATTTGCTGCATTAATGTGCAGATGACACATGTGAAATCTACCCATTCAAATCAAACATTACTGTACATGTAATGCAAATAGCTTGAAACCTATACACATGAATCAAACATTACAGTAAAAATTTAAACGGAAGAAAAGTGTGCCAACCTCTTCAAAAGGTGATTGAACTTTCGATGATGGAGAATGGTTTTCACAATATACAGCAGCTTGTCCAAGAGCCATCTGGACAGTTTTTTCTGCTAATCCAATCCTCATCTTCGACTGTAACAAGAAACGGTTTAGGGGCTTCAGGCAAAGACTGCATAGATTCATAGACACCAATCGTGTTAAAATGATTTACCTGAAGTAAGCGTATAATATATTGTGGCTCACAATCAGTTGCAGCAACGAGAAGTCCCTTGATATGATTTCTTTTCTTATCTTGACTTTCTTTGCCTGATTCCTGAAGAAAAAAGTGTGTTTGATAAATGATTTCTGAATGGCAATACATAATAGTGTGTTATGCAACTAGATGGACCATGTTTCTAATCCCAATGATTAGTGTTCAGTGTTTATTTACTTCTGGTAGTCAGGCATCTCGATACTGTCAAGGATATAAAAATTCATTCATGTTGATGCCTTGACAATATCAGTCAGAATAATGGTTAAACTCGATAGTTTATCATGAGAAATGTGAGGAATAAGACCTTTGCAATCGTCCGAAAAGTAGCAAGAACTCGAGATATTGTAAGTGGTTTTGGTTTGTACATCATCTTCTGTGACAATCTGCTTGCTTTTGCAACAAGTCCCAAATCACCCAATTCCTACAATGGTCCATAGGAAGAAAGCAAATCATGTCACGCTCCAATTTCATAGCACTTGCTCACTGCCTGAACTGTAGGTTAAATTTAGTTACCTTGAGGTTCTTCTTGACATGCTCCTCTTTGCGGCCATATGCCTCTGCAAGTGCACGGATGATTGATGCATCCCCAATTCCAAGCTCAGTCCCTTCATGAGGTGGTGCAATCCGGTTGGCTGAGAGGTATACTGTCGCAAGGAGATCATCCGGTGTTGTAGCAATCACCGTGCGGAACACATTTGATAGGATCTCAGTGATAATAATCCTTCCAGACTCATTGGCGATGAGATCAAGTGCCTTAGCCAGGAATAGAAATGGAACAGGCTCACCAGGGCTCCAATAAGCGGCAGCCATGGGATTGAATTCACTGCCTTTCTTCTTGAGCTCGAGGGAGGTATCCTTTTCCTTGGACTTGGGAGCGCCCATTGTTTTGGTCTTCTTAGGTGAAGAGGACCTCTTTTTGTCTTTTGATTCGGAAGCTTTCCCTTGTGCCTTCGTTGGGGATGGTGATCTATTTTTCTTCTCCTCAGATTGCAGGCCAATGCCTTCGCCAGAGGGTTTGCTGTCTGATTTGGCCCCTAGGGTTTTAGACTTCTTCGGCGATGATTTCTCCTTCATCTCCAATTGCTTGCCAACCGCTAACGTTTTGGACCTCGTAGGAGACGGAGACCTCTTCGTCTCGACCCCTAACGTTTTGGACCTCGTAGGAGACGGAGACCTCTTCGTCTCGACCGCTAACGTTTTGGACCTCGTAGGAGACGGAGACCTCTTCGTCTCGACGGGCGCCCCATCATCTGACAACTTGGGTTTAATTGGCGAGGATGACCGCTTGGACTTCACCGGCGAAGGCGGCTTCTCCGCCACCTCCGGTTTGGCCACCGCGCCGTCGGCCTGGGCAGCGGGCTGCGTCTTGAGCTTCTTCGGGGACGGCGCCCCGGAGGCCCCCGCAGTCACCTTCTTCGACTTCCTGGCGGCATCGCGGGCATTCCCCATGAGCACATCCGCCACCGTGCGCTTCCCCACACCCCCGCCGCCGCCGCCGCCGGATGCCGACATGGCCGCTTCCCCCGCCGCCTCAGGGGGAGACTTCCTCGTCCTCGCTGACGACCTCTTCCCGCCGCCGGATTTGGCAGCGGAAGCGTTCGCGCGGCGGCGAGGCGAGGAGGGAGATGACGGCGCGGACGACGAGAGGCGGAAGCTGCAAGTGAGCAGTGCGGGGGCGGCACTGGCGGGGAGAGCGAGCGCTAGGGTTCTAGGCGGCGGCGCCGGGAGCGGGTGGCATCGGAAGAGGAGCAGCGAGGTGGTGGCTCGGAGGAGGAACATCAAATGGGGGCAAAGCCGTGGAAGGATGAGAGGGTTTTTCGAATTTGGTCGAGATTCATTCGCGGGCCTTCACCTTCTTGACCATTTTTCGTTTTCCGTTTTTCGAATTTCAACTCAGAATTTGAATTCTGTGAAACACTGAAATGGTTTTAACACATGTACACCGACTCGCAACACAGCACGAACATTTTTAAACTGAGACGCACCATGCAAGCCCTATAAATCCCTCTATTTCATAATTTTTTATCTTCGTTTAGCGTATCTAAGATTTGAAAAAAAATCAAACAATATTTAAACACTCAAAATTATTATATTTATAAAAAATGTTTTAAATAAATAAAACATTCAGCAATGCAATTTACAACACAAAGAAAAAACTATTACAACAGTATTGTTGTCGACGATTAGGTGTCGGGAGCGCCCGACGGTGGACACCAATGGTGGCAGTGCTAGAGTGCTTGAAAGGAACTGAGTCAAAGTCGGTCGGTACTCGGTAGATCCATGTCCCCATTGCTTGGATTCGTGCCCTGGCCATTGGATTCACTCATCCACTACTAGATCCACGTCCCCCTGGTGTTTTAGTAGGCGTTAGGTACTAGTCGAGCGCTTAGGCGGCACCTAGGTATCTGTCTATTTTTCTTTTTTTATCTTTCTAGGTGTTTTCTTCGTTTCGATTATTGTTCTCATGTATTTATTTCCTTGGTTCTGGTTTTGATAGTTCCAAGGCTTTTATTTTGCTTGGTCCTACGCATCCCAAAGTGTCTTTTCTACTCCTTTTCTTCTCCTCCCGCATAGTGTCTTTTCTTGCCTTCCCCTCTCTTCTCATTCGGCCTAACAAGCATCATCTGCTCCCCCTCCTCCCCTTCAGAGCGCGGTGCGTGACACCAGAACATAGGAATGTGGCATAGGAACACGACAACCTGACGAGTGGATGGCGGGTGGCGGACAACGCGCAACAGATGGATCGGGAACCCTAGTTGCGGGCTAGGCGCCGCTGCCGCACAAGGCACCTAGGGGGCACGGTCAACTACCCTAGGATGTGTTTGACATGCCTAGGCACCTAGGTCCCCTAGCCGGCCGACTAGCGGCTCCACGCGGCATTGGGGTAGCGCCTACTAACGCCACCTGCCTGATTTGTGTGAGGGTCGGTCTTTGAGAGAGAATATGAGAGGGAAGAGAAAAAAAGATGCACATAGAGTCGGAGAGAGGATCAGAGGAGGCGTGGGGAAAAAATTATATGCAGGTGGTCCTTACCCTCTCCTGCGTGAGGACCTCTCTAGGGTGGAGAGCATTTGACGGGCCGTCCCTCGCTGCCCTAGCCACCGTACTGTCGCCTCCGTGTCGCCTGATCGACTGCGCCGCCGCATCCGCGGTCATGTCCACCGGTCACGCTGTCGCGGCCCTAGCTCCCTCTGTGCTGCCTCCTCCACCGATGCCCGCTCCACTCCGTCAGATGCTCTCCACCTTCACGTGGTGAACATCTAGAGGGGATCCTCATGAGGGAGAAGGTGAGGACCCCCGCACAGATTTTTTTCCAAACGTGGGGACTAGAGACTAGAGAGAGAAAAGATGAAGATAGTGAAAGAGATACAAAGATTGGACTACTAGAGAAAAGATTGGTCCCAACTGTAGTGTCAGCTAGAGCACGATTTCTCTTGTTACTATGTTAACCTATTTTGTTAAGTATAAATAATATATCACTAACTTAGTTAATATCTCAATTAACCGATTAATCTCTAACATTAAGTATTAACAATTTGCAAATATTAATCTTGCTAATAGATAGATATTATAGTATCAGTAACATGAGTGGTATTAAGTGATGATGAATTGATGATATTTTCATGTTTATTCTCAACATAATTTTGTAATTGTGCGATACTATTAAATTGCTGCCATGTTATTTCTGTGAAATGAGTATGGCGTCACCTCGTCACACACCATACCTGCCTAAAATGTGTAAAGATGGTCCAGCGCGTCATCGCACCGCCGTAACAACTATACTTAGATTTAAGTATTTTTTTCACTTTATTTATTTTACCAAAATATTTTTATCAAGTGACGAAACATTGTACAGTGAGTACGGAAGCGTTCGATTTTTTTTTCAAATCTTAGAATGTTTGTACGCTAGTTGCATCCTTTGTATATAACTAGTATTATAAAAAATAACCTAACAATTATAGCATTATAATTATTCTATTAAATATACTATAAAATACATAGCAATAGAGTATCTATTAAATATTATAAATATATTTTTATTTAAATATGGTCACATAACTATAAGTAAAAGTTAAATAATTTATAATATAGTAATAAGAACGGAACCAATACATTTATTTTGCCGCCATAGCACTCTAGCAGCAAGCTGTTTGTCACGGATAGGAAGTGGGCCAGGCCTGTGAATAGTACCATGTACTGTTCACGTGAACAGTACCCCCAGTACTGTAGCAGTTAGGATAAAATATGTTTTGATTAATTAGTTACGATTTCAGATTAGATCAAGTTGGTTATAGTAGATTAGATCAAAGGGACAAGTATTGTGCCTATATAAACAGGACTTAATTAGGAGTCTAGACGTCGAGTATTTAGTTTGGCTATTGCCTTCTTGTATCCCTGCCTCTTCGCCGCGTCGCCGCAACGGCGCCGACGCGACGGAGAGGTCCAGACCCTCGACCAACTACCTCGTTTTCTTATCAATTAAGAAGTTTAGTTCCTTCTAATTCCCCCGAAATCTCTGTCGGTGCCAACTTGATATCAGAGATGATCGGTTCAACTTCCGTTGCCATGAATTCACCAGACGACACCAGATCAAGGGGGTGGGGTGGAAGAGACATTGAAGACCATAATGAAGCGTTTAGACGCCATCGAAGAAAGACTACTGCCAATCCAAAGTCTGGAGGAAAGGTTAACAACACTGGAGATTTCCGTTCGGTCCCCACCTGGACGCCAAGAACTTTCGACCGCCTGTGTTCCTGCGCACACGCCGGAGCAGGGCTAGGACGGCGGGCGCAAGGACTTCCGCCAAACAGACCGCGGAGAGGTGGACCAGAGGGGTCCCCTGCCTCGCAGCTAGGAAAGCAGGCACCAAGGAGCCAGCAACGACGAGGACGATGACTTGGGACCGGATCCGCCGCCGTGTCGCCAAGGAGGAGGGCGGCAGGACCCAGACCAGTCGCCGCACCGCCAGGGCGAAGGGCGGCAAAGCCCTGAGCCGCCACCGCGCCACCAGAGAGGAGGGCGACGGAACCTTCACCGAGCCGCCACCGATAGTGACGGCGGCCAGGGGGACCTACCGCCACGCCACCGGGGAGGGGGGCGTCAGAACCCTCGCTGGCCCGCCGCAGACCCCTGCACGACGTGACATCGCTGTCGATCGCCGCTGCCCTGCACAGCGCGGCACTTCCGTTGTTTGGTGCGTGGGCTGCTGCTTCCTCGCATGAAGTGGTGTCGTCGACTGCCGTGGCCGTCGCCATTGTCTGCATCTCTTCCGTACCGTTTTTGCCTCCGACCAGATCTTCGTCATCGAAGTGGTGGGCGAAAGCGGGGAAGACGACTCGGCAGCTCGAGGACGAGCTGCGTTTTTAGGGGGGTGATGATGAGGACATCCCTACCAATGATACAACCATACATGAATACCAAGATCCAATTATTCGAGTTCGAGAACGACGATTAAATCTACAGGTTAACTCGTTTCTAAGTATCTCAGTATATTATCTTTGGAATAAATTACTACCTATTATTATTATTATTAGGAACCATGGAGATGATGAAAATTATGGAGATAAACAAAGAGTTGGAGAAGAACAAGGAAGGACGTCCAAGCCAATTTGAGAGTCCAATCCAACTACAATTCGTGTCCAACTCGGATTCCAGGAGCAGCGTGCACTAAAATCTTCGCCCAGGCCGCATACAAACTCCATTTTTGACGTTCCACCCATCCACGAAAAGATAACTTCATAACCTTTCCAATGCCGTTGGTTTCATCTTAAAATTCATTCTAGATCAACGGGAATCATCAAAACAAGATAGAGTCCAGAATCTGTCAGCATGTTGTTTTCTGCGTTACTGGGCCTTTGGGCCGTGTATCCAGTTAAGCCCATTAGGGGTGCATCCCAAACTACTGTATAAGGTGTTTCTACAGCCATCTAGGGTTTTTGGGTTTAGTTTACACGTTGCTTTGATAGCCGCCGCTTCACCGGATTCGTAAGTGAACCCCAATTCGCAGATTGCAATATAATTTTCAGTTCGATTGCGTTTTCTGCGTTCTTGCTTGTGTTCTTCGATTTGTAGGCAAGGATTAGCCTTCTTGGCGAGGTCAATCAGGCTGTGCTTGGTTGATAACCAACGGAGCAGTGGTGTAGCGATTGCAAGGACCGATCTCGTTGATCGGAAGCCGGATCGTCAACGCCGAGTTCTCCACAAATCGTTGTTTATCCCCCACCTGACGGAAGATCGGGCACCCCCTCCTCCATCAGGTGAAGTGTCATGGATAGGAAGTGGGCCAGGCCCGTGAATAGTACTGTGGGGTACTACTGTTCACGTGAACAGTACCCCGATATTGTAACAGTTAGGATAAAATACGTTTTGATTAATTAGTTAATATTCCAGATTAGATCAAGTTGGTTATAGCAGATCAGATCAAAGGGTCAGGTCTTGTGCCTATATAAACAGGACCTAATTAGGAGTCTAGACGTCGAGTATTTAGTTTGGCTATTGCCTTCTTGTATTCCTACCTCTTCGTCGCGTCACCGCGATGGAGAGGTCCAGGCCCTCGACCAACTACCTCATTTTCTTATCAATTAAAAAGTTTATTTCTTCTAATTCCCCCCAAATCCCTGCCGGTGACACTGTTCATGACTGCCACTTTCGGATCAGTCTGCAACAGCAGCAATGCCGGCCGATCGATCTCTTCGAGTGTCTAAATTTCTGGTTGAATTGACAGATATTTTGAAACTAAAATCCTGAATGAAGATTCAATATAGATCTTAATCCTGAAGGGAAAACGGACAAATCTATCGGAACCATATGATTGATTCCAAAATGTTGGCTAGTTCATAGAGTTTCAGTTCCGTACAAGAGTATTATCATGACGATTTGTTGGCTAGTTCATCTGGCATAAGAGGCTCACTTCCGTTCAAGATTATACTGGCACATAAACCCCATGGGATGCCAAGCAGGCCAAGTTGCTCAAAGGTGCGAATTCAACTCTCCAAACCATTTTAGAACTAAACAGATCCAGAGGATTACTCAAATATCAAGGGTTAGTAAAAGCATACGTTGAGTGATCTGCAATCCAGAATGTAGGCAGAAAGGAGCAATCCAGGGGATTTCATGATGTTAAGTTGACAGATAGCAGATCAACTCCTACAACATCAGTACTAAAGACATGGTTGATTCTTCGGCCTTGCACAAGTCATTAGTAATCTCATATCGCTTCTGCGAGTCTTGCGCGAACTGACTTCTGATCCGCTATTTGTTTAATGCTGCACATGGGAAACAAAGGAGTTGGTGTCTACAAACTGGGACAGAGGGGGTATTAAACAGCATTTTTAGTGATGCTAGATTAAACAAATGCCTCATACAGATCACATGAAACTAACCTGTAAAGGATATCTACTCCAGATATCACCTTCTTAGATATCCAATCAGGAGACAGATCCTCTAAAATATGCAGCTGTTCCTCTATCTCCCCTGTCAAGTGATAGAGTCCAAAGGGGTAAAGGGGGGAATCGATCAGTATGACGTGAAACACTAAGTACAAAATGTTCAAACTGTTAGATTAGCATCATACCTGTCTCTTCTATCTCCAAGTTGTTAGCAAGAATATTGTGAAAAAGCTCCTGTTTCGTGATAAGCAAATTCTTGGTAGACCGAGAAATATCACAGACTATGTCGAATGTGAGTTGCAATGAAGCTATCTTTTCATGGGATTCTGCCGGGCCTACTTTGGCTTTGTCTTTATCAGCAAAGCAAACAACAGAACTGTTTTCCTGCAAAGAACAAATTCATCTGGTCAGACAACAAGCAGCAGTCAAATGTTGCATATGTCATAAGTCATAACAGGCAATTTGTCAGGTTACTGCTAGCTATCCATACTCAGTAGTCTTACTGTGGCTCGTCTCAAAGCATATTCTAAAAGAAAAATGATTATCTTATTAGGCCTTACTTTGAGAAGGAAAAAATTGCCGGATTGATTACTGCACTGCAACATTCTTATGATGACTGAGCAGTCATTATGACCAAAAACATGACTACTGTGTTAGAACAGGAAACAAGAGATATATCAACCTAACATCAACATTGTTCCTAATTATGTACTCCCTCCTTCCCATTATCTCCATCATCTAACAACTCAACGCGATGACGAAAGCGGAGTACTAGTAAAAGAAGAAACAAAAGCGAAAGCCAAAGTCATGCATGTGGACTCTAAATCAATTCACACATAATACGATATGCTGTTTTAATGGCTCAACTATTAGACGATGTAGATTATGGAAAAACTAAAAAAACGCTTAGATGATGGAGATAATAGGAAATAGCATAAAACTTGAAACAAGAGAAAAAGATGAAGAAACAAGAAGATAATTACTTATTAAAAGCTCTAGCATGGCATAACAATCATCAGCTATTTCATTACACACTTAAGATTTAAAAGTAATGGGAATCTGTACATACACATTTGTTATTTATTTATGTAGATTTCTATGACTTTTTAGAAATTCACCCCCAGCACGTGTTAAAAAAAAAGCACACATATAAAAATACATACCTCCAGCGAGTTGGTAAAATTGTGTGTTACATCCGGGAAAAGGCATTTGCCAGCTGTAACCTCATCTTTTTCAAGTTTTGATGTGTTCAAATCAGAGCTTTCCTCAAATTTTGATGGTGAATACATTATTAATGATCTGCGAGCTGAACTGGCAGATCGTGCTTCAGAAATAGGTCCACTTCTGGTTTCAAGTTTCTCAATTGGAGTGGGCGCCGGTCTTCTGGGTGTCTGCATTGCTGGTGTTTCAGCCATCAAGGGTGCCTCTGAAGTACCTTGCTTTGGTGTACTCTCTTGACAGCTAGAGATCAAATGGCGATTTGGAGTAGCAGAAATATCAGTCTTGATTGGAATGGAAGCATCTTGATCTTGCTTATTAGAGCTTTTGTTAGGCCCTTCTGTGTCATCAGCCCTCAGAGTACTGAGTTCTGCTGGATCAGAAAGCAACTTAGTCCTTTCAGTTCCTTCAGCAATAATTTTCTGGGACATGAGCTTTTGAAAAGAACTTGGGAAGTGTGAAGCATTTGAAAATCCATTTTCACTGGAACTTTCCAGAAGTGGCTCAGCAGAGTGTCCATTTTGTGGTGCCTTGAGAAGCAACTTATCCCTTGAATTGAAGGGCTCTGGTAGCATGGCCTCAGGTATGTCAGTATCCTACATACAAATTGTGAATTTCCAATGAGAATGCTGCTACGATATCTATCATCGTCCATGAAACATGATTAAAAAAGGGTTGATGGATTTACTTGAGATTAAAAAACGACCTTCAATTGAGTTCCTGAATGCAAATTATAGGAAATTCCATACCAGTCACAACAAAACTTTTGTAAACTGCCCGATTGAATTAAATTTAGTACCTTATGATGAGCATCCAAAAAACTCAAAAGCTTTGAGTGAAAAGCCTCGCATATTGCCATGGACAGAGACTGATCAGGACTTGTGCATTCTACAGCATCCATTAGAATTGTAATTTCCATGTCAGCATACATGCATAGGTTCTTCTCATCATGCAAGAGTATTTTCTTTATCTGGATTGCTTCTGGAAATAAATGTTTCATCTGGGCTAAATGTGTATATAAGAACTTCCTGTGATGCCAAAGAACTCACATCATCAGACTAAAATAAATGAAGTGCTTGTACATATCGATGACTTTTTTATTAGTACCTCTTTGTGAGTATTTCCACTTGGGTGGAAATGTTATTAAATGTAGTCATCTTCTTCTGTAGGCACAGCAACCTTATAGAACTCTCCATTCGATTGAATAGATTTAGTAAATTCTTGTGCCTGTCATTATAAACAAGAAATCATGGTGAATAATCATGCTTACGCTAGGCAGTTTATAGATGTATGAGATGAAAATGAAAATTGACTAACTTCTCAAGAAGACCATTTGGTTTAGCTTTTGGAAATGTGCCAAATATATCGACGCTTTCTGAAACTGCAGATTGACTAGTGCCACCTGGTGAAATGCTGTCATTATCATCTTCATCATCTGTTTCGTTTTCGTCCTCATCTCTCAACAACTGATCAGCAAATCTGTCCTTGTATCTCTCTGCAAGCAAATTGCTTGCGAGCAAACTGATAACAGTCCCTTTGCTTCTAGATTCAGACTTCTCCGGTGTGGGGGATTCAACATTGTTTCCAGAATCTTCCATTTCAACTTTCATCTTCTGTGTAGCTGCAGGGCTACTTGAACCACCTTTCTCAATGTCAAGCTGGGTGTTTTTCCCCTCACTCATCTTAAGCACCAAGACCTACAGTAAAGGGAGGATCATGCATGAGAAAATCTTACTTAAAGGCAAATCTCTCCAGATTAAATAGTACACAAACGCAAGGTATCCTGAAGTAGAAGGGTAAATAATTAAAGAACACCCGACACATATTTAGCACAATCTCTTCCTTCGTAAGTGAGAAAGGCAGGGTACTTTCAATCATTTAATCCTGATCACTCTAATAAAAACATCTAAGCTTGTATAAATCTTGAATCTTCTAAATATATCTGAAATAGCACCACATGTTCTACTGCTATCAAACTCTTGGTATTATATCAAATAGAATTGGTCAGATGTAGTAGTACAAAATCTGATCTATCGTAATATTTCACCAAAAAATCTCCAGGATATCCACCAGGAAATTTAGTCCAAAAATATCACTAGGAGAATAAAAATACAATAAACAACCGAGCTGAAAATTCAACAATTTTCTGCGGTGACGGGAATTTCCAGTGGTCGTTCAAAATTCTCGAATACCCCCAAACCCTAAACGAATCACCACGCAACTCACACCAGTGTTAGTTCATATCATGAAACGAGAGCTCGGTCTCCAGACCGAGCGCGAGATGAGAGAGTAACAACAGAGCGCTCGGGACTAGGGGGCGAGTGACGAGACGAAGCAGCGGGCAAACGCAGCACCAAACCGGCGTTGAGGGGGAAAAACGCAGCGAAGGGCTCAGATCTAGAGAGCGTACCGGCGAGCAGAGCTCCGCACGCGGCTGCGGGCCTCAGATCCAGAGGAATCCGGCGGTTCGGATGGCTAATTTCGCCGTGGAGGCGGCCGGAGAGAGCGGTTGCGGGAGGGAGGAGGCGGCGGGGGCACGATGCGGTGGGTTCAAAAGACGGAGCAGCTGCCGAGCCGAGGACCAACGGTAACATTTCTGGCCATTTCACACGCGGAATCGTCGAGGCCCATTTGATGCGGCCCGTGTTGGGCCCGGCCCGGCCCGGCCCGTTTGGGCCCACGTACGAACCGCTTCTTCCCCAAGTCGACGCGAGTCTGAGCCGTCGTCACGCAGTGGCATGGCCGCGCCGCCCGCCTCCGACGAGCTGGAGCTCGCGCGGGCGCGGTGCCGCGAGCTGCACGACCGCGTCGCGGCGTATACGGTAACCCTTCCACGGCAGCCTGCGCTGCGCTCCCTCCTCCGCCTCGTCGCTGCCGAGCTGCGGTTCCTCGACTCGAGCCGGCCAGACCACGCGGCGGCGGCGCCGCGGCCGCTCTCCTCCAACCTGCCCCACCTCGCCGCGCTGCACGTCCTCCTCACCCACCCCGCCGTGCGGTGCCCCTCCCGCCTCGCGCCGCTCCCGGGGGTGGATTTCGCGTGCGCCTTCCGCTCCCGCCCCGCGTGGGCGCTCCTGTCCGCGCGCAACCCGTCCAGGCTCGCCTGGGATCCAGCGCCCGACGGACTCCGATCCCGCGTCGCGGCAGCGCTGGACGCCGCGCGCCGGGCACCGCCTGCCACCCGCCCGGAGAAGCTGCTCCTCGTCTTCTCCCGGGGCGTCGGCGCTGACCCCGCGCGGGGTCTCGCGGAGGAGTTCGGGGCCGTGGAGATTGACTTGCTCGTGGACTTTGTCGGCGAGGCCACCGATGACGACGACGAGGGATGGGTTAGCGTCAACTTCAGCCCAAATGAGGATATGAGGAGCTTTAAGGCGTTCGAGATTGTCGTCGCGGAGGGTGGTAATGAGATTATATCGCCGCCGCCTCCGTTGCAGGAGGTGGAGGTGAATGAGGGTAGTGGGAAGAGTTTGGAGGGCGAGTTTGGCAATTTCGTGGGGAGGATGAGGATGGGATCGAAGGATCTGATGAATTTAGACACCACTGCTCTGATTGCCATAGTGTCAGGGATCAGCAACGGTGGTGTAGAAAAGCTGATGAGCATACCGGAGGCAGAGACCAGGGCAAGGTTCAAGTGCAACTACAAGTTCGTCATTGATCAGGTGATCTCAAGATGTTTGTTTTTCTCCTAGTGCCTCAGGTAGGAGATTTGTGGCATTCAAGTTTGTAATGTTATTTGGCCAACGTCAACAGTGTATAAACTGCAGAAAGTTAAGTTCTTGATTTGGGTCTCCTAGAAAATATAGATACAGCAAAGGCTTGTCACAATCTGTGGCATATGATTTCAGTCCAAAATTTTATGATCAGAAGAATGAATGTGTCCAGTGGACACTAATGTGCTAACATAAGAACACAGTACTTACAGAATGTTTCCATGCACTTGCAGGCACATTCTGAACTCCAGTCTCCTGTACTTGTTGAGCTGGGGGAAGCAGTGGATGGAAAGAGATGTATCATATGTGAAACTGTAATTTCAGAGTTTAAAGAAATTGTTTCAATGTGTGGTGGGCCTGAGGAGAAAACAAGATCAAGTCAATTACTGAAGCGGCTCATGTAAGCTTTGTTGCATTTTTGCATGAAAAAATGTTTTCATTGTGTTATTCAAGCTTTAAATGTTTCATCGTTTTAAAGGTCCTTTATTTTTCTGTCTAGTAATTATTCTAGTTATGTTTTCATGTTTGATAAAGGTAAAAGGTTTGTTCTATTGTTTCAATACCTTGTTGTAGTACCTGTTATAACTTATAAGCGATAATGCTTATGCAAATTTATTGTGGTATTTTTCCGTACTTGATGTTTGCACTTAACCCTTGTCTTGAATGATAACTATATGCACCGAGGTACTCCAGGAAAGTTTGGAAGTGTTCAAGGCCTTAATCCATTTATCTCATTGATCATCAGTCCTCGGTCACCACTTCACACTCTTGATTGTTGCCTAATAGTACCCTGGACCAACCATGTAGTAACTTGCTAGGGTTAAACAATTCCATATAATCATGTGAAAAAATGCATTACCAATCGTTGTTTTGCTTCTGCGACATTTGTTAAGTTGCCTTGGTGGGATGTTGTCAAACTCTGTTCTATTGTAGTAACCTTGGTTGGATGCATGTTTTCCTGTTGTCTTGATGATTTGTCTGTTTTCCCTTCGCACACACATATATGCCATATGCCCATAACCCATTCAACTTCATTTCCTGATCATGCAGAAAAGAGAAAACACCATATTCCAGAGGCTCTATAGTCTATAACATTTCCAAACTAGGAGAGACTCACATGCTGTAGACGTTAATATATCACATTTTGAGTAAACTGGCCCCCTTCAAATTCTCTTCCAATTAGTTTTTTCTCAGACAGTCTGCTACAGCACTTGCTGACACTGGTTTTGGACCTGCAGAGCCGTCCCAGACAGTCCTTCAGCCCGTATGATGGATCTTCCAACAACAAGGAAGCTTGCAATGAAAAACAAGGTTGTGTTCGGTACAGGTGACCATTGGCGTGCTCCTACTTTGACTGCCAACATGGGTTTTGTAAGAGCTGTTTCACAGAGTGGTATGCCTTTGGTGACCATCGAGCACAGACCTCGTGCACTGATTGGTTTGTGATAGGCTGATATCTTATGTTCTAGTCTTTGGCAGTCCAATGCTGAAAGTTTGTTGTAGTTGTACTAATCAATAGATATAGGTCGTGTTAATTCTGGATTTTTTGCTCTTCAGTTCCATTTTTGTTCTATAGTTGAGGAATGTTTACTTTTTTCACATTTCATGTGTATGACAACTGTGCCGAAAGACCATATGTCATAAAAAGAGTAAATGCTAACAAGTTCTGTGTGGCACAAGAGCAATTCTCCTGTTAATTCTGTTAAATTTTTTCAAGCCATGAGAGAAGATGATTTCGAAGATCCACGGCCACTTACAAAGTATTGCTACTTCGTTGGAAGTCATGACAAGAATGTTAGAAGTACAAAGAAGTATTTGATTATAACCCAAGTGATGGATATTTATAGAGATGAATGTAGGGTGTCTTGTGGAAGGGGTGCCTTCCAGTCGACATCTATTGACATCTCTAACTTCTAACAAGCTGCTAATGTGAATACAACATAAACTTCTATTGACCACCTATTTGCAACAAGGATGATTTTGAAGTTCCTTAAAAACAAGGAAAAAATGGGTTACAAACGTTTTCACAGGTGCTCTTCCACGAACATCTCTCATAAGATGAACACAGATTTTATTCCCAAGCCAAAAGGAACACCAACACATAACAACAGAAGAATCCGACTGTCCTTTTCAATCCAAGCCACCAGGGTAATAGTCGTTATCTTTTACATAAAGATCAAGTAAATGTTTACTCGGTCGACCTTTGAAGCCCAACGACTAGGGTAGAGTTCAAAACTTGGAATGCTAACTAGTAGGATTTCCCACAGTGTATCAAGCTCCCTGCTCCCAAGAAAAGTCCGAATATTGCAGCGCTACCAACGGTTGTTTGTCCAATGTATCTGATCTTCAACAAGCCGGGGACCTGTGAAGTAAAATCATTAGAGAAGGGCATGGTCATTAGAAACCAACTATAGGTATCGAATTGAATATTAAGCAACAAGTTTCCTACACCAAACATAACTCTCAGATAAAGTAAACCTTGTCTCTTGTCAGTTCTACTTTTTTTTCAGGATTATGTCTACCATATTGGCTTGCAGTGCTGTTGTGAATTGAGCAAACAAGTAGTGATAATTGTCCAAAACAATCAACAGTAAAGACTTGTTGGAAAAAACATAACAACAGGACAAGTCATGACCAAAGAGGAAAGATGCACTGTTGCATTTATAAGTTAAAGCCTTCATCCTTGGTATCTCAAAGGGGCCAACAGTAAATGCACTTCCCAATTAACAGTTTGGTGAACCAATAAGTAGTACGTAGTTAAACAAAAGGTAGAAGCAAATAAGGAGGGGGAGATACAAGTGCCATGAAAAAGCAATTCAAGTATTTAAAAGCAGACATTGCGGTACAGTATACCTTGTATCTGATAGCCTCATAAGTCCCATAGACAGCGCCTGTGTACAGAAGGGCAAAACACGTAAATTGTTGTTTTAATATCCATATCATATGTTAACATGGTATGGCATAAATGAGCATTTTAGAAGCACATAAATATGCCAGTTTAAATCCTATATGCTAGTCAACACCGGGCCAGCAGATTTAACCACATAATTGACATCCATAAGCAAAGTAATTGACATGTATATATAACTTCTCAACTAACTATTATTAAGTGTAGGGATTTAATTAAAAGAATAGGCCCTTCATATCTTTCTATGATCTCCAAGACAGAACAATTAAGAAGACCAGACCCGGCGACGCGGCGAAGAGGCCCAGACCCTCGACCAACTACCTCGTTTTCTTATCAATTAAGAAGTTTAGTTCCTTCTAATTCCCCCGAAATCTCTGTCGGTGCCAACTTGATATCAGAGATGATCGGTTCAACTTCCGTTGCCATGAATTCACCAGACGACACCAGATCAAGGGGGTGGGGTGGAAGAGACATTGAAGACCATAATGAAGCGTTTAGACGCCATCGAAGAAAGACTACTGCCAATCCAAAGTCTGGAGGAAAGGTTAACAACACTGGAGATTTCCGTTCGGTCCCCACCTGGACGCCAAGAACTTTCGACCGCCTGTGTTCCTGCGCACACGCCGGAGCAGGGCTAGGACGGCGGGCGCAAGGACTTCCGCCAAACAGACCGCGGAGAGGTGGACCAGAGGGGTCCCCTGCCTCGCAGCTAGGAAAGCAGGCACCAAGGAGCCAGCAACGACGAGGACGATGACTTGGGACCGGATCCGCCGCCGTGTCGCCAAGGAGGAGGGCGGCAGGACCCAGACCAGTCGCCGCACCGCCAGGGCGAAGGGCGGCAAAGCCCTGAGCCGCCACCGCGCCACCAGAGAGGAGGGCGACGGAACCTTCACCGAGCCGCCACCGATAGTGACGGCGGCCAGGGGGACCTACCGCCACGCCACCGGGGAGGGGGGCGTCAGAACCCTCGCTGGCCCGCCGCAGACCCCTGCACGACGTGACATCGCTGTCGATCGCCGCTGCCCTGCACAGCGCGGCACTTCCGTTGTTTGGTGCGTGGGCTGCTGCTTCCTCGCATGAAGTGGTGTCGTCGACTGCCGTGGCCGTCGCCATTGTCTGCATCTCTTCCGTACCGTTTTTGCCTCCGACCAGATCTTCGTCATCGAAGTGGTGGGCGAAAGCGGGGAAGACGACTCGGCAGCTCGAGGACGAGCTGCGTTTTTAGGGGGGTGATGATGAGGACATCCCTACCAATGATACAACCATACATGAATACCAAGATCCAATTATTCGAGTTCGAGAACGACGATTAAATCTACAGGTTAACTCGTTTCTAAGTATCTCAGTATATTATCTTTGGAATAAATTACTACCTATTATTATTATTATTAGGAACCATGGAGATGATGAAAATTATGGAGATAAACAAAGAGTTGGAGAAGAACAAGGAAGGACGTCCAAGCCAATTTGAGAGTCCAATCCAACTACAATTCGTGTCCAACTCGGATTCCAGGAGCAGCGTGCACTAAAATCTTCGCCCAGGCCGCATACAAACTCCATTTTTGACGTTCCACCCATCCACGAAAAGATAACTTCATAACCTTTCCAATGCCGTTGGTTTCATCTTAAAATTCATTCTAGATCAACGGGAATCATCAAAACAAGATAGAGTCCAGAATCTGTCAGCATGTTGTTTTCTGCGTTACTGGGCCTTTGGGCCGTGTATCCAGTTAAGCCCATTAGGGGTGCATCCCAAACTACTGTATAAGGTGTTTCTACAGCCATCTAGGGTTTTTGGGTTTAGTTTACACGTTGCTTTGATAGCCGCCGCTTCACCGGATTCGTAAGTGAACCCCAATTCGCAGATTGCAATATAATTTTCAGTTCGATTGCGTTTTCTGCGTTCTTGCTTGTGTTCTTCGATTTGTAGGCAAGGATTAGCCTTCTTGGCGAGGTCAATCAGGCTGTGCTTGGTTGATAACCAACGGAGCAGTGGTGTAGCGATTGCAAGGACCGATCTCGTTGATCGGAAGCCGGATCGTCAACGCCGAGTTCTCCACAAATCGTTGTTTATCCCCCACCTGACGGAAGATCGGGCACCCCCTCCTCCATCAGGTGAAGTGTCATGGATAGGAAGTGGGCCAGGCCCGTGAATAGTACTGTGGGGTACTACTGTTCACGTGAACAGTACCCCGATATTGTAACAGTTAGGATAAAATACGTTTTGATTAATTAGTTAATATTCCAGATTAGATCAAGTTGGTTATAGCAGATCAGATCAAAGGGTCAGGTCTTGTGCCTATATAAACAGGACCTAATTAGGAGTCTAGACGTCGAGTATTTAGTTTGGCTATTGCCTTCTTGTATTCCTACCTCTTCGTCGCGTCACCGCGATGGAGAGGTCCAGGCCCTCGACCAACTACCTCATTTTCTTATCAATTAAAAAGTTTATTTCTTCTAATTCCCCCCAAATCCCTGCCGGTGACACTGTTCATGACTGCCACTTTCGGATCAGTCTGCAACAGCAGCAATGCCGGCCGATCGATCTCTTCGAGTGTCTAAATTTCTGGTTGAATTGACAGATATTTTGAAACTAAAATCCTGAATGAAGATTCAATATAGATCTTAATCCTGAAGGGAAAACGGACAAATCTATCGGAACCATATGATTGATTCCAAAATGTTGGCTAGTTCATAGAGTTTCAGTTCCGTACAAGAGTATTATCATGACGATTTGTTGGCTAGTTCATCTGGCATAAGAGGCTCACTTCCGTTCAAGATTATACTGGCACATAAACCCCATGGGATGCCAAGCAGGCCAAGTTGCTCAAAGGTGCGAATTCAACTCTCCAAACCATTTTAGAACTAAACAGATCCAGAGGATTACTCAAATATCAAGGGTTAGTAAAAGCATACGTTGAGTGATCTGCAATCCAGAATGTAGGCAGAAAGGAGCAATCCAGGGGATTTCATGATGTTAAGTTGACAGATAGCAGATCAACTCCTACAACATCAGTACTAAAGACATGGTTGATTCTTCGGCCTTGCACAAGTCATTAGTAATCTCATATCGCTTCTGCGAGTCTTGCGCGAA
Source organism: Zizania palustris (assembly GCA_019279435.1). Classification (NCBI taxonomy): domain Eukaryota; kingdom Viridiplantae; phylum Streptophyta; class Magnoliopsida; order Poales; family Poaceae; genus Zizania; species Zizania palustris. The sequence continues at coordinate 14,214,362 of JAAALK010000080.1, forward strand.
CTGACTTCTGATCCGCTATTTGTTTAATGCTGCACATGGGAAACAAAGGAGTTGGTGTCTACAAACTGGGACAGAGGGGGTATTAAACAGCATTTTTAGTGATGCTAGATTAAACAAATGCCTCATACAGATCACATGAAACTAACCTGTAAAGGATATCTACTCCAGATATCACCTTCTTAGATATCCAATCAGGAGACAGATCCTCTAAAATATGCAGCTGTTCCTCTATCTCCCCTGTCAAGTGATAGAGTCCAAAGGGGTAAAGGGGGGAATCGATCAGTATGACGTGAAACACTAAGTACAAAATGTTCAAACTGTTAGATTAGCATCATACCTGTCTCTTCTATCTCCAAGTTGTTAGCAAGAATATTGTGAAAAAGCTCCTGTTTCGTGATAAGCAAATTCTTGGTAGACCGAGAAATATCACAGACTATGTCGAATGTGAGTTGCAATGAAGCTATCTTTTCATGGGATTCTGCCGGGCCTACTTTGGCTTTGTCTTTATCAGCAAAGCAAACAACAGAACTGTTTTCCTGCAAAGAACAAATTCATCTGGTCAGACAACAAGCAGCAGTCAAATGTTGCATATGTCATAAGTCATAACAGGCAATTTGTCAGGTTACTGCTAGCTATCCATACTCAGTAGTCTTACTGTGGCTCGTCTCAAAGCATATTCTAAAAGAAAAATGATTATCTTATTAGGCCTTACTTTGAGAAGGAAAAAATTGCCGGATTGATTACTGCACTGCAACATTCTTATGATGACTGAGCAGTCATTATGACCAAAAACATGACTACTGTGTTAGAACAGGAAACAAGAGATATATCAACCTAACATCAACATTGTTCCTAATTATGTACTCCCTCCTTCCCATTATCTCCATCATCTAACAACTCAACGCGATGACGAAAGCGGAGTACTAGTAAAAGAAGAAACAAAAGCGAAAGCCAAAGTCATGCATGTGGACTCTAAATCAATTCACACATAATACGATATGCTGTTTTAATGGCTCAACTATTAGACGATGTAGATTATGGAAAAACTAAAAAAACGCTTAGATGATGGAGATAATAGGAAATAGCATAAAACTTGAAACAAGAGAAAAGATGAAGAAACAAGAAGATAATTACTTATTAAAAGCTCTAGCATGGCATAACAATCATCAGCTATTTCATTACACACTTAAGATTTAAAAGTAATGGGAATCTGTACATACACATTTGTTATTTATTTATGTAGATTTCTATGACTTTTTAGAAATTCACCCCCAGCACGTGTTAAAAAAAAAGCACACATATAAAAATACATACCTCCAGCGAGTTGGTAAAATTGTGTGTTACATCCGGGAAAAGGCATTTGCCAGCTGTAACCTCATCTTTTTCAAGTTTTGATGTGTTCAAATCAGAGCTTTCCTCAAATTTTGATGGTGAATACATTATTAATGATCTGCGAGCTGAACTGGCAGATCGTGCTTCAGAAATAGGTCCACTTCTGGTTTCAAGTTTCTCAATTGGAGTGGGCGCCGGTCTTCTGGGTGTCTGCATTGCTGGTGTTTCAGCCGTCAAGGGTGCCTCTGAAGTACCTTGCTTTGGTGTACTCTCTTGACAGCTAGAGATCAAATGGCGATTTGGAGTAGCAGAAATATCAGTCTTGATTGGAATGGAAGCATCTTGATCTTGCTTATTAGAGCTTTTGTTAGGCCCTTCTGTGTCATCAGCCCTCAGAGTACTGAGTTCTGCTGGATCAGAAAGCAACTTAGTCCTTTCAGTTCCTTCAGCAATAATTTTCTGGGACATGAGCTTTTGAAAAGAACTTGGGAAGTGTGAAGCATTTGAAAATCCATTTTCACTGGAACTTTCCAGAAGTGGCTCAGCAGAGTGTCCATTTTGTGGTGCCTTGAGAAGCAACTTATCCCTTGAATTGAAGGGCTCTGGTAGCATGGCCTCAGGTATGTCAGTATCCTACATACAAATTGTGAATTTCCAATGAGAATGCTGCTACGATATCTATCATCGTCCATGAAACATGATTAAAAAAGGGTTGATGGATTTACTTGAGATTAAAAAACGACCTTCAATTGAGTTCCTGAATGCAAATTATAGGAAATTCCATACCAGTCACAACAAAACTTTTGTAAACTGCCCGATTGAATTAAATTTAGTACCTTATGATGAGCATCCAAAAAACTCAAAAGCTTTGAGTGAAAAGCCTCGCATATTGCCATGGACAGAGACTGATCAGGACTTGTGCATTCTACAGCATCCATTAGAATTGTAATTTCCATGTCAGCATACATGCATAGGTTCTTCTCATCATGCAAGAGTATTTTCTTTATCTGGATTGCTTCTGGAAATAAATGTTTCATCTGGGCTAAATGTGTATATAAGAACTTCCTGTGATGCCAAAGAACTCACATCATCAGACTAAAATAAATGAAGTGCTTGTACATATCGATGACTTTTTTATTAGTACCTCTTTGTGAGTATTTCCACTTGGGTGGAAATGTTATTAAATGTAGTCATCTTCTTCTGTAGGCACAGCAACCTTATAGAACTCTCCATTCGATTGAATAGATTTAGTAAATTCTTGTGCCTGTCATTATAAACAAGAAATCATGGTGAATAATCATGCTTACGCTAGGCAGTTTATAGATGTATGAGATGAAAATGAAAATTGACTAACTTCTCAAGAAGACCATTTGGTTTAGCTTTTGGAAATGTGCCAAATATATCGACGCTTTCTGAAACTGCAGATTGACTAGTGCCACCTGGTGAAATGCTGTCATTATCATCTTCATCATCTGTTTCGTTTTCGTCCTCATCTCTCAACAACTGATCAGCAAATCTGTCCTTGTATCTCTCTGCAAGCAAATTGCTTGCGAGCAAACTGATAACAGTCCCTTTGCTTCTAGATTCAGACTTCTCCGGTGTGGGGGATTCAACATTGTTTCCAGAATCTTCCATTTCAACTTTCATCTTCTGTGTAGCTGCAGGGCTACTTGAACCACCTTTCTCAATGTCAAGCTGGGTGTTTTTCCCCTCACTCATCTTAAGCACCAAGACCTACAGTAAAGGGAGGATCATGCATGAGAAAATCTTACTTAAAGGCAAATCTCTCCAGATTAAATAGTACACAAACGCAAGGTATCCTGAAGTAGAAGGGTAAATAATTAAAGAACACCCGACACATATTTAGCACAATCTCTTCCTTCGTAAGTGAGAAAGGCAGGGTACTTTCAATCATTTAATCCTGATCACTCTAATAAAAACATCTAAGCTTGTATAAATCTTGAATCTTCTAAATATATCTGAAATAGCACCACATGTTCTACTGCTATCAAACTCTTGGTATTATATCAAATAGAATTGGTCAGATGTAGTAGTACAAAATCTGATCTATCGTAATATTTCACCAAAAAATCTCCAGGATATCCACCAGGAAATTTAGTCCAAAAATATCACTAGGAGAATAAAAATACAATAAACAACCGAGCTGAAAATTCAACAATTTTCTGCGGTGACGGGAATTTCCAGTGGTCGTTCAAAATTCTCGAATACCCCCAAACCCTAAACGAATCACCACGCAACTCACACCAGTGTTAGTTCATATCATGAAACGAGAGCTCGGTCTCCAGACCGAGCGCGAGATGAGAGAGTAACAACAGAGCGCTCGGGACTAGGGGGCGAGTGACGAGACGAAGCAGCGGGCAAACGCAGCACCAAACCGGCGTTGAGGGGGAAAAACGCAGCGAAGGGCTCAGATCTAGAGAGCGTACCGGCGAGCAGAGCTCCGCACGCGGCTGCGGGCCTCAGATCCAGAGGAATCCGGCGGTTCGGATGGCTAATTTCGCCGTGGAGGCGGCCGGAGAGAGCGGTTGCGGGAGGGAGGAGGCGGCGGGGGCACGATGCGGTGGGTTCAAAAGACGGAGCAGCTGCCGAGCCGAGGACCAACGGTAACATTTCTGGCCATTTCACACGCGGAATCGTCGAGGCCCATTTGATGCGGCCCGTGTTGGGCCCGGCCCGGCCCGGCCCGTTTGGGCCCACGTACGAACCGCTTCTTCCCCAAGTCGACGCGAGTCTGAGCCGTCGTCACGCAGTGGCATGGCCGCGCCGCCCGCCTCCGACGAGCTGGAGCTCGCGCGGGCGCGGTGCCGCGAGCTGCACGACCGCGTCGCGGCGTATACGGTAACCCTTCCACGGCAGCCTGCGCTGCGCTCCCTCCTCCGCCTCGTCGCTGCCGAGCTGCGGTTCCTCGACTCGAGCCGGCCAGACCACGCGGCGGCGGCGCCGCGGCCGCTCTCCTCCAACCTGCCCCACCTCGCCGCGCTGCACGTCCTCCTCACCCACCCCGCCGTGCGGTGCCCCTCCCGCCTCGCGCCGCTCCCGGGGGTGGATTTCGCGTGCGCCTTCCGCTCCCGCCCCGCGTGGGCGCTCCTGTCCGCGCGCAACCCGTCCAGGCTCGCCTGGGATCCAGCGCCCGACGGACTCCGATCCCGCGTCGCGGCAGCGCTGGACGCCGCGCGCCGGGCACCGCCTGCCACCCGCCCGGAGAAGCTGCTCCTCGTCTTCTCCCGGGGCGTCGGCGCTGACCCCGCGCGGGGTCTCGCGGAGGAGTTCGGGGCCGTGGAGATTGACTTGCTCGTGGACTTTGTCGGCGAGGCCACCGATGACGACGACGAGGGATGGGTTAGCGTCAACTTCAGCCCAAATGAGGATATGAGGAGCTTTAAGGCGTTCGAGATTGTCGTCGCGGAGGGTGGTAATGAGATTATATCGCCGCCGCCTCCGTTGCAGGAGGTGGAGGTGAATGAGGGTAGTGGGAAGAGTTTGGAGGGCGAGTTTGGCAATTTCGTGGGGAGGATGAGGATGGGATCGAAGGATCTGATGAATTTAGACACCACTGCTCTGATTGCCATAGTGTCAGGGATCAGCAACGGTGGTGTAGAAAAGCTGATGAGCATACCGGAGGCAGAGACCAGGGCAAGGTTCAAGTGCAACTACAAGTTCGTCATTGATCAGGTGATCTCAAGATGTTTGTTTTTCTCCTAGTGCCTCAGGTAGGAGATTTGTGGCATTCAAGTTTGTAATGTTATTTGGCCAACGTCAACAGTGTATAAACTGCAGAAAGTTAAGTTCTTGATTTGGGTCTCCTAGAAAATATAGATACAGCAAAGGCTTGTCACAATCTGTGGCATATGATTTCAGTCCAAAATTTTATGATCAGAAGAATGAATGTGTCCAGTGGACACTAATGTGCTAACATAAGAACACAGTACTTACAGAATGTTTCCATGCACTTGCAGGCACATTCTGAACTCCAGTCTCCTGTACTTGTTGAGCTGGGGGAAGCAGTGGATGGAAAGAGATGTATCATATGTGAAACTGTAATTTCAGAGTTTAAAGAAATTGTTTCAATGTGTGGTGGGCCTGAGGAGAAAACAAGATCAAGTCAATTACTGAAGCGGCTCATGTAAGCTTTGTTGCATTTTTGCATGAAAAAATGTTTTCATTGTGTTATTCAAGCTTTAAATGTTTCATCGTTTTAAAGGTCCTTTATTTTTCTGTCTAGTAATTATTCTAGTTATGTTTTCATGTTTGATAAAGGTAAAAGGTTTGTTCTATTGTTTCAATACCTTGTTGTAGTACCTGTTATAACTTATAAGCGATAATGCTTATGCAAATTTATTGTGGTATTTTTCCGTACTTGATGTTTGCACTTAACCCTTGTCTTGAATGATAACTATATGCACCGAGGTACTCCAGGAAAGTTTGGAAGTGTTCAAGGCCTTAATCCATTTATCTCATTGATCATCAGTCCTCGGTCACCACTTCACACTCTTGATTGTTGCCTAATAGTACCCTGGACCAACCATGTAGTAACTTGCTAGGGTTAAACAATTCCATATAATCATGTGAAAAAATGCATTACCAATCGTTGTTTTGCTTCTGCGACATTTGTTAAGTTGCCTTGGTGGGATGTTGTCAAACTCTGTTCTATTGTAGTAACCTTGGTTGGATGCATGTTTTCCTGTTGTCTTGATGATTTGTCTGTTTTCCCTTCGCACACACATATATGCCATATGCCCATAACCCATTCAACTTCATTTCCTGATCATGCAGAAAAGAGAAAACACCATATTCCAGAGGCTCTATAGTCTATAACATTTCCAAACTAGGAGAGACTCACATGCTGTAGACGTTAATATATCACATTTTGAGTAAACTGGCCCCCTTCAAATTCTCTTCCAATTAGTTTTTTCTCAGACAGTCTGCTACAGCACTTGCTGACACTGGTTTTGGACCTGCAGAGCCGTCCCAGACAGTCCTTCAGCCCGTATGATGGATCTTCCAACAACAAGGAAGCTTGCAATGAAAAACAAGGTTGTGTTCGGTACAGGTGACCATTGGCGTGCTCCTACTTTGACTGCCAACATGGGTTTTGTAAGAGCTGTTTCACAGAGTGGTATGCCTTTGGTGACCATCGAGCACAGACCTCGTGCACTGATTGGTTTGTGATAGGCTGATATCTTATGTTCTAGTCTTTGGCAGTCCAATGCTGAAAGTTTGTTGTAGTTGTACTAATCAATAGATATAGGTCGTGTTAATTCTGGATTTTTTGCTCTTCAGTTCCATTTTTGTTCTATAGTTGAGGAATGTTTACTTTTTTCACATTTCATGTGTATGACAACTGTGCCGAAAGACCATATGTCATAAAAAGAGTAAATGCTAACAAGTTCTGTGTGGCACAAGAGCAATTCTCCTGTTAATTCTGTTAAATTTTTTCAAGCCATGAGAGAAGATGATTTCGAAGATCCACGGCCACTTACAAAGTATTGCTACTTCGTTGGAAGTCATGACAAGAATGTTAGAAGTACAAAGAAGTATTTGATTATAACCCAAGTGATGGATATTTATAGAGATGAATGTAGGGTGTCTTGTGGAAGGGGTGCCTTCCAGTCGACATCTATTGACATCTCTAACTTCTAACAAGCTGCTAATGTGAATACAACATAAACTTCTATTGACCACCTATTTGCAACAAGGATGATTTTGAAGTTCCTTAAAAACAAGGAAAAAATGGGTTACAAACGTTTTCACAGGTGCTCTTCCACGAACATCTCTCATAAGATGAACACAGATTTTATTCCCAAGCCAAAAGGAACACCAACACATAACAACAGAAGAATCCGACTGTCCTTTTCAATCCAAGCCACCAGGGTAATAGTCGTTATCTTTTACATAAAGATCAAGTAAATGTTTACTCGGTCGACCTTTGAAGCCCAACGACTAGGGTAGAGTTCAAAACTTGGAATGCTAACTAGTAGGATTTCCCACAGTGTATCAAGCTCCCTGCTCCCAAGAAAAGTCCGAATATTGCAGCGCTACCAACGGTTGTTTGTCCAATGTATCTGATCTTCAACAAGCCGGGGACCTGTGAAGTAAAATCATTAGAGAAGGGCATGGTCATTAGAAACCAACTATAGGTATCGAATTGAATATTAAGCAACAAGTTTCCTACACCAAACATAACTCTCAGATAAAGTAAACCTTGTCTCTTGTCAGTTCTACTTTTTTTTCAGGATTATGTCTACCATATTGGCTTGCAGTGCTGTTGTGAATTGAGCAAACAAGTAGTGATAATTGTCCAAAACAATCAACAGTAAAGACTTGTTGGAAAAAACATAACAACAGGACAAGTCATGACCAAAGAGGAAAGATGCACTGTTGCATTTATAAGTTAAAGCCTTCATCCTTGGTATCTCAAAGGGGCCAACAGTAAATGCACTTCCCAATTAACAGTTTGGTGAACCAATAAGTAGTACGTAGTTAAACAAAAGGTAGAAGCAAATAAGGAGGGGGAGATACAAGTGCCATGAAAAAGCAATTCAAGTATTTAAAAGCAGACATTGCGGTACAGTATACCTTGTATCTGATAGCCTCATAAGTCCCATAGACAGCGCCTGTGTACAGAAGGGCAAAACACGTAAATTGTTGTTTTAATATCCATATCATATGTTAACATGGTATGGCATAAATGAGCATTTTAGAAGCACATAAATATGCCAGTTTAAATCCTATATGCTAGTCAACACCGGGCCAGCAGATTTAACCACATAATTGACATCCATAAGCAAAGTAATTGACATGTATATATAACTTCTCAACTAACTATTATTAAGTGTAGGGATTTAATTAAAAGAATAGGCCCTTCATATCTTTCTATGATCTCCAAGACAGAACAAGACAGATAGGCAGATGATCAAGACTTCAAGAGCCCTTACAGTTTACCCAGGCTAGCTTATTCACTATTGGAACAAAGGTGTTATGACACAGGCTTATGAGATGTGTAAGTTAATGAAGGTTGTACGAGTGCACAACAGGGGAACAAACAACAAGCCAACGAACATGCTGGGTGTCAGGGATGAGATCAAAAGAACAGCACGCTACGCGCACAAGTGAGAAGGAAGTAACCTGATAGTTTATTCCTTGATCTCTCATCAATATAGTCCTCTCTTTTTATAAGCAGTTTTGTAATTTTGTTACAACTAAACACAAAATAAAATCTAATCTTTCCATGCTAATAAGCTAATAAATATTCTTAATTAGGAACCAGTCCTGATATGGTTGGTTCAGACTCCTTATCACACAGGCTAGGTCCTGCTGAAGCTTGGTGTTTCCTATGATGGTAATGTAGTCTGAGCATGTTATTAAGGTAGTAAGGCGAGGCACGGCAACCTACCCAGCTACCCCCTTCTAGCTGCCTGTATCTCACTATCCCGTGCTGTTTCCCTGTGCCTATTTCCCACACTATTTCCCCATGTGTCTGTTTCCCGCACTATTTCCCCGTGTGCCTGTATCCCACGCTATTTCCTCATGTGCCTGTTTCCCACGCTATTCCCTGCACGTTTGTATCGCTTGACCGCTTCCCACTTGGGCATATGGCGTCCGCCACAGGCAGCTCGACGTCAGAACGACACCAAATCGTGCCTAGGCAACACCACAGATGGCAAGGCAGACGCCATACGCCCAGTGTTCCTATGGCGTCGCCTAGTAGGTAAGGCGCTGAAAATTCCTAGGCGTCGGGCTCGCCGTAACTGAAACACATATGGCGTCGCAAGTCGTCGCCTTATGGGCTGTGGCGATGACTTGCGGGTGAGGCGTCACTGTATGGCGCGAAGCGGGAGCGCAAGGCGGGACCATGCACGTGAAAAGGTGGGAGCGCGAGGCGGGATCCCACACAGGAAAATGTGGGAGCGCGAGGCAAGATCCCGCGCGGGAAAACTTGGGAGCGCACATGGGAAGATGCGTGAGAGAGAAGAGACCGCGCACGCACGGAGCCACGGGGCATCACAGAAAAGAGAAAACAAAAGAGAGAGTGAGAGACTAAGAGGTAAAGATAGGGCAGCAGCTCGGCGGATGCTTGCGATGCTCATCGGCGAGGGATCCCGGCAGCCGGTGCTCGGCAGAGGCTTGCGCGTGAGTCGGTGAGGGATCCCGGCGGCCGGCGCTTGGCGAGGGATCCTGGTGGCCGGCGCTTCTGTGTTTCTGTTTCTGTGATGTGTAATGTCCTCTCTCCTCACTGTTCTGTTTGTGTTCCACGGTTTGCTTCTAGCCTTCTACTGTTCTACAATCTTGTTCTATCTGTGTTTCTCGGTATGCATCTATAGTTCTGGTTAGCTCTAGGTAGGTATATAAGAATGGATTCTATGCCTCCTAGTATATTAGTATAGTCCTTGTATAGTAACAAGAGAGTACTTGTATAGTAACTAGAGAGGAGATGGGATTAGAAAAGAAGAGAATATCAATATTAGTATAATCATATGGCGTCGCCTCGCCGCGCGCCTAACTCGCCTAGGCGGTTGGAAGGGGGTAGGTCGCCTCGCCTCGCCTTACCGCCGTAAGAACACTGCATATGCCTTGAAGCCAAGACGAGGCCAATGCCCAGAGCTTGAGCACACTCGGACGACAAGGCAGAACACTCAACCATAACAAAAGGTGGGCTTCTTCCCTTAGTATATTGAAAAATATAGAGACTCCCAAATCATATTCATTGATAAAGTCTTCAGGGGTAGTTTTACCACTAAACACCAAAAAGAGCCATGGTACACATTGTCAAAGAGTTAACTTTCCGTTGCCAATAATATATTGATAACTAAAGCCAAAATCCCAATACCTAATACCTAATGCATTCCCACACTAGAAACAAGCATCATTGGCACTAAACAGTCAAACACAACACACAAAAACCCTGCTTTTCCACAACCCTGGTCCTAATTCCTAGCCACCGCCACCGCCACCACAACCACCACCACCACCACCACCGCCAAATGTGATTACGAAGGTGGCATCAGCCCTTACAGCACAGAACTTAGGCAAACAATCTTCAGCTGCTCAACGCCTAGCCGCCCAATAACTGCTACCAAGACAAGGACCCCCTAACGAACGCATAACTGCATATTCACATCTTACACACGCCCGCGCAGCCCGAACCTACCCGGCGAAGCCCCAGATCAGCAGCTAACCGGAGGGGATCCCTCAGATTAAACCTCTGATTCAGCTAACAGATCCTGCCCGCTGCCTAAGCACGAAATCGAGCCAGTTCCGCGTGGACCGGCGCTTGCTCAGGTTTAGGGTTTTAGGGAAGGATTGAACTCACCGACGGCTCCGCCGACCGCGCCGCCGATGGCGACTCCGGCGCCGACGCGCGCCAAGCAGCTGTCGGTCCTCACCATCGCCGCTCCTCCTCCGCTCTCCTCCTCCGCCGCCGCCGCCGCCGCTCGCTGTCTTCCCCTACGGAATCTCCCGTCTTTGTCTTGCTTTTCATCGGAGCCGCCGCCTGCGCGCGTATATGGGCTCGTCCTCGCCTATCGGGCTTTCCTTTCTTGGGCCGGGCCGCCGGGGGCTCGATGGGTTGAGAAAGGAGGCCGGTGAGCCGTCTGATTGGTGTAACGGACGGCTTGGATCAATCCGAAGCTAAGATTTTTTATGTTTTGCAGGGAGCGTGCTAGTATAATAAGGCGCTGTTTGGGACCGCTCCGCTCCACGTTTTATAGCTCCGCTCCATAAACGTCTAGCCAAACAGGGTTAGATCTCAGTTTTTGAATCCGCGAAAAATGCAGATCCACGACTCCGTTCCACGTTTTTTGTGGAGCACCTCAGGAGGTGCTCTGCGGATTCAGTTTTTAAAACAAAACGTGGAGTTCGGGGTAATTTACCCACCAATGCTATTATAAACTTATTGATTCACTTTTTAGATGATATTTATTACTTTTCATTTAGTACTATCTATATTAACTTTTTAAATGTTACTGTTGACTTTTATCACAAATTTTGATTATTCGTCTTATTAAAAAATTGAAATATCATTTATTTTGTTATAGTTTTTTTTAATATTGAAGGTACTTCGATTATAACTTATATTTTTGTATATTTACATAATTTTTTGATAAGATGAATGATCAAAGTTTATGATAAAAGTCAACGACGTTATTTAAAAGTTAATGGAGGGAGTACTAATTTAATATGTTTTACATAATAGACATGAAAAATAATATAATTGGAGATTTATGAATAAACTCCGGGGTAAAATAATACATTCCTACCGAATTCTATTATTCTTGAATCTGAATTTCCTCCACAAGCCAAACAAGTGCAAATACTCCACAGTGGAGCAGCAACTCCACTCTAGATTTGATTCTAAGTGAATTCCGTGGAGTGGAGCAAATTTTAAGAGAGTTGAGTAGTCCCAAACAGACCCTAAAATAATTTAAACTTTTAATTCTGTTCTAAAATAAAAAAATAGATTACTTAACTAAATATCATTAATACATAACCGGTGAGCCAAGTCGAGCCACTGTTTTCAGCTTACTTGGGTGACTTAGCGGAGCCCGAGTCGCTCATCTAGTTGTCACCCCTATCACTTAGGCTAACTCTAATGGTGTGAGAGCTATCTCCTTTTTAGATTCCGGAATGGCACTGTAGCAGTATCTAACGGTCTCCAACAGCGCACCATATCTGGTACCTATTTTGGAGCTCCTGCACATGATCACCTAATTTTGGCTCACCTCCCGCATTGAACCTATACTGCACTGTTTTTAGGTTCTTCCGTTGAAGACAGTTGTAGATGAGTCTCATCACCTATTTCAGCTTTTAGGTACCCATGTATGCATACCATGGTTGGTAAAATATCATAAAATAAGTTTGGAATGATGCGATGGACTATATGAATTCCTTTGAATTTCCTGTGGATTGCTTTGCCTTGACTTCATCTATTCTTGTTGTACCTAGGACATCTGCACATTGATGCTTCTTTTTTCTTAGTTTATGCACTAACTTGTATAGAGCAGGGGGCAAGCCAGGAAGGCTAAGCTAACCACTCTTAGCTAATTATTTTATATTTAAAAATATCTTGATAAGAATATAATTGGATTCTGTGAGATTCTGATTGTTCTTGAGAATTAGGTACAAGCCTGTTGACTTGAGGCACATGGGAGCCAGTTTACTCCATTCAACTTTTAGGTGAAGCAGATAAACATTGGTGCACCTGCAATTGACCGTGCATCATGATTAGTTTTTGGCTGATCTGATATGGTTTATTTCTTGTCAAAGAACATGCCTTTTTATTGCACCTCATTGTGTGTAGGTGTGTTCATTATCATAATTGATAATGATCTCTATTCAGTGGTGCAGCAACATTAAATCAGTGTTCACTTCTTCATATTGAACATATTTGTAATTGCTAAGTCTAATATATATATATATATATACTATCATACACCATGTGTGTAGAATAAATATTCTACTGAAAAAAAGTAGTACTCAATTTTTATTCTACTGAGAAAATCTACTACTGAAAGTAGTACTCCCATAGTCGGCGTAGAATAACTATTCTACACATATGGTGTAGAATAGCGCTCCCGTATATATATTAGTCAAAAATTCACTTTACAAAGTTTAGATTGTACTCTATCCGTTTATTTATTGGATTCGTTAATAAATGTAAACACCTATCTATAAAAAAATCGGAATGATTTACATTGAAATAAAATAATGGGAGTATATGTAATATATATATATATATACAAATGCTATTCTACACCACGGGTGTAGAATGCTATTCTACACCGACGTGGAATAGGGGGTCGGGATTGAGTGGGGCATGGGGGCACGTTGAATGAGATGGGTACGGTTTTGTTGATCGGTGTAGAATAGCATTCTACACTCGTAGTGTAGAATAGCGTTCTCATATATATCTTAACTAATATAATGCGGCTACTTCGTCCGTCGTTTTCATCCGCGTCCACGTGCGTGTCTTTTCCATATCCCATAAAAAACCAGCCAAAACTTATGCCTCGTAAAAACCGCCCAAACCACAGGTTCGCTCGCGCGCCCGGCGCGCGCAACCGCCCGCCCCGGCCGCATGCGCCGCAGACCAGCGCGTGGCGCTGCATGCGACCTGAAAAGAAAACGTGAGAAAGAAGAAAAAAAGAAAAAATATTTTTGTATTTTAATTTTTTAATTCCTTTATTTTTACGCGGATGTACAAATTTTGTATAAAAACCCTTAGATTTTTGAAAAATCACGCAGAAATATGAATTTTACAATTTTACACAAATACCCTGTTAAAAAATAAAATTCTGTGTTGCAAAGCACAAGCATCTGACTAGTATATATATATATATATATATCACTGTTTTTGGGATCGGTTGTAGCTAAACATCCCCATATATGGTAAAAAAAAGTTGCACACTCTCTTTTTAGTGGCTGTTTGTTTCATTTTCTAACAGTTGCAGCGACTTCTCGAATCTGAAGCTGAAACAAACAGTATAGATTTTGGACTTAAATTGTGATAATTAGTAGCTGAAATATGAATTAGAATTTAGAAATCGAAAAACACCGGCTACTACATATTTTCACCAGCTAAATACTCAGACCATCCAAACTCTAGATCAACTAGCCACGAAGAATCTCTGACTACCAAAAACCAAAATAAATGTTCCCTTAATATAAAGTAAGGATTACGTCCTTTCCTTAAAAAAGAATGAACTACATGGGATGTACACAGGTTCTATGAAAAATCTAATAATGTGTATTTATTCTCTGAAATCTGGACTACACGGGATATACACAGGTGGCAGGAGGAGTGCAGCAATGCAAGTGCTACAAATCACTCGATCCCAAAAGAATCCATCACCCAGATAGAACTGAACTGAACTGAACTAAAGAATTGAAACAGAGCAAGTTCACAGCTTCAAGCTGAACTTGCAGTTGCTGGCCTTGATGTTGATCGGACTGTTGACGCCGAGGCTGTCGACGACGAGGTCGCACCTCACCCGGGACGTCACCTTCCACAGCTTGAGGCTGCCGAGCTCCACGCGCACCGGCACGTCGGCGCGGAAGAGGAGCGGCACGGCGCCCGTGCGCTGCGCGTCCTGCAGCGCCGACATCACCGCGGTGCCGAGCTGCGCCTGACCGGCCATGACGATGGCCAGCACTGTCGTGTTGTGGTGGCCCTGGTAGAACGCCGGGAGCGTGCCCTGGGCCAGGCGGATCGACTCGTACCACACGCTCAGGCTGGAGCCGTGCTCGTAGTAGATGCCGATGCGGCTGTTCGGGTTCGCCGCCGTCACCGTCACATCGAACCGCGCCGTCGCCGTCAGCATCAGGTCCACCTGGAACGCCGACACGGACAGCCGGTCCACCGAGTAGCGCGGCGCCTTGGGGTCGAACGCCAGGTAGAGCGCGCCGACGGCCGCCGCGGCGAGGACGGCGAGCACGACGACGGTCACCACCACGCAGCAGATGAACCGGCAGCAGCAACCCCTGCGCCGCTTCGGCGGCGGCAGTGGCACCGGCGGCGCGACGCGGCGCGGCGGCTGCGACGGCGGCAGGTGGGTCTGCGTCGGGCGCGGCGGCTGCCTATCCGCGCTCCCCGTCGCGGCGCCCGGGTTGCCCTTGTCCGACCGTAACGAGCCCCCCGGCACCAGCGGCGCCGTCAGCCTCCGCTGCCCCCCGGCCTCCAGGTCCACCGGGTGGATCCTCATCTTCTGCTGTTCCGCCATGCCTGATAGCCAACCTCACCGGCAGAGAACAGCTCGCACGCAAAAACACACACACACGCACACCGCCTCTTTGCACCTCACGCAAGAACAGAGAGACAATGATCTCCTCTCTGTGTCGACGGCGAGGGGAGGAGACGGTGGCAAGTGGCCGCAGGCAAAGTTATAAGCTTGGAGCTGGAGGCGTGAGGGGAGAGAGGGAGACGTGTGAGAGGGTCAGTTTGCGCGTGTCGGCGAGAGGCGGGCGCGTGAAGTCTCCACCTGCTCATGTCTCAAGCTCAACGCCATGGCGCTTTTCCGCTCGCTTTCCTCTTGGGTGCGGTTGCTGGGGCCGCGCGCGGGGCGGCAGCGTGTCGTGTCGAGGGTTTCCTCCACTACCGCGGCGGTCCGACCGTTACACGGTTTTCTTTTCCCAGAGTATTTCTGATGTCTTAAATTTTATTACTAAAATTTAATATAGGAATTATTTTATCTATGTCCCTAAAAACTAATTTGATTTTCAACGGCTATCCCTATTTTAAATAAAGAACATAAAATTAGATAACAAGTGGTTTAAGAAATAGTATTGTTGGAGTTTATTTTTTCATCAAAATCTTAAATTTTAAATTTAGTAACCTATATAAGAGATGCTTGGAGATGCTCTAACATGACACCATGTTCATTACTAAAAATAAATAGAATTATCTTATCTAGTTTTCAAGAAGATAAAAACAATTTAATTCGCAGTTGACTAGAATTGAACTATTTATCTTTAAAGAATATTTTCGATGTTAGAATATTGTCATCCGTCACATTGATCTCTTTAAAGCTTGTTTGAGAGTCCACAATCCCATCCTATTTCCTAAAGATAGACTGAGATTTTGAATTGAAATGGGTCATGATTGTGAGCTCCAAAACCAGCCCTTAATGTCTCGAATGAAAGGATTTAATGTCCTTTTGCTTGGATTATGGAATTATTTGCCGGTCGGTGGAGGCTTAGATTAGAGCATCTTCAATGATATCTCTAAAATTTGACTCCCTATATAGTATTTTGGGGTTCTTTTTAGGGAGTTTGTGTCTACGCTCCCTATTTGTAGAGAGCGAAAGAATTAATTTTAGGGAATCCTCATTTTTTGGAGTCATTTAGATTATCTGTTGGAGTTAATTTTTTATTGTAATCACAAAATTTTAGAGAATGAAATTTTTAAGAGCTTCTTTTAAAGATGCTTTACCAGCCGTTCTATCCAACTAATCGGATGGATAAGAAAAGAAAAGGAAATGATAGAATCATCGTGTTAGTTTTAATATTAATACAATATAGATGAAACCGCGTTGAAACCATATTCCACTGCACGCCCACCACCACCCACCCAACCACACACACTCACGCCATGATTTGTACATGCGATATATGCATAAGATGGTGGTTGAGTGATAAGTACGTGCATTAGACGATCTGACGATGATATGATGATGATTGATCGATGGATCGATCGATCGATCGATGAGTAGATTAACAAACAGACGAAGAAAAAGAGGATCTGTGTGGCCGATTAGTCAGACGTGTGTGGCTGAAGCCTCGATCGATCGCAGCCAGCTCAAAATCGATCCAAGGTTGCATCTAGATTACCACCACCAGTTACGTTCTTGCCATATTTTTCTTTTCTTCTGCGTGTAGTAGCTAGCTAGATGTTTGGTTATGTGGTATATAGCTAATTTTTTTCACATCCAATTGATCATGCTATCATATCTTGATTACGTGTAATTAATCCAGTCTAACAACTGGAGTAATGGACACCGACTGTGTATTAATTTGACGGCTAAATTAATTACACACTCCGGTTTCTAAGAGTAAGTCGTTTTGGACATGATTTTTGGAGGAAATAATTAGTATTATCTCGCTCCTCGTCAGATTAGCGTACTATCATATCTTATTTTTGAAATATGTTTCTTACAACTTTTTCTATACTGATTTATTTTTAAATTCTATAATCATTGAGTTTTACAATCTAAAATAAAAATATTAATAGTTTAAGAAGTTAAAAATTCTAAAAAAAATAACTTAGAGCCAATAAAATCTTTGTAAGCGCATGTTCGGTTAATCCATTTGGGAAGGGGATTGTGAGGGATTGAGAGAGATTGGAGAAAATTATACTACAATCCCTTCCAATTCTCCTTAATCCCTTCCAATTCCATTGTATTCCCCCATAATCAAACAGGTCCTAAAAGGGTTTAATAATGCGAGAGAATTTAACAAATCTGAACGAGTTGAAGCCGGTGACAACTGCGACCTAACTATGGATAGAGACAGTGTCGAATAAACAAGCTAGGCAATTAAACAAGGAATATTAAAGCTTAAGGACGACAAGGATGTCAATGATCTCGATCAGGGCAATGGATTGTTTGTTAGTGGGCAGTTTGTCATGCAGCAGGACAGGATGAATCGATCAGGTTTCAGTTTGGTGCGAGATTTAAGATGGCACACAAAAAACATGCATGATTGGAAGGGGAGCATGAGATCCACAAATGACAATAGGTTTGTACTTAGATGTGTACGGCATGCTCACTCCCTCCATGTCAAAATCTATCTCCGTCGAGCGTTAAAATCTTCGCCGGTTATATCATTTTAGACGCTCAGAGCGGAGATGAGTTTGATGATCGGTTTTTAAAAAGTACTCGACAAACAACTATACTCAGTAAAAAAGAGGTTTGTCGAGTGAGTGCCGAGTGTAAATGCACCCGGCAAACCTTATGACACTTGATAACAAACGAGGAAAAATGGTGCTAACGGACACCGCGACGAAAAACGTGTTTGCGTGGGAAAAAAGTTGTATCACTTGTATCGGGTCACATGTATTATGATAAATTGTACCTTTTAAAAACGTATACTTATGCACATATACAATTATGTACCCAGGACTATCCATAACCAAATTCAAGTACATATGTAGTAGACTAACGGTTATAAAAGTGACAAATGAATTAATATAAGCAAATAATAGGTGTCTTTCTGTAGATTATGTGATAAGCTAAATTATACATGCATAGTAGGTATAGGTATATATATAAATACTATCCTACACCACAAGTGTAGAATAACTATTCTTCCAAAAAATCTACTATTGAGAAAAAAATAATACTCAATTGTTATTCTACTGAGAAAATCTACTACCGAAAATAGTCGGTGTAGAATAGCACTCCCGTATATATATATATATATATATATATATAAGACAAGTAGCTTGGGTAGGTTATACAAGTAGCTGTAATTGTTAGAATATGAGACAAATAAGTCTGAAATGAGAGATTATCTGACATAAACATCACCAATACTATCATCTGTGTAAAAAATTGGAGACGGCAAGTACGAAAAAAACAACGTTGTTGTTTGGGCCGAAACGGACAGGACAGCATGTTGGGGCGGCAGATTTTGGCCTAAAAACTATGGTAACCTGGCACCTGGGACATTACAATGGGCTGGTGTTTGAACAGTATCAAAATACACAACTGCATGCTGCTATAGATACACAAAATTCGGGTGGCAATCGCTTTCATCGGTTCTTTCGTTATTTTTTATCTACTCCTACTCAAGTGCAGGTTTTCACTCTGAATTTCTGATCACGCAGTGCTGCAGATTGCAGCAAGTAAATAATTTCAATACTTACCCAGCTCCACGCACCGCTAGATCTAAAATTTCTCTACTCTATTTTTTTAGAAAACAATAGATCACTTTATTTTATCATACGATCTCTCTGTATAACATAAATCTTGAGTTTGATCTCTTAAAGCACCGGTTGAAACAGCACGATTGCCGGTTTATCGCGGTGTATTGGCTAGATCTAAGACCGCATCAGATTGATCTCTTATATTAACGTGATTTGTGTACGGTAGTTCGAGGTTTTATCGGTTAAGTCTGACATCTCTTACTATTATATTTTTTCATTTTGTATACTGTTCATCTAAATAAAGCATGCTTTATACTTTGACATATTATTTAAATTATAGTGATTAGCTACTGTTTTGATTAGGTTCGATATAGTTATCGTGATGATTTTCATGATATAAACATGTTATCTGGTACATTTTATTTATTTGACAAGTCGATATGTTATCTTCAATTTAATGTCATATCTTATTCGCCATCGAAAAACATTCATCGGTCCATACGTGTAAACTGTCTATCTCATCGGTCAATGACCTGTTTGCCCGATTGTTTTGCCCATGGTTATCGTCTCTATAAATAGTACATTTAATACTCCAAAATAGCATCCAATCACGGAACTAAACATTAAAACAGCACAGGTTACAAAGCATATTCGGGTTTAAGTCACAAGCTAAGCCTGAAACGAACGGCGATACAAGTAATCTGATGGTTCAGCTCTTTTTCCTTCTCTGGAGCGTCTCTGTTTCCTCTAGTGTTTGGCTGCCTGTTTTTCTTCCCCCCTTTTTTTTCCACAAAAGAAACTTTCAGTTGTAACATGTCATCATAAACATGATCAGTAAATTCAGGTTTCGACGTCGGTGCGAACGACAGAAACCTCGAATCCCACTCATGAACACAAGCTCACAAACTGATTCGGCTTAGATCGTTTCTCCTTGGGATCAATTGATCAACAAAGACACATGCTGCATCAGTAGGTACTTCAGTTCAGCCGATTTTCTTGACCTGGAAAAGTCTGAACAATGCTGGAATTTAAATTGGTTATTTACATTGTCCAATCTCCTGGGCAGTGTCAAAGTCAGGTGTGCTTTACTTGCCCTCTCCGTCACGAAACGTAATTAATGTTGACACGCAAATTAACGCAAAAAAACAATTTCAGCCTTTCAAATACGCTTAATTATGGTCAGTCAGACGGGTTTATACCGATTTAGAGATACAAGCGAATTAGGTCATGTTTATTTCAGCTTCTGATAGTTATAGATTCTCAGTAACTAGCTAGTTTGCCTTTGAGTTTAATAGTTTGAGTATTGAGAATCTGAAAAATTTAGACCGCTTGTTTTGGTTTCAGATTTTAGAAGTAGCTAAGTAGCTAGTTGCCAAAAACTGAAACAAATAAGACTATTTGGAAAGCCTGGTTATAATTTAGACAAGTTAATATTTCTCAGCTTATATTTTTTTATTTTTAAATTATGTATCTATTGAATTTTTTAATATATAAAATTAAAATCTAGACCGTCTGGAGAACTTAATTCTAGAGGAGCTATAGTTGTTAAAAACTCTCTTAAACTTTAGATTTTGCTACAATTGTTAAAAGCTATCTTAAACTTTAGATTCTAGAGTAGTTACGGTTAGTAGGAGCTCTCTCAAACAAAACCCGTATGTTTGACTGCTTGTAATAGTAGGTTAATTAATTTCAGCATTCTCGGTGACATAGTTCTTCTCTCGAACACAAATATAACATCAGATTCTAGCTTGATTGGAAGAAATAAATACCAGATATTACCATTTAAAATCTTTTAGGGTCTGTTTGAATCTTAGATATTGGATTCAGAATAAAAGAATTGTAATTTCAATTCTATGAGATGGGCTATTTGGTCTATTTTAGAATTAGAATTATAAAATCTTATCTACAACTCAACCTAGAATTCACAGTTTAGCTCAATTCTTCTTAAAAAAATAATTGACTGGAATCCTAAATGAAGATGGTGATACTTTTCTTCTAATAATGGAATTGATTCTATGGTTTGATCATCCAAACAATTTTTAAATTAATTCTTAAATTTTAATTCTATAAAATGTCTAAACAGAAATATTATATTTTAATTGAATTCTACACAATTTAACGTTTTATATAATCTAAAATATATTTTAATTCTTCCATAGAAAATTGATAATTTGCCATCATTAAGTTTAAGCTTCGATTATTTGCTATCATAAACTTTAACTTCGATAAAATGTCACTCTAAACTTCATCCTACTTGATTTTTTTACCATTTCATCCTATTTTGATTCATTTCTCATTTGTCTCTCCCTAGAAAAAAACCAATCTACGCCATCAAAAAACATTTCCTCGCTATACATAAGCACGGCGTTGTCATTTTCTAATCGAAGGGATAAAATAAGAAGGATAGATTGATCTTTTTCTAGAGGGAAAAATGAGAATTTAGTTAAAATCTGATAAAATGTCAAAAAAATCAAGTAGTATGAAGTTTAGGATGACATTTTATTGAAACAAAAGTTTAGGGTGGTAAATAATGGAAGCTCAAATTTATCAATAACAAATTATCAATTTTCTCCTTCTAATACCTAGGATCGAAACTGACCTTATAGGTGAAATAGAGCCAATCTAAATCTGTACCAAATCCAAGTCAATCAATTTGACTGAAGACTAAAAACCATCAACCAGCTGGTCACAATTGTCCTCTCATTAATCCCTATATAATGCAAACAAAACTAGGCTAATCTCCACAAATCTGTCACGAAATTAAGTTAACTAACACACACAGAGAGAGAATGAGGCTTCACGTGGGCGCTGTCGCGGCGCTCCTGGCCGTGGTGACCGCGTCGACGACCGGCGCGGTGACGTTCGACGCGACGAACACGGCGTCGAGCACCCCCGGTGGGCAGCGGTTCGACGAGGCCGTCGGCGTGGCCTACGCGAAGCAGGTGCTCGCCGACGCCTCCTCCTTCATCTGGGACACCTTCAACCAGCCCAGCGACGCCGACCGCAAGCCCGTGGACGCCGTCACCCTGGTGGTGGAGGACATCGACGGCGTGGCCTTCACCAGCGGCGACGGCATCCACCTGAGCGCGCGGTACGTCGGCGGCTACTCCGGCGACGTGAGGACGGAGGTGACGGGGGTGCTGTACCACGAGGCGGTCCACGTGTGGCAGTGGGACGGCCAGGGCCGCGCCAACGGCGGCCTCATCGAGGGGGTCGCCGACTACGTGCGGCTCAAGGCCGGGTACGCGCCGTCGCACTGGGTGCAGCCCGGGCAGGGCGACCGGTGGGATCAGGGGTACGACGTGACGGCGAGGTTCCTCGACTACTGCGACTCGCTGGTGCCTGGCTTCGTGGCGCAGCTCAACGGCAAGATGAAGGACGCCTACAGCGACGACTTCTTCTTCCAGATCGCCGGCAAGAGCGTCGACCAGCTGTGGCAAGATTACAAGGCCAAGTACGGACGCTGATGGCTTCCTACAAATATTACGTTTTATTTGTAGCATCAAGTGAGCAATAAGGCAGTTTGTATCAAACCACTTATCAGTTATGGCCGAGTAAATAGGTACCATAATTTTACAAATCATGTTTATGTTTATGATAAGTAATAAATATATAGGTGCAAATAGAATTTGACACTTCCAAAAAGTGATTTTGTATTTTTATCATTTGAGTCTAAAATGATTTTGCATTTTTATCATCTGAATCTACTGTCATTCACTCAAATGGTCCTAAATATCAATATCAGAAATGACATCATAATCAAAGTACACCTCTTGTGAAAGGTGATATAACTGATAGAAAATCGTACACTTAGGGTCTTAGGGTTCGTCTAGGGTTAGAACTAGTAGGGTAGAGCTTAGGCAAGACGTACCTCTCTGCTTTGCCGAGGAAAGAGGGGAACGCCATGGCGATGGTGTCCGTGGCGTCGAAGTCTGGTGATTGAGGGTGAAGGGAGGCTTCCCGTCGCTCCAGCACAAAAACCATAGATCGGGTGACTTAGGACGTCGAGAGCTGTTCACTCAGAACGAACTCCTTATATATATATATATGTGCTGTGCGATGGGGGCCCCTTCAACAGGTTAGTGGAGTGCGCCCCCGATCAAGGCGCTTGACATTAGGGGTTAGTTAGCCTAATCCCGAGGAGAGGGATTCGGTCCCCTTCTCCTCCCCGAGAGCTAATACTAACAATAACATTAATGGTAATCAGACCGAAGTAATCAGTCGATCAGTAGCTATTTAGCCACTGCCAGTAACCGATTCGATAACAGTTTTCTTAATCCAAGATAGATGCACGTATGATCTTCCAAATGGCCGGCCGTGTGAACGATTATATGCTGTTAATTGTGGTTAGACGAGTCGACGTGGATGTAGAGAAAGTAGCAAGTCACTACTAACAAGCAGCATATGAAAACATTAATTGTGGCATTGACTAGTTCAGTAGTTCTAAGTTCCAACTGGCTGCTGGTTGACCGGAGGTCAAGTCAAGCTGGGTACAGTACTAATAAGAGCATCTCTATTGTAATTGTACTTATTATCCTTAAAAATAACAAGATTTATCTAAAATATATCTCCATTGTACTTGTTATTTGATTTGATATTTCTCTGAGAAATAGCAAATGTTGGCGTAAAAGATTACGCTAACAAGTTTCTGAAGATTAGAAACTAACAAACGAAGTGTTTGCGAAGTGAACTATTCTAAGCCTCCGAAAGGATAATAACTTAGAATAGTTCGAATGTGTGTATTGAATAATTTGTATTCGGTCCTCATTACAGGGTAAAACGGGGGGTATTTATAGGCCCAAACATTAAGGAAAAGACCTTCTTACCCCTCTATTACAACCAACATAGTGGAAACTATTCGGTACTCTTAATAGGGCTAAAATGGTAAAAGACTAATCTAACGAGAAAGAAGATAAGTCTTCCATCTTAGCTGGCAAAGGAACTCCCGGAAGAGTTCAAGTTCGAAAATATACTCCGAACTAGAATTCGTCATCATACTTCGAACTTGATTCAATGTATCTCCAAAGTTATATGCTGGAAGTCTTCGGTTTAATCACCAGTCTTTATCTTGTCACTGCAATAACCCCGAAGATGGAATATTTTCCCCCAACAGCAAGCCCCCTAAAATAGCAAATACAATGGAGTGAGTAATAAAATAGCAAGCCAATAAAAATAGGGAGACTTGTTATTGCTATGAATAACAAATATTTATCACTTCTCTTCTTTCTTTCTCTTTCTATCTTTTTTCTTATTTTTGATATCCACTATTGCCATAAACATTGTGGAATAAAAAATAACTATAGACCAATATTGTGGGCCTTATCTATATAAATTATTTTTGCCATATATATTGTTGATGCCCTAATAGTAGTAGGCTCTGTGCACACGACATCCACAAGTAATACGATTCTTCAATTTCTGGTTCAGCTAGCTTAACTTATTAGCTAGCGTCGGTGATGAGTACTAACTAGCTGTGTTAGCCACTTGAAAGAAGAGCTAACTAGCATGAAAAAAATCATTTCATATAATACTACAATTGTATTATTACAAATTCTATCTAAGTTGTTCTTAAAAAGAATTAATTAAAAAATAAGGTAATAGATTAAATATATTTATCATATGGATAATTTTAAGGTATAACTTAGATTTAGACAAGATGATCTATTACCTTCTTATATTTTTTATTTTTATGTACATGCATGAGTGTAGAATTGTGTTATACTAAATTGAGGGCTAAATCTTATATTTTTTGAAATTAAATTATTAATTTTTATTAATTAGTTTCTTTGTTAGATTTAGTAGCTTGCTTCTACCAATTTAAAGAAAGAGAGCGACAGAAAAAAGAAGAAGAAAAGTTTATGAATCGTGTAACATGTAATCCGTCCTCGCGGGCTGGTGTGATCCGTCCGATCGGAAACGGGCGGTCGATATCGAGCTATTCCGGTTCGAAGCCGACCGGCGATGTGAGCCAGGTCGGTGGTCGAGTCCGAACCGGAGACGAGAAAGCCCGACCCGGCCGATATGCGACCACGCGCGCGTTCGCAGTTGCGGAACACGAGACGCGGCGGCGCCTGGGACGGGAGGAGAGGAGGAGGAGGAGGAATCGGGCGGCGCGGCGGCGAGGGGCGATGGCGTCCATCGGCTCCGCCAACGTCGGGTTCCAGGTACGTCAAGCGATCCATCCCCCTCGCGCCCCTCCCTCCCATGGCCATGGCGGCATGGCCTGTGGTGATGGCCTAGGGTTTGGTGCTTTGATTTGGTCTTTGCATCTCGACGTGCCTCGAGCTCCTGACCTGACGGTGTGCGTGCTTGCGTTGCTGCAGCTGCTGAAGAAATCCGGGTGGAAGGAGGGCACCGGCCTCGGCGCGCAGGAGCAGGTTTGCGCCACCGTTCTCGCCTCAACGCAAATCAAGTTTTTCATGCGTTCATTTGATCATTTCCCCCAATTGTAGGTGTGCACTGTGGGACTTAATTACGTTCTCTGTGTGTTTCCACCGTATGGGTTAACAGTGCACAGGGTTAAATTTTGAGACAACCTGCAAGTTACTAGCTATCAAATTGTGTACTTGTGTAGATCAAATGCATTCCATCCGTTTCATATTATAAGTCGCTTAACTTTTTAAAAGTCAAACTTCTCTAACTTATCAAGTTTAAATGAAAAAATATTAACATTTATAATATGAAATAAACACACTATCAAGATAGATTTTAGGGTGTATTTAATGAAATTTATTTTATGTTGTAGTTGTTGATATATTTTTCTACAAAATTGGTCAAAGTTAGGGAAGATCGACTTATAAAAAAAATCAAACGACTTGTAATATGGAACGTAGGAAGTAGATGATAAGTGGCTAGTTTCTTGGTTGTGGTTTCTGTAGGAGTGGTAAATCGAATTTTGTGTTTTAACCAAGTAGCTTACCTTAGTTAGCTGTTAACTCCAAGACTTCAGAAGGATCTGAAGTTATTTTGCACATTTGAGAGCACTAATGGGGAGCTAATGTTTAGTATTCGGTAGTATACAATATACATGTCACTTGGATGAAGCCAGCTTATGTCTTACTTTGTCCTTTTGTACTGTTTCTGTTTGTGTACTTATTCGTCCCAATTAATCCTGGAACAGGGGAGATTGGAGCCAATAGAAACTCGTGTGAAGAATAACAAGCGTGGTTTGGGTGCTAAAGAACCAAAGCTAAAGCCAAAGGTCGAGGTGGACGTTGAAAATAATTCTCAAAAGCCTAAGGTGAGAAAAACATTAGACTCTTTTCAGTTTATTCATGATACTATTCTCATACTGTCATACAACAGCTAATTTCTTAATTTGGCATCTTTGCAATCTTGTTTCCAAGATCTTTACAATAACGGTTCACAGTTATTTTCAGTTTGAATTGATTATTTCATTGTACTGTTGGTTACTAGTTAGAAACAAAAAGTACCAAATGTTTGCAGATAAACATAGCTACTGGCATTAGATACTTATAATGCATTGGTTGCTCGTCAGATATTCTTTCTGCAGTATACAGTATCCCTATCCTAGCCTCTGTAAGTAGATAGCACTGATGTTTTGTTATGCATTCTTCATCCTCAACAAGTACTTTTAGTCATTACATTCACTGTGTGGATTCTAAGTGATTCAAACATCTTGCCGTGTCAGCCGGACGTGCCGAAGAAGAGGGCAAAGTTGGCTGCGAAGAGGGTTCGGAAGATGCAGGAAGAAGAAAAGCGATTACAAGAGAAAGAATTTGAAATGGCATTCTTCAGGGAATTTTGGCCCGACAATGTGTAAAGCTGGAAGGAACCTCAACCGTGTACGAATATTTACCATTGCAGGCATGCTGTGTTGTATGACATTTGCTTGTTTATTTGAAGAAAAGATCAGTTAGAAATATAGAATTGTTACTCCCTCGTTCCACACGTTCCATATTATGAATCGTTCAAACTTATCTAACTTAGATCAAATTCATAGGAAAAGTATAGTAACATCTAATTACTTTTATGAGATCCATCATAAATATGTTTTAATAGTGTATTTAGTTGATAGTAGAGATATTGATGCATTTTTCCTTTAAACTTGATCAAAGTTAAAGAATTTTGTTTTAAAAAAATCAAATGACTTATAATATAAAATGGAGGGAGTACTTAGTACTTTTCTGTTTCATATTATAAATCATTTTACTTGTTGAACTTGTCTAACTTTGACAATTTATATAAAAATATTATCATTTACATTATTATATTAGTTTTATTAAATACACTATGAAATATGTTTTAATTGTATATTTATTTCATATTGTAGATATTGATATATTATTTTATTTAAACTTTGTTAAAGTTAGAGAATTTGATTAAAAAGGTCAAAAACAATTTGTAATATAAAGCAACCTCTTTTTCCTTGTGTGCTTTTGTGTTGTTACATAACGTTGTGCTTTGTCCACGAACACCTTTCACTTTTCGGTTGCTATGAAACAACATCGAGCAAAACAACACGTAAGAGTGATAGATTTACTATTTTGGCACTCCAAAGAAATGACTTCATATTTTTTCATTGACTCAAATGGTCTTATATGTCAACCTCAAAAATATCATTATAAACAAAATGCACATCTTTAAAGTATCAATTTTTTTCCGTAAGAGTAGACTTAAGTTGCAGGTAAATGTCAATTCCACATTGAGTACCCATCTATGAGGAGCTGAAAAACATCACATCAGGGTACATTTGTTGCATGCATTCAGGCAACTAGTCAAGTTGGTAATGCAACTCGAAAGATTCAAGAATGCTCGATGAAATATAGTGGCTACAAGGACACACATTTTTAGGTGAGTTACAGCAAAATCGGTTTTTGACTTCAGAAGCTGCAGTGGCAACTGTTATACATGATGAAAAAAGGGGCAAGGTAAAACAGGAAATGCTTTCGCTGGTCTGAGAAAGCGGCAAAAGAGATTTGGGAATTGGGACCAAATTGTCTATACAAACAGTTATACATTGCTTTTCAAAAACCATGCCAGCGCCTAGCTACAATAGCAGCGGTTGGCGCCTCAAGCACCAAGTAGGGTAGGTACTCAACTCTGCTGGCTATCTAACAAAAAAGTCTCTTCAAATCCCTCCTAGAATGCCAATTCTTCCTCCTCTTCGGTTGCAACTGATAGTGTGCCTGCCGATGCAGCATCACGAATTTGCACGCTCTTCTCGCTGCTTATGTCCAACAGATACTGCAGCCTTGACAACTTTTCAGGCTTTGGAATGCTCTTCAAGTAAAGGCCATAAAGATCATCCAGCTCTCCTGGTGTAGGCCACGACAGGGGCTTTGAAGCCGGCACAGCCGCATCACATGCAAGCAAGTCGTTCAAGGATGAGACCTGCATTGGCAATATATTCTATTGTCATGATTGTTGATTCGATGTAATCCTGCACATATATATTATAATGTCTAGTAATCCTGCGCATATATCTAGTTATGGTTAATGCATTATATTTAGAAGCACACCTATTTCCGTAAGCCTTCCCTTCAGCAGAACACTTTCTATCTTCTGTAATTTTGCAATCTATATAAACAGAGGAAGGAAGAGAAATTTGCCCGCACCAAACCTGTTCATTGTCATATTGTTTTCGTTTGAAGGCTGACGATGATGAACATTGCCAGAATAATTCTGACAGTACACCTAACACCATCATAATTTCCCTATATTCTGGCTGAACTTTTAGGCTCCGTTTGGTTCCAAGAATTAGAATGGAGTAATTGATTTGGGTCTCCAATTCAAATCCAATGAGGAAATGAATTGCTTCCAAAACCAATATTTGTGTTTGACTGTCAGCAGAATCAAAGAACTGAAACCAGATTGTTTGGTTGCACAAGAAACTGAAACTGGATTCACACCTGGTTGTATTCTGCTCATCTAGCATCTCCTCGCTTTCATCTTCCCCGTTGTCTCTCCCTCCACCATTCCCTACTTCTCCGTCATCCTCCTCCCCACCCCCACCCCCTCTCTCTGCCATGGCTAATGTACTACAGCCACCAGCAAGAAGAGAGATCTCCAGATCTGGGCTCCATGGCTAGGGTGAGGACCATATCTTGGTTGCTAGAGTCTAGTAAGATGGGAAAGTATGCCGTCGTTGAGGGGTCAAGGAGGTCACCAACAAGGTCGAGGAAGTCAAGATCACCGGCGAGGTCAAGATGGTTATTGGTGAGGTTGCTAAGGAGGTGAAGTTGGCAGGCAGCATCACCGAGGTGTCTACAGCGCTCACAAGAACAGCGATGGTGGACTGCTGGTGGCATTGGCAACTGAAAGGAGGAAGATGAATGGTCACTCGATTCAACAGATTCAAAGCAACCCTCTGAATTTGGACCTAAGCTATTTTAGGTGCGAGGTGATTCCATGGAAATGGTCCCATAATTCAATTATGTCCCAACTAACAAACCAAACACCCGAAATGAATTGGGGTCGATTCAATTCCAGTGATCAAGAATAGGTCAATCCTGATAAAACCTAAGGACAACTTCAGCGTCAAAAGGATATTTTGAGAACTGTAATCATTGTTTTTATCTCTCATGTTTTTGGAGAATTTAAGAAAGTTTCAGCATAAAACATATAATAAGTAGAAGATATGGAGGGATTTTCCATACGTACCACATCATCTTTCTTCTTCTGACGAAGAAGAGCAACCGCTTGAACAAGCGAGTTGTCCAACCTAACTTTTGCAATGTCCCAGACAATCGACTTGGCCTTCTCAGGACTAATGATGAGATCAGCTGGGATATTTACGTATACTTCATCTTCATCAAACTCACCTGTGCCTGATGAAAAGATCTCCTCAACAGCTTTTTTGTAAATGTTTTCTCGAAGTGGTTCTGCAATCAAACTGTCCAATTGAAAATTTGCTTCTTTCAATCCTCGGACCTGCTGTATACCAATCTGTCCTCGAGAAATAGAGGCTTCAATTGCAGATGACAACTTTGTTGTTGTGATGTTCTTGATGATTTTCTGTGCATACTCAGTAGGCAGACCAACTTGCTTCTGTATCTTTGCAAGCTGGTCAGCCTTGGCCTCTGTTAACTTCCCATCAGCAAGAATTACTTCGGCTTGTTGCACAAATGCTTTTTCTGCCATCTTAATGTGAACACCCTGAGCTTCCTTGCGGGTTAAACCAAGTATGTTCCCTAATTGCTTTAGCATTAAATACTCTGAATTGTCTTTCTTCGTGGATATTGCTGTTCCAAATGAAACATTAGTCGTCTCCCCAGTGGCACAGAATATCAGATATGTTTCATACAGCTCAGCTCTGTCTCTCAGTGGAAGGTCATCTTTGAGGGTTATCTCTTTCTGGCTTGACTTTGCCAGCTTTTCTTTGAGCTCTTTATCAGGCCTAACTTTCCTTAATGTCTCCAGTTGTTCCCATTCATAGTCATCATCATCTCCCTCAGACTCACTGATTTCAGGTTCTGAGGTTGTATTTGATGTTTGAGCTTCAGCTGATGTTGGCTCTCCTTTAATGTCAGCTAAAAGCTCACTCACAACAACCATGTTGAAAGAGATCAGCTTTTTCAGCTCTTTCGCAATTTCAATGCGGTTACCAGCTGCTTTTGCTCTCTGGATGTAGTTCAGGAATAGCTTCCTTACCTGGTCATATTAATTTGGCAATAAAGAAGTGAAATTGATTCACAGTAACAATATATTGACAAAAAAACTCTTAGCATTTTTTTGGTGAGAGGTGGGGGATTAGCATACCACTTTACTGAAAATGGTCATGGCAGCTTCCTTCTTCAAGTTTAGACCTTGTGCTGCCTTCTTAACAGCCTGACGTCTATTAGTGTCATATCCATCAACAGATGAAATTGCTTCCCTGACAACCTGTTAAGTCCTAAAGGTTGTAAGAACAGAGGAAATATGGTACAGGAACTCCATATATACAGTGTGTTAAATAAGAGGCACCATAGAA
This sequence comes from Zizania palustris, assembly GCA_019279435.1. NCBI lineage: Eukaryota > Viridiplantae > Streptophyta > Magnoliopsida > Poales > Poaceae > Zizania > Zizania palustris. Next base: position 14,245,003 of record JAAALK010000080.1, read on the forward strand.
TATTCGTATCACCTTCTCGAACAACCGGCCACAAATTTCTGAATGGACAGCATCAACAGTTTCTTGAGGAATGCAGAGACGCACTTGGAATGCCATCAAAGCTTCCACTTCATCCTTGTTCAGCTCTCCATCTGATACGAACTGCTGAAGCTTCTGCCTGTAAATGTCTGGAGTCCGAAGGGGCATTAATATGAGTTGATATTAATAATATAAAGGAAAAGTAACCAGGAGAGGACATTTTGGAATGAAAGCATGTTTGCCAACTTATGTTTAAAGCTTGTGATGTTGTACCTTAAGGTGGGCTGGTAAGGAATATGTTTGTTGTGCAAACAGTAAAATTGTTTTGAACATGAACATAAAAGGCAATTGTATTTTTAGTCCAACACATTTGTCTTACCTCTTTTCTATTGGATATATATTCGTAATTGTGACAACTGACAAGCAATACAACCCAGATGAATTCCGAAATGCAGATGATTGCCTTATGACAAATATACTGCCTAATATGGCCTAGAAGAACAATTCAGCAGTATCAGCACAGGGCTGATGGTGCACAGTGATTTTCTGCCTTGATATATCAAGGGGAAACATGCTACTCCCAATCTCCCATATAGAGCAGTCAAGTGAAACTCAGTGTCCAGTTAGACACATCACACATGATCTCAGATGGTCAAGCACAGCTGCACAGGTATGTCGTGAAAATAATGGCACAACAAGAAAAGGTGTCAAGATGGTACCTTCATGCATCTTACTAGCAAGTTCAGGATCAAACTGTAACTCTTCACAGATATTTTGGAGGAACGCTGCTTTGCTAGGGGCAGCAGCCAATTCACTGTTAAATGATTTAGCAAGTCTCTTTCTGTATACTTGAGCTTTGACATCTGACAAGATTGCTTCTGCCTCATGCTTTCCCAGTCCAAATATATTCCTCAGTTGATTCAAAGGAGTGAACTGCATTTGTTTTAATCATGCAAAAAGCTTTTGTGACGATTCAAACACACTACCCTTATAAAATACATTTCTAGATTCAGATGTCACAAAGCATGCACCAAATATATGATGAACTATTAGAAGAACGAAAGTCAAACAACCAGAATATACTTGCTAGTGTATGCTCAAGCAATTTCAGTCTTCAATGGTTGCATCATTTAATGAACAATAATGAAAGAAGTGTTCAGAGTACTTGTTATTGCACAATAAACTGGGTAAAGCTAACAAGACCAGACTAGTGTCCAAGTAGATTCAAGCTGTGGAACCAATGTTTGACATAAGTCACAACTTTCATATGCCAAATTGCCAATAAGAATAATTTATTGTGCTACCAGATTATCCCAGATTCCTGCTCTGCTTTTTGTAAGCGAATGAATTGCTTGTCTTAGAAGAGAACCAGGTTACATATATAGGCCTGAGACTCTAACAGAAAAGTGGTTAGCCCAGCTAGAGCCTACTCATACATAGCCAGCTGGAGCCCACTCACATACAGCACAAATACACAGCAATGTCTAACACGCCCCCACAGTCGAATCATTGGCGGAACAGATGTTTAGACTGGACCGAAACTGTGTGAAGACAGACGAAGGGAGGCCAATGGTGAAAATATCGGCGAACTAAGATGTTGACGGAACGTGAAGGACATAGACATCACCAAGAGCAACACGCTCCCAAACAAAATGTAAGTCAATCCCCACATGTTTGGTGTGTTGGTGCTGAACAAGGTTGGAGGACATGTAAATTGTGCTGATGTTGTCGTAGTATACCAAGGTTGTCTTGTGCAGAGGAGTGTGCAGCTCAGACAAAAGTTGGTGGAGCCAACTAGCTTTAGCAACAACATTGGCTACCGCTCGATACCCAGCCACAGCACTGGAACGAGAGACTATGCTTGGATGACCAGGAGACCAGATTGTCTCCAAGAAAAACTGCATAGCCAAAGGTGGATCGGCGAGTGTCGGGACAACCAGTCCAATCAACATCAGAATAAACAACCAAGTCGGACAGAGTACAGGGACACACAAATAGGCCCATATGTAGGGTGTCACGAACATAACACGGAATTTGCTTGAGAGTGGCAAGATGGGGCTCCCTTAGATCATGCATATGAAGACATACTTGTTGTACTGCATAAGAGATGTCTGGCCTGGTGAAAGTCAGATACTATAGAGCCAGCAAGACTGTAGAAATCAGTTGGATCAGATATTGGAGCGCCATCTGTAGAGAGCTTCAGATTCACATCAACCAATGTTGAGCAAGGTTTGCAGTCAACCATGCCAGCACGCTCAAGAATCAAGCATATATTGCCACTGAGAGATAAAAAGGTTGGATCCTGTGTGCTGAACATGCATGCCCAAAAAATGATGAAGACGACCCAAGTCCTTCATGGAAAATTCCTGTTGAAGTGCATCAATAATGCTGCATCAATAATGCGGCGCAGGAAAACCATGGAGGAAGCTGTCAGAACAATGTCATCACGTAGAGTAGGAGATAAGCAGTGTCCGCTCCACAGTGATAGACAAATAGAGATGTGTCAGACTTGGCCTCCTTGAACCCAAGGTGCAGAAGATGGGAGGCAAATTTGTCATACCATGCGCATGGTGCTTGCTTCAAGCCATAGAGAGAACGATTGAACCAACACACATAGTCAGGATGAGTAGAATCCTCAAATCCGGAAGGTTGAACACAATAAACTGTCTCTGTCAAAGTGCCATGAAGGATGGCATTGTTGACATCTAGCCGATGAATGGGCCAAGATTGTGAGAGCCAAGGAGAGGACAATCCGAACAGTAGCTGGCTTGACAACAGGGCTAAAGGTCTCGGCAAAATCAACACCGGGTCACTGAGTGAAACCATGAAGAACCCAACGATCCTTGTAGCGCGCAAAAGAACCATCTGCATTGAATTTGTGTTTGAACGCCCATTTGTCTGTCACCACATTGGACTGAGGTGGTCGAGAAAGGAGATCCCATGTGTGGTTGGACAGAAGTGTTGAATATTCGACCTCCACGGCAACACGCCAATTGGGATCAGCCAATGCAGCACAGTAGCTCCGGGGAACAGGAGATAGTTGGGCGGCCTCAAACAACATAGGCTGGTGAAATCTGCGCTTGCCACACGTGACCATGCCATGTTGGTTGGTCATAGGTGGAATAGGCACAACACCTTTTGGAAAGGGTGCAGTGGCTAAAGTAGCAGATCCGACTGTCGAGGAAGGCGACAATGTGGTAGCCGATGTCAGAGAAGCATCCATCGCTAGTGAAGGTACTACAGGTGGGGTCGGGCACCTGGAGTAGACAAAACCGTGGTACCGGCCATCAACCGGAGCGGTCGGCAAGCTGTTAGAAGACTTCGACGGAGCTAAAGTCAGTGTTGCTATTGATAAGTTTGCAGCAGTGAAGCCGGGGGTGCTGGTGGGTGCACCAGAGGAGCCTAAAGCCCCTGTAGCGGTAGCATGGTAGCTGCAGGTGGTAGAGTGGCACCAAAATGTCTTGTAGATGAAAATGGTGGTTACAGCGCCAATGGAGCTGGTACTGGGTTAGTGTAGTCCTCCAAAAAATCAAATGTCATGGCTAAGGGTGGAGAGTTGTCCTCGGAGAAAGGAAAAGAGGATTCGTCGAAGACCACGTGACAAGAGATGATAACCCAATTTGTGTGACGATCAAGGCAAATATATCCTTTATGATGAGGAGAGTAGCCAAGAAAGACACACGGGGAAGAGCGGGGAGCTAATTTGTGGATAGCTACGACGAAAAGGTTAGGGTAGCACTTGCAACCAAAGACCCTAAGATGGTCATACGAGGGATGAGACCTGAGAAGGGTGAAGTGAGGGGTGGAGAGGTTGAGTGTTTTGGTAGGGAGAATGTTTAGGAGATATGTGGTGGTAGTGAGAGCTATTGCGCAAAGCATGGGGGGAATGCTGGCCTGAAATAGTAGTGAGCGAATGACATTATTGATTGTGTGAGTAATGCGTTCAGCTTTACCGTTTTGGGTTGAGGTATAGGGGCACGACATACAAAGATGAATGCCATGAGACAGGAAGAATGTGCAGGCGGTGGAGTTGTCAAACTCATGACCATTATTGTAGAACTGAGACATACTCAGTTGCTCGAGAGAGAGAGTTGGCGAGAGGAAGAAGATAAACAGTGCACACGCAAAGTGTTCGACCAAATGCCCCAGTCGCCAAACGGCTTGTATTCTACATTGTGCTTGGCTTCACATACATCATGAGTACAGATCGGCTTTTATAGCCATGGCAACACAGCGCCCAAGCAACTACCCAGCGCCCATGCATCGCCCACGCACGCACGTTCATGGTGACTCGGCTCTCCCGTTCGTGAGCAGCAGACTCCAGCGCATGACCTGCATCGAAGCCAAGCATCTCCACCTGCGCTACACACGTTGTGCATGCATGCACAAAAATCTAACTAATGCACAAACACAGACGCACGCAACACCCACATACGACAACCGAATAAAAAGCAAGATTAATCCTAACAATCTCCACCCAATCTTGTCTTGCCTTCTCGGGTACTCGCCATCGCCGAAGTTGTTGCTCTTCATCATCGTCACCGCCACGGCCGCCGCTACGGCCTCCAGACTCGAAGTGAACCCATCAACATGCCTCTTCTCCACGTGAGTGCAGCCACCGTCCTCTTCCTTGTCTCCGGCGACACACGCCGTTGCGACCGCCTCTACGGTCATCTTCTTTGGCACACGAACATCGCCATATCGTCGCTAGGCCATCTGGACGCCCGCAAGTGCCGACGTCGCCCACCACTGAGCACGTCTGCATGCGCCCATACGCACCGCTGCCTCACGCGTCCAGGAGGCGCTGCCACTGTCGCTAGGGCGCGACTATTGTCCTGCGCGCGGCTGCTGCCCACAACGCGCGTCGCGCCACCACGGCTAGCAATAGTCTTCACTTCGAACGACATACGACCCTGGCGCACAAACACCTTCTCGCACTGCTCGGCCATGACGCGCTCGAAAACGCTTGACCTTTACAACCTCGAACAGATCGCTCGTCACTACCAACGTCATGGCTCTGATACCAATTGTAGAACTAAGACATACTCAATTGATCGAGAGAGTTGGCGTGAGGAAGAAGATAAACAGTGTGAACGCAAGGTATTCGACCAAATGCCCTAGCCACCAAACAGCTTGTATTCTACATTGTGCTTGGCTTCACCTACATCATGAGTACAGATCGGCTTTTATAGCCATGGCAACGCAGCGCCCAAGCAACTACTCAGCGCCCATGCATCACCCATGCATCGCCCACGCACGCACGTTCCTGGTGACCCGGCTCTCCCGTTCGTGAGCAACAGACTCCGACGCATGACCTGCATTGAAGCCATGCACCTCCACTTGCGCTACACACGTTGTGCATGCAGGCACAAAAATCTAACTAATGCACAAACATGGAGGCACGCAACACCTACATACCACAACCGAATAAAAAGCAAGATTAATCCTAATAGTTATCACACTGAACGCCCTAGATATAAACCCCAAACTATGTATGGACATAAGCAAAGAAATTAGAGAGGGTGGCAAAGGTGTCAAATTTCAAACGTAAAGAAAAAGTCCAAAGGTAATGAGAACAGTCGTCAAGAATAACCGAATAATACTTGTGACCAGAGACACTAATAACAGGAGATGTCCAAAGATCACAATGTATTAACTGAAAAGGATGGGTAGCACGTGAAGACGATGCATGAAATGGTAAACGAGTATGACGACCTAGCTGACAGGCATGACAAAGTGTATCCTAGCACTTTTGTAAGAGGTAGCTGAAGAGTGTGCTAGGGTGGACCATAACGTCATGTCCGAGGTGTCTAAGACAATGCCAAAGCGAGGAGGTAGACACATGAAATGCAGAAGCCGGAAGCCGCAGAGGGTAGAGAGGTTCGGTGCTGTCACATCTGATGAGTTTCCCCCGAGTAGGAAGATCCTTCACAAAACAGCCAAAGGGGTCAAACTCCACGGAACAATTGTTGTCGGAGGTAAACTAGCGAACAGAAATAAGGTCTTTAATAATGTTTGGAGAAACAAGAACATTATTAAGACGAAGATTATGAGGAAGATGAGTATAGCCGTAGAAGTAACAGGAATGAGATTCCTTTTACCGACAACAATGTTAGAAGGAGAATGACAAGATGAAACAATAGGGTGTGAAAGGATACTAGCATCGGAGGTCATATGATTAGTGGCACCAGAATCAAAATACCACTCCTGATGAGGTGGCTGCTGAAGAGTCATGGTCTGAAATTGGGCCGCTAGGGCCTATTGATCCCATCCTGCCACAGGAGGACTGTATGGTGTGGCTGGAGGCGGGATGCCTCACTGGCCAACCTAGGACCCATGAGGTCCAGCAACAAGGAAGGCATGTGACGGCCTGGGTGATCCAGAGAGTAGACATGGCGTGGGGGCCTACGGGCTGGGCCACGAATGGATCTAGCCAGACCACAAATTGTAGAAGTTGGGCCAGACACCAGATTGTCACGAACTTGCAGGAAGGAGGGGAACAAATTGTTGCGGCGGAGATGAAGACCGATGGCGGTGAAGCGCTTGTTGAGACCACGAATGACGTTGAGGACGAGGGTGCGATCAGAGATGGGTTCTCTAAGATCGCGAAGATCCTCGGCCATCCGCTTATAGCAGCGGCAGTACTCGGTGATGGGGAGATCACCCTGATGGAATGCTCGAAACTCCTAGTCGGCTCGGCGTAGAGGGCGCGGGTGGTACGGTTCCTGAGAAATTGGGACTCAATGACAAGCCAAGTGACTCGAGTAGTAGCACCGCACTGAGAGATGGTGTCAGCGAGATCGTCGGTGATGGCACCGAGAAGCCAGGTGCAGACGACGCAATTCATGCGCACCCAATTGGGAGAAAGGGGTGCAACATCGTCGGAGAGAACGGGGTTCTCCAAGGAGAACTTACCGACGACCAGAAGAAATGATTCATGCCACCGAGCATAGAAGGTGGAGGTGACGTCGAGAACCAATGATACGAGGGAGCAGATGTTATGTACAACGACTACCTAGGAGTGTAGGTTCAGAAGAGTCGCAGCCTCGTGGTGAAGAAGAGCAACGTCAAAAGAAGGAAGATCACCGATGATGGAAGTGGCATCATCCTCATTGCGGAGTGGTTCTGTAGACGTGCGCTCTCGAGTGGCACGGTGAAGAGCGTCACAGAGACATGCCTCAGCCGCGTCAAGCTCGGTTTGAGCAAGAGCAGCCTCGCGTTCTGCTTTAGCTGCACGGGCGAGAGCAGTGTCGCGATTGGCCTTGGTTGTGCACTCATGCTCCTCTTGAGACGCGCAAGTTTCCTTGGCACGTGGGAGGATGAGAGCGTCAATAGCTGGGTCATTTGTGGTGGCGGTGTCGTTGGGGAGTGGCGAGATGGTCATGGAGCAAAGAAGTTGTAGGGGCAGAAGAGAACCTATACTGTTGATACCATGTAAGAGAATGAATTGCTTGTCTTATAAGAAAGAACCAGGTTACATATATAGACCTGAGACTCTAACAGAAAAGTTGTTAGCCCAGCTGGAACCTACTCATACATAGCTAGCTGGAGCCCACTCACATATAGCACAAATACACAGCAATGTCTAACACTTTTCAACGGTTAATAATGCTAGCTTTCTCTATGATCTTGATACACTGAATAGATGAAGAGTGATTAATCTTCTCTTAATTTTTAAAACAGGTGGAAGATTAATTTTGATAAGTTAAGGTGGGCCCTGTTTCAACTTGTCATTTCACAAATGGCATCAACAAGCTAGACAAGACAAGAGATGCATGAAATCACCTTCTCATCATCCAGACGTCCTTCTGAAAGTACTTCTGTTGCATATGCCCTATAGAGTAGCTTTAGATCAACAGCCCTCCTATCATGATCACTCTCTCCACCTATGCAAGTGGTGCAAAGAACCAGCTTTAAAGAAAGTCCACTTCATTAACATAACATATAATTTCAAAAATATATATCATCCTACCTAATGAAATTGGTCCAAGGCCACGAACAAGTCTATCTTCATCAGGGTGTTTGCTTAGGATTGTAAGCAAACTATTAAATGCAAGGACACTTTTCACTTCTTCAACAACTTGTGTTGGGCTATTCCTGTAATCATATCATTTAGGGGTGAGGTAAAATCTGTTCATGTCATGAAATAATATGTAAATTTATAGGTACAAAATATTCAGATTGGTCAACCACTCTGTCCACTGGGATACATATATATATGTTAATTAATTATTAATAAAGCTCATGTAATTCATTTGATCTTCTCACATTTCCTTGAAATGTAGATGGTTCAGTTGTTGTTAACGTGTTATAGCACTTAACTACTCTAGTAACGAAAACATTCCTGTTTATCAAAAATAGCCTAATTACTCATATGAACTGCATTATAGTGTACATGAATGTAACCAAGATTTTAACTGGAGGTTTAATAACAGTAGGAAATCGCTCATGATAGACAAAAACATACTGAAAACATGCAAATTCAACATGTCACCAACAATCTATAACAGTATGACTGACCGGTGCGAGATGGATAATCTCTTGTTTAAGATAAGAAAAATGAGACTATTATTCCAATATTCCTCACTGCTAGACATGTATTTGGGAACAGAGAAAGTAGCACCCTAACCCAGGTTTTCATGTAAAAATTATCAAAGACAATATGTCAGTAAACATTGACAATTTGCAGTAGATAAGTATCACTCATGATAGACAAAAACATACTGAAAACATGCAAATTCAACATGTCACCAACAATCTATAACAGTATGACTGACCGGTGCGAGATGGATAATCTCTTGTTTAAGATAAGAAAAATGAGACTATTATTCCAATATTCCTCACTGCTAGACATGTATTTGGGAACAGAGAAAGTAGCACCCTAACCCAGGTTTTCATGTAAAAATTATCAAAGACAATATGTCAGTAAACATTGACAATTTGCAGTAGATAAGTAGATTCCTTACGCTGCTTTGGTGCGTGACTTTAAAATGTCCAAAGCTGATGAAATGTGTTCTTGAACCAACTTCTTCGCATGCTCCCTGAACATTTCAGCAGCAATCTGTAGGGAATTTAAATTTTACCATATGCCATTTAACAACGTACAATGGCAGATTGATACCATCTGCTTATCCCGTCATACTTAGATTTATGCCATCCATTTAGCTATAAGTCAATTTCCCGAGGTATTTATGAAGATGAAAAGACTAAAGACCAAATGAAGCAAAAGAATTTTGAGAAAGAAAAGAATTACCTCGTCAGAAAGTTTATATGCAAGTTGTGCTCTCCTTACTTCAATGAGAGTGCCTATGTCAAGACCTAGAGAAAACATAATATGTTGAGTTGAGAATGTTCAAAAAATGCAACAAGATTTATCAAGTAAATAGTACATCAAAAATAAGATCGTGTTGCTATGTGCACTGCTCTAAGTCTCTAGTCTAACATAATAACAGTGTCCAGTACTCCAGTCATTTGGCAGTCTATCAGAGAGGCTACTAGGCTAGTGATAACTGAACCATGTAATCACTAGTAGTGTGCCCATGCTAACACCATGTAAAAATTAAAAGACAATAAATGTTTTAAACTTGAAGTGAATAATGAGAAATTAATATTCACGTTAAAAAAGATCGGCGACAAATTATTACACAATTAAATTCATAGCAAATATAATCATACTTACCATACTTATCATGCTAGATCTATAATCTCAATATGTCATTAATCTATAGATAAATTACTTACGTTTCATGGTATATAATATACGAATATATAAGTTACATTATGTTTGCAATTGCAAAAATTGTGTATTTTTCATAAGTTTAGTTTATTTGTTTTGCAAGTTGAGATGAGCTATAAATAAGAAAAAAACAGTCAGTATAAAATATTAAACTAAAATTAAAACTGAATTAATATCTCCTTGAACTATTTTAGTAACTGTTAATTCCGTTTGACCCATGTTTGGGCCCACCTGTAGGTGAGGCTGATGGAGATTGGTAAGATTTCAATGGGTGCATCTCAGCATCTCGTCTAGGTGGAAATAGTCCACAAATTGGGATATTTGAAATTTAAAAATGCACACATATAGCAGAATAAAGGCTGAGGAGAGTAGGAGGGTGGGAAAGAAATAAAGGTTGAGATTTAAAAATCAAATGAAAGGCTGAGATTTTCCAGATGAGTGTCCATATTGGACAATCAACTTCGCCAATTATACAGTAGGGTAGATAGTGTAGATAACAATACTTGCAGATGGAAGTATGGAACCAATGCCCCTACAAAATACAATGGTGTGTATTTCAGTGATACCTCTCCCAATAGACTTGAGTTGTGATGCATATAAGATTTTGGCATTTTCCCGCATAGCAATGTCAATCTGCCAAAACAACCATGGTAGTGTAACTAAACAATATCGCCAAACAAAAAAATATGGAAACACAGAAGTTATACGCCCAACTGCCCACGCAATAATGCATAAACATTAAACAAGCAGTCCGAATTTTAAAACATATGCAAAGACACAACATAAGTGAATTCACAATCTATTGCGCTTGCAAGCAATCCACAACCTCAACCTTATTTTAGAAAAAGGCCTTCACTTTCAACAATACTTCCCATCAGAAACTTCATTATATCCATGCTAGTAAAAATTTCAAACCGTGACCATGCTAAGGACAAAAGGAATGTCAATCTTATATGACATGCACTACCTGTTTTTCTTCAGTTCTCTATCCCATGCGAGACATAGCATGAAATTTGCAATCCACTATATTGTGTAACAGTCAGTACATGTACTGCATTCATGGATTTTTTTTCTTTGGAAATGTTGAAACAATGGAATAATGGATTGTGTAATTTTCATGCAAATAACTTTATACAATTGTAGATATTAAAATTGGCCACAAGAAAATGATAACAGCATAGTTGCCATAAAGCATAGCTCTATTGTACTATAATTTTACAATTTATTGCAAACAATATTATAATTATAATATTAGCGCTCTGGCTCTAATTTATATTTTGGATCAAGGGAGCATTTGGTTATCCAGTACAGGTAGCCTAAACTGCTGAACTTAGGATTCCGGTCAAATCCGCAAACCCAACCAATGCATTGAGAACTGCATAAAACAATGAAAAGAGTGTACAACATTCTGGAGGTCCTTCATAGTCAGTGACAATAATTTTAAGGTTTGGTCATTGGTGCAGCACTACCGCTAAACTTCAAAACCAGCACAGTTGATTAAAATACTGTCATGAAGGTAACCATCTGCTTTCTCCATGAGATGAAATCAGAAAACAATGACATGCTATGCACAGTTTCAATAGATAACGACTATTTTGTAATAAAATACCTGAGAATCAGTGACCCCAAAAAGACGTTTCCATGGAAGCAGGAATGCTGATGCATCCCCGAAGACAAGATTTGATACATATATGAGTTTTTGAAATGCCTGCCAAAAAATTTACAATAGTTATCATCAGTGTTAGTAGAAGTTTTGAGGTATCCATTTATGTATCACAGCACAAATGCATACTCGCCGCTGTTCCATGTCAGCATCACGATCCCTTGTTTCCAGCCTTTCTCTGTATATGCGTCTACCAATCTATTATGAGAAAGGTGGAAGGAATAAGGAGAAAACAGAGGAAATGTTAAAGTAGTATTAAAATAGAAAGAATGTATGGGGCAAGTAAGATATAAAAGCACTTGGATCATGAAGCAATACCTCCATGTGCATATTTGCTGCGTCTACATCATCGAGCCTGAGAGCTTTTTTAAATTTTACAATAGTCTCAACCTCATTACCTTTGAGATCTTCATCTGCTGGAGGAAGTACTGAGTAAAGAAACCTAGAAAGAAAATGGAGGTAAGGTGGAGTGAATGACTGATATTCAGGCAAGTGAAGAAACTTGAAGCCTATATGGTACTATATGTGCGATGCAACCAATAAAAGGTAGTTTTAAAAAAACATTCTATAAGGATCTACTTTAGCTACTGAGTAACATACAATAGCTTGCCTCAGGAAGCTATTACTTGTGAGTTCTGACCACACAAGACTGTTGTATGTGAAAAATGTGCTTGGACCAAAAAGTATATCTCAAGATGTCTATATTAATAAACAACTTATAATAAGGGGTACTTGATCTTAATTCAGCACATAGAACACAGTATAATTAACACCATATGCGAATGTCAGTAGGGTCAGATGGCTGTTTTCATCTGGCCATTATGTATACATGTTCACATAAAGCATTGGAAACAGCTATACAATGTCAGGGTTGACAAGAGGGTCACCTGGAATACAAATCACAGAGCTCTGCTTTGAAGGTTGCATCCTGTGTGCTAACTCCGTATCTGAAACAAAATAAACAGGTAAGATTTTGTTTCCTGTGTGGGGGTGGGGAGCATTCAACATTTTAGTGCAAATTTGAGCCGCTCGAATTGTATAGTTTTTAGCACTTGCATGATTAATTGTATCCTTTAAAAAAATTAGGATCCTCATTTAACTGAATCAAGCGACACAAAAATTTTACTAGCATTGAAAAAACAAAAGGGAGCTTCGAAAGTATTTGACTAAAAATTAATGAGCATTGGGGGAACAAATGCATATCACATTACATGGCGAGAGCCAAACAGTTGCTATAATTGATTCGAGCATATAACCAATGAAGCACCTACAGTTGAGCAATTCAGACTCACTTGTTCGCAATAGCCTCCACCTCGTCGCTGTCCAGGTTGATGGGGTCGTCACAGCCGGCGACGTAGTTGTGCAGCCCCACGGCGGCGACCTCCGGCACGAGGGAGTTCACCGCGGCGGCCCCAGCGACGCTGGCCGCGCCGAGCACCGCCGCGCCCGCGACCGCCACGGCCCGCGAGCCGCCGCCCGCGCGGAGCCCGATGCCGTACCCCGCCGCCACCGCCGCCGCGGCGACCGCGAGCTCCGCCGCCGCCCGCGCCGCGGGCGGCAGGGACTCCACCAGCGGCTGCACGCCGGTGAGCTCCCTCCTCCCGCCGAACACCTCCTCGCCCGACGCCGCGCGGCACGGGAGCCGCAGCCCTCGCCTCCCACGGAGCCTCCCGGTCCCGGGCCTCCGCGGCGGCGGGAAACGGAGCAGGGGCAAGGGTTCAAACGGCGCGAAGAGCAGCGGGGCGGCGCGCGGCGAGGGCTTCGCCGATGCCATGGAGAGATCCATGCTCCTAGGATCCAACCTTACGGGTCACGCGTCCAGGGGCTCCTCCTCCTCCTCGGCGACGGGCGGCGGATGAGGCGGAAGAGGCGACGGGGATGGATAGCGTTACGAGGCGAGCGAGAGAGAGATGGGCCGGACAAAGGTGTTTGTGGTTGCATCATGGGCTCTTTTGTTCCTCTCGGGAGTTGCACGATGGATACGTGTACATCTGCGATTTTTTTTAATTTGTCGGAATAAATCTATCTCGTTAACCCCTCGTGTATTATTGATATACTAATATTACTTACTGCTTGTTTGGGAGTTTAGTTCAAAGGCTAAAGACTCTGAAATAGAGAACTAAATTTTAGTTTTTTTTTGTTGTTTGTATAAATAGACTAAACTTTACCCTTCCCTTCACCTTTCTTTTTTTAGCATCAAGGCAAAGATGACAATTAATACAGGAGGACCACTTTTAGCACCATTTAGCCCTTTTAGCACTCTTTATAAGGGCTAAAGAAAAGAAGAAGGCTAAAGTTTAGCACCCAGATTTTAGCCCACCTATTTGGCTATCAAGGGCTAAAATGGGGGCTAAAGTGTGGGGCTAAATTTTAGACCCCCTCTTCCAAACAGGCCCTTAAGCTCTGATCTAATAAACCACGTGTTTAACATCTTTTAGATACCATTTATTGAACCCTCTAAAATAATTTTGTAAAGTGATTTTGTCTACTAGCATGTCACGTTAGATGAGAGTGTTACATTGATCACACATGCCTACATAAAAAACTAGTAGACATGTTCCCTAAACTTTTCATTCACTCCATCAGTATCTCGTTCACTTTGGTGTCTTCTCCTCCCTCTCTCCCCCTCTCTTTGATTAGGCAAACAACGAGATGATGATAGGAAGTAGACCATCTGATTGCAGACTAAATTGAAGGTGAATCTCTACACCTTGTAGTTGTGTTTTTTCTAGCTATGTTGTGTTAAAGAACGAATAAAAATGAAAAGTAAAATTCCAAAACTTGTCAAAAATAAGTAATGGTGGGACGACGCAAAATATATTTCCAGCACCGTATTTACAGGACAAGAACAATTAATGAATAATAGTCTTCTTTTCAAGTCCAATGCTAAATTCACCAAAAATAACAATAGTAGTAATAACAACACGTTAGACACCAACCAATCACGTCACTCCAAATAGTATAATTTTTCATTCTACTTCTTTCGGAAGATGAAAGAATTTAGTAATAGTGTTAGCATCAAGGAGACGAGAACAAGGATATAAGGAAGAACGAGAAAAAGCAATCGTGTCTAACGTGACATGTTAGTAGGGCAAGAACGAGGAGATAAGGAAGAACAAGAAAAAAACAATCATGTCTAGCGTGACACGTTAGTAGGGAAAAATCTCTTTAGGAATTAAGTAAACAATATTTAAAATATTAGGAGTCATTGAGTCAAATACCTAGTTTATTAGGTCAGAGATTAAGTAATCAACTAGCAATACGTGAGAGGGTTATGTAAACTTATTCTTAATTTGTTCTTCTAAAAACAATTTTCTTAATTATATTGTTACTCAATAATTATAATATGTGAAACTATTTACTCGTCGATAATATATAATAGTAAAAAAACACTTATTAGTAGCGGTAAATTATCAAAATATATCTTTGATAATATAACTTTGTCCCAAAATGTTAGTTGTCATTTAATTATCTGGAAAAAACTTATATTAAAAAATAATTCAGTTATACTCATTTTTATTACGTGTATTTATACACAAGACAATTAATTAATTAGTACAAATTTTAAAAGATAGAATAAATATACATATTCAAAATTTCTAAAGTAAAAAACTAGAAAAGGAGGAACAGGTTGGGACTTGGGAAAGGAAGAGAGGGAGATAAAGAGAAAGAAAAAAGATAAAGAAAACGTCTCGATGATTCTCTCTGCACTTTCAAATCCCAATGCAGCAGCTTGCGTCGGTCGCCACCGCAGGTCAGATCGCAGCCGTCCAGGTGTCCCGCATCACAATCCGTCGGTCGGTGCAGCCGCAGGGTCAGTGTGCAGATTGCAACACAAACGGCTCTGTTAGCGTTCAAGGCTTAGAGCGCCTGCGTTAGTATTATTGCTACAACGATAAGAAAATTTTCAGCAAATTTAACTGTTTATACGTAAAATTCATAGTTTTATGTGATTTTTCATAAATCCAAAGGACTTTACGTAAAATCTTAGTTTGTGTGTGATTTTCCAGAAATCTAAAGTTTTTACGCAAAATTTGTACTTCTACGCAAGATACAAAAATTAAAGAACTGAAATACAAAAGTATATTTTTCTTTTTTTTCTTTTTCTTCCCGTGCACTTCCGCGGGGCAACTTCTGCGGAGCGGTTAGGGCGCGTCCCGCATGGGGAGGATGGGGTGGGGCGCATTAGCACACGAGAGGAGTTGGAGCGTCGTGCTTCTCGCATGCATGCATGCGGCCGTTCCTGGGCGCGTGCACAGTAGCGCCGACGGAATCCGCGGACAAAGTCTGCGCTTTATATTAGTAGAGACTATATGGACATGTGGCAAAGTTTTTCTTAATAAAAACTTTATAGTGTATAATATCTTTAAGGTGGGATCCTTAACAAAATAAAAAATATATTTGTTTATTTAACACTACTCTTCCATTGTATAGAACTAGTACTAAGAGTATAAAGTAGTATTATTTAATTCATGAAACTAGTACCCTAGCGTAGGACTTGTGTCTTTACTTCGTTTGCTTAGCATCACATTTCTATTGTATGAAATTAGTACTAAAGTAGAAAGATTCTCTTGGATACAACTAGAAACTCAACATTGTGGATGCTCTTAGCTCCCACAAATCACCTCACTTTTAAATATTCTTACATATCTAACACAACTTACAAACAAAGAGACTTTCATATCTAAAAGGCTTCATTATCCTCTGTAAAAGTCTCCTAGGTAGACATAGTGCATGTTAGCTTTGATTTCAATTGTTAGACTATTTACAGTGGTGAGTTTCATAACACTGTTTTCTAGAAGACTACATCAGCTTTGTAACTGCATGAAATATCATCTTTCAATGGAGAGTTGCATTTCACTATTTCCTAAGCTAATCAATGTAATTAAATGTAACTAGCTCTTATGAAATATCCTCTCTGATGAAA
Source organism: Zizania palustris (assembly GCA_019279435.1). NCBI lineage: Eukaryota > Viridiplantae > Streptophyta > Magnoliopsida > Poales > Poaceae > Zizania > Zizania palustris. Next base: position 14,261,347 of record JAAALK010000080.1, read on the forward strand.
CGATTTGGCTCACAGTAGGCGTTCCATCTCGTTTCATCCATCTTGAAAACGGCTTAGCACCATGTTATGGTGATGACACTACTTTTTTCTCTTTTTCCATTAATTGAATGTCGTGTCAGTAAAAAATCTGATTTATCATAGTAATTAATACTATAAAACCTTCCATAAAACCCGGTTGTGCCTCTCAAGTAGCTCCCCTCTCGTCTCATTGCACTTTTCTATAGACAACTAAAATTACCGGTAACCCATCTCAACAACCGGCCCACCAGTCCAGTAAGCTAGCACCCTCACCTCCCACTCTGCCAGCCCAGCTTAACCATGTTAAGGAGAACATCGTGAGCTTTCTTTCCTTGCATTGAATACTCTGAACTGTCTTTCGTTGTGTGGATTGCAGTTCCAATTGGCAATGGCTACTGCACATCATCAGTTGTCTGATCTGATTGTCTCTCTTACCCTTTTTTTCTATCACTTTATCAGGATTCAGGACCTGTTATTATCCTGCCATTTTCTCCTTCAGATTCAAGTGGTATTGCAGTTGATGAGTCGGGTTCAGCAGCAGTTGCTGGCTCCCCGCTTGATTTCAGCTAAAATGTCAGTATCTCACTCACAGCTCAGAACATCCGAGTTGAAGTTTATTAACCTCTTCAGCTTTTCTGCATTGTCAACAGGGCTTCCGGAGGGGCTAACTAAGCTTTTTAGAGTGTGTTTGATTGAGACGGGGATTCTAAAAAAAATTATATGAGTTATGTGAGTTATAGAAAAGCTGAAAGTTGTTTGGTTGGAGTAGCTGTGGATTTCTATTTTGACAGTAAATGTCTTCTAATATTTGGTTGCACTATTAATATGCACTCAATATAAACACGGGTTTTTTAATAATTTGCATTTAAATCATTATTGTAATAAGAAAACTAAAATGAAATTATTTATAACTGAAATGTATTTAGGTTTCCAACGATCATATATTAACTTTTAGTTTTAGAAAGCTATTTAGTTTTAAGTATTCTATATGGTGATTTCATTAATGGTAAATGAGGTTAATTTTCACTAAAAACTAGCTACGAGAATCTGTGAAATCTGGGATACCCTCAATTTCCTGTTTGCACTACAAAAATCTTCAGATTCTAAAAAACCTAGGTGTAAGAAAACTCTTTGGTTCAAACTCTAGCTTCCGGGTCAGGCAGTTGGTTTAAAAATCTGTACCAAACAGATTTGGACCCTTCTTAAGTCGACTTCTTCAAGTCTATATCTTCCATTGTGAATTTGTGATTCTAGTTTTACCCTAGTTGTCAAAATTGTCGACACGGTTCGGGAATAGCTTTGGTATCTGTTCATTAGAATTTAGAATTTGGCACCGTGGGTGAAGGAAGAGCTGGATAGATTCCTCTCCATAGGGTTGGGAGGATAGAAGAAGGAGAGCCTTACAGGAGGGGCCCACACACAGGGGGCCCCACACGACAGACACACACACTCTAACACCCCCCGCAGTCGAAACTCCGGCGCAGCGGATGTTGAGACTGGAGTGGAACTCGGAGAAGGTGGAGGAAGGCAAACCTTTGGTGAAGATGTCGGCGAACTGGGAGGTGGTAGGCACATGTAGAACACGGACATCTCCCACGGCGACATGATCACGAACGAAGTGGAGGTCGATTTCCACATGCTTGGTGCGTTGGTGCTGGACGGGGTTGGTGGAGAGGTAGACGGCGCTGACGTTGTCGCAGTAGACCAAAGTACTCCTGGCGAGGGGGCTATGGAGCTCCCCGAGGAGCTGCCGGAGCCAGGATGCCTCGGCCACCCCATTGGCAACCGCGCGGTACTCAGCCTCGGCACTGGAGCAGGAGACAATAGGTTGCCGCTTGGATGACCAAGACACGAGGTTGCCACCAAGGAAGACGGCGTAGCCAGAGGTGGAGCGACGTGTGTCCGGGCAGCCCGCCCAGTCGGTGTCAGTGTAAACCACGAGCTCAGCAACAGGAGAACGCCGAAGGTGAAGCCCAAAGTCGAGGGAGCCGCACAGATAGCGGAGAATCCGCTTCATAGCGGTAAGGTGCGGGTCTCGTGGGTCGTGCATGTGAAGGCACACCTGCTGCACCACATAGGAGATATCCGGCCGAGTGAATGTGAGGTACTGAAGGGCGCCAGCAATGCATCGGTAGGCAGTGAGATCATCCACTAGTGCACCCTTGGTACCAGAAATCTTAGACTGAGCATCGACTGGAGTGGAACAGGGCTTGCAGTCAGTCATCCCGGCGCGGTGAAGGACATCCAAGGCGTACTGGCGCTGGTGAAGGAAGAGGCCACCAGGGCGGTGTTCCACTGTCACTCCCTAGAAGTGATGGAGCACACCAAGGTCCTTCATGGCAAACTCCTGCTGCAACGAGGAGACAATCCGCTGAAGTAGAGACTGGCTAGACGCAGTGAGAACAATGTCATCCACATAAAGCAGCAAGTAGGCTGAGTCAGCACCATGGTGGAGGACAAATAGAGAAGTGTCACTCTTGGCTTCGCTGAACCCCAAAGACACCAGGAAGGAGGCGAACCGACTGTACCAAGCCTGAGGAGCCTGCTTCAGACCATACAGAGACTTGTTGAGCCGGCAAACACGCTCAGGGTAAGCGGGATCCACAAAGCCCGCAGGCTGGCTGCAGTACACAGTCTCTGTCAGGGTGCCATGGAGGAAGGCATTCTTCACATCAAGCTGGTGAACTGGCCAGGACCTCGAGAGTGCCAGGGAGAGAACGGTCCAGACAGTAGCAGGCTTCACCACTGGGCTGAAGGTCTCATCATAGTCAACTCCAGGGCGTTGGGTGAAACCCCGAAGGACCCAACGAGCCTTGTAGCGATCCAGCGAACCATTTGCCTTGCGTTTATGTGTCCAGATCCACTTGCCGGTCACCACATTGCAGCCAGAGGGGCGAGGCACCAGGTCCCAGGTCTGATTTGCTAGAAGGGCCGCATATTCTTCCTCCATCGCGTGGCGCCAGTGTGGATCCGTCAGGGCGCCACGAACAGTGGAGGGTATGGAAGAGACCGGTGACTCTGTAGCGGCGGAGAGGATCAGGCGGTCAACTGGACGAAGGACCCCCGCAGCCCGCCGAGTCACCATCGGGTGAGTGTGGTGGGGATCGCGGTGAAGGATGGGCTGGTGGTACACCGGCGTCTCGGCGCGAGAGCGGGCCGGTGCAACACCTGTCGGGCGGCGCTGGTAGACCCGAACAGGGTTGGCGTAGCGGGAAGAAGATGCCGAGGCCGCGCGTGGCGCGGTAGGTGTCGCGGGGACACGGGGCACGATCGGGGCCGTGTCCGGGGCGGAACACGACGCCGACGGCAGCAGCGGGCCAACCCCGGGCGCAGGAGGCGACAGGGAAGGGGCCGCATGCTGCACGGACGAGGACGTCGGGGCCGCGCATGGAGCGGAGGGCAACGCCGGCTGGTGGGGAGTGGCCGCACGTGGCACAGCCAGGGGCACGGGGGCCGCGGGCGGCACGACGGGCAGCTCCGCTGCCACACACGACTCGTCAGATGGCGGGAGAGCCGCCGAAACAGCCGGTGATGTACCTGCAGAAGACAAAGGTGGTTGAACCACTGGGTTAGTAGAAAACAGGGAGTCCAACTCAAGGCTGGTGGTGGGGTGGAGTCAACAGAGAAAGGAAAGACGGACTCAGCGAAGATGACATGTCGTGAGATAAGAACACGACGAGTGGAGAGGTCAAAACAACGGTACCCCTTATGATCGAGGGAGTAGCCGAGAAACACACACAGGGTCGAGCGGGGCGCAAGCTTATGAGGAGCAGTGGCAGAAGTGTTGGGATAGCAAACACACCCGAAAACACGAAGGTGAGTGTAGGAAGGTGGGGTACCGAATAAGGCATGGTGAGGGGTGGAAGCGCACGTGGCCTTAGAAGGCAGGCGGTTGAGCACATAGGTGGCAGTAAGGAGACTCTCAGCCTAGAAGCGAGCGGGAGCTGAAGCCTGAAAGAGCATGGAGCGCATAACATTGTTAGTGGTACGAATCATGCGCTCAGCCTTTGAGAAACCAAGGGTTGGTTTTGGTGTTTTGTGATGAGTGATTGACAGGTTTTTACCCTCTGTTCGAAGGGTACCTCCGAAGGGGGTTCGGAGGTTGGACCTTCGAAGTGTGTTCGGAGGTGGTCTCACCGAAGGGTGTTCGGTGTTTGCTTGCTGCAGCTGTGCAGCGGAGTGTGCTTGTCGGAGGGGTCCGACAGTACTCGATGACTGGGTTTGTACCGAAGGGGCTTCGGTACTTTGGGCGGTACACCGGAGTGTGTGCCGGAGGTTGCTAACCCGGAGAGGTCTCCGGAGTACTGGATACACTTGTCTGTTTGTCTGTGGTGCGCAGGGACTTCGGAGGCGACGGACAAGGTTCGCAGCAGGTGAACCTGGATCAAGTGGGAGGCTTGATGCCAGGGGAGCGGGGAGCTCCGTCACTGTGGCTGCGAAGGTGGTCCGAGTCGGTCCTCGGGTCGAGGCGTGCCAGGTGAAGGCAGAGAGTGCGGAGCGTGGCTCCAGCTGAAGGTACTCCGAGACAAAGTCCTCGGAGGTGAGGCACTTCGAAGGTACTCCGAATGGAGTGACTTCGGAGTTGGTGGAACAAGTCCTCTGCGGAGGCAAGGAATTCGAAGTGTGCTCCGGAGGGAGACATTCGAATGTACCCGACGAAGGTCTCAGAAGTCGAGGCGCATCGAAGGCATGGTCCGGGTGAGGCTCGTCGAGGAGTGTGCTCGGGGAGAGACACTACGACGAAGTGCTCATGGAATGCTTCATGCGGAGGCCTTGGACGAAGGAGGGACTTCGAAGGGTGGTACTCCGAAGGTGGGGCTTCGGAGGGAGGAAGGCTTCAGAGTGAGGCTAGCTCCGGAGCATGGTTGACTTGAGGTGCTTCGGCCTGCATGGCTTCGGTACACGGACTGATGGAGTTCGAGCTGGGAGTAGCTGCGAAGCCGTGGTGGTCCACTCCGGAGGTGTTGGTGCGAAGGCCCAAGGGCTTTGACGGCTTCGGCTCAAAACCGTCAGTGTATCGGAGACTGACTTCGGTGAAGCGAAGGCCATCTGGCTTCAGGCTTCTCACCGAAGCTACTGCACCCTCGCGTGCGAAGGGAGGATTCCAGAAGGTCAAAGACTGCAAAGGCTGACACTGTCTGTTCTGTAAAAGGCTGACACTGTCCCCTCTGCAAAGCTGACAGAGAAGCCTCCAGAATAAAGGTGGACTACCTTTTGTACCTCTTAGTTCTGTAGAGTCAAATCTTTTGTAAACCCTAGGGGTAGTGTAGTCATTTCCTTTGGGTGAACTGTGGGCTATAAATATGGGAGCTCGGTAGGTAACATTTAACACTTTGAGCATTTACTGTTGAGCTCCTGTAGCCACATACCTCGCTGTATTCATCCAGAGTTCAATTCATTTTGTGTTCCTTGTTCAAGCGGCGAAGCCCTGCTTCTTTGTGCTTTTTGCTCGAGCTCGCGTTACATACCTCGCTTGTCTTAGTGCACCGAAGCCTGTCTAGGCGAAGGGTGTTTTGTGCGAAGGGTGTTTTTCAGTGTGCTGTCGCTCTGTGTAACTTGAGGCTAGACCTCACAGCTTACTAGCGAAGCCCTGATCGAGTCCCGTTTTGCTTCTTGTGTCGAAGCCCTTAGCGTAGTCTGTTTGTGTGCGTGTAGACCTTCGTGTACGAAGCCCAGCACTGGTTGCTGCCGCCAAGTACTTGGTCGAAGTCCTCAAAGGGCTGTCCACTCTTGCGAAGGGTGAAGTGCGAAGCCTGCTCGAAGCACCCCGTGTGCGGAGCCTGCACTGACTTAGCAGAGTAGATTTCCGAGGGTTGTAAGTGGAGCGCAGTTTTCTTGGCTTCGAACTTTTGCTCTTGCGAAGCCTGTGTTCGGTGCTGTCGAAGTACCTCCGAACCAGACCTTCGAAGGTAGTGTTCGAAGCCTGTTCCGCAGAAGACAGAACTGAACCGAAGGCTAAGTTTTTAGCCCGAAATTTTAAAAGCTCCCATTCACCCCCCCCTCTGGTCGCCATTTCCGGTCCAACAATTGGTATCAGAGCAGGTTAAGATCACCAGTTGACCTTAACCGGTTTTGTGATCTGTTGGCGACATGGATAGAGGCAGTAAAATTCCTCTGTTCGATGGGACTGATTTCGCATACTGGAAGGTGCGCATGGAGGCTTACTTGTTAAGCCAAGGAAATGCAATTTGGGAGATTGTGGACTCACAATACTCCATCCCTGAGACTCACACCTCTCAGACTGAGAAGGATCAGTATAATGCCAACTCCAAGGCAAGAAATATACTGTTCATCGGTTTGAGTAGAAGTGAGTTTGATAGGGTGCAACACCTTAGGACTGCTAGGGAGATTTGGACAACGCTCACTGTCTTTCATGAGGGCTCTACTCAGATTAAGGCCAAGCGCCAAAGCACCTACAATCAACAGTATCAGCTGTTTGTGCAGGCACCTGGTGAATCTATAGATGTCATGTTTTCTCGCTTTGACGCGATAGTGAGTAACTTGCGCTCCAACGGGACGCTTGCTTACAGTGATCACGATAGGGCTATCAAGCTTCTCTATGCTCTTGACCGTAGCATATGGGAAGTCAAGATATCCAGCATTGAGGAGTCCGCAGGTTATGACACCTTGACCTGTGATGAACTCTTTAGCAAGCTGAAGTTCACAGAGATTGCCAAGGCATCTCTTGCTGTGCACAGAAGCTCTTTGCCACAACCATTGGCATTGGTTTCTAGCACTAGCCATGGCACCACTGCAGAACCAAGCACATCTGGCACTTGTGTTCTTGCAGATGGTTTTGCTTTGTCCTCCCTGGTCTCCGTCACAAAGGAGCAGGTGGACACTCTAGATGATGATGAGCTTGCTCTCATTGCCCGGAGGTTCACCCGCTTTCATCATGAGAGACGGGATCAGAGGAGAAGTGGTTTTAGTGGTTGCTTTGAATGTGGCGACACCTCTCACATTAAGGCCAATTGTCCTAAGCTCAAGAAGAGAGATGAGAGTGAGCGCCCCAAATACTACAAGAAAGAGAGGAAACCCTTTGTGAAGGGCAAGCGCGGCAAGATGGCTAAGAAAGTAGCCAAGGCCGCTTCCAGAGCTTTTGTTGCTGCTCTCAGCGACATCGACACGTCCTCAACTGAGGAGTCGAGCTCTGAGGAGGAGGAGTCCCCAAGGAAGGAGGACAAGAAGGACAAGAAGGGACGTGACTTCACCGACCTTTGCTTCATGGCCGACAGCGATCACAGCGGCGATGAGCTTGACTCATCTGAGGTAAACCTATCATCTGACCAGCTACTAATTAAATTAGATGAGCTGAATGAAGTAGTGCTTGGTCAGGATAGATTACTTGTGCAAGCCGCTAGAGAAAGAAAAGACCTTAGACTTAGGCTAGAAAATGTTTCTACTGAATATGCCATGCTTAAGTCTAAATTTAATGATGCTGAATGTGAGTCTTGTTCTGTTGTCATGAGTGAGCTTGCTCAGTTGCGTTCTGTTCATGCTCAAACTCTTTCTGAGCTTGAGACTGCACAGAAGCAGCTTTTGGAGGTGGATTCTAGACCTCATGATATTATTGATTGCATGAACTGCTCTTTATTGCGCGATAGCATTAATTTACGTGATAAGCATGTTCATGATTTGGAGGCTAGATTGGAGAGGGCCGGTAGTTCTAAGGATGTGCAGCCTATGTGTGACACTTGCATCACCCTTAAGGACCAGCTAGGCACTGCTAGAGAGCGAGCTGAGAACCTCATGTCCGAAAATGAATACCTTCTTTCTGTGGTTAATAAATGCACTGAGGGGAAGGGAAGGATGGATTTGCTCTTGGCCAAGACCAAGTTGTGTGCTGACAGAGCAGGGGTAGCTCTAGGTTTGGGTTTTGAGAGGATTTCTTCAGACAGTAAGACCAAAATTGTTTTTACCTCTCCCACCACCCTAGAGAAAGAGAGAGCTCTGTTAGACACCCCACCAGCCAAAAAGCCTACCCATCCACCAAAGAAAACCACTCCTCCTGCCAAGAAAAATCCTCCCAAGAAAACCACTCAGAGAAAACCCAAGGAGCCTGTGAGAGTTGCTCCTGTGACCCATGAGAGTGCCCCCAGGAGTGTTTTTCACTGTTCCTACTGTCAGAGGGCGGGTCATTTGGTTGGGTTCTGTTTTCGTCGCATCAAGGATGAGCGACGCGCACAGGCGATGAGTTACCAGAACATGCATTACCCATCTCTAGGTATGCATGAGTCTGAGATGTACTATCGTCCTGCTTTTGAGGCTCCTCGTGCTTCTCGGAGAGGTGTTGCTCCACGAGGTGTTCACCATGTTCCATATGGTGGTAGACCTCGGGCTAGCAGATTTGTACCTCATCAGAGTAGGAGACCTCGACATGTTGTTCGTTCACAGCATGTAGGTAGACCTCGCACTTTGCATCATTTCGATTTTCCTGTGCGTAGACCGTCTACTTTTACTGCGCCTACTACTCGTGTCACTCAGTGCTGGATGCCTCGTCATTATTTCACTCACCCCAGCACTGAGCGATCGAGACATTTTTATCATATGTAGGCGACAGTTCGAGGCTTGGAGGGCACATGGATCATGGACTCCGGTTGTTCGCACCACATGACCGGAGATGCAGCATGGTTCTCCAGCCTCACCACAACCAAGCAAAGGGAACATATCACCTTCGGAAACAATCGAAGGAGTAGAGTGAAAGGTAAAGGTGTGGTAAGAATTAATTCGAACTTCACTCTCAAAGATGTTGCTTTGGTTGAAAACCTGAGATACAATTTGCTGTCTGTATCTCAGTTGCTTGATGAGGGCTTCGAAGTGCGATTTCATCGCGATACTTCGCAAGTGCTCAATTCTGATGGCGTTGTGGTATGTAAGATCTTTAGAGTTGGGAGAGTTTTTGGAGCTGATTTTTCTGAGTCGTCTGGATCTTCTCATTGTCTTGTTGCACATTCGACTTCTGAGCTTTGGAAGTGGCATAGGAGACTAGGGCATATGAGCTTTGAGTTGCTCGCTCGTCTGAGCGCCCTAGGCCTGATCCGAGGATTGCCCAAGCTCAAGTTTGAGAAGAATTTAGTTTGCGCTCCCTGTCGACATGGAAAAATGATTGCCGCTTCGCATTCGCCAGTCACCACAGTGATGACTGAACAGCCCGGAGAACTTCTCCACATGGACACTGTAGGTCCTTCTCGGGTCAGTTCTTTAGGCGGCAAGTGGTATGTTTTAGTTATTGTCGACGATTTCTCTCGCTACTCTTGGGTCTTCTTTCTTGCCAGCAAGGATGAAGTGTTTTCACACTTTCGGAGCTTGGCTTTGAGACTTTTCACTGAACTCCCAGGTGCATTAAAATTCATTCGAAGCGATAATGGCACTGAGTTCAAAAACAGTCTCTTTGTTGACTTTTGCATGGAGCATAGCATAGAACATCAATTCTCTGCTCCGCGGGTTCCTCAACAGAACGGTGTTGTTGAGAGGAAAAACCGCACTTTGGTTGAGATGACTAGGACGATGCTTGATGAGCATAGGACACCTAGAAAATTCTGGGCTGAGGCCATGAACACTGCTTGCTACATCTCAAACCGTATTTTCTTGCGCTCAATTTTAAACTTGACATCTTATGAGCTACGTTTTGGGAGACAGCCCAAGGTTACTCATCTTCGAGTTTTTGGCTGTCGCTGCTTTATCCTAAAACGTGGTAATTTGGATAAATTTGAGTCGCGATCTTCTGACGGGATCTTTTTGGGTTATACTACTCATGGTCATTCTTATCGTGTTTATAATTTGGAAACTAATACTGTCATCGAGTCATGTGATGTGACTTTTGATGAATCAACCCCCTCTGTTAGTTCTGCTTTTGAACAGGCAAATGAACACGACATGGAACAGACCTTATTCGAAGAAGAAGATCCCGGAGAATTCGAGGATGAACCCCTACTACCCTCGACATCGACCCCCGAAGTTGACCCCGCTTCGACTACTTCGGCACGAGGTCCCGAAGCGACTACCTCAACATCGGTCATCTTGCACCACTCCAACGCTCAAGTTGAGGGGGAGACTGCATCCCGCCGCGAGGCTCCACACCATGTTCAAAGGATACATCCTCCCGAGCAGATCATTGGTGAGATTGATCAAAGGGTAACACGTTCTCATGCCCATTTCACTAATGCTGCTTTTGTTGCTTCTTTCGAGCCCTTAGATGTTAGTCATGCACTTTCTGATTCTAGTTGGATCAATGCCATGCATGAGGAACTTGAAAATTTTGAGAGAAACCAAGTCTGGACTTTAGTTGATCCTCCACCAAATGTTCATTTCATTGGAACAAAATGGATTTTCAAAAATAAACAAGGGGAGGATGGGACTATAGTTAGAAACAAGGCTAGACTTGTAGCTCAGGGCTTTTCTCAACTAGAAGGGATTGATTTTACTGAAACTTTTGCACCTGTTGCTCGCCTTGAGGCCATTAGGATTTTGCTTGCCTTTGCGACATCCCGGGGATTCAAACTCTATCAAATGGATGTCAAAAGTGCTTTTCTTAATGGCTTCATAGGTGAAGATGTTTATGTAAAACAACCCCCTGGTTTTGAAAACCCCAAGTACCCACATAAAGTCCTTAAACTTCATAAGGCTCTTTATGGACTCAAGCAGGCCCCTCGGGCTTGGTATGATAGACTTAAGTCTTTTCTGCTTGAGCGAGGGTATTTGATGGGCTCTGTTGATAAAACACTGTTTACTCTCAAGCATGGCAAAGATTTCCTCCTAGTGCAGATTTATGTGGATGATATCATTTTTTGTGGCTCTTCTCATGCTTTGGTTGCCGAGTTTGCAGATACCATGAGCAGGGAATTTGAAATGTCAATGATGGGCGAGCTTACATTTTTCCTTGGTTTGCAAATCAAGCAAAGCAAACAAGGTACTTTTGTCCACCAGACTAAGTACACCAAGGACCTGCTCAAGAAGTTCGACATGTCCGATGCGAAGCCTCTCGCCACTCCAATGACTACATCTGTAGCATTGGATCCTGACGAAGATGGAGAAGCCGTAGATCAGAAGGAGTTCCGAAGCATGATCGGCTCCCTCCTCTACTTGACTGCTACGAGGCCGGACATACACTTCGTAGTGTGTCTGTGCGCTCGTTTTCAGGCTTCACCAAGAGCTTCGCACCGCCAAGCGGTAAAGCGCATCCTAAGGTATCTCAAACACACCCTTGAATTTGGCATATGGTATTCAGCATCTTCGTCTTTATGTCTTCGAGGTTATTCAGATGCGGATTTTGCTGGGTGTAGAATTGATAGGAAGAGTACCTCTGGTACTTGTCATTTTCTGGGTACTTCATTGGTTTGCTGGTCTTCCCGCAAACAGTCTAGTGTTGCACAATCAACGGCTGAGGCCGAATATGTTGCTGCAGCTAGCTGTTGCTCTCAGATTTTGTGGATGGTTTCCACTTTGCGGGATTTCGGGTTAGAATATAAGAGTGTTCCACTTTTCTGTGATAACACTAGTGCTATTTGTATTGCAAACAACCCGGTTCAGCACTCCAGAACCAAACACATTGATGTGAGATATCATTTTCTCAGAGATCACAATGAGAAGGGTGATATTGAACTTCAATATGTTGATACCCAACACCAGCTTGCCGACATTTTTACAAAACCTCTCGATGCTTCTCGATTTGCTTATTTGCGTGGGGAACTTGGCATTTGTCACCCTTACGGCATGTTTTGAGGGGGAGCTGTTTTAGATGCATATGCCTTGAATAATTGTGATTGAAATTGCATTTACATCTTTTGCACTTATATGTCTGCTTGTAATTCATGAAATCATGTCAGCTCAGCTCTTTTTAATTCATCTGGAACATTCATGTGCATGGTGTTTTATTTTCAAAATCAAATCATGCTCACTGCTTAGTCTTGAATCTAGCATGTTTAGGCAGGACTGCTTTAGCTATCTTTTATCTGCTTGACAGCAAGACACTGTTCATTGGATGCTAAAAATTGCAACTTGACAAATTGTTCTCAATTTTCATGGATATTCATAAAGTACCAAACAATTGGTTCACTTATTTAAACTCAAAAACTCCATGATTTGCATGCTTCAAGTTAAAAGATCCAGGTGGGTTTGTTTGTCGCACTACCCTATTCTAGACTGCTTACCATTGCACATTGGTCTGAACTGGAATAGCGTAGTGTATGCCAAAATCTATGCCTTAAGCTTCTTATGGCTTTCATGCCTAGGCTTGGCCGGATTGGAAAGTATAAGGTGGACAAACAAATAACCCCTGGCACTAAGAAAAGAACAACAAAATTCATTGATTATCAAGTTTGCTTGTCAAGCTCCATTTGAACTGGATTTGTCTGTCTAGAGTAGAAATTTACTAGCTTTGCGCAGTCCTTGCTCTTACTTGTCTAGTTTCCTTGACTAAGTGGTGGTGCTTTTATTTCAAAAATGATCAAATCACATGCTTCATCATGTTTTTAGAGAATGTTAATTTGAGCTGAGCCCATGATCATTGGTGTTATTGTTGGCATATTTTTGCTTCATATGTCTTTGCAATTCTGCTCATTTCGAAGCTTTGCATCTTTTCCATGCTCCTTGATGCTTGCATTGCCAAAGGGGGAGAAATTCCGAAAGAGACTTGCTTTGTTCTCCGTTGCAAGGGGTATAATTTCCAAAGGGGAGATAATTTGACATAAAGGGGGAGAAGAGTTTTTATTGCCAAAGGGGCTTTTCACTCATGTGAGAAAGGGGAGGAAAATTCTTTTATCAAGTGACATGATTTGGCTCTTTTCTGAGTTTTTATGATCACTTGTGTGCTGAACGTTTTTATATTTTCTTGAACTTGAATTTGGTTGTCAATGCACTCATCAAGGGGGAGATTGAGAAACCAAGGGTTGGTTTTGGTGTTTTGTGATGAGTGATTGACAGGTTTTTACCCTCTGTTCAAAGGGTACCTCCGAAGGGGGTTCGGAGGTTGGACCTCCGAAGTGTGTTCGGAGGTGGTCTCACCGAAGGGTGTTCGGTGTTTGCTTGCTGCAGCTGTGCAGCGGAGTGTGCTTGTCGGAGGGGTCCGACAGTACTCGATGACTGGGTTTGTACCGAAGGGGCTTCGGTACTTTGGGCGGTACACCGGAGTGTGTGCCGGAGGTTGCTAACCCGGAGAGGTCTCCGGAGTACTGGATACACTTGTTTGTTTGTCTGTGGTGCGCAGGGACTTCGGAGGCGACGGACAAGGTTCGCAGCAGGTGAACCTGGATCAAGCGGGAGGCTTGATGCCAGGGGAGCGGGGAGCTCCGTCACGGTGGCTGCGAAGGTGGTCCGAGTCAGTCCTCGGGTCGAGGCGTGCCAGGTGAAGGCAGAGAGTGCGGAGCGTGGCTCCAGCTGAAGGTACTCCGAGACAAAGTCCTCGGAGGTGAGGCACTTCGAAGGTACTCCGAATGGAGTGACTTCGGAGTTGGTGGAACAAGTCCTCTGCGGAGGCAAGGAATTCGAAGTGTGCTCCGGAGGGAGACATTCGAATGTACCCGACGAAGGTCTCAGAAGTCGAGGCGCATCGAAGGCATGGTCCGGGTGAGGCTCGTCGAGGAGTGTGCTCGGGGAGAGACACTACGACGAAGTGCTCATGGAATGCTTCATGCGGAGGCCTTGGACGAAGGAGGGACTTCGAAGGGTGGTACTCCGAAGGTGGGACTTCGGAGGGAGGAAGGCTTCGGAGCGAGGCTAGCTCCGGAGCATGGTTGACTTGAGGTGCTTCGGCCTGCATGGCTTCGGTACACGGACTGACGGAGTTCGAGCTGGGAGTAGCTGCGAAGCAGTGGTGGTCCACTCCGGAGGTGTTGGTGCGAAGGCCCAAGGGCTTTGACGGCTTTGGCTCAAAACCGTCAGTGTATCGGAGACTGACTTCGGTGAAGCGAAGGACATCTGGCTTCAGGCTTCTCACCGAAGCTACTGCACCCTCGCGTGCGAAGGGAGGATTCCAAAAGGTCAAAGACTGCAAAGGCTAACACTGTCTGTTCTGTAAAAGGCTGACAATGTCCCCTCTGCAAAGCTGACAGAGAAGCCTCCAGAATAAAGGTGGACTACCTTTTGTACCCCTTAGTTCTGTAGAGTCAAATCTTTTGTAAACCCTAGGGGTAGTGTAGTCATTTCCTTTGGGTGAACTGTGGGCTATAAATATGGGAGCTCGGTAGGTAACATTTAACACTTTGAGCATTTACTGTTGAGCTCCTGTAGCCACATACCTCGCTGTATTCATCCAGAGTTCAATTCATTTTGTGTTCCTTGTTCAAGCGGCGAAGCCCTGCTTCTTTGTGCTTTTTGCTCGAGCTCGCGTTACATACCTCGCTTGTCTTAGTGCACCGAAGCCTGTCTAGGCGAAGGGTGTTTTGTGCGAAGGGTGTTTTTCAGTGTGCTGTCGCTCTGTGTAACTTGAGGCTAGACCTCACAGCTTACTAGCGAAGCCCTGATCGAGTCCCGTTTTGCTTCTTGTGTCGAAGCCCTTAGCGTAGTCTGTTTGTGTGCGTGTAGACCTTCGTGTACGAAGCCCAGCACTGGTTGTTGCCGTCAAGTACTTGGTCGAAGTCCTCAGAGGGCTGTCCACTCTTGCGAAGGGTGAAGTGCGAAGCCTGCTCGAAGCACCCCGTGTGCGGAGCCTGCGCTGACTTAGCAGAGTAGATTTCCGAGGGTTGTAAGTGGAGCGCAGTCTTCTTGGCTTCGAACTTTTGCTCTTGCGAAGCCTGTGTTCGGTGCTGTCGAAGTACCTCCGAACCAGACCTTCGAAGGTAGTGTTCGAAGCCTGTTCCGCAGAAGACAGAACTGAACCGAAGGCTAAGTTTTTAGCCCGAAATTTTAAAAGCTCCCATTCACCCCCCCTCTGGTCGCCATTTCCGGTCCAACAGCCTTCCCATTATGAGGGGAGGTATAGGGGCAGGACATGTGCAATTGGACTCCCTTCGAGAGGAAGAAAGCCCGGGAAGCAGAGTTGTCAAACTCACGACCATTATCACACTGGACTGCCTTGATAGTAACCCCAAACTGAGTAGAAACCCAAGCAAAGAAGTGAGTCAGCGTGGGGAAGGCATCCGACTTGGACCGCAAAGGAAACGTTCATGAGTAGTGAGAAAAATCATCAAGAACAACCAGATAATATTTATAACCAGAAATACTCATGATCGGAGAGGTCCACACGTCACAGTGAATAAGGTCAAACGCATGAACAACATGCGAGTAAGAAATAGGAAAAGGTAGGCGAACATGATGACCTAATTGACACGCATGACAAATATGCTCACTAGTAGCCCTAGTACAAGGAATAGAGGAGCTACGACAAAGCTAAGCCAAAATGTCAACACCGGGGTGACCAAGCCGGCGGTGCTAGAGTGTGGAGGACGCTGTGGCGGCAAGGGCGGATGAGGGTGGAGCAGCGGAAGGTGGAAGACGAAGCGTGTAGAGGGGTCCGATGCTGTCACAGCGGAGAAGAGGACGTCGGGTGGCCATATCCTTCACAGTCAAACCAAAAGAGTCAAATTCAACAGAACAAGAATTATCAGTGGTGAATTGACGAATGGATAGAAGATTGTGAACAATGTCACGAGCAACAAGAATATTTTGCAGGCGAAAAGACCCACAAGGAGTCGCATCACCCACGGAGGTGACCGGAAGACATGAGCCATTCCCAACCATGATGGAAGAAGGGTGAGATGGGTGGGGAGGCCTGTGAGAGGAGATAATACCATCATGAGGAGTGGTGTGGAAGGAAGCACCCGAGTCAGCCACCCAATCCGTGGCGGCCGGCGAAGTCAACGCCATGGTATTGAATGATTGCGCGAGGGCCGTCTGATCCCACCCACCGGACCACGGGCCCCATGCCAAAGCAAGCGGGACCAGCCACCCGTTGAGCATGGCCGCAGGTGGGGTAGGAGGCCAAGGAGTGAACTGTCCCGGCCACATGGAAATGCGCCCCGTCTATGGGTTGGAGAAGGATGGCCAGGGCGCACTCCCGGCGGCAGGGGCTGGTGTGGCGGAGGTAGGAGCCAGAACGCGACCGGTACCACCACGGCGCCCCCTCCCCCGCGACGACGATCGCCAACATGCCCCCCCGCCAGTGGTGGAACCGGCGGGAGGAGTACCAAGAAGGGAGGGAGCCGGCGACGGCGGTGGGTGGGAGGCCGGCCGGCTGGAGCCGGAGGTGACTAGAGCAGTCGCGGTAGTAGATGTGGGAGCGAGTCCCCGGGTCAGCTCCTCGAGGACAAGGTCATCACGAACCTTGTGGAAGGAGGGGAATGACACTGTCCTGGTGATCCACGTCTGGAGATGGGCGTAGCTGTCGCCGAGACCGCGGAGGATGTTGAGGACAAGAGTGCGGTCCGCAACAGGCTCGCCAAGGTCACGAAGAGAATCTGCCATCCCCTTCATGCGACGGCAGTACTCCGAGATGGAGAGATCCCCCTGGACGAAGGTGCGGAAGGCAGCGTCCAACTGGAGAGCACGAGCCTCACGGTAGCCAAGGAACTACCCCTCGATCGCAACCCAGGCCTGCCGAGCGGTGCCACCAAGTTCCCGCACGATGTTCTGGAGCTCGATAGTGATGGACCCAAGGATCCATGATAGCACCACGCTGTCCATGCGCCACCATACAGACCCTTGGGCGACCACCGGAGTGTCGACGAGGACGTGGTCATCTAGGGCATAGCGCTGGAGGGTGAGGAGCACCAGATCGCGTCAGCGCACGTAGGAGGACGATGAGGGATCAAGGGTGACTGGCACAAGCGCCCGGATGTTCTGGACACCGGCCACCTGGGCGAGGAGCTGTGCGGCACCCGAATCTGTGGCGACAGCTGGAGTCGCGGTGGCAGTGGGGTCAGCACCCCTGAGGTGATGCTCGGCCTCAGCAACATGCTGGGCCAGTGCATCAGCGGTCTGGCGTGCATTCTCCCAAGCAAGAGCGGCTGCCCGCTCGCGCACCCGAGCAGCAGCGGCAGTGGTCTTGGCAGTGGCAAGGGCGGCAGCAAGGGCAGTGTCGGCAGACACCACATCGGTAGGGGCCGGCCAGCCCGAGGCCACGGCTGTGGGGAGGAGGGGCGGCGACCCACCCAAGTTCGGCCAGGCCAGTGCCGTGGCAGGGGGAAGGGTCGGCGGCGCTCTAGAGGCCATAGGGAGGCCGGCGGCAGCAAGAGGCCCCCCCATGGTCGGCCAGGCCATGGCCGTGGTGGGGGGAAGGGGGGCGGCGCCCTAGGGGCCTGGGGGAGGCCGGCGAGGCCGGCGGCAGCAAGAGGGCCCCCCCATGGTCGGCTAGGCCATGTCCGTGGCGGGGGGAAGGGGGGCGCCCCAGAGGCCTGGGGAAGGCTGGCGGCGCCAGATCCGGCCGCCCCGGCGTCGGGTCCGGGCGGGCGGGCGGGCGGGCGGCGGCGAAGAAGCGCGGGGAGGCCGGCGGCGGCAGAGCCGGCCACACCGGCGTCGAGGCAGGGCGAGGGGAAGCCGGCGGCGGCGAAACCAGGCGGGGGTAGGCTGGCGGCGGCGAAACCAGGCGGGGGAGGCCGGCGGCGCCCAATATGTCCGCCCCAGCGACGGATCCGAGCGGAGGGAGGCCGGCGGCGCCAGATCTGGCCGCCCCGGCGTCGGATCCGGGCGGGGGTGGCGGATCCGGCCATGGTGGCAGTACCCATCTCAGGAAAAGGGGAGGAGGAGGCCGCCAGAGACGAGAAGGAGAAGACGGTGCTCGCCGGCCATGAAGGAAAAACTGGATAGATTTCTCTCCCTAGGGTTGGGAGGATAGAAGAAGGAGAGCCTTACAGGAGGGGCCACACAGGGGCCCACACGACAGACACACACTCTAACAGTGGGGATGAATTTGATTCAGGAATATATATATGCTGAAAAGAAGAACGTGCGATGTTGAATTTTATTTTCGGTGAGCGCCCTGAAGATGACCATGACAGAATGACAGATTCTTTGTTCAAGTTCAGAATTTTATTTTCTGTCGTCCGTCAGCGTCACATCCATCAACAGATGAAGCTGCTTCCTATCCTTGATATGAACCGCAATAACAAAAAGGAATTGCAGGCTGGAGAGGAGAAGAAAATCTGGAACAGATCGAATTCAGTTTGCTAAATGAAAGCATGCGACACTCTGATATAAGATATTGAGTACAACATAAAATATGTCTCAATATTATTACAGATGTTGATATATTTTCAACAAACTCGATTAAAGTTAAAAAAGTTTGACGAGTTGTAATCTATCTATCTATGCTACAAGGATGGTGGAGTTGCTGAGGAAGATGACGATGAACAGTAGTTGTGTGAGCTAAGTGCCTAGTAGGCTAATTCATGGTGTCCCGGCTATGGGGCAGCAGCTTGAGAGCCTGGAGGAAGGTGTTCTTGAGGCGGCCGAGGTGTGGCCGGACGTTCTGCTTGTCGAGGTAGGTGGTCTTGAGAGCTTCCCAGCCTTGCTTGTGGATGGCCATGGGGTCTCTCAGCACCTGGTGGTCGGCGGGGTACTGCTCGCTCAGCGTCGTCTCGTCCAGCTGCACGGCGTACTCCAGGTAGTGGAGCTCCATGGCGCCGGAGGGGTCGGCGAAGGTGTTGCGGGCGAGCCACTCGAGCCGGCCGTACGGAACCACCTGCACAAGAACAGCGCCGGCGGGGAGGAAGATCATGTTGGTCAGCCCGGCGCCGTGGACGCCGACCATGACGTCGCAGGAGTTGACGAGGCGGGCGAACTTGGAGGTGTCCGTGGCGGCGTCGGGCTCGCCGACGCGGACGTCGAAGCCCAGGCTCGATGCCATGTCGGCCATGGCGCGCTCGTTCATGAAGGCCCGGCCGCGGGAGGGTCGGCGGGAGATGATCAGCAGGCGCGGGCGGCGGCGGATGTCCCACCGGTCGCCGCTCGGCGTCGCCGTCGCGCGGTCCAGCCCGAACGCGCCGCGGAGCAGCTTGCGGAAGTCGAGCACCGAGTCGCCCGACGGCGTCTTGGATGGGTCCACGCCGAGCTCCTTGTGGAACGTCGGCCCGACCACCGCGCTCCGGTAGCAGCGGACCTCGGCGTCGGCGTCGATGTCCACCACGTCGTACCGGCTCATCTGCTGGAAGATCTGGATGTACTTGTTCATCCACCACGACTTGTAGCTGCTCACCAGGAACTGGACCTCGCCGGCGAACCGGTGCGCCGTGATGAACGCCGGGATGAGCACGTCCGTGTAGTCGTGGAACGGGTTGCCCGTGAACCCGCCGGTGGAGAGCACGAAGGCCGTCGCCGAGCTGTTCGTCGTGCACTGCGGAGCCACCGCGCCGCCGCCGCTGTCTCCTTCGTCGGCGGCGACGGACGGGAGCGGTTTGAGCGTCCACTCCTTGACGTGGGACAGCGCGAAGGCATCGTGCTTCCGGCAGTACGGCTTCGTCTTCCACTCCCGCTCCAGCCCGTCCACGTAGATGCTCTGGCTGCTCCCCACTACGCGCACATCGCCGGCCGCCTCGCAGGTGTCGGAGCGCCGGCTCGTCTCGTAGCACACCGGCTTGCTTCCGCCGCCGCCAACTCCGCCGGCCATCTCCGGAGCCTCCTCCTTCCGTTCGTCCGCTGCAGTGCGAGATTCAGCTCAGCTACTTTAGTTAGATCTGGTCGCGGAAACTTGCAGCAGCCGAATCCGCCGCCATGCCATTCTTTAACACAGAGCTCAAAAGAATCCAAGAATAATTTACGACAGCAACTCCGCTGCTAATAAAATTCGATTCTTTTAGATAATATACCAAATCACCAGCTAGAGGAATGCCCTGCTCGCCGCCTTACTCGTGAGTCGTGAGCAGATCCAATTACCTTCCTCGTCGGCGCCATCGCCGGAGTCCGTGCTGACGACGGCCGGCTTGGCAGTAGTCACCACCAGCTTCGACTCCTCCGCTTTGAGCACGAGGGCCTCTCCGGCAGTAGCTGCAAAGAGAGCAGCTCAAATCAGCTCTCCCTCGGCTGGCAGCAGCATCCGACGAGACGAGCAAGAAGAGGACGAGGCAGCAGAAGCAGGTTACCGATTGGGGAGAACCTTGCCCTGATGAGAGAGAGCGCGACGACGGAGCAGAGCATGAGCGCCAGGAGAGCTACATTCCCCAGCCTCCTCGTCTCCCCTCCTCCTCTGGCCGAGCTCCTCGGCTTCATCTTCTTCTTCCCGCACCCGCTCCCTCAGCTACTCGAGCTGAGCTGAGCTGAGCTGCGCAGGGCCGGAAGAGTTCACGGGGCGGCGCAGGGCACCGTAGATGGGGGAAGGAGACGGACGGGGCGGGGAGAGGAGTGAAGAGGAAGGAGGAGCCGCGGGCGGCGGGCGGCGGGCGGCGGCGAGCGTTGGGATTATTGTAGCGTGCCGCGTCAAAATGTCCCTCCCAGTGAGCACGACTTTTCAGGAAGGCAGTGGCAGTGGCAGCTTCTACTGCTCCTTTCGCTGTAATTATTTTTGGCAACTTGTTTTTCACCGAGCAGGCCCCAACTATAAAATGAGAACCAAATCAAAAAAATTAATATAAATAAGGTAGAAAAATGTCCCGTGTCACGTGTCCCCGTGAGCCATGCACCCGTGGATTAATACTCATATTAGTTGTTTAGACAAAATTATACATACAAAGATGATATTAAATAAAGTTACAAGAGTTGTTTTAATTGGATATGGAACCTAAATTTTAGAGCATCTCCATTGTAATTGCTATTTTTGACTTGCTATTCATAGCAATAGCAAGTCTCCCTATTTCAATTGGCTTGCTATATTGCTACTCACTCCATTGTACTTGCTATTTGACTTGCTATTTTAGAAAACTTGCTATTTCTCTCATCAAACTTGCTACATGTAGCAAGTTTGGTGAGAGAAATAGCAAGCCCCCTAAAATAGCAAGTCAAATAGCAAGTACAATGGAGACAATTTTTTGACAATTCTTGCTATTTTTAAGGATAGCAAGTTGGATAGCAATTACAATGGAGATGCTCTTAGTGGTGCCACTCAAATTCAATTTCCGATGGTCACATCCCATTTGGTAGCCTCTACTTTTTGTGTTTTCTATTGCAGAAACGCTTCCAAAGAAGAGGACAATTAAAGTGACAAACACATCGATTGACGGGATGACTAATATTTGTACACTCTCAATAAAAACCAAAACGACTATTATTTGTATACCGGAGGGAGTATATAATATGTAGCAATATATCAAATATTAATATGTTTAAATATATCAAATATTAACATATTTAAGAGATAATATGTAATGTAACAGTACTTAGGTAATCAAATTCATAAGATGTTCAGGTTTTATTGACCTTTTCCTTTTTCCCCACACAGGTATATATACAAATATTATTCTACACCACGGAGATAAAATAGCTATTTTACTGAAAAATCTACTGCTGAGGAAAAAAATAATGCTCAATCGCTATTATACTAAGAAAATCTATGTCGGTGTAGAATAACTATTCTACACACGTGGTGTAGAATAGCGCTCCGGTGTGTGTATATACGTATATATACGAGAACACTATTCTACACTACGGGTGTAGACTGATGTTCTACACCGATCAACCCAACTGTGCTCACCTCATCCAGCATGCCCTCACGCCCAGGGGCGGAGCCAAAGGTTGGGGTGGGGGTTCCTAGGAACCCCCTTGCAAAAAAATTTAGTTATTATTGTTAATTTTTCACCTTTTGTGCACCTCCTCAGATTTAATTCGGTGTACCGCTTAAAGCGGTGCACCCCCTTCAGTTTTACTCTAGCTCCGTCACTGCTCACGCCCCATCCAATCCCGACTATCCATTCTACATCGGTGTAGAATAACATTTGTATATGTATATGTATATACGGGAACACTATTCTACACTATGGGTGTAAATGCAATTCTACACCGATCATCCCAATCGTGCCCACCCCCCACCCAATCCCAACCCCTCCATTCCACGTCGGTGTAGAATAGCATTCTACACCCATGGTGTAGAATAGCATTCTACACCCATGGTGTAGAATAGCATTTGTATATGTATGTATATATATATATACGGGAACGCTATTCTACACTATGGGTGTAAATGCTATTCTACACCGATCATCCCAATCATGCCCACCCCCCACCCAATCCCAACCCCTCCATTCCACGTCGGTGTAGAATAGCATTCTACACCCGTGGTGTAGAATAGCATTTGTATATATATATATATATATATATATATATATATATATATACGGGAACGCTATTCTACACTATGGGTGTAAATGCTATTCTACACCGATCATCCCAATCGTGCCCACCCCCCACCTAATCCCAACCCCTCCATTCCACGTCGGTGTAGAATAGCATTCTACACCCGTGGTGTAGAATAGCATTTATATATATATATATATATATATATATATATATATATATATATATTAGCTAATTAGTGTTTAGGGCTCTATTTTTTACAGTGCCCACCTCACCTCTCCTCTGCTATTAGATGGCCCTGATTACATCTAATTTTGTTGGAGGTTAAAATTTCGGCTCCAGCAAAGTCTGCCAAGTTGGAAATTCTATGGAACATGCATGCCCGAAGGTCATCCTCGTTCTTATACGGGTTCAAAATTCAAAATGCGTTGAAATTTAAGCGAAATCCTGTCAATTTCTACTCGATGTTGGGCGTTAACTTTTTTTATTTGTCGGATTGAGAATTATGGCGTTGTGTCGGTGTGATTGATTGTGTAGGCAACCGGGGGAGGCTGGCAGAATTATTGGTGGGTCTCGATGCATCTATGGGTTCTATGTTTTTTTCAAGTGCGGTTTCATAATATCTCAATATTTACAAGTAGTATACTTGCCGATAGATTAAAAAAAACGACTCAAGTTGCGAGTTATGAAAAAAAATAAAGTTGTTTCATTGTTGTAGCTGTAGATACATGATAAAGTGATTTCATTAAATTTAACAGTAAAAAACAATGATTTTATATCTTCTTAGTGGGTGTTTGGATCAAGGGGCTAAATTTTAGCCCGTGTCACGTCGGATGATTGGACATCAATTTGAAGGACTAAATATGAACTAATTATAAAAATAATTGCAGAACCGGAGGATAATTCACGAGATGAATTTATTAAGCCTAACTAATTCATAATTAATAAATGTTTACTATGGCATCACATTGTTAAATCATGGCATAATTAGGCTCATTAGATTCGTCTCGTGAATAATCCCTCGATTATGAATGGGTTTTATAAATAGTCTACATTTAATATTTTAAAATAATATCTAAACATTCGATGTGACGGCCCCTAATACAAACACACCCTTAATTAAGAGCAAATATAATAAACTGTGTGAATTGGTGAGGAAGGAGTTGAAACCTAAGGATGGATGACTCCTACTCTGTATTTGGCGAAAATCAATCGTGGTTAAAAAAGATGATTTCATTTGATACTTGTTTGATTCGGTTTTCTAGCTAGGAAATTGATCGGAAAAGTTTAAACACCTATGTGTTACAGTAGACTAGAATGGAAATATGCCATTATGCATAAACAAATACTCCCTCCAGCCACTGAAAGCTTTATTTTTAAGATAAAATCGATAAAGTAGTGATTAAATTAAAAAATCCAAGTATGCATTATTAAGTGATGGGTAAAAGATAGTAAAAAATCTTCGTTATCTACAAAGGTTGAAGACAGAGGAAGTAATAAACTATATATATTATTTTGGAAGTAGATTTATTTACCGATAAAAACCTTACCCAAGCGTGGAAACTCAACTCTTTCCAAAACGTTTGGTTACATGGACTGGACTAAAGTTTAGTCCGTATCACATTGAATATTTTGATATCAATTAAAAAAATTAAATGTGAACTGATTATAAAAACAATTGCTGAATCGAGGATTATTCGTGAGACGAATTTATTAAACCTAATTAATCCATAATTATAAAATCATAGCGTAATTAGACTTATTAGATTCATCCCGTGAATAATCCATCGATTATGAATGCGTTTTATAAATAATTTACATTTAATACTTCAAAATAATATTCAAACATCCGATGTAACGGACTAAACTTTTAGACTAGAACCAAATGACAAGAGTGTAGGTAGGGCTTTAAAAATAATCAAATCTCACCATCTCTATAAACAAATAGCATTTTTATCTGAGTTTTGGAATTGTTCGCAATAAAATATCACATGGGCATAGTACGCCCAGTCCTATCATGTTTGTCATATCTATCTCCTGATGAATATTCATTCCAAATCATCAGCATCAGTGTAGATAAACCAAAACCCTTTTGGCTGGGAGGTTGCCTCCAAATCCATTTACCCCTACTGCAGGTAACAACTAACAACCACGTGACACCGCGGTAAAACCCAAAACCCTAAATCCGAAAACTTTTCTAAAACAGTTTTGTAAACCCTGGTTGTAATCTGTAGCACAATTCTGCTCCAGATTTCACTGCAGTTGTGGGCAAGCGAGCGATCATGTGTTACAAACAAGAGCAGATGGAGCACACGCACCTGTGAACTGTATCAGCAAGAGAAGCATCCATGCATCAGCATTTGTACACACTGGAACGAAATTAATCGCCAACTCCAATCTTCTTTTGTACAGAATTACAAGGTCTGATTACATGAACCCTAACAGGAGCAAGTGCAAACCGTAGCTCCGTCTGCATCCTGCTGAACCAACTGCTGTGCAGCTCCCAGTTCTTCCAGCTGCCACCCTGACCAAACGCATCTTCAGCCACATTGCATAACAGCTGCAAAGAATTTCAGATATTTACATTTCCATGGCAAGAAAAGTACCTCATGTCTACATATATACCACAGGCCATGAACTAGTACGTAGTACGTCCAAATATGAACAAACATGTCAACAGAACGGGGCTAAATTCATGAGTACAGCCTCGGATCTTCCAGTTCTCTAAAAGCAGGAGAACCCAGATGGGAATTAGCCAATTAGGGGAATACATGCAATCTGCCAGGAGCCTCAAACTATTATATAATATTATTAGAGCATATTTGCATATGAATCACTGATATGGCAAACATTGTATCTGATATGATGATCCGTCCCGATACATCCCAATACACGTATTGAGGAGTATCAGATTAATTCAATTTAAAAATAAATAATTTAATTCACAATACATGTTTGATACTCGGTGATACGTTCATCCAATACGTCTGTGATCTGTCGATAGTAATCTCTCATTTTGAAGCCCCGTTTAAGTTGAAGCCCATAAACGCCAGACCACACACTCATATTTGGCTTTGTGTCTTGTCTCCCTAAGTTATATAATACACTAATATTGTAAATTCATAATGTTTGAGTTTGTCAAACTTGAACTACTTGTTATATATGCTATCTCACTTCTCCTATATGTGCCATATTTTTTATATAACAATTTGTCTTGCATATTCAATTTTTTTATTTGGATAAAAAACAAAAAATATTAACATATTAATATATACTAGACGTATCAACATATCTTTTTTGGGGGGATTCGTTGTATCACCGTGTTGCCGTACATGTATCGTGTATCGGTGATACATAGGTATTTGCAGATAGAGTAAGGGAATATTGAAAAGGACTGGATCCTCTAATCATAATAATATATTGCATCTAAGTACCATGTAGATTATAGAACCACCAAGAGAAACCCAGATTTCAAGGCCGCAGGGCAGCTATGTTGTGAAACTAATGGTGAAACAAGGAAAGGTGTCAGGATGGCACCTTCATGCATCTTAGTGGCAAGTTGAGGATCAAATTGCAACTCTTTGCTGGTATTTTGGGGCTGCAACCGACTCACTGTTTGAAGGTTTTAGAATGTCCCCTGATATACTTGAGCCTTGACATCTGAGATGATTGCTTCTGCTTCATACTTCCCCAGTCCAAATACATTCCTCAGTTGATTCAAAGAAGCAAGCTGCATTGGTGTCATCATGTAAAGGCTTCTGTTAAGATTCTATCATGCTAACATACAAAATACATTGCTAGACTCAGTTATCATAAAGCACACACAAAAGTATAAGCAAGTCTACTAGAAAACCAATGTCGAACAGCTAAGATATACTTGCTGCTTAGTAGTATATGCTCAAGAATTTTTGGCATCCGTTGATGCATAATTTACAGAACAATAATGAGAGAAGTGTTTACAGTACTAACTGTTGCACAATCAACTGGGAAAGGCTAGAGGCTAGTTAGTCTATCATGAAAAAAATTCCATTTAGAATTTAGATACTTAGAGCACCAATTTTCAACAAATAAAATGTATTTGGTCTGAACCAAACCGACACCAGATTAGTGTCCATGTAGATTCAAGCCATGGAACTAATGCTTGACATAATTCACAATTGTCAAGGCTGGACTCTCTCACAGTCTTGCTGCTGCTCTGTCTTTTAGAGCAATTTTATGGTACATTCACTAACACGAGAATGAATTTTAACCATTCATTTCCTTCCATCCAAAGATTAAAATGATTTCACTATTATCTTGATCTAGAATTTAGAAAGGGTAAACTCATCAAAAAATGAGTAATTCAGAGATGTCAACTAGCCTGCGAAAGAGATATATACAAATTCTCTAATGATGATTATACACAAAATATGATCAATTAAATTACTAATTTGTTCTTCAAAACCGACAGCTAAGATCAATTCCATCGATAGTATAATACCGCCAATAGAATGCACCATAACGATGCTATTTTTTAAGGGTCAGTGAGATTAGCTTTTGCTATGGTTCTGACAAACTAACTAGATGGCACATGATTAATCTTCTCTTGAATAAGTTCAGCAGTCAGCACTCAGCACCACGACTATATAGGTAAAAGTAGTGACATAAACAGCAGATCCAGTGGCATGCTATGTGTTAAATGGATCAACTTTGTCTATAAATCAAGATTGTATTCTCTAGATCCTGTGGCCTTGCAAAACTGCACCGGTATATTTAAATCAAGATCCTTAGGAATGCAGACTGCAGAGGGTTAATTTTAATTTGTCATTTGAGAAGAAACCTAGTAAACTAATGAGACTTATTTCAGCTTGTCATTTCATAAGCAGCATCAGTAAACCAAATAAATGGGATTGTGCATGAAAATCACCTTGTCATCATCAAGATGTCCATCTGAAAGCACTTCCGTTGCATAAGCCCTATATAGTAGCTTTAGATCATCAACCCTCCTATCGTGATCACTCTCTCCACCTATGCGAGTGAAGCACAAGAACTAGCCTTAAAAAAGGGACACCTGATTAACATATGATTTCCAAAAAAATACCACTGTACCTAATGAAATAGGCCCAAGCCCACGAACAAATCTATCTTCTCCAGGGAACTTGCTCAGTATTGTAAGCAAACTATTAAAAGCAAGGATGCTTTTCACTTCATCAACAACCTGTGTTCGTTTATTCCTGTAATCATATGGTTTGGGGAAGAGGTAAAATCCATTCAAGTTATGAAATGTAGTGAATCTAGTACACAAAATTCAGATGGGTTGACCACACCTCCACAGGTATCAATATATTTGTTGATTATTCTTATTCATCAAGGAAAACACATATACTTTCTTAAGTATCCTCCAGATTTTCTAATATTTCCTTGGAAGGCGGATGGCTCAGTTATTATTTTCCTTTCTTACAGTACTTAAATACTCCCCGGTCTCTATTAGGGAGAGCATATCTGTTTGTCAAAAATAATATAATCACTGCTATTAAAAAATATTGCCCATCACTAGAAAAGGAGGTGCTATCACTGATATATAAGACAAAATGAGTAAAACTCGCCTAAAAATTGTAGAATAACAAGTATTTGGAAGCAAGTTTGAAAGGTACGATAACATGTATTTGGGAACAATGGAACATCCCAGCTCTGGTTTCTATGTAAATTTTCAAATGAACTTTTCTGCAGGTTTAGGCGCCTTGCAGTACAAAAATAGATTTCATATGCTGCTTTGGTATGCAACTTACAAATTGTCCAAAGCTGACGAAATGTTTTCTTCAACCAACTTCTTTGCATGCTCCTTGAACATCTCAGCAGCAATCTGCAAGAAATTAAAATAATAGCATATGCTGCTCAACAATGTACTGTACCTAGATTGATACCATTTTTTTTACTTATCATACTTAGATCTATGTCAATAATCAAATACAGAAACCTTTTGTGTTGTCCAAACTCCATAGTCCAGAGTCTGGACTGTCAGCAGGCATGCACTCTAGACATAAGTGGCATTTTCCCAAGTATTTATGAAAAATGTATGGCCAAATGGACAAAAGCAAATAAGCTGTATAATTTTGAGAGGAAAGTTTTACCTCATCAGAAAGTTTATATAGAAGTTGTGTTCTCCTAACTTCAATTAGCGTGCCTATGTCAAGACCTAGAGGATCATAATATGTTAATTTGGGAATGTTGTAGAAATAAAACAAATAATCTAACAAGTAATAACTGAATCTTGTATGCAAAACAACAATTATGAATGGACCTAATGCCTACAAAAGGAAAAGATATGTGTTTCAGTACCTCTCCCAATAGACTTGAGCTGAGATGCATATAAACTCTTTGCACTTTCCCGCATAACATTGTCTATCTGCCAAAAAAATGGCAATGTAACTAAACAATCTTATCATCAAACAAGATATAAACCCAGTGAAGTTATGCACCAAATTAATATGCAGAAACAAGATGTTTGGATTCTGGAATATATGCGCTGAAATACGAGCAAAAGCATATGAGAATTATGTGAATGCACTGATTGTACAGCTTGCAGGCAATCTGCATCCTCATTGCTGATAAGGAAAAATTTTCATGCCACTACAAAAGTTTGCAGTTTTGTCTTTGCCATAACCAACAGAAAAAGTCTCCCCTTTCAAGTACAACTCCAGCATGAAACTCAGAAGTTTATTTTATATCCATGAATATCAATTTTATCACATGTGCTGCCTATCTTTTTTGGTTCTGTACAGAATGCGAAATTTGGAGCATGAAATTTACATATACAATGTATCACATGAAATTTGCGTAGGCAAAATAGATCATGCACTACATCCATGGTCTTTTTTAGGATTATTTCCACAGTGTATCATTTAATTTGTCATGCTTATTATTGATAATGTTACACATTTGTACATATTGAGTGATTAACCAAATAGAAAATTATATTGGATTAGTTGCCATAAAGGATACTTCCATAGTATTATAATTCTGCACTTGATTGCCAATGAGCCTCCTGCTTTCCCCATGTGATAAGGTCATGAAACAAATAGACGTATGCACATTTTGAATGAATGACGATTGTTTTAATTAAGTACCTGGAAATCGTTAACCCCAAAAAGACGTTTCCATGGAAGTAGGAATTCCGATGCATCCCGAAAGACAAGATTTGTTACAAATAGTAGCTTTTGAAATGCCTGCGAAATATTTAAATGGTAATCATCAGGTTAATAGAAAGTTTAAAGTATCGATGTATGTATGACAGCAGAAGCACACACCTGCTGTTGTCCAATGCCAGCATCACGATCTATGCGCCCACCAATCTGTTACAACAAGCACAGTAAATAGGGAGGAAGTAGGGAAAACTGTGGAAGTGTGAAAATAGAGACTAAATTAGAAAGAATGTCTGAGGCAGACAGTAAGATATAAAAGGGTCTGGGTCATGAAGCACTACCTCCATGTGCACATTTGCCGCATCTATATCATTCAGTCCGAGCGCTTTTTTAAATTTTATAATAGCCTCAACCTCGGTACCTTTGAGATCTTCATATCCTGGATGAAGTAATGATAAAACAAACCTGGAATAAAACAGACAGGAGAAAGGATGATCAAATGCTTGATGTTGTCAGGTATTGAAGACAGGCAAAGCCGATGTACTACCAGACCCAAAAACTAAGGTGTGAACTATAAGTAGGTGATGTTTCAAGATAAATTTCTAGAAGGAAAACACATAATACTCCAATAAATTGAAATAGGAATATAGGATTATAGGAATTTTAAATAC
This sequence comes from Zizania palustris, assembly GCA_019279435.1. Classification (NCBI taxonomy): domain Eukaryota; kingdom Viridiplantae; phylum Streptophyta; class Magnoliopsida; order Poales; family Poaceae; genus Zizania; species Zizania palustris. The sequence continues at coordinate 14,291,309 of JAAALK010000080.1, forward strand.
CATTATCACAGAAAAATTTCTGGAAGAAAAAAATACTGATCATCTGTTCATTCTGTGCTTGGTGCCATTGAGTTGGCTGGTTGGAGCCAAAAAATTCAGACCCACCCTCTATATATATAATATATGTGCTTGCCTCTCCTCTCTAAGTAACATCAACCATCCACAGAATTTGGAGATAAAGCTAATTTTTATAATATGAGCCAAGGAGCAGCAAGACAGGAACCAACCAAACCACTACGGATTCATGTGAGTCAGTAGAAATTTGCTAGACAGATACATATGAGTTCATATTAGCCAAATCATCAGGCCGACTTTTTGTTGCGTCCGTAAGACCCAACCGCCTCTTCACCAGGCAAACAGGAGTCATCTGTAGCTGCCTGATGCCATGATCAGACATGGAGGCTAAGGGCAATATGGACGGGAATGAGAAGCCCGTGTGTGATTTTATATGTTTCTTCCTAGCCGCAACGAGAGTATTTTGGTCTTTACCAAACATCTCACTCCATGTGACTCCTCCATCTGTCCTCCACGGTAAAACTGATAGGAGTGTTTTTCACAACTTTATGGTGCTTTTGCAGCTCCGAACAATTCAGTATTCCCCACCTAATTTTGCATGTTTGCAATGGTATATGTAAAACTGTAAACATACATTTTTCTTATACTATAGTTCTGACCTTCGTAGGATATACAATGGTAAAAATTGATCAAAGATCAGAAGTGAATATTGACAGAAAAATAGAAAACAATAACTTATTTTGTACTAGAGGGAGTGAATGCTAAGAGGGAATGGTGAAATATACTGGTACAGATAGTTCCCTCTAGAGCAAGATAGAATAGATAACAACCAAGGAGTACTCAAACCATAATCCAGCACATAGAACACATAGAATATTGACAATTAGTTACTTTCACTATATATCATCAACGACTATTAATATAAGAGCAACTCCGCCTATGTTGTCTCAGCATATGTTGGTGCAGCATAGCCTGGTCCCAAGTCCAGGTACAAGGAGGAGGGTTGCGTTAGGAGTGGCGAGCCAGCTATAAAAAAACTTAGCCACTCAAATGGAAATGAAACCCAATAGAAAACCGTTGGGGTGTAACCCTCTTAGCGACGCGCCATATCGGAACCCGGGTATGGTGTTAAATGGGCAAGGGCCGGGCCGCCACCCCCTTGGTGGCGCGCCGTGTCGTGATCTGGATGCGGTGTCAAGTGAGCAAGGATCGGGTCGTCGCTTCCTTAGTGGCGCGCTACATCGGCGCCCGGGTGTAGTGACAAATGTGCAAGGGTCTTCGCATCTGTCTCAACGGGTGCGAGGGGTAAGGAAGCTAGTTGAGCCGACTAGGATCCGTGTAGGTAGTTGGAACGTAGGGTCCCTTACAGGTAAGCTAAGAGAGTTAGTCGATGCAGCGAGCAGGAGGCGTGTTAATATCCTATGTGTCCAGGAGACAAAATGGAAGGGGCAAAAAGCGAAGGAGGTGGAGAACACTGGTTTCAAGCTTTGGTACTCAGGAACAGTGGCAAACAAAAATGGAGTAGGTATCCTGATTGATAAGAGCCTTAAGGATGGAGTGGTGGATGTCAAAAGGCAGGGAGATAGGATTATCTTAGTCAAACTAGTTTTGGGGGATGTGGTCTTGAACATAATAAGTGCATATGCCCCTCAGGTTGGTCTCAGTGAGAGCGAGAAGAGAAAGTTCTGGGAAGACTTAGATAGCATGGTCAGAGCAGTACCAACCAATGAGAAGCTTTTCATAGGAGGAGATCTCAATGGTCATGTAGGTTCAACAAAGGCAGGTTATGAGCTGGCTCATGGAGGTTTCGGGTATGGTAGTAGGAATCAAGAAGGAGAGGATATTTTGGACTTCGCTGTAGCCTACAACCTAGTGATAGCCAACACTTTCTTCAGAAAGAGAGATTCTCATTTGGTGACTTTTAGTAGTGGCCATCGTTCGAGCCAGATCGACTTCGTTCTCACTAGGAGAGAAGATAAACAAGCATGTTTGGATTGTAAGGTGATACCTGGAGAGAGTGTTGTGCCCCAACATAATCTTGTGGTGGCTGACTTTCGTTTTCGGATCCGTACCCATAGGGATAAACAAGCCAAAATTGCGAGGACGAAGTGGTGGAAACTCAAAGGGGAGACATCCGAAGTTTTTAAGGAAAGAGTTTCTGTGGAGGGCGCTTGGTCCGAAGAAGAAGATGCAAACAACATGTGGGTGAAGATGGCAACTTGTATTAGGAAGGTGGCGTCAGAAGTGTTTGGAGTGACCAAAGGGAGCAGAGGTGAACCTAAAGATACTTGGTGGTGGACCGAGGATGTTCAAAAGGCAATAAAGGAGAAGAAAGAATGTTACAGGAGCTTGTTCCATGACAGGAGCGCGGTCAACATAGAAAGGTATAAGGTAGCAAAGAAGACTGCTAAGCGAGCTGTGAGTGAGGCAAAGGGTCGAGCCTATGATGATCTTTACCGAAGACTAAGTACAAAAGAAGGGGAGAAGGATGTCTATAAGATGGCTAGGATTCGGGAAAGGAAGACAAGGGACCTCAACCAAGTTAAATGCATTAAAGATGAGATGGATCAACTCTTGGTGAAAGGACAAGACATCAAACAGAGGTGGCAGAGGTATTTTGACAATCTTTTCAATGGTGAGAATGAGACTATGGACACCCAATTGGATGACTCCTTTGATGATTTAAATAGATGCTTTGTATGCAGGATCCAAGAGTCAGAGGTCAAAGAAGCTTTAAAGAGGATGAAAGGGGGCAAGGCGATGGGTCCGGATGGTATCCCAATAGAGGTGTGGAAATGCCTTGGGGATATTGCTATCGTTTGGCTAACCAAGTTGTTCAACCAAATTTTTCGATCAAACAAGATGCCCGATGAGTGGAGGAGGAGTACATTAGTACCAATCTTCAAGAACAAGGGAGATATTCAAAGTTGTACCAACTATCGAGGGATTAAGCTCATGAGCCACACTATGAAGCTTTGGGAGAGAGTTATTGAGCATCGCCTAAGAGGAATGACGCATATCACCATGAACCAATTTGGATTCATGCCTGGAAGGTCAACCATGGAAGCAATCTTTTTAATAAGACAGGTCATGGAGCGGTATAAGGAGCAGAAGAAGGACTTGCACATGGTTTTTATCGACTTGGAAAAGGCCTATGATAAAATACCTAGGAATCTCATATGGTGGGCATTGGATAAGCATAAAGTCCCAACAAAGTATGTTACGCTCATTAAGGACATGTATGACAAGGTTGTGACTAGTGTCCGAACAACTGATGGTGATACAAATGTTTTCCCGATTAACATAGGACTACATCAAGGTTCAGCTTTGAGCCCTTATCTATTTGCCTTAGTGATAGATGAGGTCACAAGGGATATACAAGGAGATATCCCTTGGTGTATGCTTTTCGCTGACGATGTAGTTCTAGTAGATGAAAGCCGGGAAGGAGTAAATAGAAAGCTAGAGTTATGGCGTCAGACCCTAGAGTCAAAAGGATTTAGAATTAGCAGGACCAAAACCGAGTATATGAGATGTGACTTTGGTACTACAATTAGTGAGGATGGAGATGTAAGCTTGGGAGGCCAAGTAGTACCAAAGAAGGACACCTTTCGTTATTTGGGATCGATGCTTCAGAGAGATGGTGATATTGATGAAGATGTTAGCCATAGGATCAAAGCGGGGTGGATGAAATGGCGTCAAGCATCGGGAGTCCTATGTGACAAGAGAGTGCCACAGAAGTTGAAAGGCAAGTTCTACAGGACGACGATTAGGCCTGCTATGTTATATGGGGCTGAGTGTTGGCCTACTAAGAGGCGGCATATCCAACAACTATGTGTCACAGAGATGCGTATGTTGCGTTGGATATGTGGGCACACAAGATTGGACCGAGTGAGAAACGATGACATACGCGATCGGCTAGGAGTAGCGCCAATTGAAGAAAAGCTTATGCAACACCGGTTGAGATGGTTTGGGCATGTCCACCGGAGACCCCCAGAGGCACCGGTGCACAGAGGTATCATAAGACGGGTCAATAATGTGAAGAGAGGTAGAGGGCGACCAAACTTGACATGGGAGGAGGCAATCAAAAGGGACTTGAAGGAATGGAATATCCCAAAAGAGTTGTGTTTGGATAGAAATGCTTGGAAAGAAGCTATCCACGTGCCCGAACCGTGATTAGGTTTTTTCCCTTTTAGTGCTCTTAAAAGCTTTTCCCCTCCCCTTTCTCTCTCTCTCTTTTTGGTGACTTCTTGTTGGATTTCAACTCTAGCCTACCCCAACTTGCTTGGGACTAAAAGGCTTTGTTGATGTTGATGTTGATGATGTTGACTATTAATATAAGAGCCCATTTGGTATGGCTCCAGATTCTAATTCTTCTGATTCCGATTATAATTCTTCATGGAAGTGATTCTACAGTGAATTAGAATCAGCTGTGATATCATTACATTTGGCTAGCGAAATTGATCCTGATTCTTATAAGAGAGAATAATAGTCTGAAATGACCAATTTACCCCTAACCTTTTGGGAATGACATGCTATTCGAAATGAAAATGATCGCATAACATGTGTTAATTCACTTCAGGATATAAGTAAGGTATTGATAACATTATTTCATTTCTACTTATAAATTGTGAAGAACAATTTCCAGGGTATAAAGCAAGGCATTAATCCAATCTTCTTACCAAATGTGATATCATCTAGATTATAATATATCTAACACTAAAGTTTAGAGGTTAATGAACAATAACAAAATGCCACAAGAAAAATCGTTACATAGTTAGATAACAGGTCACCCAAAAAGCTATAAGCATATTTATTTTGGGGTACTTTGCCAACTAAAAACTTGATTTTCAGCAATCTTGTACAGAGCATAGCCTATATGAGGTCAGTCCAGACAAGTAAGCAAAATAACATATTAACATAACAAAACATAGTGCAATCGCTTATCATACCAAGATTGCAAGTGCATTTTCTGTTATCTACAATCTTCTGACTCACTCCCATAGTCCCATCTAATTGGGAGTTGGAGTGTACTCAAATAACATTAACATTACATACAATGTGCAAATAATACAAACTATATAACATATGTACAATCCCTTTTGAATCTGTAGCATATCAATGTTCACAGGAAGCATCTAAGACAAATACACGAAGGAGAGGGGGGACCAAGAGGCTCACCTGCCATACAAATCACTGAGCTCTGCTTTGAAGGTTGCATCCTGTGTACTGACTCCATATCTAAAAAGATAAAAAAAAAAGGTCATTTGAATGAGAAAAGTGAATCATCCAACATTTTAATGCTAATTTTAACAGATAATATACATTTCATATCCCAAACAGAAAGTTTACTTGCATTTCAAAAACAAAAGGGAGTTTCAAAAGTAAATGACTAGGGTGAGCATAAATTAGGGGGGAAATGCATATCACATTGAAAGGTGAGAGTGAAGCAGCTGCTATTACTATTAGCGAGTGACGCATACAACAACCAATGCAGCAACTAGAGATGAGGGAATCTGCAAGTGCAGACTCACTTGCTCGCAATAGCCTCCACTTCGCTGCTCTCCAGTTCGGTGGGGTCGTCGCTGCCGGCGACGTAGTTGTGCAGCCCGACGGCGGCGACCTCCGGCACGGCGGAGTTCACAGCGACGGCGCCCGCGACGCCGGCCACGCCGAGCACGGCCGCGCCCGCGATCGCCGTGGTCCTCGATCCCCCGGCGCGGAGCCCGACGCCGTACCCCGCCGCCGCCGCCGCCGCCACGACCGCCAGCTCCACCGCCGCCCGCGCCACGGGGCCAGGCAGCGCCTCCACCAGCGGCTGCACCCCCGTGAGCCCCTTCCTCCCTCCGAACACCTCCTCTCCCGCCGCCGCGCAGACGGCGAACCTGAACCGCCGCCTCCCGCCGCGCCTGCCTGCGAGCCGCGCCGCGATCATCGAAGAGGACGACGACGACGACGAGACGGCGGCGGAGGCGGCCTGGGGGGACGCGCCGGCGGCGCGAGGCGACGGCTTCGCGGAGGCCAGGGAGAGCTCCATTGCTCGCGTTGCGCCTGTGCTGTGCGTTTACGTGTACGCGACGGAGGAAGAGGACGGCGCGAGGCCTTAAACGGGTAGGCTGATGGGTGAGTTTGTGGTTTGGAAATTTTTATCATCTCTGAAATTTCATTCAAATGTGTGAATTTTTTTGAATTTTACTGGCTCAGAATCAGAGCAGCCATTCGCGGATTTGGAATTCAAGGCTCAGAAAAGATTTGGTTGTACGTGTGTACCCTGATTGGATATGTGCAAGTGTGGCTGCTACCATTTTCTCTGCTTCGTTTTTTTATTTGAATTCCAAATCCATTGGAGAAATGGAGAAAACAAGCAGTCGTTTTCACTTTTCAGTGTCTGTATTTAAAAAAACAAAGATGGTTTCAGTTTCTGTATTTTTTTAAAAAAAGAAAAGATGGTTTCAGTGTTTGTATTTAAAAAACAAAGATGGTTTCAGTTTATGTATTTTAAAAATCAAAGATGATTCCAGTGTCTGTATGTAAAAAAAAGATGGTTTCGGTTTCTGTATTTTGAAAAAAGCAAAGATGATTCTACTGTCTGTATTTTAAAAACAAAGATGGTTTCAGTGTTTATATTTTTTAAAAAAACAAAGATGGTTTCAGTTTCTGTATGTTTTTTTAAAAGCAAAGATGGTTTCAGAGTCTGTATTTTTTATAAAAAAAATCAAAGATGATTCCAGTGTCTGTAAGTAAAAAAACAAAGATGGTTTCAGTGTTTGTATTTAAAAAAAAAATCAAAGATGGTTCCAGTGTCTGTAAGTAAAAAAAACAAAGCTGATTTCAGTGGTATTACAAAAACAAAGCTGATTTCAGTGTCTGTATTTAAAAAACAAAGATGATTTCAATGTCTATAAAAGCAAACAAAGATGGTTTCAGTGTGTAGGGGTTCCCCATTTTCAATGTGATTAGCTCTCCAAGACAGGCAACAGTTTCTGAATTAGCCTCTAACCACTTATGAGTTAATCTGACAGTCTGCAAATCCTACAACTGAAACATCACAAAGCCTGCAGCTTCTGAATTCAGAACCCACAATTCCACATTCTACCCGCCCTTCAATGAAGCTTTGGTCCAGCCTGGGAAGGCTGAATTTAACGTGAGGATGCAAGTGCTTGCTGCAGATCCTGCAGTCTCACGGAGGTCGCGCTGCTCTGCGCCGCCGAAGAGCCCGACCTCCGGCCCAAGGTGCACGACGTCGTCACGACGGTCGACGAGATCGGCGTCGCCGGAGACAGCGACGCGGGGGCGTGGCGCGTGGCGCTGAGCTTTTGCCAAGCGTTCGTGTGTGTTTCGGTAGAGTTTTGCTAAAATACTATTTTAAATAATGAGCTTTGCCGATTTGCTATCCGGACCTATTTTTATTGACTCAGGTGGAGGTCCTACATATCATCCTCAGAAGTGACAAGTATGCATCTTATAAGTGGCAAATTTTCCGACTTCTGTGCTTCAGCCGACACGGGCGTGGTCTTCGCCGTGGTATCCATCCATCTGCATGTTTCGTATAAAAAATCCGATGCGACAAAAGTTTTACTGAAAATCTGATGTGACGGAGGTTTTATTGAGATCTGACGTAGAGAAAGATTTATTAAGATCTAAGAGGACGAATAATTTATTGAAATAAGAGAGAAATCGCGTCTCATAAAAAAACTAACTTTACATAATACTTAGGAAGAAAAAATAGGATTAAAATAGAAAATAAAAAAGATAGATAATTATATATAAATTTATTTTGAAGAAACTATTTGTCGGGGGAGTTGGCGTCAGTGTACGTAAGTGATATCTAAAGTAAAGAAAAAGACACCACAAACTTATTAACTAATAATAACGATTTCCAATGAGACATTTAAAATCATTAGTCGCTCTACTATAAATAATTAGACCGATCGATAGGTATTATTACGTTGTAGCAGCAAACTGCACCCCTTATACTTTGAAATAAAAATCATGCCTCATGATAACCGATATTTCACAACAATACACAAAAAAACCGACACGTTACATAACTAAACTTACAAAAACACAAAGTTAAAAAAGAAATCAAAGTAATTAAGTAAAGCCTCTTTAAATCCTTTATCTAGTCGTCAATGCAGCTAAATCTACGTAGTTTAACACGTATAAAAAAACTTATACATAACTAAACTTACAAAAAACATAAAGTTAAAAAAAACCAAAGTAATTAATTAAAGCCCCTTTAAATCCTTTATCTAGTCGTCAATGCAGCTAAATCTACGTAGTTTAACACGTATAAAAAAACTTATACATAACTAAACTTACAAAAACACAAAGTTAAAAAAGAAATCAAAGTAATTAAGTAAAGCCTCTTTAAATCCTTTATCTAGTCGTCAATGCAGCTAAATCTACGTAGTTTAACACGTATAAAAAAACTTATACATAACTAAACTTACAAAAACATAAAGTTAAAAAAACCAAAGTAATTAATTAAAGCCCCTTTTAATCCTTTATCTAGTCATCAATACAACTAAATCCACACAGTTTAACATACACGAAAAAACACAACAAGTTATACATAATTAAACTTACAAAAAAAGACAAAGTTAAAAAAGAAACCAAAGTAATTAATTAAAGCCCATTTTAATTCTTTATTTGGTCATCAATACAACTAAACCCACACCACAGTTTAATTGCGTATAAAAAACCCAACAAATTATACATAAATAAACTGATCAAAAACACAAAGAAACCAATGTAATTAATTAAAGTCCTTTTTAATTATTTATCTAGTCATCGATACAACTAAATCCACACCACAATTTAACGTATAAAAAAACTCAACAAGTTATACATAACTAAACTTACCAAAAACACGAATAAACCAATGTAATTAATTAAAGCTCCTTTTAACCATCCAAATATGAATACAGCTAAATCCACTTAGGTTAAAGTACACGAAAAAAACCCAACAACCCAACAAGTTATACATAACTAAAAACACAAAGAAACCAAAGTAATTAATTAAAACTCCTTTTAATCTTTATCCCGTCATCAATACAGCTAAATCTACACAGTTTAACTTACATGCAAGAAAACCCAACAAACTATACATAACTAAATAAAAAACACCAAGAAACCAAAGTAATTAAGTAAAGCCCCTTTAAATCCTTTATTTAGTCATCAATGGAGCTAAATCTACATAGTTTAACATATACAAAAAACCTTACAAGTTATACATAACTAAACTTACAAAAAACACAAAGTTAAAAAAGAAATCAAAGTAATTAATTAAAGTCCCTTTTAATCCTTTATCTAGTCATCAATACAACTAAATCCACACAGTTTAACATACTCGAAAAAATCCAACAAATTATACACAATTAAACTTACAAAAAACACAAAATTAAAAAGAAACCAACGTAATTAATTAAAGCCCCTTTTAATTCTTTATCTAGTCATCAATACAACTAAATCCACACCACAGTTTAATGTATAAAAAAACTCAATAAGTTATACATAACTGAACTTACCAAAAAACACAAAGAAACCAATGTAATTAATTAAAGCTCACTACAGGAGGCCCTCTGTTTGCCGAGTGCCTAGGGCACTCGGCGAAGCCTATTTTCCACTCGGCGAAGGCTTCGCCGAGTGCTGCACTCAGCAAACAACACTCGGCACTAGACCTGTCGGTGATGAGGGGGTTTGCCGAGTGCAATTTATCGCGCACTTGGCAAACATGTCGCCGAGTGCCCTAACGGCTTCGCCGAGTGCCACGTGAGGCACTCAGCAAACCTAGGCGTCTAACGGCCGGGTCGAGCCCTAACGGCCTTTGCCGAGTGCCAAAAGAAAGCACTCGGCAAAAAAAATAGTGTAAAATAAAAAAAAGTTGGGCGCGTCCCGGCCGGGGGCGTGGCCACGGCGCGGACGGCGCGGGAGCGGGCGACGGCGTGGCCGCGGCGCGGGAGTGAGCGACGGCGTGGGCGTGGGCGTGGGCGTGGGCGTGGGCGTGGGCGCGGGCGCGGGCGACGGTGTGGGCGCGGCGTGGCCACGCGGCGCGGGCGGAGTTGGGGTGGCGGCGCGACGGCGGCCGGGGCGGCGGCCATGGCGGCGATGGGAGGGGCTGCTGGAAGAAGCCGGTGGGAGGGAAGGAGAGGGAAGGAGAGAAAAAGAAAGGAGAGAGGTGAGATTTTAAAGAGTAGGTATGAAAGTTTTGAAAAAAAAATCGGCAAACTTTGAAAATTCGCGGAAAAACTGTGCGGGAAAAATTTTTGGTTTGCCGAGTGTTGCACTCGGTAAACCCCATATTTGCCGAGTGCCTCAAATTTGGCACTCGGCAAAGAGTTTTTATTTTTTAAAATTTTGTATAATTTGTTTTACAATCTTTTTGTTTATAAAAAATGGTACAACTATAGTATATAAGGACTAAAAATAAACTCAACAACATAAATATGATTTTTTAATAATATTTTGTTTATTATTTCATGCAATTGCAGTTCAAATTTAATCTATTTTTATTTAAATTCTAGAAAAATACTTAATAATTTAAAAATAACAAATTGAACCAAAAAATTGTGGAATTTTTACATGAGATAATATGTGTTGTGTTTTTATTATAGAAAATAATTCAAGTATAAAAAATAATTTAGCCATCAAACTTCTTTCAAACCTATCACATTTCTTCTCTAAACCCTAATTAGTCCTCTCGTAATCTCCTATTTCTAAACACTATACGTGATAATCTTCTCGAAACATTTTTAAATTTTTATCATAGCATCTATGCATCATATAATAACACCATGACAAGTATAATGTTTTTTAGAGTTAATTTGATTTTTTTATAATTAAAAAACTATTAAGCTTCACGTTGTCGAACGAGTGTCGCACCCTAAATTATTCAAAATTTCTTTCAATGCAGTTGATAAGAACTCTAAATAGACTTTAAAACATGAATATGATTTTTTTTATAAATTTTTGTTTATTATTTGAGGCACTTGTAGTTCAAATTTCACCTATTTCAATTTATATTCTAGAAACATACTTAATAATTTAAAAATAACAAACTGAATCAAAAAATGTGTAATTTTTACATGAGATAATATGTGTTGTGTGTTTTATTGTAGAAAAAATTTCAAGTACAAAAAATAATTTACCTATCAAACTTCTTTCAAACCTATCTCATTTCTTTTCTAAACCCTAATCACTTATCTCATAATCTACGATTTCTAAACACTCTACGTGATAATTTTCTCGAAAACTTTTTAAATTTTTATCACAGCATCTATGTATCATATAATAACACCATGACAAGTCTCATGTTTTTTAGACTTTAATTGATGTTTTTATAATTAAAAAACTATTAAGCTTCACGTTGTTGAACGAGCGTCACACCCTAAATTGTTAAAATTTTCTTTTAATTCAGTTTATAAGAACCATAAATAGACTTTAAAACATGAATATGATTTTTCCATAATTTTTGGTTTATTATTTTAGGCACTTGTAGTTCAAATTTCACCTATTTCAATTTAAATCCTAGAAACATAATTAATGAATAAAAAATAGCTAAATGACTTAAAAAATATGAAATTTTTACAAGGGATCATATATGTTGTATTGTCAGTGCAGAAAAAAATTCAAGTTAAAAAGAAATTGCAAATACCACATAGAGTTGAAACATGGTTTCACATAAAATAATAAAAAAATTGTTTGCCGAGTGTTTTTTGAAAATCACTCGGCAAACCATGTGTCTTTGACGAGTGTTTTTCAAAAAATACTCGGCAAACCCTCAAAAAAATTGTTTTTACCGCAGAAGAACGACGTCGTGACGTGCCCGTTAAAATCATTGTTTGCCGAGTGTATCTTCAAAAAACACTCGACAAACAATTGATTTACCGAGCATTTTTAGTTTGCCAAGTGCCCGAAATAATACACTCGGCAAACAATGTGACACTCGGCAAATTTTTATTTTCCGGTAGTGGCTCCTTTTAACCATCCACGTATGAATACAGCTAAATCCACATAGGTTAACGTACACGGAAAAAACCACAACTCAACAAGTTATACATAACTAAAAACACAAAGAAACCAAAGTAATTAATTAAAGCCACTTTTAATCTTTATTCCGTTCTCAATACAACTAAATCTATATAATTTAACATACACGTAAGAAAACCCAACAAGTTATACATAACTAAATAAAAACACCAAGAAACCAAAGTAACTAATTAAAGCCCCTTTAATCCTTAATCCGGTCATTAGTGCAGCTAATCTGACACGGTTTAACTCCTTAATTGCAATCTTCCAGTTAAGCACCGTCCACCGGAGGAGAGACGCCGACGCGGTACGCACCTACCACCTGCGGCTCCATGCGTACGTGTCAGTGACGTGGCGTGTGGGTCCCGGCAGTGGGGAGATAAGTTGAACACGAACTCTCGCGCGCTGCACGTAAGCAGCGCACGCGCGAGACGTGCCACCGCTTCGGCCCGCGCGGCGCACACGTGTCGCGCGGCGAGGCCACTTTATAAGCAACGGCGACGCGGGCGGGCAGCCGGCAGTGTCACCCGCATAGCTTACACGCACACTTGGTCGCGCAGAGCCGGAGACGATCGATCGCGGCGAAGGCAGGTAAGCCGTAGTCGGCTAGCTGAGCGGCGGCGCCGGCAGAAGCGGCGAGAGAGAGAAGAGAGAGAGAGAGATCGTCGGGTTTTTGTTTGGGAGGGAGAGCAGGTGACTCGTGGTTGGTGGAGATGAGCACGACGTCGAGGCCAGGGCGGCGGTTCACGGTGGGGCGGAGCGAGGACGCGACGCACCCGGACACCATCCGCGCCACCATCTCCGAGTTCCTCGCCACTGCCATCTTCGTCTTCGCCGCCGAGGGCTCCGTCCTCTCGCTCGGTAAGTACTATACACACCGTACACGTGTTCGCGTTTTGCACACATGCATCATGCATGCATGGCCGCCGCGCGGGTAGCTTAACTTAGCGTTGTGTGTGGCTGCAGGGAAGTTGTACCAGGACATGAGCACGCCGGGAGGGCTGATGGCAGTGGCGCTGGCGCACGCGCTGGCGCTGGCCGTGGCGGTGGCGGTGGCCGTCAACATCTCCGGCGGGCACGTCAACCCTGCCATCACCTTCGGCGCGCTGCTCGGCGGCCGCATCTCGCTCATCCGCGCGCTCTTCTACTGGGTCGCCCAGATGCTCGGCGCCGTCGCCGCAGCCCTCCTCCTCCGCCTCACCACAGGCGGCATGGTACACCCACAATCCCACATATCCACGTAACACACTTCTAGCTCCTTAATCTCACTTCTCTTACGTACACCACCTTTCGTCGTCGTCGACGACGCTTGTTTGCAGCGGTCGCCGGGCTTCTCGCTGGCATCGGGGGTGGGCGACTGGCACGCGGTGCTGCTGGAGGCAGTGATGACGTTCGGCCTCATGTACGCCTACTACGCGACGGCGATCGACCCGAAGCGGGGCAGCAACGTCGCCACCATCGCGCCGCTCGCAATCGGCTTCCTCTTCGGCGCCAACATGCTCGCCGGCGGGCCGTTCGACGGCGCCGGGATGAACCCAGCGCGCGTGTTCGGCCCAGCCCTGGTCGGCTGGCGCTGGAGGCACCACTGGGTCTACTGGCTCGGCCCCTTCATCGGCTCCGGCATCGCCGGCCTACTCTACGAGTACGTCGTCATCCCCTCCGCCGACGCCGCCCCGCACGGGGGCGTCACGCACCAGCCGCTGGCGCCGGAGGACTACTAGTTCCAACGCCGCTGCCTGCCGCCTGCCGCCGGCCGCCGGCTGGCGGCCACATCCTACATATCTCTATGCGTGTGTGGTTGTTTCTTCGTGTGTTGGAGTGAATAAGGAGCAGCGTGTTGGCTTGCACCAGTGTGGTGATGGACGGTCCAGATCGTGTACATTTCTCGGATACTCGATGACGATCCGTATAATTATAAAACAGTGGACTTACCCGTTGTGCAAATGCGTAATGGTAAATAATTAAGTTTCAATTATTACAAATGTGCAATACAGCAGCTCGTTAAGATGAGACTCACGGAAAATTGATATTTGTTATTGTCATTCACACGATGTAAGAAACTAAAAATGTGATATTTAGTGTTTGGTTCCTTATATGAAGAGGAACGGAATGATTCTGATATGGGGGTGATAATGTTTGGTTCGAGGGATGGGTGGAATCAAGTGGAACTAAATGATCCCCAAAACAGAATATTTCCTGTAGATGCTGAATCGTGTGGTACTGATTTTTTTGGCGAACAACATGGTTCCGAACTATCTAATTCCATTCCTCGCCATACACTAAACCAAACACTGTCTAAAGTTGGTCTAATTTATAGTGGGACACACAAAAAGTAAACATTTTATTGCTTAGAGTGCACCTTATGTTCTTTTATCTGTGTAGCATTACTAGTAACAATACTACTTTTAATACTTAGATCACTTTTTCATGCATATTGTGGATACCCTCAGCACTCTTGCGAAACGATTTTGTTGTATTTTTGTAAGATTTCGATCCAAAATTAGCTAGTATTGCCTAAAATTTAGGCACTCTTGCGATGCGAATACCGGCGATTTTGTTGTATTTTTGTAAGATTTCGATCCAAAATTAGCTAGTATTGCCTAAAATTTAGGATATATTTGCGTAAAAGGACCTAGCACAACTATTTTTTCGATCCAAAATCAGCCGGTTAATAGCTTGCCGGGTGGCCCGTGTGCATTTGTCACGGGATGCAATGTCGGTTGGGCAGCTAGACGTAGTGTCTTCGTTATTACAGGTCAACAATGCCCACTAATATCATTATAAATCTGTCAATTAATATCCACTATTTTAATGGGTATGGAAGTCGAAGTCGTTATTATTATAATAACGTTGAATTAAAGAAAATATATTTATACTAACTGATAAAACATTATTATCTTTCTTATGACAATAATTCTACTTACTGGATGTAATATTTTTAGGATTGATAAAATAATAAAATATTCAGTCACTATTTGGATTGTGGTGAGAATCGATTTTTTTAAATAATATTTTTTTAAAAAAAATAAATATGTATGTCTGTTTCAAAAAATTGCAAAAGTAACAGGCGGTCGGCACTTGAAGTGCCGACTGGATGCCACGTCAGCTTTAGTCGGCACTTTAAGTGCCGACTGGTGCCGACAGGTTCTGCCACGTCAGCACCAGTCAATCGGCACTTCAAATACCGATTGCGTGTTACTTCTGCAATTTTTTTAAATCGACATACAAATTTGATTTTTTTTAAAAAAAAAATCGTGAGAATCAGCCTCTGGTAGGCAATCGAAACGCTCACTGATGATGCCTGGGATATGGCTGGAAGATATATCACGTATTGACAACCAGATGGGCGATGACCGATCTAAACTAGTTTATTTCATATTGCGTAGCTATTAGTTCTTACAAACTATTAATTCTCAAAATCTCGATCCAAAATTAAACCGTTTGTTTCAACATATCCTAATTAGCTCTCATGTTTGTGATGCACATGTGCAAGCTTATCTTCTTCGGTTATTGGGCAATTTTAGCATCACTTCACTGAGTTCCTTCTGCTGAGTGAGGATACACAGGTCGATTTTGCACGGATGAACAGAATTACAGAACTAGCTAATGTTTCCAGCATGTCACTATGTTTGCAGCAGGGCATTAAAGAATCTTTACACGTTATTATTTTTCCAACATACATCCAAAACACAGGAGGGCGCTTACTTGCCCAAAAGACATGTAGTAAGTGGAAGTAAGAACGGGCTAAAACATGTACAGGTAAAACGTCAATCTCCTTTTCTTCCAGGAAAATGCAGCAGCTTTGACACTGTAATGAACTGAACGGCTCAACTCTGTCCAGTTTAGTGAAACCAAGGGACAGGGCATGGATGGGTGTAGGGGGTCAGTTCTTAGTAGTACGGGATCCCCAGTACTTGGCAAAATAATTGGCAACCCATGGAGCGAGTTGAGTGTTCTCTGGTTCCCTTCTGTTCTTGTTGTAGTAGTCAGACCATAGTGCTGGATATATTTCAGGATTGAAACCATCGCGGTATATGCAGAAGGGCAACCAACCATCGCCTCCGTTCATCCTTCGTTTCCTTTCTCTCGGGTAGGCCAAAGGTGCTTGTACATACCTACGTCAGGAGGCGCATCCAGTAAGAATAAGCATTGCGTGCTTGTATATTATATTAGAACATGCACGGATTAGTTACCTGATCTCATCAACCACAGAATCCCAACAGAAATGTGTATGCCCAAAAACATGGCAAGCTGCTCCATCTTTGGTGTTGTCATGTATAGTTCTCAGCCTCCTCTCCAAAAAATTGGAACCAATGACCTTGGGGAGGTTTGGATAATAAAGCATCCGCTTCTCTGGACATAACTCCTGTCTGCATAGTTGTAAAAGACAATACTATAAACTATGGGATTACAGGATTTGCTGCTTGCATGCTTAGATGTGCTCCATACCACAGAGCTAAAGTGAAACAACTGTCTTTTTCTGAGTAATTTGTTACTATTAAGTTTCATCATACACCCAGGGGCATGGTAGCCCTCAAGGAAATAACATTTCCTGTGCAATAATGATGAATCTTCATAAAATACCAAGGTTGATAGAGCAGATACTTGCAGTAGACCAATTAATGCAATCAAGCATAGTGTGAATTGAGTAATTGATAAAAAATATTACGAAGGAGAACTTTTGTTAACAGAAGACCCTAGGTAGGACTAAAGAAGGCACATGCAGTCACCTTGGCACAAAGTGAGAAAATGTCAATATCTGTTTGCTGCTCTTTTTCACTTCTTCAATAGCATCATGATTTTTGTCATTCAATTTGTCAAAGTAAAGAGCAAGAGCCTCATCATCATTTGCCAGCTCTGGAGGCCATTTACAAGCATGGAAGTCTTTACAAGCCTGATCATTCAAAACCAAGAGCATATTTGTCAGGAGGAACTGTGTGCTCTTTTCATATAGATTTAGGAAATAAGAGGGGAGTGCGATTCAATGGCTATAACTATCTGTATGAATATCAATGCAGTATTTCTCATTGTGCGCATAGTTCCATTGCAAGTTTAGTGCCCATGAAAAGAAGACTCCACATTAACATATCCAATTTCAGGGAGGAGTGGGGATAATCCGCCGCACCTCTTCTAAAATGAAATTCAGATAGCATCACAACACTGAAAGCAAAGTATCAATCTAATGATTATTTTTCCACTCAGCTCACAGCATGGGTTCTGGATCAGGTTATATATGAATAACTCTTTGAAGGAGTATCATATTGGACACTGGACAGCCCATTGGATATAATCACAAGGGATGAAAATCCAAGAAATCTTACAGCGCTAACATATCAGAACATTTAGCAAATGTTAACTTACCATCTCTAAGGAAGGGACACGCACACTGTTAACATCCTTTTCCTTGTCAAAGCTCTGGAAAACAATTAAGCAAGCTGAGAAAGCAGGGTACTCCAATTATACGTAGTGCAAAATCTAACAGGAGAATTAACAACCTTGTGATACCATGAGAACAATGGTATGATCCCCAAGTCACCTATTATTCTTGGGCCTGTATCCACACCCAGCTCACTACACGCATCAAGCAATGCAGTCAGTTTCTCCAGCGAATCCATCTGGAAGAAATAACTTGAGTAACTGAGAGAGTCCAACCAATGTACAAAAGAAAGATTAATGCTGCCATCAAAGAAAAACATAAATTCACTACTATCTTAGCTATGATCCAACAGTACAACTCTCATTGCATACATTCAGTTGCGCTGTTCGTCATGCTCAGTGTCATGGGCAATAGCTCTGATTCTCTGAATTTACAGAAGCTATCAAACAACTCCCCCACAACAACCAACATGTCGATATTCGTTACTCAGTCATGAATTATGTGGAATGGTAACCTTTTTGGTCATGAAATTAGAACCAGCACTATCAACATGTGATCACATTCAAAACTAGAATACAGCTTAGCTAGACAATACTGCTGTAAAGAGGTGTCAAATTCAGAACTCCATCAGTTACATGAGAACCACATCTAAACTTTAAGACATTTATGCAACTTTCTACACAAGAGGAAAAACTAAGCAAGCACACGTTTCATCGTGTCATTTGATCGTATTGGAGCAAAACAACAACGCATAGACGCATCAGCTCAGAGAATCCTCCCTAAAGGGTAAAATCCATCTGAATCACTATGCCAAGGCATTTCGTCAAACACCTTGTCTGCAGCGCAGGCATAAACAGTAACGGTAAACGGGGAAAATACGGAGAAATCCACTCACGTAGCGGCCGTTCTCGCGGCGCAGCCAGAGGTCGTGGTTCCCGGGGACGTAGAAGACGGCCCCGAACCGCTCCCTGAGCGCAGCCATGGTGCGCGCGAAGTTGTCCCGCGTCTCCGCCACGTCCCCCGCGACGACGAGCGCGTCGACCCCAACCCCCGCTGCCCCCCCTCCGACGGGGAGCCGCAGCACCCAGTCCATGTTCTCCCGGTAGTCGGTGTGCAGGTCGGACACGACGAACACCCTCGTGGTCGCCGCCGCCGCCGCCGCCACCGCCACCCGCGGCTGCGGCGCGGCGGCCGCGCAGCACCTGACCTGCCCGCGGGGCCGGCGCGGCGGGCACATCCTCCTCCGCCTCCTCCTCCGGTGGTGCTGCGGCTGCTGCTGCGCCGGCGCCGCGTCCAGCAGGTGGTGGTGGGACGGCGACACGGGCAGATGCGGTGTCATGTCGCGGGCCTGGACGGGACGGTAGCTCGCTCGCCTCGCAAAAATCTCCTCTATTACCCCTCTCCCGACTCCAAGGGGCAGTTTGGTGATTTCTCCTAAATAATTCTATAAATAATTTAAATTGCTATTATCCTAAAAGTAATGAAATATATTAAAAGCGATAAATTGTCAAAAAAAATGGGTAGGATCGATATTATATACACTTGACGGGACAAACAAATAAAACATTTTATTTTTATTTTTTATTTTTTATTTTGGGGGACTCTTTATCAAGTTGGTGGGCGTGAAATGTGGACCCACGTGGCAGCGGCGGCGTGGTGGGACCGGCGATTAGCTGGTCGTTAGGGCATGTGATTAAAGGCGTGTCAGGGACACCTTAAACTATGATTAAAATGAAGTTAATTGTGGATTATTTGTTGGATGTGAAAAATTATTTACAACTAGTAAATAATCGTAAAAAATTAATGATTATAGTTATAGAATCTGGTATTCTCTTCTAGAAGTTATTATATCATTTACACCAATTACTCATTTATTGACTTGTATAAAATAGTAACTCATGGTGTTTGTGAGAGGAGGTGGCTTAAAATGCTTCATTATTTTTTATTTTTTTTCTTTCATGGTTGAAAAATATAAAGTACATATTCTTCAACTCAATAAACATGTTATACAAATATATTAAAACATAGAACTGTTAGAGCCTAGAGTTAGCATTAGGGGGGGTTTGGTTCCGGAGTCCAAATTTTAATCCCGTCACATCTTCTGGCGTCCAAATTTTAAACCCGTCACATCGGTGGATTATTCACGAGACGAATCTAATAAGTCTAATTATGTCTTGATTTGATAATATGATAATACAATAAATATTTTTTAATCATAAATTAATTAGACTTAAAAATTGTCTCATAAATAATTTCTTTTATTATGTAATTATTTAATTTTAACACGGCATAATCCGTCACAATAATTAGATTTATCGAATGACGATGGCATCATCTAATAATCGAAAATATGTTTTAGTTCTGATTACTACCAACACGGAGAAGATTGTTTTGAAAACGCGACGATTTTACGAAATATTTGTACGGATTTCGTACGACGGTTCGGCGATTCAAACGGACCGTGATACGTCGTGGCGGTCCAGGAAAACGGTAGGAATAAATTCCGTCGCACCTACCCGGTCGGATCAGGATGACCATTACGATCGGATCGGATCGAATCGACGTCTACGTGGAGCCCCGGGCCCACAACACTGACACGTGGAGCCCTGCGGGTCCCACGTGCGTGCCTGCCTACGGCCTTCCGGCGCCTTCTCAGGAGGACACGTGGCGGCGCGCCACTGGCCACGATGCTGCTCCCTCCTGTTTTTTTAAGAAAGTTAGATCAAATACTCTTATAATTTTGTGATTTTTAAGAAATGTCATTATAATTCACATAGTTAAATTTATATCATTACAATTTCAAATAACTCTGAACTATGACATTACAAATTTTAAGAATTCTGAAATAAAATAAATTTAATAATATTTCTTAAAATCACAAAATTGTAACGAGAATTATTTCCGTTTTTTCACCTCCGCCTCGGTGAGCTGGTTTGTAGTGGCAGAGCTCCGCCGTGCTGCTGCTGTTGACGAGGACGGCGGC
The DNA here is from genome assembly GCA_019279435.1 of Zizania palustris. NCBI lineage: Eukaryota > Viridiplantae > Streptophyta > Magnoliopsida > Poales > Poaceae > Zizania > Zizania palustris. Next base: position 14,311,711 of record JAAALK010000080.1, read on the forward strand.
GGCCGCCGCGGCGATCGTCGCCGGCGGAGAGTGCTGCAGGGTGGTGCGCGTGGCCGATTCACGGTTGGTGTGTGATGGGCCGGCCTCTCAAGTCTGAACAAACCATAGCATCTACTGTTATGGGCCTAAAGCCCATACGTGACTAAAGCCCATACGTGAAATAATTATTTCTTACACAAAAAATGTAAAGGCACGCCTTGTGAAAAACATATATGTGAAGAACATTTGCTCGTTGTGTTGTGGGAGAGATGATAGCACCTTAAAAATAAAATAAAAAATAATGCTCTAAGCCACTCGAGCATTATAATATAGGAGAGAGAAATAGAGACACCTCATACAAAACATGCATGTAAATTTTAGTTCCAATTGCTCATGATCTGTGCGAATGATAACCCTTTGAAATTACCGTACTAATTAATCTAGCTATCCAAAACGGTCTAAGGTCTTGCAAACAAAAGACAAATAAGATTTTTAGGAAGCGCAGTGCAACTGTTGGCTTTTCATCCACTATGGTCTATGGCACACTTTTCTCGCCGTTCTGCTATAGTATTCTATCCGTGTGATACTTATAACCAGTGTTTAAAAAAAGGCGGCGCCTAGCGCCGGCCTGCTGCCGCAACTTGCCTCCAAACGGTGACCTGGGTGGCCTAAGCGACTAGGCAGTCAACCGCGGCCTTGGGCGGTTGACCGTGGTGCTAGGCGGCGCGGCGCAACGGTGCCGAGACCGCTGGCGGCCAAAAACAGAGGCCAGCGGTGTGGTGGGAGCCAGAAGATGGCCCGCTCCTGCGATGGCTGGCGTGCACGCGGCTAGATCCGCGCGGCGGGAGTCACACGAGGCCTGGATTTGGCCATCGTTGTCGCCACCAGGGGCAGGAGGGCATGCCGCATGGGCGGTTGGAGGGGAGGGGACGGCTGGCCGGAAAAAGAAGGAGAAGATAGAGGGGCAAACGCGGTGAACTCGAAGGGGAAGAGCTTGATGCATGGTTGTCTGTCTGGTTCAAAGGAGGGGAGAGAAAAAAGTAGTAAGGAGGGGAAAAGACACCTAAAAGAACGTGAAATACTTGGGACTTGCTGAAAATTAATAGAAGAAGCCTTAGAACTTCTAGAAAATTAATAGAAGAGGTCTTGAAACTTACAGAAAATCAATAATATACACTTAGAAAATGTGCAGACCTAGGTGCCGCCTAGGCGGCTCTAGTCACTAGGCGCCGGGTCTCCGTCCGACTAGCGCCTAGCGCCTATTAGAACACTGCTTATAACTACTAATTCTTCGGTATAAAAACCGTTGATACACGTATGGATTACTCCAATGTGATGGGTTTGTTACTCTGATGATACTTTAGTTGATTATTAATACCATCACACAAAACAAACCAAATCTGTATACCAGTATATATATACGCTTATATACTCAACCTCTACTAGCTAGCTAGCTACGTATATGCCAAAAAACCAATGGATATATATATATATATATATATATATATATATATATATACGCCATGTTTCTCACACGCAAGTATGCAAGCAAGCAACCCCAACTGATATGATGCCGCCCACTTGCATTGATATATATGATGCTGCAAATTAATTAAACATGCAAATGTGTATGCAAACGCACTGTTTATTTATTTATAATCTTGCTCGATCGTGTGTTAGGTCAAGCATGTTACTGCCCTGTCAGTCTCAGTAGTCTGTCACACTACTGCTGTAATTAGCTGCTGCAGCTGCTGCTGCTGCAAATTAAAGAAAACATTAGTCCATATAATTTACTACTGCTAAGCAAGAGATGACTTTAATATTTTATTATCCTGACACAGATGATGATATGATACGTGGTATTGTTACGGAGCTACAACAACTAACATAATCAAGGGGTCTCATGCATGCATGTTAAAAGCGACAAAACGTCAGTGTTTTCTCGCTTCCACGTACTCCAGCTCGAGCTCCAGCTCTAGCTCTAGCTCCTACCAAATGGCGTATTTCAGATCTACAGGGCCGCTGCTATAGCTTTGCATCGATCGAGACGATGATTAAACAACGCCCGAAATCAAGATTGATTAGGCGAAACTAAAGTTGGTTAGTGGCCTGTTCCATGCATGTGTCCAGTAGCTTAGTCGTTCAATGAGTAGACGGATAGCTAGCTGATGCTAACATAAACAAGCTAAGCTAGGGCAGTTGAACTCATCAACACTACACTGGTCATTATTATCTGTTCTTCACTTACGCTTGCTAGGAACGAACGTTCCTGAAGCAATATTGGATATATAGATGGTGGCCGGTGCCACGCCATGATCGATCTCGATTGCCTTTCAATAATTACGATAGATTGGCCCAATACTGGTCAATGCTGGGAGAGCCAAGTGGATGAACTCTAAGGATGCATGCATGGGTGGGTTTTGTTCTAGCTTACTTGCTTCTCAATTAGAAAGCTAAGAGCTAAATCAAATAGATGAAATCAATTTTTCAACTGCAACCATAGCGGCTTTTTACCGGTACAAAGTTAAAGCTGCTCATCTCTAGACTACACAACTATATGAAATCTTCGTTTCTTGTTGTTAAGCTTATAAAATCATAAGATTGATAACTATTTGGACAAAACAACTTCACAATCTTTTCATATTTTACAGCTCGTGTCAGCTTTTTTTTCCCCAAGAAACTACAACGACCTACTCTAGCTACTGCGTGAGTGCGTGGTTGTAGCTGATGAAGCTGTGAGATCGATATATGGTCAATCATTTGATGAAGCTATATAGCTACACACACATCATCCTGATTTTAAAAAGGGAATTTTACAACCATAGCCTTAGTGTTGCCCGCCTCCTCAGTTTTGCCCCTAGACTGGATTGATACTCAGTTCTACCCCTCTCCACGACAGCAGACATCAAAAATGCACCTCCCAACCGTCACCGGCAAATGATTCCTGTCACTTACATGCGGGCCCCACAACTCCTCCAAAATTCCCCATCGAGGCACTCTGCCTCAATGCCTCATCCCGTTCCCCAAATCGAACCAGGGCCAGCTACTGCCCGCCGCCACCTGCTGCCCGCGTTGGCGCCCGCCGCCACATGAGGATATCGGTGCCCGCCGGCATCACCTGCAGGAGGCGAGCAACTGAGGAGGCGGGAAACATTGAGGCCAGTGCCCGCTGCCACTTGCTGCCCCGTCGGCGCCCTCTGTTGCCCACCGCCACCTGCTGCCTCATCGGCGCCCGCCCGACGCCCTCTACTCCCCGCGCTTCTCGTCTCGTTGGCTAGGCCTACGGTCAGGTCGCCAGCGTCGACGCTGCCCCGTGCCCCTTGCTGTCCCTCGCCACCTCCAGTGGTCACCGGCGACCGGTGCCCCGCGCCCCTCCAAGATTCGAGGCCAGGTCACGCAGATCTGCAGTGTGGGCAGAATCTTTGGTGGCCAGACACTCTTCCTCCACGTCGGCCACGCGTGAACCCGCCCTGTCGACGGCGGCCAGAACCTCGTCCTCCCCATCAACCCGCACGTGCTTGCCGACCTCCCAATGTCGCGTGCAAGCACCTCTTCCAACGCAGGTTATGGGTGGCCGAGCTACGGGCAGGTGCCCCTCACCCGCTGCCCCAAATGCCCACGTCCGGAGCCACTCATGAGGCTTAGATCGAAAACCTGGGAGAACGGTAACTATGGCCGAGAGTTCGTGAAGTGCGAAAGCATTCCCCAACCAGGAAAGGTTTGTCCTTCTTGTGTTATGTTACTGCTTATTTGCATAATCCTTAGCTGAAAAAATGTTGCACAAAGCAATCAATTGTTACTTGGGATATGTGTTTTTGTGTCAACATAGCAGTGACAATTGAATTTGTTTTTGTTTTAGATTCTTAAAAAATGCAATTTTTTCATGTGGATCGATGAGTACATCGAGAATCTACACTTGGATGGCATCATGAAAGGGAGAGGGTCAATGGGCGCTACGGAGGAAATGGTGGTGTCTAATTTCAGGAGCGAACAAGCTACAACTGCTACTTGGGACGTGTGTGCCACTGAATTGAAGAAACTGAATGACAAATTGAGTCTAATTATCGGTTTGCTAGTCATTATGATCTTTATTGGTTTCCTTGTCCTTGTAATGAGCTATGGTAGTAAGTAGTAAACTAATGTCTACGGGAATGAATTGCTAGTGGTTGTATGGAACTAATATGAATTGTGAACTGATGTATGTGTGTAATACGACTGAAAAAATTGGTGTGTGCTAATGGTCTAGGAAGTGTGTTACGTGCAGTTATTATATTGCAATCATATCGCACGTATGTACGAGATTGATTAAAATTTCTTGTTAAGCTTGCTGCTCCGATCCTCTATATGGATGGATGGATGATATATGATGAGATTGCCTAGCTTGCCTTGAAACAGGAGGTGCCGCATGGAAGGCTTCACAGGCAGCCTTGCTGTCGTTGAGGAACTCCTCAGCGGATTGCAACGCTGCAGCCGCCGTCCTGTGAGATTTCTCACTGTTGCCAAAAAAATGCTGGTGCTAGAGGTCGAACCCAGCACCTCTTAGGTGCTGCTAGTTTCAAACAACCACATTGTCGCATCACGCTTGGTGACATAGTAAAACAAAGGAAACTATATAACCTCTGTTCTTTCCTATTTTCTATTATTTAAGGGAATTACTGTAAACTTTTTATAGAATTCTAATTTGAACTATATGTATGTAAATTAAGGTTGAAACAATTATGGAAAATTAATATTTATTATCATTTTCACGATTATGCATCAATACCACAATATTGTTCATTGATTCAACTATTTGTTTACAATAATTCAAATTTATATTTCAAGTCATTCGAAAATAAAATAAAATAAATTGCTAATTTGGTAAAAAAATCTGAAACTTGGCATAGAGTTATTTTATGGTCTAGGGAGGTTGGCATAAAAAGGACAAGATATTATACGAAAGTTGTGATATACGTTGTTCACAAACTGAAACAACTCCAACTAAGTTTCATAAGATTCAATTAAGTTTCCTTGTTTGAACATCATGTTTATAAAATATTTAATATTATTCTCTCAAATTTGGACCACATGTTATCCTACATTTCAAGAAACTAATTCATTTTTAAAAATATTTTTTTGGGGGTTTCACTAATTTCTATGATTTAAACGAATTATCGCAGTTTTTTAAATAAAATAAATTGCTAATTTGGTAAAAAATTCTGAAACTTGGCATAGAGTTATTTTATAGTCTAGGGAGGTTGGCATAAAAAGGAAAAGATATTATACGAAAGTTGTGATATACGTTGTTCACAAACTGAAACAACTCCAACTAAGTTTCATAAGATTCAATTAAGTTTCCTTGTTTGAACATCATGTTTATAAAATATTCAATATTATTCTCTCAAATTTGGACCACATGTTATCCTACATTTCAAGAAACTAATTCATTTTAAAAAATATTTTTTGGGGGGTTTCACTAATTTCTATGATTTAAACGAATTATCGCAGTTTTTTAAATAAAATAAATTGCTAATTTGGTAAAAAAATCTGAAACTTGGCATAGAGTTACTTTATGGTCTAGGGAGGTTGGCATAAAAATTTCGACATCAAGTATTGGAATCACAAATTAATTTCATCAAAATTTCGACATCAAGTATTGGAATCACAAATTTCCCTCAGAACATCAAGTATCAGGATGATTCTCCAAAAGATACAACAACATTGAAACAGGAATGCATCAACATGTCTCTCAGTCAACATAGTTTGTACAAATCTGGAATCACAAATTAATTCTACAAGTCGACAACTAGTTTTTTCTTGGTTTTCGCCTTGTTAGCTCGCTTGCTCCTTGTATTCTTGGCAGGACTGTCTTGAGTTGAAATTGGCACATCTGTTCCTCCTCTCTTCCTTTTCTTCTCCTTCACCAAAGTGTTATCCCTGAATTTGAGTACAATTACAAAAAAATCAGCAACTACTAGCTAGCAGTACCTAGATGAATTTGGGTATAGTTACAAAAAACAACAACTATCAACTAACAGCTAGATGAATTTGGGTACAATACCTAGATGAACCCTCAATATCTTGTGCATTTTTTGCACCCCCAAGATCTTGATCTTCTCCAAAAGCTGCATCTACTGCATTTTTACAGTTTCTAGCAATATGTCCTGATCTTCCACATCTCTTGCATTTTCGCTTCCTAGCACCAAGGCCACTACCCTCCACCCTTGATCTTATTCTTGTCTTCCTAGGTCTTCCGGGTGCTCTATTTTGAACTGGAGCGTTGAGCACAAAACCAGGATCGACGATATCCCATTGATGCTTTCCCTCTAAAGAAGGGACATTCTCAGCATATGCTGCATTGAACCTAGAAACAGAGTAGTAGTCATGAACATACTGATCAATTTCACTAGCTGCACCACGAAGAGAAGTAATGAAGAACAGAGCATGGATGCAAGGTAGGCCACTAATTTGCCATTGCCGACAACTACATGTCCTCTTTTCTAAGTCTACTGTATACCTCCATTCTTTCTTTTCTTTGTCTATTGCTGTCACCTCTGCCTCATAAGCCTTGCGCTTGATCAAATTCATCCTCAAATTTCTAGTTTTGGCATGCAATGTCTTCATCACACTAGGGAGAATTTTGTGCCCAACAAACTTTGCATCTGAAATTCTTTGGCGCAACTCAAACTTTCCCATAATCATCTGTCTAATCTTGTCTAACATATCTACCAAATGAAGCCCCTTGATTGCCCTGATCCATGAATTGAAGGACTCTGCAAGGTTATTATTCACATAGTCAACCTTACATACTTCATTAAACTTGCTTCTACTCCATATCTTTTTGTGATGGTTGCTCATATATTCCTCCACCTTTGGCTTTGTGTACATTAGACTCAAATGGTTGTTATGTTTCTTCAAACTACATGTCAATGAGGCTGGCCACAAGTTGTCAGTAAATATCTTCCCTCTAAAGTGCTTAGCGAAATTTGCAGCAAGATGTCGCATGCATTCTCTATGCTCCACTCCTGGGAAGACCTCATCCACTGCAACTTCTAGGCCCTTACAAGCATCTGTGTGAATAACCAAACCATCTGGACTCCCTATAACTTGATGTAGATTCTCTAGAAACCATGTCCAACTCTCTACACATTCTGTCTCCAACACACCATATGCGACTGGAAATAGCCAATTATGTCCATCAATTGCACAGGCAACAACTAGTTGTCCTCTAAATCTTCCATTTAAAGCTGTCGCATCCACAGCCAAGTATGGCCTACAACCCACTAAGAAGCCCTTCCAACATGCTTTGAATGAAACAAAAACTCTTCTGAAGCATTCTTTTTCCATGGTTTTACCTCTCACTTTATATTGCACCATGTGCTTATCAATCTCAACAACACTTCCCGGACATGCTTTCTCCACTTCAGCTTTGAATGTGTACAATAGCTGAAAGCTATCTTTCCATGGACCATAAATCTTATCAAGAGCCATCTCCTTGCCATAGTATACCCTCATGTAAGGCACCTTTATGTTATACTTTTCATAAATCTTCTTTATAAGTGCAGTGGGACCAATACATGGGTTCTCTGTCACCCACTCCATCATTGCATCAGCACACCATCTGCTTTTAGCTACCTTTTGTGTCTCTTTTCTTTCAGCACTTGGACATGTGTGAAGAAAAGGATTCACTTTCACCTGAATAAGCTCGCTATTCCTCATTTTGGAGGCATGCATCCTCCACTTACACCTTGAGTATGTGCAGTGGACAGTCAACCTAGTTTGATCACTCTTGTCAATATCAAAGTCAAATTCTCCTCTAATGCAGAAAGTTGCAAGTGCATTCCTACAATCAACTATTGATGGAAATATGCTACCCTCTGTTAAGGAAGGATTCTCTCTGTCATAGCTTATGATCGGCCTATCTTCAATCTCTTCATGCTCATCCACTCCCATGACATTGTTCTCCTCTTTCTCTTCTTCATCGGTATCGTCAAATTGTGCAACTATATCATCCTCCGCATCCCTACCAAATGTACCCCAATTTTCAACTAACTCTGGATATAACCTCTCATCATCATCTGGTTGGACAGCTTCATTAGCGACTACCAACTCTTGACATGGGTCCGGCTCGCTTTGACTCCCAAGGTGCTGCTCAAAAGAATCCATCCTAATTATCAAAACAAAAAGAGTCAGTAGTTAACAAATACATTGTTTATGACAAACCTATTAACTTCCACTAGCAAGTGCAAACAAATCTTGTGAACTGTGTTTGTGCAGGCATATAGTATTGAGATCCCTATAGTATATTAACTTGACAAAGTGTAGTGTGTTCAGGCAAATAAATTGATTAAACATCTGCAACTCGAAATTTCAACACCAATCCAACCAAATTTCTAGCAATTTCTAACCTGTGGGGCAGAAGCCAACGCAGGGATGGAGCCTAGTGTAGAGGGCAGTGTGGGGAGGCTCCTGCAGAGGCTAGCACGGGGAGCGGCGTGGGGCGCAGGGCAGCACGCGCCAGTGACCTAAGCGCCGGTGATCTGGACAACGGCGTGGGGTGTGGGGCGCAGGGCAGCAGGCATCGGCTCTACTGCAGAGGCTAGCACGGGGAGCGGCGTGGGGCGCAGGGCAGTAGGCGTCGATGACTTGGACAGCAGGCGTCGGCGACCTGGAGAGCGCCGTGGGGCGTGGGGCGTGGGGCACAGGCGTCGGCGACCTGGAGAGCGCCGTGGGGCGTGGGGCGCAGGCGTCGGCGACCTGGAGAGCGCCGTGGGGCGTGGGGCGTGGGACGCAGGCGCCGGCGACCTTGAGAGCGCCGTGGGGCGTGGGGCGCATGCGCCGGTGACCTGGATAGCTCCGTGGGGCGCGGGGCAGTAGGCGCCGGCGACCTGGCTAGCGCCGTGGGGCGCGGGGCAGTACGCGCCGGCGGCCTGGAGGTGGCGGCTGCCCTGGTTCAGTAGGCCTCGTTGGGGATTTTTGGAGGGGAGTCATGGGGCCCACGTGTAAGTCACGGGAGTGGACTGACGGTAACGGCCGGTAAGGATTTTTCCAAGATTGTTTACGGTGGAAAGGGGTAGAACTGAGTAGTGTTCCAGTCTATGGGTAAAACTGAGTATATCGTTCCAACTAAGGGTATGGTTATAAAATTCCCTTTTAAAAAATATCATGCACCCAAATTGGCCGTGTTGTTAGCAGTTAGCATGCAGAATATATGTGTGTGCTCATGGAGCCTAGCTTTTCTCATGGATAAGGATTAAGGAGAGAGATCGAGCTGGCGTGTCGCAAGGATAGATCAACATTAATTGGTCTAGGGTTTTCTTAACTACAATAATCCTACGTGCTTCGGAATCAGTCCGATGATCCGATCCACGGCGAATTGACTGCTGAGAGTGACCATTAATGAGTTGTGCAAGCGATGATACGATATGATTATATATTAAGTTGACGACGAATTGACGACGACGATGTCGATAATGGCATCCATGTACGTGTACGTGTTTTGATTTCTTGCAGCTAGTCTCTTCTCCTCTCCTCCCCTCTCTGACAGCGGCCGGCCTGATCGAGATTTCTTGCAGCTAGTCTCTTCTCCTCTCCTCTCCTCTCCTCTCTGACAGCGGCCGGCCTGATCGAGATTTCTTGCTTGCTTCTAAACTCACACGGTTTAATTTGTTCTGGCCTGCTGCGATCCAGTGATCTCGATCGATATGATGTCTCATCTGCATGCTCCAGTTGATTGCTTCTACATACAGTGGTGACCGCTCGTTCGTCCGCTCTGAAGTATGAACACGGGCTCTAGCTGGTAGCGACTGATGAATCGGCTGATTCAGTTGAAAATTTGAATTTGGATTTTAAAATTTTTAAAATTATAAAATTCTTAAAAATACTCCAGTTGTTGTGTACTAAGTTATTTAGGATTGTTTCTGATAAATCTATTTGTTTTCAAAATATTTAAATTTAAAATGTTTTTAGAGCATAAAAACCGCGGTAAAATAAAAAAGGAAAAAATAGGAATAGCCCAATATATAGGCAGGTATTAAATTTTTTGGTTATTTAATTTTCTCACATTATATTTTTTTAATTTATGATGATGTACTATTTAATTCAACCAAAAAAGCAACAAATGTCATACCATTATTTATTACTGCATCATAATTTTTCATTTCTACTATTTCTAAAAAAATCCATATATTTTTACAATATTCTGATATTTTTTTAATATTTTTAAAACCGATCGATTTTTGAGGTAGATATATAGATCATCTGTGGCTAACCGAGTAACCGGTCAATATAATTAGCCGTTTGCTAACAACCTGCTAGTTCAATTTTTTTGATTAAAAATTCAAATAAAATTTGAATTTTCACCGATTTACTATCGATTTCGTCGTCGTTAACCCTGCTTTCAGGTTAGTTGACGGTTCTCATCAGCTGACCGGTCGATCGATCACTTTGATAATCTGATCCGAGCTGTTGGACGACGCGTGCAGAGCAGAGTGAGCGATCATTATCAGAGAAGCATGGCAGCTGCCATGCATGATCGAGACGCGAGCTGAGATAGCACGCATGCATGCATGTATATATCATGTATATATGGACGGATAAGGAGATGATATATATCGAGCAATATAATTAATCTCGGAACCCTAAATAAATATAGCCAATTTCGATCTATATATATATCCTTGCCTGACATGCATGGACACTGGCTGCAGGAATATTAAGTGAGCTGAGGTCGAGCGAGATCGAGTTATCGCGCGCATCATGCGATAAGATGCATGTTGACGGCGGAGCTACAGTGATATCAGGGATTCGAACCTGGTAAAAAAATAGTTGTTGTTAGCATTTTTTACTCTTTGTGCACCCCCTTAGATTCAATACGGTATTAAGGGAGCTGAGGTCGAGCGAGATCGAGTTATCGCGCGCATCATGCGATAAGATGCATGTCGATGGCGGAGCTACAGTGCTATCAGGGATTCCAGAAACCTGGTAAAAAAAATAGTTGTTGTTAGCATTTTTTACCCTTTGTGCACCTCCTTAGATTCAATACGGTGTACCGCTTAAAGTAGTGCACTCCCTCAGTTTGTCTCTAGCTCCGCCACCGTCGACTGACGACGATCGATGCAGCTTGCTTGCTGCATGTCCTTCGATCGGATATGATGTAAATAATTTTGTAAAATCCCAGCGTTTTAAAAGAGAAACTCTTTGTGTCCAGCCAGCCGCGCAGCATGCATGCATGGAATATTTGAACTACCGGAGTGAAACCGTTCTAAAACAAATTAAACCAGTGATCGACGTAGCCAAAAGTTTTACAAAACCTCAACGAGAACGAGCTTCCAAGCGTAATTAAGTTTTATGTTGTTGCGTTTGACGCTGTTTTCCGCTAGGTGATTAACTAAATCACCGTTATTTACAATGTAGTACATCATTAATCTTTTGTGCCTAACTAGGCTATTCACAATAGGGTGTTTCATGGTATCAATTATATCATGCCACATCAGAATTTTTTTGCTGACATGACATTCAATAATGAGAAAAGAGAAGGAAGTAGTGTCATCACCATGACATGGTGCTAACCCGTATGAAACATTCATTGAGAGCCAAATCGTTTCATCAGAGGGAGGGTATTTCATGAGAGCTAGTTGCATTTAATTACACTGGTTAGTCTAAGAAATAGTGAAATAAAACTCTCCACTTAGAGAGAGGATATTTTATTCAGTTGTAAAGTTGATATGACATTCTAGAAGACAGTGTTACGAAACTCACCATTGTGAATAGCCTTAGCGCAAACAGCCAAGCGGCTGCCCACCCAACCCGGGAGGTGGATCCGCGAGAATTAAACCATCGTCTCAACTCTCAAAAGTTCTATTTAGAACACTAGAATTAATTTTATATAATAATATATTTCACATTTAAATAGATATTAATCATGTGCTGCTCGCTCAACCATCTAATATGATTTCTAGATAATAAAAGTATAACCTATCTAGCTCTCGACCACGTACAACAATAATTTTGGAGCATCAGAAATGATATTATTAATTATTGTTAACGATCACGCTTTCGGCGTTGCACAACCTCCTCCAGACACACGCAAACCATACGATAATAGCATCTCTAATGGTTGTCTATTTCACTAGCTATATTCACTCTCTTTCTTACGTGGATAGAAAATGTGGGGAAAAAGAGATTAGCTAGCGACGAGCTAATAGATAGGAGATTTCACGTTTTTCAAGAAACTGAGTGTATTACGTGTGGGACCAAGTACTAGTGGTGAAATAAATTGTTGTTTTTATTCTTCTCTCAGCTCCACATCAGCTAGCTATTTGAGACAATCATTGTGAATGCTCTAAGCGGATAGCTGTTCATCTAATAATTGAAGTCATTTTCTTTTGGTGAATTATTGCGGCGACTAGCTTTGATGGACTTGTTTGACCGGTGTCAAATTTAGTACTCGGCGAAAAAATGAATTAATGGTGTGAACAACAACGTGATAAACGATTTGTCGAGCGCTGAAAACTTGGCACTCAACAAACAAGATTATTAAGGTTTGTTGGATCATTTCTAGATTTTATGCGGCTACTGAGTTTTACAATCTGGAACAAGAATTTGTGATTGTTTAGAGAAGCTCTAGACAATTACGAGAAACAACAGCTAAATATCTAGCTGATGAATATTCAAAAATTCGAAGGAGAAGTTTACATTTTATAGCTTATGAATTATAGTTCATTTTTATATCACGTATTTTTTAATCTCATTGTCCTGGCCGTTACTTATAATCGTCAAATATACAATAATTTAGAAGCTGAAAATTTTTTTCTCCCATTCTCACTAGCGCTAGCTACTTGTCAAAATCTGAAGCTACTCAAGAGACCTTAGTGTCACGTCACTATTAGCTAGCTAGCTGCTGCTATGCGATCGTGCAGCGGATGCTCGATGATCAGAAATGGTTACCTCGAATGGTTAACGGAAGATTAATTAGAATGTGTTCGATTGAATTATAGATTCTAAAAATGTTGTTGTGAACTATGAGCTATAAAAAAGTTGCCGTGAGTTGTAAAAAAGCTAAGAATTTATTTGAGTTATACCAGCTTTCAGATTTGTACTACGAGAATCTGCAAATTCTAAAAAAGTTAAATGACCAAAAAATTATCCAACTAAGATTCAAAAATCCTACAAAAAAATAAGTGATCGATCCGATGAATAATGACACCATCATCGTCCACTAACTCCATCCTGACATGCATGCATGGAACGGAGATCAGGTGGTGGTGGTGATCACTACCCACTACAAATATACTAGCCACCCACACCAAATCCATAAGTATTGAACCATTAACAATAATGCAGAACTGAGTTTCTCAGTAGCGACGTTTCACACAACAACCTCCATGAATTCTGCCATTTTCTGCTGATCAAGTAGCTGTAGGATGACAGTTTTTTTTGGCCGTCAAAGTGGAGATGATGAAAATAAAGGCCTTCATACATCTTTGTGCTTGGTTCCCCGTCCAACCCTTTATCTCAAATTATAGGATATTTGCTACTATTCTCTCCTCCAACAGATCTCTTATCGTCTCCCCCAAAAACCGCATCCCCCCGCGGTCTCCCTTTTCTACGAGCCTCTCTCTCCCCCATCATCTCCGCACGTCGAGATCAGGCCAGGAATCTTCTTCCGCACGTGCGCGCCCCTTCTTCCGCCCGCCTTCTTCTTCCGCCCCCGCGTGAGAAGCAACTGCCGCCAGCGCCGCCAGCCGGATGGGGAGGCGGAAGCGAGACACCGCTGGGAATGGGGCTTCGGCCCAGTACCGATAATGGTGGGTCCCACATGATTTTCCCCTAATTTTGATTAAGAGATGGGTACTCCTGCTGGAGTTGGTCTAAGGCATCGGTTAGTAGGAGACATCTTAAGGAGTCGAATCGAACTACCTAATTTATTGAAGCAGCAGAGTACATATATAGAACATAGATAAAATTATATATATAACAAGTGGTATGTTATAAGTATCAATGAGATCCATCAATAGTCTTCATCATTTTAAGGGGCTACGTCCAATGCAAACTTAGTATTTCCATCTCCAAATGGGATTAGATTAGACACGCACTAGGAAATACCATATATTTTTAACCCCAAGTGTGAAGGCAATCCCCATGGTCTTATGGCTCATGCAAAAATTAGATTTTTTTTTAAAAAAATTGTAGTAGTTCACTGAAAACTCGGTAAAAGTGACTGAGCCATAGCTGCTCCACACTGTCGGCCACTAGGCTCATGGACCCATGGAGCTAGCTTGCAAGTCTGAAGTTTCCTTGACAAAAAAAGTCAGAGTAAAAAGAGCAAAGGCCTAGCCTTATCTGCTCCCTTTGATCCAAAGCATCACAAAATAAATAGGATCTAAAAAAATAAATAGAATATATTAGGTAACCACGATTCCAAAAGATACGATAACTAAATTTGATTGTGGACACGTCTATTTCTTAGGGATTTTTATCTGTAAATAGAAGAATTCTTTTTTCCTTTTTTTGGGGGGGTGGGGGTTGGGGGGATGGGTTAGTGAAAAGCTTAAGCACTAGCATTGCAAACTAACCTGCCTGCTGGTGATTTTTTTTAAAATAATAATATTTTTTTTTTCAAATTTGTATGTTGGATTCAAAAAAATACAAAAATAGTATCCGGTCGTCCCTTGGTCGACCGACCGGATACTATTTTTGTAATTTTTTAAATTCGACATACAAATTTGATTTTTTTTTCCGAAAAATACTATTTTTTTTTAAAATTCCCTGCTGGTTGGAGTAAGTGGAGCCATTTCTTGTTGATAGCATCGGTTGAATTCTGAAATAGAGGTATCTAATACGTTGGAAGAATTGTAACACGATTGCCACTGAACCCTCTTTCCTAAAAAGAATCAAACTTATAATCATAATTACTAGCTCAATAATCATGGTTTTAGCCTTTTAGTTTAACCGTCGACCGGTAACTGTCGATAAACAGACACTTTATTACCATAAGACAGTAGCAAGATTACTAGAAAACTGTTTCAAGCAGTTTTAAACGGTTTTATACTAATTTTATTTATTCAAACCCTTAACCAATTGTTACAAACATTAGGATTAGGAAGGTGTTTGGTTGGGTTTATTTTAAGTATTATCTATTTACGGCGTAAACTAATTATGTTAGATTTTGTTTGGTTTGAATGTGTTGGTATTAGATACCACGTAATCAGATTATAACCTAATAATCAATCCATTACACTCTAACCAGTCTGGTATCAGATTACGTTACCAGAATACATTATATTTATCAACCAAACACTATAATGTAAACATAATATAATACATTTGTTAACTAAACAAAACTAATAATCTAATATATTGTTATCACTTGATACTGTAATTAATTCTATTACTATTTAAGTTAAATTAAACAACACCTAGATTCATTTTATCTAATTATCTTCTCGAGTGGACGCAAAAAACCAAATAAAAAGAAAAACAATCACGTTTTCGAATAATCTGTGGGCCCCACAGCCCCGCCCCCGCGGCCTGTATATAAGGACTCCCCGTTAAACTCACCGCCTCCCCCGAGTCCCCGACCACCGCCCGGCACCGGCTCCTCCTCCGACTCGACGCCGAGCAGCCGAGCCGAGCCCTCGGCCATGGCGCGCGCCTCCAGCTCGGCGCTCCTCCTCCTCCTCTTCGTGGTTCTGACGCTGCTCTCCGCCGCGGCCGCGGAGGGGAACTTCACGGCGGAGGGCCGCGGCGCCAGGTGGCGGTCGCGGCGCGCGCGGCGGCGCGCCTTCGAGAACGGCCTCGCCCGGACGCCGCAGATGGGGTACTGAACTGAACCGCCGATACTTTTCCCCCCTTCCTCTCCTCTTTGTTCTTCGCACACAATCTCCTCGAGCAGTAATCGCGACGAATTTCCGGGGGTGGGGGGAGAGGCATGCAGCCGCAGACTCGTCTCCGGTTTCTGAACTCATCTGAACTTTTCTCGCATCTCACCATGGTCTAGCTACCTACCTTTTGTTCCTTGCTTTCCTGCACGGCCAAACTGACGATACACGCGTGTACGCTTGCTTGCAATTTTTTCCTCCACTTGTTATGCTTCTGCACGCAAATTTAATTTCCTCCTCATTTATCGTCTTCTCCGATAGATTTAACATAGTTCGAGACGCCAGGAAAGTAGCTCGCGCGTACGAACGAACGCACGAGGCGGACATTTTTTTCTATGCAATCTCCAAAAGTTTTCTGTTCTTTTCTGCATGGAAAGAACAAGGAAAAATTGGTTGCTACTGTAGAGTGGACTGTTGCCATGTCGGGGACGGGGGTGTTGCTTTCTGTTCGAGCAAATGCTTAGTCAGGTCAGGGCAACACTGGGTGAGCAGTGAGCTTCAGTTCATCGTCCACTTACAATTTGATAACACTTAGAATTCGAAAGATTTTTTTTTGTACATCTGTTCTCTGTCAGAATGCAGAAGTATTCAGACAGGGCTTCAGAATTTTACTGCTTATGTCTGTTGCATATATGTATCTGTTCTCTGTCAGACCGCAAAAACATTCATAAAAGAACAATCAGACAGTTCTTACATAAAAATAATAACGGTGTGTTTGGCTATACAGTGAGATAAAACAATCTCATCTCAGTGAATTCAATAGAAGAATATTTCTTTAGATGCTAGACCAGCTGATCCAAAAAATTTGTGAAATAATTGTGTTCCAAGAATTTTCACTCTATCCTGACAAACACAGTGAAATGTATTTGACCATGTCCACAAAAAACGGGGCAAATTTTTTCTATTTTTCTTTTGGCTTTTGCTTCTTTGGACGGCCATATCGATGCTCCTTTTCTTTTGCCTTTCTGCTCTGCCTTTCCATGCTTGCTTGTCCCTGTTAGCCTCTTTTCTTGAGCTGACATACTCAACAGCACCAGTTGTGTGACTTGTGTCACAGGTTTGATTACTTCACTTCCATTTCATTGTTCATTGAAGGACGATAAAACTTGTATTATAAGAAAGATAATCCGCGTGTGTAAGCATCAGCAGACAGCACACAGCCGTACTGCATCCATGATTCTATGGTCATAATTTTGTCCTTCAAAACTAAAGGTCTAGCTATATATACTTTAGAATCTTATTGTTTTTAGAAGTGAAAGAATTGCTTGCCTTTCGTTCAGTAGGAAAGGCCGAGGCTAGAATTTAGTTTTACATAAGCGAGTACAGGATTAAAGTGGGGGTGCAGCTAGAGGTGGAGAAGATGTTTGAAATCAGCTATAATCAATTCAACCATTACATGAATTGGCCCAATGGTGTTTTGAAAAATTCTTGGTGGTAATCTAAAAGCTCAGAAATAGTAGCTTTTTAGTTTCTCGTCACCTAAATATTTATTAGCTGGTTTTTGATATCTGAATTAAAAAAACTAAATCTGATGACATGTGTTTCTCACCAGCTTAAATATTTATTAGTTGGTTCTTATAATCTGAATTAAAAAACCCCATAAATCTGATGACATGTGTTGCTGTGTTAGGTGGAATAGCTGGAACCACTTCTTCTGCGGGATCAACGAGGAGATCATAAAAGAAACAGGTACACTTACTCGAGTCTTTTCTGCACCCATGGTGTCACCCTCTCAGACTTTCAGTCGTCCGGTGCATCTAACGCACCCCCTGCCATGTTTTTCTTCTCGCTTTGAGCATTTACAATATTCCAGTGGGCAGCAGTACACCCAAAAAAATAATCTGAACTATGCAAACCCGTCACAAATTTCTCCGGTTTTCATTCAAAAAGAAGGTTTCTCCTGCGAAGGGAAAAATATGTTTTTGGGGTGACTTCAGTACGCTGTTTTTAAAGTTGGTATCAGAATTCGTAGTAGTCCTAAACTCTGTACTCATTTGGAGCATGTTACTACGAACATAGTGGGGTATGGCGTAGTATGGTGGGTGTGTTGGATGCATCATCGTGGCCTCGTCGGCAGCAGCAGCAGGTTACAAAACATTCAGAAAATGTGCCGTCGGTGATGCGACTTATCAGAATTCCCCATGTACGTGGCGTGTCCAAAATGATTGGGTGGCCAGCCATGGAGCGCACTGCACTGCACATTGGCACCAGAGAGATTTTTGTGGCAATCACTGTCGCTGCGAGCTCCAGGACGCACGGCGAGTCCCTTGTCGGCCGGGACAGACTACTTCGATTAACTGCAGCTCCTGTGTTACAGCTTGCAAGCAGCAGGCTCGCATGTACCAAAGCAAGAAGATGACAGCGACCAGATTAGCTGCACCTGCACACTGCACACACTGCACACTGTCAATGCCGTTCTGTTTCTCTCTCTGTCCTTTTCTGACCTCCGGTTCCCTGACCAATCTTTAATTCTTTCGGCACCAGACGAACCAGATCTGGGAATCGCTGGTTCAGAGATCAGAGATGCCTCCAACTTTAACAGATTGCAAGATGCAACTTGCCTGGGAGAGCGAATTAGTCAGCAGTGTTCAGTATCAGCAGTGCACGGCCTTCGCCTGTGTCGCTTGCCTGCTTGCTTTGCTGTTCTGCTTGTTGCTCCAGTATCTTAGGAGTGAATCAAGAGTTCGGGCTCAGCAGCTGCATTTGCTAATTGTTATTAGGAGCTTTTTCCAGATTGCAGCAGAGCATTCTCCATTGGTTATCCAATCAATGGCTTTTCAGTGGATGGAATGATAACATGCATGATGCATGGATTAACCAGCTTTTGTGTTTCGGCACACCTGTTTACAGAAACAAGGCCACATCACATGTGATGCAAAACTTCTTGGCATAAATATGCCCTGGTCCAGAATGTTCACTGGAGCTTTACCTACCATTTTGATGAGACTTCACTGATGGTAAAGGTATTTCACCGATTTTGATCTTCAGAGCTGGATTGAGCTGATTTAATCATGCATGTCGACAGCGCGTGGAAGGCAGATCTCTCAACAAATCTGGATGTCTGTATCAGATTTTTATGCCTGCATACAGTAATCATCTCACCAGTCATTCAGTCAATGTGTGTGGTCCAAAATATAAAGCAATTGACCATACCATCACCACGGTCTCCAACCTATGTGGGTTGTTGATGGAGCAAAGGCCATAGAAATGGGACCCTTGAATCCAACAAGTTGGGTCAGCCATGGATTGGTGCTGCCTAACTACCCAGTTCTAATCCGAGGATGGCAGCTGCAGGCATGAACCTGCTCCTCTTGGACAGACTCCATTGACATGTAACTATAGTGAGTACTAGATAGTTGCATGTTCCTAGTTGTTGGTCGTGGACAAGCACCCCGTGATGATCTCATTGTCTTATTAGAACAATAATGCATTCATTTTTTTTCTGGTGTCAAATTGGTGTTGCCAACACTGTTCCTTAATACTGTCGATGCTATGTATAAAGCTGTGTTTTTTTTATAGTGTGATAGAAGCATGTGCAACTACCAAGAGTCAAGACTGATATAATTGTTTACCTTTTCTTCAGCTGATGCATTGGTCAACACTGGTCTGGCGAAATTGGGCTACCAGTATGTTAACATAGGTATGGATTATTACCTGGCATTCTGAACACTATTTCATATGAAAAAATTGTAGCATGGTCACAAACATTATCAACATCTTAACAGTAGTTAGCTCAATTCTTTTGCTATAGAGCAACCAGCAATTCATAAGCTGTAACGTTTTCCATCATTTCTTTTCAGATGATTGCTGGGCAGAATCCGATAGGGACTACCAGGTAAGGAGAAAAAACATATTTTTCCACAAAGCAATGCTAACCACAAAACGTATTTTCCACAAAGCAATGTTAACCACCCCCATCATTTTCAGCACAGTCATCAGTGCAACGGCAAAAGTACATTTATAGGATACAAATTCAAGAGATTTGTCTAGTTTGTGTATGAATTTAAGAAATTTTGGGCAGTAACTAGTAACTACTCGTTAACAAGTATAATACACATTAGTAAGAAAATGCATGTACTTGCTTAACAGCTTAGTGTGGCGCGACTATAAATTTTACATATGGAAATTTCCACATGAGATCAGGAACAGCAATGCTTTAAAACTGTGTAACACATAAAACTGTAGACCAAGAAAATGTTTACTGCTGTCAGTACTGACAAGTTGTATTGCTATCTTTCATTTCATTTCTCAGGGTAATTTCGTTCCAAATAGACAGACATTCCCCTCTGGCATCAAGGCACTCGCAGATTATGTGCACGCAAAAGGGCTGAAGCTTGGCATCTACAGTGATGCTGGGTATGCTAGCTATCAGATTTATCACAATAAGAGAGCCACTTTGTACTCATCCAGCAGTAACTAAGCTAAATAACAAAACTAAAAACTTGAATCGAGCACAGACTAGCAATGTATCTCCAACTAACAGCAAGAGTGTACTGCAGGTCACGCACGTGCAGTAACAAAATGCCAGGATCACTTGATCATGAAGAGCAAGATGTTAAGACTTTTGCGTCCTGGGTAAAACATCTTAGAATTGATTACTTGATGGGTTATGCCAAATCAAAATTCAGCACTGAAACCATGTTCTTAATTATTGCCCTTTCAATTCCAGGGAGTTGATTATCTGAAGTATGACAACTGCAATGATGCAGGAAGGACGATCATGGAAAGGTAAAGGAGAACAATATCTTTTTTTTTGAAGAAATGGAGAACAATATCTCAAACTGCGAGATTCACATATCAGATTGCTGAGTAAATATTCTCATGTCTATTGCAGATACACTAGAATGAGCAATGCCATGAAGACCTATGGGAAGAGTATCTTCTTCTCACTCTGTGAATGGTGAGTTTGCTAGCTGTAACATTTTTTACTAGGTGGAGAAACATTAAGCACTGTTGATCACTCCATTGTTCCTTTTCTGTATAGGGGAAAAGAAAATCCTGCTACATGGGCAGGCAGAATGGGTAACAGCTGGAGAACAACTGACGACATTGCTGACAACTGGGGCAGGTTCTGTTCATTTACTTCAATTCAATCCTGTTTACATAATTCTCAAAGTTTTTAGTACTGAGCATAATTGCCCTGCTATTTCAGTATGACATCTCGTGCCGACCAAATGACCAATGGGCCTCATATGCCGGACCTGGTGGATGGAACGGTATGAATTTGACATGAATCTGTTCCTAGGATGATTAACCATTTGAGAGCTCCCAACTGATCAATAGATGTGTTGTGCTCAAATATCAGATCCTGACATGCTTGAAGTGGGCAATGGTGGGATGTCTAATGCCGAGTACCGCTCACACTTCAGTATATGGGCACTAGCCAAGGTACCATATCATTTTCCATGTACTAACAATTTTTCTGCAATGTTCAATTATTTTCATTTCCTCACAGCAAGCTTGGCTTGAATTGTTCAGGCTCCTCTTTTGATCGGATGTGACGTACGCTCAATGAGCCAGCAAACGAAGGACATAATCAGCAACTGGGAGGTCATTGCTGTCAACCAAGGCAAGCCTTCTCTTTCACATGCTTACCATACTCCTAGGATATTTCAGCATATTCATACAGTCATACTGTAATTTTCTCAACAGATACACTAGGCGTCCAAGGAAAGAAAGTACAATCTGACAATGGATTGGAGGTATCTCTCACTATCTGCATCTGTGCCTTTCAAAGATGCAGTTTGTCTTCATCAGTCGTCACATAAGCCTTACAATGACTGACCCTGAATCTGAAGCTGACAATGCTGTGTTAATTTGTCGGTAGGTTTGGGCAGGGCCACTCAGCAACAACAGGAAGGTCGTTGTTCTCTGGAACAGGCAGTCATACCAGGCAACCATCACTGTGCATTGGTCGAACCTTGGACTAGCTGCATCGACCGCTGTAACTGCTCGCGATCTATGGGCGGTAAGCCTGCGTTCTTCAGAGCTCAAATACTACATCCTCTGCAGATTTCAGAGTTGATAACAATTTCTGTCCCTTGTGCAGCACTCCTCGTTGGCAGCTCAGGGGCAGATATCAGCCTCAGTGGCACCTCATGACTGCAAGATGTATGTCTTGACACCACAGTAATCACAAAGAGAGCACAGATGAGTCAGTGTCGGCAAGTACAGCTAATTGATCAGGATTCAGGAAAAGGGTTTTCAACCTTGCAAGGATTGGTAGAATTGGGAATCCATTTGGTTTGGTTCTATAATCTATGCAGATTGTAAGCTGTAATCCTCTAAGCGTATGTAAGCTGCCGTCAAATGCCAGGGCATGTACTTGTGAAATTTGCAACGAGAGTTGCAGCAATAAAATGGGAGAAAAGTGGCTTTCTGAAGATCTGAATCTATTGCTGAACAATTTTGCGTTTCTGACGCTGCACGACATCACCATGAGAGATGCGGCGAATTCTATTTTGGAAGACATCTCGTAAACATCTCGTTCCGTGGCGAGGAGTACGGTACGATGAGCAGAGAGGATAGCAGGGCGCGTACCGTCGACTAGATTCCGCGGCGGCCGCCGAGCTGCCCCACCTGGCTACGGCAACCTCGCCGGACCTGGAGCGCGCGGGTGGGCGGCGCGACGACGGACGGAGCCACGGAGCTCGACGGCGCCGGAGGGGATCCAGTCCTGGGCCTCCTCCCACCGCCCCATCAATTTGTGAAGTCCAGGTCGGAGGAGAAAGGATCCTGGATTCCTGGGTCCGCCATGGCGCCAGCTACTTTTACTTGACCCTGATCCAATAAGAGATGGATGGCTACCAATGGCAGCCATCCTGTGTTGAGCTTGATTACATCGGCCCATCTACTTGTTCCGGCGGCGGCGCAGGCGCTACGTATGGACGTACGGTGATGCCTCCGGCGACGCCGACGATCTCTTCCGGCCTCTCGCGCATCGCTCTTCGTCTGTTCCTCTCGCAAGGCCACCGTCGACGGACGAATCGCCGGCACGGCGGCACCGCCCCAGCCCCCATGGTCTCATCTCGTTGTACTTCGCCAGTTAGCCGGCACCCGTCGACGAAGATGCCATGAACAACAATCACGGAGACGACAGGTATAAATTTTTCTCTGATTTTGATACAATTAAAGATATAAATAATTCCATTTATATCATTACAATTTTGTAGTTTGAGAGAAATACTATTACAATTTGAATATTTAAATTTACGCCCATTTTAGAATTGTAGCTCTTTGAAATATAACGATATATTTCGAAATTCTCTAAATTTGTAATAACATATTTCGGAATTATCTAAATTTGTAATAAGATAATTTGAAGTTCTCTGAAATTATAACAACATAAATTTAATTATTTAAATATGTGAATTATAATAATATTTCTTTAAAATTGCACGACACCGATCCAACTTTCCGTTAAAATACCCCTCACCATCCTAATAGAAAATAAATTGATAATTTGGACCGTAATTCATTATACATCCACTAAATAATATAATAAGTATTAGATTTAAAATTAAGTTGGAAACTTTTATATGAACAGTTTAAATATTAGGTTGTATCTTCATTATGATTGTGACAGTGATCGGGAGATAAGTATGAGGCAATTAGGGCTTAATCCCTTAATCACTCCTTAAAATTTAATTAAAAATTATAGTCATGTCATCATGCAAATAATCTCGAAATTTACAAAATGCTGTGTAATTTTATACGCTACTATATACTTCTTTAATTTCATGAAAAACACATAAAATATAAAATATTTTAAGACATATATTTTTCTTGAACGACGAGATTTGGTGCCAACTAACTCACGTCCCTTTCACATTTTAAGACATATCATATGTAGAGATGACAATTATACCCGTGTACTCGTTTACCCGCTGGTAAAAACCTTATTAGGGTAGAATTTGTTCCAATTTTTATACCCATGGGTATGATAATGGGTCAAATCTTATACCCAACGGATAAATGAGTACGGATATGGGTATTCACTACCCATACCCGCTTTACCCGTTTACCCGAAATATATAAACTATTCCAAAAATCAAAACCATAAATCTCAGCCCGTAAATCCCTCCTGACTCCTGAGACCCGCCGCCTCTCTTCTTTCAACAGGACCCTGTCTCCCCGACTCCCCGGTTGCGCCGTCCGCCAAGAAGCCGCCGTCCGACGAGCCCCGCGTCCACCGAGGTCCGAGCCCCGCCGAACGCCGTCGCCCAGGAACACCGTTTGCCGAGGGGCCCCGCGCCGCCGAGGTCCGAGCCCCGCGCCGCCATCCGCCGAGCCCCGCGCCGCCGTCCGCCGAGATTCGACCTCCGCGCCACCGTCCGTCGAGCCCTGCGCCGCCGTCCGCCGAGCCTCGCGCTGCCGTCCGTCGAGATCCGACCTCCGCGCCGCCGTCCGCCGAACCCCGCGCCGCCGTCCACCGAGGTACTGGCATCTTGGTGTCGGAGTCTATTCATAATAATGTAGGTCCTGCTCAGAGTTTATTGGCTTGGTGAATTTAATTGTTCAGCTCGCAATAATCACCTGCCATTGCTACCACTGCAAGAAAATGGGCTGTCAATTGTAAGCAAGCACAGGTTCATGTATCAACATCCACGAATCTGTGTCAGTACATGAGACGCCCGCCACCCGTGTGTTCAGATAGATTGGTTTAACACAAGTCTTATCTTTAAATTAGTTTTCGTCTTTGAATTAAGTGCCTTTCGCTTATAAAAGTAGAACCAATGAACACCGTAGTTTGGAAAGCAGATCCTTGAGGTCAATATGCAGCAGGATTCTAGTTGTGTTAATTAAGTTTTCCATGATGTGTTCATGTTGAATGTATGTATGTATGTGCATGTCCTGTAAACTGTAATGTTGTAAGTGTGCTGAAAATCCTGAAATGTTGCTATTGTGATGTTGATTGCTATTTTTTGTTCGCGGGTAAACGGGTATACCTGCGGGTATAGCGTACCCGTGGGTATCGGGTATGGGCACGGGTTTTTACCCGTCACGGGTAATGGGTACGGGTACGTGTACGAGCTTTTTTCATGGGTACGGGTATAGATATGCAATACCCGTGCCCGCGATACCCGACTGCCATCCCTAATCATATGAGTCATGTTTTAGATCAATAATTTATGTAGAAAAATAAAAAATAAAGCCACAATATCAAAATATCAATTGCACCGTGATAGAGACGGCGGCCCACGTCCCCAGCGAAAAAACTGATCCTCGGCGGCGCCCTGCGCAGCTGCGCCCGCCCCCGGTGCTCGCCGACCGCCGTCGCCACTCGCCAGTCGGCTGCCGCCTGCGCAGCTGCGTCCTCAGCCCGAGTTCCCCAGCTCCCTGCCCTCTCGGCGTGTCGGCGACGCCCCCAGTCCCCACCCGGCCAGCCCCTGCCCCTAGTCCGGCAGTCCCTGCCCTTGTGCTCGCCGCGCCCTGCTCTGGTAAGATTTGCGCACTCTTTTATTTTTTGGTGAAAATCGCCTCACGCCCTCACGCTCACGGCTTAATTCATTTTCATTTTTACACTATTTTGCTACCTTTTTTTACTTTTTTGTTGTTGTTGTTCTGACCTACAATCTTTCTTTGAGATTTTACAGGACCGCTGTGGTGTTTTCAAGTTGAACAATGTTGCATAAAATTCAGATTTCATAAACATGTAATTCCTATGACCTCTATTGATTCTTGCATTTGTTGCTGATATTTGTGTTTATGTATCTTTGTTCATCAACAGAGGTGAAAAATTGATTACACTAAGAAATAATCCTTGCTAATACCCAGATTTATTTATTGCATCAAACCACTTCATTTTGGATATCATTACCTTTTTAAGCTATATTTGTTCCAAGTTTCAATTCATCTCTTCTCACACAAATAACATATAACATGGGGAGATTCAACTATTTGCTACTTTTAAGTGGGTGTCATTCAATTATTTGATGCTTGTGTGAATAACATGTAGGACCATATGAGTCTATGACTGTTGGTCAGAGTGGTAAATAATTGAATATGTTTCTTAAGGTTGGACCATATGCGTCTATAACATGAGCTAGTATTCTGTATAGTCAAATATAACATGGGCTATTTTGATTCTTAGTGCATACGCAACATGATTTTTAACACAATTGTTACACGGACACTTGATTTCAAGAAGTTACAGCAATACCATTTGCTGCTTTAATCAGTACAATTGATACTTGATAACTTGATATAGTAGGGGGTTTTATTTGCCGCTGTAGTATTTATAACACAATCTTGAATTTATCTGGTCTAGATAAGCTCACATGAATTTATATTGTATTTTGTGCAATTTTGAACTTAATTGTTGATTTTGGACAATTTGCAGTGTTGTGACATGTTATTGCTATATTAAATACTACTTTACTAACTTACCAAATTTTATACGTGTATATTGAATTTACGATATTATAAAAATTTTGAGTGTTGAGTGGCTAGCACACCTAGAGGAAAATTACTGGCTCCACCACTGTCAGCAAGCCCAAAATTAGATGTGCATCAGTCAAGTTACTCTTAAATCTCACTCAGCTCCACTCTTCCAGTGGCACAACTACTACATGAACTGCTATTAAGCATACTATGATTCTTAGAGAAAGATACCAGGGAGCTTACCACCGGCTAACAATGGATTTGAGCCGCTGCTCCATCGACCTTACCCTCTGGAGTCTGGACCTGGCCTCAACTGAGGAAACATGGCCAAATCTGTCCCTGTCCCCATCCCCATTAGAGCCCAAAACCCCGATCGTGGTCCCGCAGGAATAGCTGACTGATAGAAAACTTGAGGTGTATGTGTGCTTACTCGATCCGTGCCTTCATGATGATTCAATGTATTATATTACCCCTACAAATCTTCTTGAACCATATCTTAACATTTAATATGTCCAATGACAAACTGGTATTTGTAGACAAAGTCGACAGTTGCACATTAGTGCTTGTGTGATTTCCTGCCTCAGTGTCTCTGCAATACCTTGTTAATTGTTATTCTGCGAGCAATTTTTAGTTAACTGATAGACAGTGCCTACTCTGGTATTCATAATACTTATTTTCACACCGAACCTTTGTTCACTGCTGTTATTTGAGCAATCATTTCCTTACTCATATTTAGTCTTAGGCTTGCTGCAAAATATGGATCTTTCTCCTTACAAATTGGATATTGATGAGCTTCTAGCTGATTTTACCAAGGTAATTTGGACTCTCTTGCGATTTCTCTTGGTGTGTAACATCTATATTAGCTTTACATTCACTGTGTTTCTGATTGGTAGGCAAATTGCACGTCATTTGTTGATTTCAAGAGATTGTGGATGGCAAAGAAATTTTCATATATCTATGAAGGCAGACCTAAGACAAACTCTGGTGCTTTCATGCAGTCCCTCTTTTTGCATTGTATCGGTAGGCGGGCTTCCTGGAAATTTGCACTGAAGTACCCACAAATAACATTTGCAGTCATTTCTGATCAATTTTCACTTTCTTGTGTTACAGGTCATATGAATTCTGAGAGTTGTCTGCCTCAAAGATTGGCTGGTCTGTACTGCCTTTACTGTCTTTACGAATCTCAACCATACAAGCCACATTTCAAGATTTATTTGTCTCTCGGTAATGCATAGGTTTTGTATCACTAGTTTGTGCTTTTTGGATAGTACATACTAATACGGTTGGTATCTGTATACAACAGAGGAGTTAAAGAAGCTCAAAGATTTTGTTGTTGACGCCAAGCAGAATGGAATGGGCATTGTACCAGCACTTGTGAAAAGGATGTTGGACAAAAGCATGATTTTGTTTGGGTTCATCAATTTACTTGGTGATTCAGGGACAAAGCAGGTTGATGAATTAACTGCATCTCAGAATAAAAGAGTGAAATTTGCATGTGACAAGTATGTGTTATCTGACTCTGTCTTATTATTTGCCTCCATTCCATGTACTTCCATTCCATACCAAAATATAACACCCTTTAAAGTTCAAAATTTGTCCCAAATGTAATAATAGTTCTAGTAAAAGATCACCTTTTACCTTTTACCTCTAAAATACTCATACTACCCAGGGATTTTATTACTCATTACTTCATCCAAGCACTTTTGGACTAACACTCACTCACCCCAAGAAGGTTATTCTGGTCTTTTTGCATATCTCTTTAATACATGCTTCTAAGCCTAAAGGTTGCAATATTTTGGTACGGAGGGAGTACAATTTTCTTATTCAAAAAGGAACACATAAATTATTGCTTGCTAATATTCTGGTCGTTGTTATGTTTCAGGTTGTTTATGAATACTCAAATAGAGAGCTATATGCACATGGATTTGGTAAGGTTTAGCCTATTTAACTGCTTTGTTTCTTTCATGTCCTCACATTTCAACACATGGTAGGTAATACATCAACATGAAAACAAGCTCATACTAGCAATCCTTTCATTTATTTTCTTGAAATACATATATTCACTTCAGCTATTGACAAATTGATCTGCAGGGTTCGGAGCTTGAACTGGATAAGATCAAGAAATCATCAACAGACTATGCCAAAGCCAAGGAATTGGCGTTTGCAGGTGCTCTTATGTTGTTGCCATTCCATTATAAAGTTTTCACTTTATGTGTGTACTTACTAGGAACTTTATTGACTGTAACAATGCTTTTGACCCTCACGCTATCCATCTGACCTTCTCATCTGCAGAGGCAAGCCACATTGTTGATGTTGAAGATGCTAGGCACATTGTTCAGAAGGACAAACTGTTGGGTGACAGGGTAGAGGAAATTGTCAGAGAGTGGGATACACAGAAGGAAGTGTTCTATGAGAAGACAGGGGTACACCGGAATGAATTAGCGGTTGTTGATCATGATGAATCAGCTGTATTCCCTGAAGAAAATGATGGCTTTGATGAGATAACACAGCTGCTGCTAGAGTGAAGTTGTAAAGATTGTCCTCCTAGGCCAGTGTTAGTACTCCTTAATTGGGGACGTTTATTTCAGTGTTAAATGCATAGAAGTGATCTGGGGATAAAGATCTGACTTTAGGCCAGTCTCAATGTTGTATTTCACTACACGGTTTCCAAAATGCCACATCAGTTTGAGTGGGATGAAACAATGAATGAAACTAACCTTTACAATGCAGTGTTTCATTTCACCAATACCAAAACTAAGTAAAGCATTTAATTGCTGTAGAATGATGGGATCATATGCACTGAGATAGAATCTGTAGCCATTCACGCCTCCATTGCTGTAAAAAAAATACAGAGATCACATACGAGCATCCATTCAGTCTAAAAGGCCAGAAGCCGGATCACATATTGGTTGCTCAACATGAGATTCATCTTGATACATAACTTGCAAGATTATACTAGATCAGAATGAAAAAAATTCAATCAGGAAAAATAGATAGAAAGCAAACCACATAGATAAACCAATACAGCCGCCAGTAAATATAGGTAGGATCGAGCAAGTAGCAGTTCAAGTCACTGGACTACATAGATAAACCAATACAGCATTCACATATATAGCAGTTCAAATCACTGGACTACATAGATAAACCAAAAGATAGTAACTAAGATAGATAAAAAAGTTTTCAGATAGCCTTCAGCCTTGCACATGACCAGCCTCAATGGTTCTCCTCACAAAGACAGAACTGAACCCCGTATGTTTTGCTTTCATCCTACAGAAAAAAAACAGTTCAATTTGAGTTTTGGTACACTAGCACACACAATAATGCAAAAGATAGTCACAAGTACCAGATATGTCTGCACGACTACCAAACTTATTCCAAATATGTTCAATCAGATCATTCTTAAGTCGGCGATGAGCCGACTTATCTCGAATAGTAATATCTTTTTCTAAAGCTCTCTCTAAAGGAACATCTTGATCCGAAGAGAATTCCGGTTCTTGAACAATTGATGAACTAGGAGGTACATTTAGATCTAGATTTTCTTCAATAATATCTGGTTCCTTCTCATCTTCAACTATCATATTGTGAAGTATGATGCAAGCTAGCACGACATCACGGAGTACAACTCTATCATATAGACGAGCTGGTCGTTTTAAGATGCAAAATCATCGTTGCAATACACCAAAGGCTCTCTCGATATCCTTTCTTGCCCCTTCTTGTTCCTGTGCATACAACTTCTCCTTATCGGTGATAGGGAGTCGTATTGACTTAACAAACACTGCCCACTCAGGGTATATATTCACCCTCTCTTGTGCTGAAGTGCCTTGATTCACATTTTGGGATGTTACTGTTCCATAGGGACTTGGTTGTGATGGTGGGGATATTGGGTTGAAGCTCATGGTCTGACCAACAATATGAAAATTTTCTCCTTGCATCTGTGGGTGCGGCGGATACTGTGATGATTGAAGCAAATTTCTAAAACCACCCGGTGGATAAACAACCCTGACATTTTCAAAAACAAGTTAACTCCTTCTTGCTTAACACTATATCTAGGAGGCATTCTAAATTTCTTGCACTACAATCAGTACTGGACACAAACACTTATGTGATATATATACCAAACAACACCTTTCAGTATAAAGTCAGATCAAGAAGCAATTTTAACAGTGTGCTACATGGCTTATTTTGATTGTTCCCACAAGTATGACAACTCTATCATATATGTCAAACACTATATACAGTATACCAAACCATATCATTAGATTGAGTACACACACATCCACAATATCCACCACATACCATAGATTGAAATCATACCCAAAATGCATAGATTGAAATCAACACATACCATAGATCAGGGGCATGTTGGTTTTCTTGCAGTGGGGATGAAGCACCACCAGTAGGTGAAGAAGACGGCGCAGGGGAAGGTGCCACCGCCGCCGGTGCTCTAGCAGCGAGGGAAGAAGATGGAGGGCCCGGCGGCGCAGGGAGGACCGTCGGCGGAGGCGATGAAAATGAAGCAGCGGGAGGGGCCGACGATGTAGGAGAGGGCGTCACCTTCAGTCCAAGGCGCCTTTGCCTCCTGGAGCTATGGCCGGAATCCATGACGACTAGGGCAGGATGGGGAACGAGAAGAAGGCGCGCACGCGGGGATGGGGACGGGGGCCGAAGGCGCGCGCGGGGATGGGGACGGGGGCCGAAGGCGCGCGCGGGGAGGGAGACGAAGCGCGCGCGGGGATGGGTACGGGGGCCGAAGGCGCGCACGGCGGGGGAATAGGGCTGGAAGGATTGCCGCCTGGAGCACAGGATCATTGGGATGAAATTTTCCCCCTCAATGCGGGTGTCACACAGTTACATAGAGTTTGGAAACAGAGCTCACGAGTGTCGTGCCCATGAAACGAAATTGTTCTCTCTCCTCCCCATTTCATGCAAAAACTCCCTTTCTGCTGATGTGTCAATGTATTTAATGTGCATGACACTCCCATGACATCTCCATTGAGACTAGCCTTAGAGCATTTTCAAGAGATGCCCTATCTGCTTCCCTATAGTTAAATTTAGGAGATTTGCTGTAAAAACTATGCTCCAACAGATTCCCTATTTCATTTCCTATTCTATCTCATTCCCTATTCCTCTCTCCTCATTCCTCAAATATAGGAACAAAACTTATTTCCTATCTCAAATTTTGAATTGACAAATTACTCCATGTTTGTCAATGTACTGGTTATTCTTCATTTAGCATCATTTTAATTAATGGGAAATTTGGATCCATGCCATTACAATTTTGTGACATTGAGAAATGCCATTAAAATTCACGTATTTAGATTTATACCATTATAAATTCAGAGAACTCTGAACTATACCGTTACAAATTTAGAAAATTACGAAATATGCCATTACAATTTTAGAGAAATCTGAAATATGCCATTAGATTTTATGAGAACTGCAATTCCGGAATGACATATATCCAAATAGACAAATTGTAGTGACAAAGTTCTAAAGCACGATAATTGTAATGACATATATCTAAAAAACATTTATTAATTGCAATTTAAATTCCTACAAACATAGGATAAGAAAATGACTCGAACTGTAATTTAATTTAATTTATTTTTTTTAGATATTTGAGGATTGAACTGTAATCTATACCAAACATATTTATGTTTTATCCTTATTCGCTTGTGCTCTTAAACAAACTTGTATATATATATTATGATTAGATTTTTAATTTAGTTGTTTTAAATAAAAGGATAATTCAAAAATATAAGGAATGAGTTTTAGGGAAACCGCCGAAGACGGAAATTATATAGAAATGAAATATTTTAATCCATTCTCTGTACGAGAGATATAGGGAATAAATTTTAAGAGAACTGTTGGAGATGCTCTTAAAGCCTCATTTAATACAATTATAGATCTATTTTTTTGAGCTGTCTAAATCTAAAGTCGTGGATATAGATTGAAAATATTTAGTTAAACTAAAAATAAAATTTTAAACTAATTTATTATACCATATAAACCTTAGATTCAACATGAATCACAGAGTTAGAGCTTTAAGCTCTAAACATAAGCACTGCTATTAGTTGTATCAACATTTCATGTAAAGTTTTTTAACATAATTTTTATATTATTAATTGTACCCTTTAGTCACAAAATAAGTTTTTTTTACTTTTCAGAGTCAAAATTCAGAAGGCTATAATTTAGCTACTCTACCTACATTGGCATATACGCCGGTTAATTTAGACCTTGTAACTAAATAATAAAATAAACTAAAATTTAAGTTATGTTTTTACTAAAAAAAATACCCCTCTTTAAGTTGTGCAAGTTTAGACTATTTTTTTTGTGCAGATTAAGATGACTAACAAAAAGTGGGCTCGTCAAAACTGAAGTTTTTCTTTCCTTCATGAACAGACACCTGTTTATTGATAACTTTTTATATAGCATGGATTCAACATCTATATATAAATGTAAAATTAATAAAGAGATACAAGATTCATTCTCTCCATTTTTTTGCTTATGTTGCAATCTTCATTCACAACAGTCCAATTACATATTATAAGTAATAATTATCATCAAAATTATTTGCATGCTTGGACTCCACACATCTTAAAACTATCTAATGGAGACGTAAAGAACGGTGAAAAAGAAAGATTCGACGGTATATTTTAAAATTATATTTTAAAACTGTGAAAATTGTAATGATATAAAAAATTTGACCCTATATTTTATATAGATAAAAATTAAAAATTTATCTTTCGTAAGTTTCATCTATATAAATAATATGAGCAGGAAAAATAAATCCTCAAACTGCTCGCCGAATGGTAGGAATCGACGAACGGAGGTAGACGGCGCGCGCAAAAGATCCACCTCGCGCCGGCCGCACCACCGCCACTCATCTCGCGCCAGGGCCGGGCTCGCCGAACGGCGCCGGGCGGAGCAGGCGAGCGAGATGTGGACCGCCGCCGCGTCCCTCCGCCTGCACGTCCTCCCGCCACACCCTCCCAGGAGACGCCCACCGGCTCCGGTGCTCGCGCGCAGCGGCCGTGGCCTCTCCTACCTCGCGGCCGCCGCGCGCCGCGAGACGCCGCCTTCGCCCGCGGATGCGGTCGACTGCGTCGGCACGGGCACCGATGTCGAGTGCTTCGTCGACGGCCCAGGCGCGGGCGCGGAACCGCTTCTCAAGCTGGTCGGCGAGGGAGAGGAGGAGGAGGGTAGTGTCACTGTCAACGCGGCGCTCGCGGGGAGGGAGTGGTGGGAGTGGGCGTCGCTGGTGTCACCCTTTTTCTTCTGGGGCACGGCCATGGTGGCCATGAAGGGGGTAATACCCAAGACCGGGCCGTTCTTCGTCGCCGCGACCCGCCTCCTCCCCGCCGGCGCGCTGCTCGTCGCCTTCGCCGCCGCTCGCGGCAGGAAGCAACCTTCCGGGTGGGCCGCCTGGGCAGCCATCGCCGCCTTCGGCCTCGTCGACGCCGCCTGCTTCCAGGTGCGCCGTGCGCCCGTGGATAGGTGAAAGGTGTGAGCTTTAGCGCGTGGCTGTGCGGTTCCTGAGCTAACCATTCGTGTTCTTTCGCAGGGATTTCTCGCAGAGGGATTGCAGAAGACATCGGCCGGGCTCGGAAGTGTAAGACGAATTCTCCGTGCTGTTCTTCACCTCCTCGTTCCTCAAGCAATCCATTGACACTTGACAGTGCCATCATTTTCGTCCATTGAGCTGATGCCATGTTTTCAACTGAAATCCTCCATTGCAGGTCATTATTGATTCCCAGCCATTGACAGTAGCTATCCTTGCAGCACTTGTCTTTGGAGAATCGATTGGCGCGATAGGAGTTGGAGGGCTCGTACTCGGTGTCCTTGGGCTCTTGCTTCTCGAGGTTTGCCCTCTTCAAACGTTGTATCCAGCAATCAGCATACATGATAGCAATACTGAGGAGGCCATAATAAGCCCATAATGTTGATTGTGATGACACGTTGCATTGATCCTGCACTATTTTTGCCATGTCCGTTGCATAATTACATTATTCGGAAAGGATAGATTCGTTAAAGCAATATTTTTGAACCAAACCTACGTATTTGATCTGCCTATATCCCCGTTACGATTCTTGCAAGTTACAACAGTTTCTTCTGAGTTATTCTATGACTGCTATGTCACAACTAATTATTCAGTAATCAGTACATGCCATTCCATCCATGATCCATAAAATGGTCGATGGTGATAAGGTGATCTTGATTTTTCTAAGTTATGTTGGATCTCATTGAATTCAAACATGCGGCTTGCCAATTTAATGCTTTATTTTCACATTGTTTGTTTAGCAAATTTAAGATTTTACATCTGCGCTTAGGCTCCAGCACTGTCAGTTGAAGGAAATGACACAACGATCTGGGGAAGTGGGGAATGGTGGATGTTCCTCTCCGCCCAGAGCATGGCTGTTGGAACTATCATGGTCCGTTGGGTGTCAAAGTATTCTGATCCAATCATGGCAACAGGATGGGTATGGTATTGTCAGATGAAAAATAGTCCTTTTATTATAAGCATAGAGTGCCACATTCTCTAAAGCACAATTGATATGTTTATTTTTTTCTTGCTACAACTTGAACTTTTTCTCATGATATACTTTGGGCAAACAATTCTGTACACTTCTTGGAAGTACTAATTTGGTCATTTATACTAAAGAACTCAATGTGTATAGCTATTGCTTTTCTTATTTTGTATATTAATGCATATTCCTGATGAACTATGAGAAAAATGATATATTGGAAATGCATACATAGTGCAAGTGTGCAATATCAAATGGAGTTTGAACATTTGGATAAACTATGCCTTTTAACTTGTCTAACAGTTCCATTAGATTGTGTATGTTGATCTGATTACAACTGATTATTATTCCACTTCTTTGGATAGTTTTATTAGTTTTTTTTGAAAGGAAGATAGTTTTATTAGTTTTTGCAGTTATGAATGCGTAGCATTATGCCATATCAAATGCTAATATTCGCATAATTACAGCACATGATAATAGGTGGTCTTCCTTTGTTGGTTATATCTGTTCTCAATCATGATCCTGCGCTGAATGGGCATCTTCAAGAACTTACCTTCAATGATGTGCTAGCACTTTGCTATATGTCTATATTTGGCAGCGCTATCAGCTATGGCGTGTACTTCTACAATGCTACAAAAGGTGAGATCCCATCCCACTCATGTTAGAATTTACTGATATTCTTCAAGAATATATTCTATTAGGAATTTCATATGTCTAAGTTCTTTGCAGGTAGCTTAACCACACTTAGTTCTCTCACTTTCTTAACTCCTATGTTTGCTTCCATTTTTGGGTAAGACTCTTGACAATATCTCAAAATGTCAATTTAAACATATATACAAATACGCAACAACTATTTTCTAACTCCTCTTTTGCGCCACCTCGTCTTTTCAGGTTCCTCTATCTGGGGGAGACCTTCTCGCCGGTACAGCTTGGTGGTGCATTTCTAACATTGGTTGCCATCTATATGGTTAACTACAAAAGCATTGCAGGCGAGAAGTAAAAGGCTGTTGCATACTTCTTTCACAGATTGGTGCTGCACTGAAGAACATGTAACAACAGCTCATTGGATCCAGATAGCAATGTAAAGATTAAGTACATTCCAAGGCCGCCAAGCGCCAACATCTTACACGGCTTGGACTGAAGCAAGACTGAGAGGATGGTATAAGCTAGTGAAAACAAGCCCCATCGGGCGTCGGCTCGCGACATAACTAGATTGGTAATTCGGGCATCACTGCACAATGCTGAGGTTTCCCATGGATAGTCAGTCATCCTTTTCTTCAGCTCAGATTCGCATTCTTAAGTGGATCTGAAAAGGAGAAGAAAAACCTTACATGCCATCAGGTAATGTGCTGCACTTCAAAAAAGGGAAATGTTTCCCCATTGTACAACTAGTTTGGAGCATGAAAATAGTTGATTGAAAGGAAGCAACTGTATATTGTTGAGTAATGATGTGTGTGTTCTACTGTTCTAAGTTCAAAAACTTCCCTGATGAATATGTATCCTTTTTTTGGAGAAAAACGGGAGCTCTTAAGATTTACTTGATGGTGTGTGTTGTAGTCAGTTCTACTTGTAGCTCATTTCTTTCCATCTTGATGAGAAATGCATCATGTGTATTTGCTTGGAAGTTTGGACCATTATTATGAGTGCTCTGAATTTGTTTCAGGAGGAAGGAAAGGAAAACATAACACCAGTAAAATTTTTTAGATAATCAGAACGCTACCTAGTAAATGGGACAAGATAATTCAGACTACACGTTGCGCAAAAAGAAACACATGGTTCACATCTAAAAAAAATACGTATGGTTCAGATTCTACACGTTTGGCTTATTTGAATTTCCAATTTACCTAATATAAAAAAACTATCCCAAATAATATTGTTATTAATTAAACACCAAACAAAATAAGTGATGAGTAATACAATATACATCTCAGTAACGATGATAAGCTCAGATCTCAGTAACGGCAAGTTCTTCGGGATTATAAAAATCCAACTTATAAAATAAAATAAAACGTCGACGGCAAGTTCTTCAGCTCTGGATTATAAAAATCCAGCTTATAAAAAAAAGCTGAGTTTTATCGGCTTATTGGATTATTATAATATGCACTTCAGATTATAATAAGCTAGCAAAATAAGTTAGCCTTTATTTCAGCTTATAAAAAAGTTAAATTGTTATAATCTAAAACTAAAACAAGTAGGGCCTAAACTTAAGCTAGCTTAAACCCTAAATCAAAGCCGCTAGGGTGGCCATAGTTTTAGTACCAAACCAGGAATTCAGACATTTTAAAAGAGAATTAGCATGACCTTTACGACTTTACCCAACAACGGCACGGTCAAACGGAGAAAAGGTCCGATTTTTTTGACTAACGTTTTGGTCAAGCTGTACAGTTAGGCGAGAGCAGTTCGTCCTGGACTAACAATTTCCAAATTTTTCCTAGGCTGTTGATAACAAGACAGGTAAAAATACAGTATGAATCCAATTCCAACCACGACATATATACACATATTGGGTATGAAATAATAAACAGTTCCAAAACTTCTGTACACAGTCAATTACATCTTCAGCCAAGAAACACAAAAACCTATATGTCCTGATATATTCAGTATTCGCTGCAGTAAACTCAAGCAGTGCAAATCTATCCGGAGAATGTCAGTCTCATTTTTAAGACGGCGACATACGGAGAATGATCTCAGTCTCAGTCTCAAAGGACCAATCAGTTGTTCAAATCACATGGGGTGAGTGATGAAGTAGTTGAAGTCATGGTGCTGAACTCCTAGCTGCTTCAGCCAGGAATCCGCCGCACCGAAGAGGGAGACGAGCCTCTCGTGGTCTCCTGTTCTTGGGTTGGTCCAGAGAGAGCCCTGCAGTTTGTGTGCTGCGAGTCCAAAGGGAGCAAGTGGAGTCTTGTGGGTCTTCTTGTCCAGCTCGTCGTTCCGTTTCCCGTTGGACATGCTCTCGAGCGCGTAATCTGCGGACAAGGCGGAAACCAGATTACTAAAGTTCAAATTAGTGCCAAGAACATCATTAGCACAGCTTATCGCAGTTCAAAAACAAAATTGAGATCATCATCTCTTCTTAATGTGCATGTCACTATCAAGCATGAAGTGCTGGCTCGGTTTAGACTTCAGTGCCATTACCCTCTTACTCTACATATTTCAAGTGGACAGCCAGGGTGCCTAAGTGTTGTTGCACACGTTGCAATCCAAGCAAGCTCGCACCAATGATGTATGTAATTATACAAAGAACTCCTTCCTCCACGGTAGAACATAGATATTTCTAGTCTTTATGAAACAGATGCATGCCTAAATAATAGGTAATAAACAATGGCATGTGACAAGATGGTCTGCTTCCTCCACTTTGTTGGGCAAAGAAACCGCTGTCACTTGCCCTCTTTTTAAGTGATTGCCTTATATATGGACTTAAAAGCTAAGGCATGAAGCCTTTTGAAGCTGATGTTGAAAATTTGGATGCAAAATATAAAGCTGTACAATCCCTTGAAGAAAACTCTTGTACTCTTGCAAGCTAAGCCATGGATTGTTTTCAACATAAAACGGCATGCTACTGTGCAGTAAAAAGCATATCTTGACATTAACATAAATAATAAATATATTTTCTAAAATATATAGCATCTAAAATGAAGACAGTAAAAGCATCAATTCGCTTGATTTGTAGTCTGAACTCCGAACAAGAAAGACCACTTCATGTAGTCTCAAGAAAGGAATCCGCTTTCTAACTACAGTCTGAACACTAAAATCCACTCATTCCATTAGTCTTGAGCAAAGATACTAGTTTCTAAATATGGTTCATTGTCCAAACATTAAAGGACACTCAACCGATCATCCTCAAGCAAGGTAACTGAGAAAATCTACACTGCTACAGTTGAATGTCTTCTAGTTCTGGGTTAGCAAGTTGCCACGACATTTAAGCATAGTTTAAACATATACTGAGGATCCTGTAAATCAATTTCCATGCTATTATATTATATGCTTGTTACTGGTATTCCTGTAATGCATATCATCATGACATGTCAGAAAGAAATAACAAATTATAACATACAGTAAGCTATCACTTTTTCATTGACCAAATAATGAGGGACTAAATGTTTTCAAGTGTGAATTAGTGCTAACACATGATACATGCTTACAAGAACATTTCTTTAGGGAAATGAGATGCCATAATATCGTGTGTCATGACCATGCTTTCCAGGCACAACTCAGTTGAAATCCGGAGTGGACATACACGGTGCAAGATGGAATTTGAGTTATATGTGTACAACAACACTCTAAAAACACAAAGGAACAATGTCATCTATTTTCATACTGTAACTCTTGTGTTCAATCAAAATTTTACTCATTGGTGTTCTCTATGCAAAGAACACTATACCTTGAAATGAGGAAGAAAGGGTATGGTAAGTTAGGAAGCATGCAGATAAGTCCTTCACATTGCGCTGGTAGGGAATGTGGTAGATAGGATACCTAAATAAAGTAGCATAAGTTAATGATAATGGTTAGTGTTATCGTCTCCAAGAATAGAATTAACATCCGAGAATGGAATTAAGCACCTAGAAGCATTAGTTACCACTTATAAACAAAAGAATACTGAAGCATCAAAATCAACAAAAAAACACTTCAATCAACTGCCAGACCAATTTGGCACAGACTGAGAATGGCTGCTCTTCATCTAGAATTCAACTCACAACTCTAGATGGAGAGCATCAGCTATACAAGTGAAGCTCGCAAACAAAAAAATTATAGCTGTTTATCAGCCAGATTTTATGTCAAAAGAACAAGATTAATAGATGTAAGCCTGATCATACCAGGCAACTGACATCCAACTAGCAGGCGAAAGGTCAACACTTTTCAGCGATGTCAACCCAGGAAAGCCCTGGGATAGTTCGTACACCTATAGAAAAACGACATAAGCATAGGAAAAGAAACAACTGAACTGAGATAAACTACTATCAGATAGCACACAACAGTTCACCTTGTCCATGAGTGGAATCCTTCCATAAGGAGAGCAAACTTCGAAGAACTCGAAATACAAGTGCCCATGGCGTCTCCTGTTTCCGCCTATCACATCACAGTTAAATAATGAGTCTTCAGATGTTGAACTCCAAGATCTTGACATCTTCTCATTGTCCTCATCATCACTCCAGAAATCCATGACATTATCTTCACCAAAACTCCTGCAGGAAAAATACAATTGGTTCACCCTGAATCCAGAATCAGCATCAACGCAAAATTCGCGCACAAGTATGGATCATTTGTCCATACCGAGATGCAGTCAGGGCCCTGTTGGTATATAGCTGTATCCCTGATAAGTACGGAACATAGTATTGGACTACTCTTTCCCCTCCATAGAGCTGCACCGTAGCTCCAGCACCATATGCGCTCCACTCATAGTACTGCTCCCAGAGATCTGCAAGATTGAAGTACTCAAGGATCTCCATCTCCGCATGGTGCCAAGCATCATTCGACGATAGGCCGTTCATCTGCGTCGAAACGAGCAACATCACAGTTTGAGGCTAAGTTCACAAATAAGCGTAGGAAGCCCAACAAACTAATCCAAATCCAAGGGCATTAATACATCAACAGAACAGCATGCAGAATTGACAATAGCAACCAGGAATTTAAGATGACAGCCGCATCGCCACAGCCCACAGCTACTTTCATCCGAATTAGGCAGCAAAAGAATAGCCACCAACTTGATAGTACGATTTGTCATTATCATACAAGGAAACCAAATACAACAGTAGCACGCTATCATCAACCCCCTCCTCTCACAGACATTTGATGCAATCAGGAAAAGGCAGCATGATCCATCTATGACAGAAAACATGAGAAGCAGCAGAAAACGAGTAATGGCGAATCCTAAACTCCCAACGCGCCGCAGATGAACAAAGATCATGTCAGGCAAAAGCCACCCCCCAAAGCGCCAAAGGCACGAGCTTTAATCAGAAGGGAGAGAATCAGCAGCCGCGTCACCTTGGGGAGGACATGCGTCTCGACGATGGGGGTGGTGCAGTCCAAGAAGCACTGCAGGTTTGACGCCGACCGCCCGTACTCCTCCACCCACCGCCCGCCCATGGCAGCTCGATCCTCAACGCACCTCTGCTCTCTCTCTCTCTCCCCCACTCACACCGGGCCGCCAGCCAGACACCGCCGCGTGCTCCAACGGCAACGGCAACGCCAACCGCTGCAAAAACCAAGAACCGCCCGGCAGCCCGGCCCCTTCCCCACCGAGAAACCGAACAGGCGGGACGAATCCGGCCAAAAATCCCCACGCCGTGCGCGCTAGAACCGAGCTTTCTCGCGCGGTCGCGTCCGCCTCGCTGCTGCCAAGGTTGGGCAGAGGAGTGGCCGAGTGGGAGGAGGAGGAGGAGGAGGAGGAAGAGACTTTATGCGGCCTGAGGAGGAAGGAGGAGAAGCAGCGGCGGCGGAGTGAAACCGGCTTCCGTTTGCTCTCTCTCTCTCTCTCTCTCTCTCTCTCTCTCTCTCTCTCTCTCTCTCTCTCCTCGCCTGCTTTCTCTCTCTAGCCTCCGCGCTTGCTTCTCGCAATCTCGTCGCCACGTCACACACGGGAGGAAGGAATGGGGTGAAAGCAAAGGCGACCCGTTAACCCGTTAGAAGCAGACCCGACCCACCAGAGGCTTCTTTAGCGGGTCACGTATTGAATTCTCGATTTTTTGGGGTATATTCGATCGATCTATATTTGTTTTACCATGTGAAATATTTTTTTATGAAATATAGATGTTGGAATTAAATGGTATATATATCACGTATTGAATGCCACTGTCGATCTTATCGGACCTTTTTAGATATGCTCTTTAATTCTATTAAAAAGAATTTATTTTTATCTATATATTCTTGGTTTACAAATTAAAATTATATTTATTTAATATTCTTACCTATCAAATCATAATACTATTTTCTTGTTAACA
This sequence comes from Zizania palustris, assembly GCA_019279435.1. Lineage (NCBI taxonomy): Eukaryota > Viridiplantae > Streptophyta > Magnoliopsida > Poales > Poaceae > Zizania > Zizania palustris. The sequence continues at coordinate 14,353,396 of JAAALK010000080.1, forward strand.
AATAATACTATAAATTTTAATTCATTACTAATTTATTAATTTTATTTCAAAAGAAAAAAAATCTTTTTGAGACCGAAGAATAAAATGTGTATACTAGTAGGTTAGAAAATATATATTGTAGCCTATTAACATTAAATCCAGAAGAGATTAGCTATGATGAATAAAGGATATAAAAATAACCTATAATATTAACACAAATATATGGGGGATTTAATTATTTGCCACTCTTAACATGTGAGTGGCAACAAAAATGTCACTCCGAGTCGCTGACATGTGAGGTCACCTGAGTCACTGACATGTAGTCCATTAATTAACACATGTTAAGAGTGACAAATAGTTAAATTATCCCAAATATATATATATATATATTTGTGGACATATTAACATCTATGTTTAGCGCAAACAGTGATCAAAAGAGCCATTCTTGAGTTTCGTGAGGCTTAGGGCAGGATTATAAATAGGGGCCCTAATTACTAGTGTTGTTTGTATTCACGTGGTGTTGCGCGTGGCGTGACTTGTTTCTCCTCATCCCCTGATTACTGTGACCTACGATGATCTACATAGCTGCCTCATGGCCACGGCCCACGTTCTGTGGTACCTGTGCGTGCTCCTGTGTATGTAGTGGTCGGGTGGGCTCCCTAAGAAAGTGAGGGTCCAATCGAGCGCACCGCTCGACCCCTTAGGCACGGCCCTCAAAACATAATTTTACACGTCATGTGCACATCCAAATATACCCTGGTCTTATCCAAAATTCCCATAAGCTTTGAAGGGCAGACATTATCTTGTGATTAGAAAGAATTAATTACTGATTAATCTTCCCATTCATCTCTTAAAATCTGTCAATTAATTGCCTACTATACGGATCTATTTATAGGATTAGGGTTTGACCCGTTAACCCGTGAAACAAATCCGCTAGAATTGCTTTTATTTTATTTTATTTTTGGAGGCTTGACTCTTTCTTCCATCCTGTCATGCTTCCGGGCCCACTCCCAGCCGTGTATCCCAACCAAAGCCACGAAAACTGTGAAGTCACAGAAAATCATTTCATTTTTCTGCGAGTAGCTAAAAATGAAACAAAATAATATTTTTTATGGACGATGGAACCCCTTACTTTTATTGAATCTTCATCAAATTGTTGTGGAAATATTCAAAAATTCTAAACTATTAGTTAAAATGATTAGATTAGAAATATTTTTTGGCTCCATGCATGCAAGCATGCAATTCAGTTCCATCTATATATGTTTGGACAAAAATATGACCTGTTTTTTTTGTGAGCCATGGCTTCAATGGTCTCATGTTCTTGGCCCCTACTATATGCCAACCCCTCCTAGCATGCAACCATCTGGCAATTGAAATGTTGCTTGGCTTTATTTTTGCAACTACCATGCATGTGTTTTTTTTCACTCTCCTTTTAATTTGTTTCTTACTTATCCTTTATGTTTTAGATGTACATGTAGTAGCTCTCGTTTGGTAGGGTTATTTCAGCTGTAGTTTACACTTAATTGTTTGCTTTATTGGCCATTTTTGTTTCTATATATTGGATGGAAGTTTTAGATAAGTTTTTATATATTTTTAGGTTTCTTCTGCAAGGAGTTTTAGTATTGAGCCTTAGAAAGTAGTGATCCGCCTCAGGCACTCAGCAAACACTCCGTTTCCCGTAGCGGAGCTAGCTTCAACATCGATGTGAAAAGTGAAACCAGTGAATTGGAAATGGGAACAAATATCAATATGATTTTTGTATACCAGTACAATTAATATAGATGATGCTAAGAAGATATGGATCTTAATTAAATAGATCAAACAACCATTTTTGTATCTTTTAGATATGTATATATATATACATATAGTTTTTTCATAAGTAATTTACATTTTTATGATTCGGTTTGATTATTTGACCCTACATCTACCTGTGAACACGAAACATATATCCAGCTTCATCTATTTTGATTTATAAGTACATGCTCAATTCAAGACAAGAGTTGCATTTTGCTAAATTCAAATACTTTATCGAATTCAAATATGACACAAATTAGATACATGTAACCCATCACTAGCTACCACCAGGATATATATGTAGGAATGCTTGCTTCCCGTGTGCTGCACTTCTGACACTTGAAAAAGACATCCACTTGTGCGTATCTTTATTTAAGATCTAGTTTGTCGAGATTCACCACACGCATATATACATATATATATATACATATATACATATATATATATACATATATATATATATACATATACATACATATATATATACGGGAGCGATATTCTACACCACATGTGTAGAATAACTATTCTACACCGACTACTTCTAGTAGTTGATTTTCTCAGTAGAATAAAAATTGAGTATTATTTTTTCTAAGTAGTAGATTTCTCGGTAGAATAGCTATTTTACATTTGTGGTGTAGGATAACATTTGTGTATATATATATATATATATGTTATCCTACACTACGTATGTAGAATAGTTATTCTACTGAAAAATCTACTACTGAGGAAAAAAATAGTGTTCAATTGTTATTGTACTGAAAGTACTACTCTCGTGGTCGTTGTAGAATAGATATTCTACACACGTGGTGTAGAATAGCGCTCCCGTGTGTGTATATACATATATACATATACTCCATTCAAACATGAATTAATTCGATCCACTCCTTAAATCCAAATATTTTGGCGAATCCAAACGTAACACAAACTAAACTAACCCGTACGTTACCACATGTGATATGAGTTGGCCGGCCGGTCGATGTAATAAGGTACGTGACACAACTGGCCATGCATGCATGGTCCTTGCATGTGGAATTAGCATATGATATGGCATGCAGGTTTTGTTATTCTCTAGCTTCATCAAAGGTACGGTCCAAAATTATTAGCTGTCCTCACCATAATTTGATGGGATTTTTTTGGATGCATGGATGGTTTAGGGTTAGGTTAAGTTGTTCATGAGAGTGCCTTACTTCTTGGCACGGTGGCCAACTACTCTAAGTGTCCGTTTATTCTCAGGGTAAAGTTGGATAGTTAAGATAGGATCAGATTGAGCAGCTTCATCAAGAGAGTTGTCGTTTTTTCCTTAAAATAATCTTATATACGAATCATCCTAAACTCGGATCATCCCTAAAAATCAATCTCCACCTTAGTGTGTGTTCCTATAATCTTAATTCATATATTTTAAAGTATATTAAAAAGTAAGTTCCTAGCTATTATTTTTGAGAGAATGGAGAGGTGATTTAGAGGATCGCCAAGGATAGAGAATTATTTAGAAATACTGTTGCGACGTGATTTTTTCTAAAATATCTAAATATTATTTTAGAAAACTAGATAAGAATGTTTTTAGCGACGAGACAATATTTGGTCCGTGGATGGAGCGGACAAATTAAACCATTTTTTGTTGGAAGGATATAATTTAATTTGGATGCGATAAACTAAAATTTAGTAGATCAGCTTGTTTATTTATATATATATAATTTAATTATAATGAATACACAATGGTATAATCAGATGATAAATCAGATAAATGATTTAGGATGAAAAAATACTGAAAGCTTCATAACCAAAAAAAAAAAAACTCGATCGACCACATGGATCGGAGCAAGCAGAAGAAGCCAGTGTCACACGCCATCGAAAACAGAAGTTGAATGGCTCCATCTGATCGACCAATTTGACTAGCTAGATCCCACAATTATTCTATCTTTGAGAAATATTCCATATCTTGCACTCGCCCTGAACTACTAAACTTAGCCAAAAAATTAATGACCACGCAAATCCTATCCACCCTTATCCCATAAACCAAACACAACCAAAGCTTACATACCAAGCTGGAAAAAAATTGAATCTTTTCCAAAGAAAGCACAAAAGAGACTTGTTTTGTACCTAGCTTTAGACTTGAATATAATATTGTGCAGAGAAAGCACACAAAAGAGTCATGTTTTGTGTGAATGTAGTGGCATTGTTTTGTGGAAGTCCAACAGTGTTGAAACTAACTGCCCCTAGCTAGCATTTGATCAATCCTTCCAACTGTGAGATGATGTGATCATGGAGAGGGTGTCTTCATTGGGGAACACTTGTTTCATCTTCTTCGAGAAAGAAAGCTACTATATATACCATTTGATCCTGAATTAATTCCTCCTAGCCTACACTAGCTGAGAAAGCTACCATTTGTTCTCTAATTCACTATTGATAACAACCGTAGTATGCGTTATCTTGAGTAACCTCAATATCTTAGTTAATATCTAGGTAAATTTTTTCCGTGCCACTACAATTTTTACGGTTTGCCAATATGTTATCGGTGTATCACTGACAGATGGGGTCACCACAGTCACTGATAGTGGCATATAGGCAATTTTTAAAAATTATAATGACATGTGAGTAATTTTCCCTTAATAATATAAATTTACACGATGATATACGCACTAGTAATTTGCTACCAACAGAAAAAAAATTCATAATATTATTTAAAATAAATTAAATATATTTTACGTGATATATATGTTAATATGATATTGACCCTTTTGTCATGCGTGCTTATTTTGATTATTTATGTGTCAAATATTAGTTGTTATTTAATAATATTAAATAACATTAGGGTTTAAACTATAAACAAACGTGATTAAGTCGGGTGACAGATTCACTGTTTTAAAATCTAGTATATATACATATGTGTATGTATATATATATATGTACACTACGGGACTGTTCACGTTTGCCGAGTGCCTAGGGCACTTGGCGAAGTCTTTTTTCCACTCGGCAAAGGCTTCGCCGAGTGCCACACTCGGCGAACCCCTCTCGGCGATAGATGTGTCGGCGACGTGAGGGTTCGTCGAGTGCAATTTATCGGGCACTCGGCGAAGTCTTTGTCGAGTGCAATATAGACTTCGCCGAGTGCCACGTATAGCACTCGGCGAAGTCCACGGTTGACGGCCGGGGTGGCCGTTAACGGGCTTCGCCGAGTGCCCCAAGGGGTGTGCCGAGTACCACGGGGGGCACTCGGCGAAGGGGGCTCGGGGGGGCACGGGGCGCGTGGGGCTTCGCCGAGTGCCCCACGTGGCACTCGGCGAAGGGGGCTCGGGGAGAGGGGGGCACGTGGCACTGAAAGGCTTTGCCGAGTACCCCCGTGGCACTCGGCATACCCCCTTCGCCGAGTGCCACGTGGAGGCACTCGGCAAAGCTTCCCCAGAGTGCACAGAAACGTGCCACGTGGCACGTTTCTGTGCACTGCAGGTGGCTTTGCCGAGTGTACAACTCTTTGCCGAGTGCATTCCATCGGGCACTCGGCAACGATGGAATGCACTCGGCGAACATGAGTTTTCCGGTAGTGGTATATATATATATTCCAATTCCCAAGATTGGCATTATCTTTTTCTCTGTGCGCACGATCCAACACGCCTAACTGTGCATCTAGAACGCTAGCTGCAATCCACGATATGATAGATCGAGCTTGACCTGCCTGCCAACGAATTCCATGCAATTTGGACGGCGAGCATCCGATGCTACGACGACTAGGAGAAAAACTTCACACCTTTGACAAAACTAACCTCTCGAGTCTCGAGAGTACAGTACACGGTTAGGCAGCTGATCAGCTCTTGAAAGCGACGTGTTTATAGTGACGTGTCACGAGTGATCGATCCCTAACCTAATCATTGACCCAGTATTATGCGAAAAATAGACCCTGACAACTCCCGTGATGCTGTCCATGTCAGCACGTACGCCCAGCTATGTCATGACAATGGATCACTAATCATGTGTTTTGTGGGGTTAATTTTCAACTATTAATTCTACCGCGCCCGTTTGTGGAATATATATATACACATACACGGGAACGCTATTCTACACCACGTGTGTAGAACAGCTATTCTACACCGACTACTTTCAGTAGTAGATTTTTTCAGTAGAATAACAATTGAGTACTACTTTTTTCTTAGTAGTAAATTTTTCAGTAGAATAGTTATTCTATACCCGTGATGTAGAATAGCATTTGTATATATATATACTATCCTATACCACGTGCATAGAATAGCTATTCTACTGAAAAATCTACTACTGAAAAAAAATAGTACTCAATTGCTATTCTACTGAGAAAATCTACTACTAAAAGTAGTACTCTCGTGGTCGGTGTAGAATACTGAAAGTAGTACTCCCGTGGTCGGCTATTCTACACCGACCACAGGAGTACTACTTTCAATAGTAGATTTTTTTCAATAGAATAACAATTGAGTATTATTTTTTTCTCAGTAGTAGATTTCTCAGTATAATAGTTATTCTACACATGTAGTGTAGGATAATATTTGTATGTATATATATCATCACTTTATTTGAGGGATATATATATATATATATAAGAGTCGACTTTAAGTTTGAGTTTGTGTAATAATATTTTGATTCTTTAAGAAATTAACAGAAATGGATTTGTTATCCTTTATTTATTTTGATTTGGGAAATATGAGTTGTTTTTTAAAAAATAAATAAATAATATTTATAAAAAAGTTAGAAGACTAAAATGACTTATCAGAGGGAGTATTTGGCAAAAAAAAAAATTATCCCGGGGGGTGCGTGCTTTGTATTTAGTGGATCAGGATAGTTTCTAGATAGCTAGGTACGTAGTACGGTTGTGGGTTTTATATAATGATTATATTTATTTCGAAGAACGATTGTTTCTTTTGAAGTGAGATATTGTGTGGCATATATTGAATTATTACAAGAGCATTTTATTTTACTTGCTGCAGTTGTTATTCCACTTGCTATCGTAAAAACAGTAAAAATGATTTAAAAAATAACTCTATTGTTCTTACTATTTGACTTAAAATAAGCTTGTTATTTTAAGCGTCTTCTCATCCTCCTATCAAGATTGCCTTGCTTCTTCTAGCAAGTCACGAAGACTTCTCATCATATCCTATTTGCTAATCTATTTTGTAATAAGTCTAATTCAAAAATATAGACATTAATAGTTAAAATATATTGATAGAATATAGATAAATTCTAATGAGAATAGATAGTAAACCATATTTGATAAGTATATTGGAGTAGATAGTAAAATAAGAATCCAACTTGATACTACTACAAGCACTCACTGTAGCGGCGGACAAAAACGTACAGTAGACTAGTCAAAATAGCAATCACAATTAATATGTTGGTAATGAGAGGGGCACTAGCTATTACAAAAACTAAAAAGGCTAATGTTACTTCAGAATTACGATGAGTAGTAGGTAACTCTGCATGCTAGTGCGTGGTAATGTCAAGGGGTTAGAATATTTTTTTTCTAAAAGTCTGAAATTTATTTTCAGGTAAGGTTTCTTATAAGAATTGTACGTAAAAACCATCTTTTATTTTCACTCAAAAGTATTGTCTGTAAAAAATATTTTTACATGCAGCAAGATGTGTCTTAAAAACTGTCTATAAAAATTATCATTGTATTTTCACGTGCGGGTCAATTAAGAGAATATATAGTCGATCTGTCAAAATATCTTTTTCCAGCCCTCGCCACCGCCCGCCCGCGCCGCCGCCCGTCACTTGCCGCCGTCCGGCCGCCGTCCTCTAGCCTCTACGGCCCTGACGCCCCATCGGCCGACGCCCACTCGCTCGGATCCGGCGAACGCAACGGCCCAACAACGAACCCCCGGTATATTGCTCCTTTCCTCCTTCCAGTTTTGATGCAGACATGCAGTTTTGGTGAATGTTCGTTTGTAAATTTATTGTAACATGCTTACAAATGCTTTATGTCATAGGCTTAGATCCACATACAACAACTGCTCGGTGAATCACAATTTGGTGAATATGACTTGTGTTGTTTAGAGTTGGTGAATTGCGATACAGAGTCTTGCATTGTCTCATCATGTTTGCTTATTACAAATGTCGATGTTGTGATTGAATATTATCCGGCGTGAATATTTGATCTGTACATAAAACTTCATTTTGTTTTGTCAGTGTTTGTATCTTGTTAATATGACCTAATTTGTAATTTCTTATAGATCAAACTTGCTATTTTTTGAATTACTGAATTAGGTAGGAAGCATTTTCATGCTTTCACACTTTATTAATGAGAGCTTCAGATTTCAGACTTTCCTGCTCGATGTCACTTATTAAGCTAAATATGGTTGTCCAATCCTAAAATGTCATTAAACTGGTGGCAAATTTTCCTTTTTCCCTTTGAAGGAATATTGTTTGAGTTCCATTGCTGGCTCACACTATGGATGAACCTTATCAGCACCCAAAATGCACCATTTTTGTTCTTTCAATTTCCTTTACTTGTTTTCTTTCAATAATGGTTCTTTTGTCCTAATTCTATCTTCTTTTTTCCAGCCTGAACCTGTGGTTGCGAACGATTATGTGGTTGCGATAATTTTGTCCTTGCTCACCAAGTCGAGCAGGTGTATTATATGTCGTACCCATGTGAAAAACTAAGTGCTTGGTGGGTAGTCTACAAAGTGAATCCTCGGGAACGTCTACACACCCCTAGTGATGGCGCTTATCAATTGGAGGTTGAAGAGGTCGATGAGGTTTACCAAGATGATGAATTGCCGACTTCGTTTAATGTAGAGTCAGAATCATTGACAGATTCTTTTCTCGGTGATTCTAATGATGTGGCAGTTCCCGAGAACAGGAAACACCAACATAAGAAGAAAAAAGTAGCATGGTGTGCTTTGGGGAGAAAAGGACAAATTGATCCTGATTTTGATGATAATTGACAAGTAATTGTTTTCATACATGCATATGTAATATACTTCATAATACATGTTTTTTCATATGTTCAAACCTTCTTTACTAATAAATGCTCGTTTTTGCTTGTTTTGAACAGGATGTCGAAAAAGGTGAAGAGTGTCACGAGGAAGCTCTTCCGCTTGGGGAGTACATCAACGAGTACTCCAGTGAGTACACCGACGACTCAGGAGGACACCCTATTCCAGGGTAGTTTCTCTTCTTCAAACAGACGTCATCAAGAGTAGCTCCTGAGATGCATAGATCCGACATTAATTGGTCGGCCTATTGCATTTCAACTGGATGGTGAGGTAACTTTCAGATTGATTTTTATGCCAGTTATAAACTATTACTAATTGTTTCAATACTATTTTGTAGGAGGAAGAACACTTGGAGAGTGTGGGTCATGAGGATGATCCGGTGGGTGGGGGCAGGAGGGGGATGACCCGGAGGGTGTGGGTCAGGAGGAGGGGGCTGAGGCTTCTGGGTCCTCAGTATCTTTCAGGACAAGCCACCTGGTCGCCCCACCAGTAATCTCTTCCGGTGGAGCCAAGATCGAGATTACACCTGTAGGTAACGGATAAGTCTAATACTCTTCTGTTGTTTTGCTTTTTTTCAAAAAATTTCTTTCAGTAAACTGACTTTATTTATTATGTATTTCTAGATCTTGGATTCACTCTCGGTTTGACATCACTTCGAGGGTCATGCAGGTTAACCAGATATTGGGTAACCTATGTCGTCTGCACTATCCAGGGGTGCTAACAATGCCGACCGGTGAACGAGTTCTATGCCGGACATGGGACCAGTACCGGTTTGCTCCTGACGAGCGCCACGGAACTGCTCAGGGGGCGGTGTCTCATGACTTCTGGGTATGTGTTTTTTCAATCTTCTTTTAGTTTTAACACAAAGCTTTTCGAGTTACAACACTTTACTAATCATGACTTTTGCAGTTACGCTTTTGCTTGCCAAAAGTCGGCAATCACCATAATCATGTCCTTCAAGTCTTCAACAATAATGCACACAAGGTGGTGAAGGACGTTATTTAATATGCCCGCATTCAAGTGAACAATGTTTACTACAAGGAGAAGCTAGGGCAACGAATGAGCAAGGCGACAGGTGCATCCACAATATACTTGACTGAAGAACAATACCGTTCGGTAAACAATTCTAACTTTTTAAATCTTCGATTGTTGAGATTTGTTGTCATATAATACAAATAGCATCTTTGTTTAGGTGAGGATTCTATGGTTTGCAAACCGCGAGGATGCATATTTCGAATTCTGCAAGATTTGGTCTTCAGCTGCATTCAAGAAGACTTCCGAGCAGAAAAGACAATGTCGTGGGACGGATCCGAAGCACAAATGTGGTGTCGATGGACATATTCGTCACGCTAAACACATGGTAAGACCTCCTTCTATCACTCTCTATTTATAGATACATTGTAATGCGACTAACTTATTTCTACTGTACAAGAAGCTAAATCTGGCAACGTGCCAAGTGACATAGAGGTGTATGCTTATGGTCACAAAGGAAGCGATCGTACACAGCGAAGTGTCTTGTGTAGCCAGACAGCCACAAACCATTTGGTGAGATGTTAGCAATGTTAAGAATTTACGTAATTTCATTTTTCTCCGTCTAATCGGATATTTTGTTTTTTGCAGGCGCAGTATGGTGAACACATGGTTCGACTCCATGGAGAGGACTATGATTGGCGGAGAGAACATATCGACCAAATGGTCGTGTACTCCAGCGAAGGTGGAAAAAGCCATGGACGATGAGACAATGTTTTTATCAATGTTTTGTGTATGGTATTGTGATGGTAACTAACTCATTCAATATTGCAGGTACTCCATGTTCAGTGGAGTTATTGACTCAAGAGCGGTGAGAGCTCAGAAGTCAGCTCAGTCGTCGTAGAGCTCCGTCGGAGTTGGCTCCAGCCGTCGTCACTCAGAAGCAAACCCGGAGGTGGTTCAGCTGAGGGAGGAAATGAGGCGGCGCGACGAGCACAGTAGGCAACAACAAGAGTACTATATCGCTTGCTAAACACAACAGCAGGCGATGATCCAAGTAAGTTTAGTTTACAGTGTTGCAGTTAAAAAAGTATTCAGAAATAGGTTTAGAACTAACTGATTACATTACAACATGTGTAGCAACTAGCCCAGCAACATGGTGGATTTGACATGTCCTTGTTCCAACCACTACCTCCCCCGCCACCACCACTACCTCCTACATTACCTGAGGTACCTCCTGACATATCGTTACTTGAGATACTTAAGTTAGCGTTTAGAAGGGTAGTTGAGTCCGTTCTCTAATTTTGTCTATCTCTTCAGAGTTTTCGTACGCCTGGTCAGGATGGAGCCTCCGGGGCAAATGTGGATGAAACGGGAGGCAGCGACGGCGCCCACGACCCAAATGTGGGCGATCAGTGAGTATATGGACAAATGTGACTTTGTATGTGGCTCTCGATGTGTTATGTGACTTTGTATGTAAATTTGGATGGTATATGTTAATTCAGATGTGTACTGTGACTTTCGATGTGAATTCAGTTGTGTTATGTGATTTTGGATGTGATGTGTGAAGTTTGGATGTGAGATTGATTTTGGATGTTATATGTGAAGTTTAAATGTGATTTTGGATGTTATATGTGAATGTGATATAAATTGTGGTTGGATTTGAGTGTGAGTAGGGGAACCAGGAAAAACAAAAACAATACCAACTAACTTCCGTCGGCTTTGACCATAGCCGACGGAAGTTAGCTGCTTTCGGCCATGTGGGTAGAAAGGCTAAATTCCGTCGGCTAGGGCCAAAGCCGATGGAAGTTAGGGGCACCTAACTTCTATCGGCCAGGCTAGCCGACGGAAGTTAGCGCGCCTCTGCTGACGTGGCAGAGTTCGGCGCTAACTTCTGTCGGGCACGTGAAGCCGATGGAAGTTAGCTAACTTCCGTCTACCCGCTTCCATCGGCCAAATGCCGATGGAAGTTAGCTTTTTGCCGACGGAAGTTAGCTTCTTTCATCGGGAAAGGGCTAAGTTCCGTCGGCTTTGGCCGACGGAAGTTGTCTGGATTGTTGTAGTGAGTTCCATAGATCTTATGTTTCAAACAAGTAGTACTATTATATATATATATATATATATGTATAAATGTGACAAAGTACCTAAAATGTAATTTAGAAATTAAAGTCATGTGTCGAGACGTGATACAATGATTTTCGAGAAGATCAATCATCCATCCCACGGAACTACTCTCGCCTGTTTTTTTTGCGTGCGAAGGCCACACAGACCCAACTTTGATTGAAAGTGATATGTCGAGATGTGATATGAAAACTTCTCAATAGATCATCCATCTCAGAACTACTCTCGCCCTTTTTTTGGTGTGAGAAATTCATACACACCCAACTTTGATTGAAAGTCATATCTCGAGATGTGATATTCTTAAGAGATCACCCATCTTAGAACTACTCTCGCCTGTTTTTTTATGTGAGAAGGCGAACTTTGATTGAAAATCATGTGTCGAGATGTGATAAAACTTTCCAGCGTTCGCACTCCTATGACCATACTCAACGTTAAAGTTTTTATATTATTTTTTGTAGGAATATATATCGAAACTTATATTGTTTTACAGGAAGAAGCGCTCGTGAATCATGCATGCGTGTAAGGAAGCACACATGCCGATGTGATATACAAGAATTAAGAAAGTGACAGTAGTATTGAGTGGCATCCTAAGGGGGTGTTTGGATCCAGAAGCTAAATTTTAGCCCGTGTCACATCGGATGTTTGGACATCAATTTGAAGGACTAAACGTGAACTAATTAGAAAAATAATTACAGAATCGGAGGATAATTCGTGAGACAATTTTTTTAAGCCTAATTAATCCATAATTAGCAAATATTTACTGTAGCGTCACATTGTTAAATCATAGCGTAATTAGGCTCATTAGATTCGTCTCGTGAATAATCCACCGATTATGAATGGGTTTTATAAATAGCCTACATTTAATACTCTAAAATAGTATCTAAACATTGGATGTGACAGGGGCTAAAATTTAGCCCCTGTATCCAAACACCCCCTAAGACGCATCATTCAGCTTTATTAGCATGCATGGCGCGCAACGCTGACAAAACTCCCGGGTTCAATGCATGATAAATATATATTTGTTTCTAAAATACTTTTAAATTTGTTCTTACGAAACCGGTATGTTTTAAACTAAATTGCGTATGTATGAATCTGCTGGATATGATATGATACGATATATACATGAAACATGACAAAAAAATACGCTGGTTTAATAACATAATAGAATAAACATAAGCATTATTATTGACAGAAGCAAAAGCAGGGGTAATTGGAGATTATTGGGCTGCTGTGGCTAGGCTATGCCCAATTTCACGGAAAAAAGGTAAAGAAAATGTTAAATTCACGAATGCCCCTAGATTTAAAATCAATCATGCATTTGATCCGACCATAACCAGTACTGCATAAAATACATACATACATACATACATATATATATATATATATATATCGAGTAGTCTATTTTTTAAATTATTATTAGCTATTTTTTAGCTTTTATGCATTTCTTAAATATAATATGATATAACGTTTAAAGTGGTGCACATCTTTTGTTTTTTTTAGTTTCACTATTGGATAAACTTGTCATGTTTATTCCGTTTTGGTGGCTATCTTTATCGTCATCCAAATTAAAGGCTAGAAGATAAGGGATCGGAGGGAGGGAGCTAAGGTTGGCGTGCAGTGATCGGTAGCGCGAGCATAAATGATAGATAGCGTCAGTGTCGTTAGCTCGCCGACTGTGCACATGTCCCTCGCACACGGCACACGTAGGTGTACACGGATACTCTCTCCGGTACACAAAAACAAGTCGTTTTGGACATGATTTTACATACCAAGGAGCAATTAATTAGTGTGTACTTTCCATGTTTGCCCCTGTTAAATATAGTGCAAGAGTAAACATAGCACGAAAAACAAGAAAGAAGTAGTACTACTTGAGGGGTATAGTTGTCCAAATGCACAATAAAATATAAAACGACTTGTTTTAGCAACCTCTTAATACAAGCCTAAAACGACTTGTTTTTGTGTACCGGAGGGAGTATATACATATATGTATGGGCCCTCAAGCAGTCAAGCGTTCATTTTCCATTGGGAATTCTTAGGACTAGCTAGCTCGCCCGCGAAAGTTTTCAATTCTCTCTACGTGCGACGAGCTAGGGTATCTTTGCATTATTGGTTTGGTGCTAGATCCGTTCTAATTTTTTTATGGATCTAAATTACTGAGAAAATTTCTTATATACATGCCACCAAAGTTCACCGGTTACCACGCGTGTGTGTGTATATATATATATATATGTCATTGAAAATTTATTGTTCTCGTATATATCACTACTTTATTTTTTTTCGTATCCATATATTTCCCAATAATAATGTTAATCAACATTAGTTTTTTTAAGTACCAAAATTTCGCTCGGCTCACTAGAAATTAAAGATGATTTAAGCTTCGCGATCAGCTAGCACTCGCTCAGATCGGTACCAATTACTCATGTAGTCGAGTGCAAGTACAGACCGGCCAGGAGCAAAGCTAGCTAGCTAGTTTTGTGAGCTAAGAATGGTTTTGGTATTTAAAAAAATTAACATTAACTAACGATTGAAACTAATAGCAATGATATATATGTACACAGAAAATTAAAGCGAGAACCGACAAGCTTCCATTAGTATGGAATTTTCTCTTATTGATTAGATTGAGCTCTAATTTCACATAACCTAGAGATCTGACAAACAGATCTAAAAGTAATTATATTTGCGTGGACTAATTAATTTTGAGATAATTTTGTTATGCCGTGTGGGACCTAGTTATGGAGTTTAGCAGATATTACATAAATTCTCTAAACTAAGATAAAATCGTCCCAAATTATGTGTTTTTCATCAACTGAAGAAACATTTGGACATGATTTGTATGTATCTTCACAAAAATACGAAAGCATACGTACATTACACTATTTAAGGTGGTTTGCGCATATTACCAAAGTATAATACACTTTGAAAATTAAAAAGAATAAAATAAGTGTCATTGTTTTGTTAAGAACTACTACTAAAACAACTAGCTAGACAAATTAAATTCACATTTGATCTTTTGAACTAACTTCTTATTGACGCACTTCAAGCTAGCTACATATATAGTACATATGTACCCTCCCATTCCAAAAAAAAAAACATTTCAACTTTATAAAAAACTTTATTTCTAGGAACAATTCCTCATGCATCACTATAATTTTTAAGAATTTAAAAAATATCAATATCAAACTGTGTTGTCCTATTTTTAGTGATACACCGTTGTCATATATATTTAAAAACTACGAAAATTATAATAATATATTTCTAACTACTATCTCTTGTTTCTATCTCCTTATCATATCCATCCTCGTTTTGCAAACCGAATACGTTTTATTCCCCTAATCTTTCTTACATATTACTTCACAATACTATTTTAATTAATCAAGAGATATTTTATATTTTACTCGTACTACTGTTTTAAAATTTTATCTTAAAAGAGTTAAAGATTTTATAGGACGTATTAGTTAGCTACCCTTTTATATGTTATCTCGTGTACTCAGTGTCGTCTCAATGAATTTGATGGCTTGGTGCGAAAATGGGAACTTATAATCGAATAATTTATGTAAACAAATTATATATATATATAAATATAAATATATCAAATATTAATATGGTTGGAGACGAACATATATATAATACGAATGAATGACAAATATACAAGATGATTGTAATTACATTCACATATCAATATTTAGACTTTTTAGTCTTATCTTTTTCTATCAAATTAATTACAATTTAAGGCCCCGATTTGTATGGAGACCCCGTACAATACAACTGCCCATAGCTCGCCTGCAGTCAAAACTCAAGTGCTCGATCGATCAGACAGAACTCAGTCAAAACTTCAATTCCTCTCAGCTGTCTCTGCAGGCGTTTGAGCTGACCTGCTCTTATTAGGGCGTGTCAAAAGTCAAAATTAAACCGGCAGCACGAGCTAGTGTAGCTAGCACATGTGAATGTGATATCGACCATAGTTAACTAGTAATCAATTCGATCGTCGACTGATTAATCAGTTTGATTGTGCTAGCATTTAACACGGTTACTTGCTGACCTTGGTTGTGCGTGTGACCTGGCTGGCCTGCACACATGCGATGATGTATGTATCACTGGTCACCTCGATCGATCTCCTGTTCTACGTACCCATTCTTGGGTTGGTGCACATTGGTTAGGTTAATTTGTTAGTAGATGAATTTGATTTCGGCTAGCTCGTGTGATGCAGGATTTTGACTGGTTAAGCCTGCTGAATGCTTGCTTGCTTCAAGTTGAGAACTGTTCAAAGTTGCATTTAATTTGGGGGGTTTGATCAGTTTTATTTAAGGAGACGAGGCTCCACTGACCGAGCTAGCGTGCGTGTGCAATAATAAGGCTATTTATAATGGGGGTTTCATGACATTAATTATCATGACACATCAGATTTTTTGTTGACATGATATTTCAATTAATGAAGAAAAAGAAGAAAGTAGTATCATCACCATGACATGGTGCTAACCCGGTTCGAAGACGGATGAAATGAAATGAGATGCCCACCGAGAGCCAAATCGTTTCATCAGAGAGAGAATATTTCATGAGAGCTAGTTGCATTTAATTACATGGGTTAGCCTAGGAAATAGTGAAATGAAACTCTCCACTAAGAAAGGATATTTTATTCAGTTGCAAAACTGATATGGACTTTTAGAAAACAGTGTTATGAAACCCACCGCTGTGAATAGCATAAGAGCAGGTGCTTTATATTTCCGTAAAAAAGAGAGAGATTATGTCAGCTGCAATTGCTTTTAGTATGTAAATCTTTCCTAAATAAAACTCAGTAGCCACAAAATTTAAAAATGAATTGAAATTAGAAACCGGGAAATTCTCTAGATTCTTACCGATTTACTGCGTACACATCTGTTTTTTTTTAATCTGAAGCTTCTTGTGATGTGGGCCTTTCTTGGCGTTGGGCGGCCCGGCCCAACCTTTCCATCTCGGCCCATCAGATACTGGCTTGATCTGGGCCAAAACGAAGGGCTCTTCTGTAAAAACGCAAAATGCCCGGACCGCTACAATTGGTAACATTCCAAAGCAGGGACCTAACTGCAAAAAATCCGGACCGCCCGACCGAACTGGGGGCCTAAATGAAAAACTCTAGATATGATTAAAGATGGCAATGGTCACCCGAAACCTATTATGCATGGTAGATATACATGTAAAATTATTCACATGCGAGTCTATTAACAAGAAAAATAGTACTCAACATAGGTATATACAGGTATATATGGGTATGGGTATGGGTATGGTTTTTAATATCCTTACCCGTTATATTTTGGGGAGTTTAAATCATTGTTGCTATTATTGTAGGTTAAATCATTGATGTATCATGTTTAGGAGTTTATTTATATACGTAATTTTGATCTTACGATTGAACTAGTGATCGATCTAATTAGGTGAAACACAGCTTTTATGAGGATAGATACATGGTTGTTATTTGTTAGTCTATTTTGTGTGTGGTGTTTATTGATGGGTATGAGTACCCGGTGAGTATATTTTACCTATATGGGTATGGTTTTAGGGGAGAAATATCCACGTGTATATATAAGTTACTGACGGATAGATTTTTTTTAACGGATATATATGGATTTGAGATTGTTAACTCGATGGGGATAACTCATTGTTATCTTTAGATATGATCTTGCCTGATTAGTAATCACAGTGTTTTACGGTCCTTTACAAGTACCAGATCACTGTGAAGTGTTTGTTTGTGATATTTAAAATTAAATCTTGGCCATATTTGTGGAATGGAATGGAACGGGTTTAAGATTAGGGATAATAGTTTTGCCCGTGGTACTCGATTCAGCGTGAATAAGTCTGGGTTCAAATTTGAACGTATGAGTTCATAGGTTCGAGCACTCGATTTAGGTCAGATTAGACGCGTGTTTAATTTGAAATATTTGGATGCCTGCGGATTTAACCGGTTATCTCTAACTTTGTTTTAGATTTTGCTTCACCTTCAAATTATATTGTAGCTATATATGTTTCAGGTTTCCGCTTCTACTAATGTAAACCGTTGATTTATTTATATTGGATTTTTAGTGCCTGATATGGGTTTAGGTTAAAACCCATAAATTTTATATATAGGTGCAAGCTTAAAAATGTTTCGCGGATTTGCTTCCCAAACAAAATTTTATTGAACCATAATTTTTAGACCTATTGTCATTCATCAATTGATATCTAACGGACTGTTCGATTAATAAGGGTATGTTTGATAGAGCTCGTTATGAAATCCATAGTTAAGCTGGACTTGAGCACTTGAAGTTGGTTAAATCCTGCTTCATCACTCTAGTTCATTTTTTTGGAGTGTTTTTAGTAGGATCTATTTCTAAAAAAAAATGTTTGGTTTGACTCTAACTTCACATGATAAAGAATCTGGAACTGAAATAGCCTTACCAAATACACCCTAAAATGATTTTTGCGTGATCGTAGGGACATGGACATACGAAAGGCATTACTACGTACCGAGATAGAGTGTAGTGACAACACATGAAGAAGATGCAATTTCAGCCAGATCTTTCGTTTTTTTATCCCTTTTTTTTTCTACCGTCGAATGCTGCACCGTCCGATGATGAACCAAGAGCCGGAACGGACGGTCGGATATGATGGCCCAACAACACTTTTAATTAATCGAAACCCTTAATTTCAGCATGCAATTCTGCATATTAAAATAAAAAATGAAAAAAATAATATATTGTCTTATTTAAATATAAGCTGTGAGATCAAAAATAACGAACGATCCGTAATTATGTAATTATTTAGTTGTAAATTCAAATTCTCCCAAAAATAAATTACACGGACATGGCATCTTTGTGCCGTTGTTGTTTCATGTATATATATGGTCCAAATTCCTCCTACCCAATTTAATTATTTGGTCCCAGCTAGGGACGATCCAATATACACGCGACGACGTTGACCATTACTTTTTTCAAACTAAATTTAATGAAATTTGTTGAGCAGGGATAGATACATATTGTTTTCATGATAGAACTAATTAACCATTATTGATATCATTCTTATGCATGCGACGAATCTCCGTATATATCTTTGTCCATATTATTGGTGGCTAAAAAAATCTTAAATAAAGCTTGTGTGCATAATCTCAAACGGCGTCTATATATTTGAGATTTTTTGGGAGTAGTCGACGCTTTCAATTGGTATATATATATATATATATATATATCCTTGAGAGATATATAATCAAAGACATTTTAAGGGCATGTACGACGGTAGCTTTGAAGCTGTCTTTAAGCTAAACATTTTGCAAAAAAAAAATATTTCACATCAATAAATGGTGAGAGATGTAAGTATGCTCTCATGTATATTTAAGTATCTTTGAGTCATGATTACATATAAATATTAAATATTTTGTAGATAATTAAATAGACAACTACTGTCTATGGGTCGTACTTGTTGACTATTTAGTTATCTATGTTGTAAATTTCAAAAATCTTTGGAATCAATTGTCTATACCATTGTACATGCCCTAAACATTCTTGGTAAGATCCGTTTCTGACGACATAATAACTTATATTTAGAAACGAAGAAAGAGAGTACATTTATGATGTGTGGCATGCCTAAATTAAATTAAGGTTGGCTGCTAATTACATTGATTAATGTAAGGTTCACTGCTAATCACCAACAACACTTTAAGCTGCTTTTCTCCCTCTCCATGCTGCTAACTCATCAGCTCTCCCACTTGTGTCATGTGATCATGCATGCAGTACATGCAGTTGCAGATGGGCAGCCATGGCCCTTCACTACTTCTGCAGCATCACTACTACGTTTGTGTACTAACTACGACTTCACTACACCAATGCAGCTAGCTAGCTAGCTGTTAGACCTCACAATTGTGCATACTCTAGTGGGTGAGAATTTTCAGCATATAGTATTGTTATATGGTTTTTAGATATTAGTTTGTTTCTAGATTTCATGACTGTCGATTTTTATAGTCTAAAGAAGAAATTTAGACAGTTTGCAATTGGGAAGTTAAGATTCTAGAAATAGTTGTAGCTATCAGAATTAATTTCCTCCGAAATGGCCATAACCATAAAAGTTTGCTTATCAAGCTTCAAATTATAAAACGACTATCTAGCATATAAGAATATACGACAATAGTTAGAGCGTGTTTGGTTCCGTTTTTAAAATCTATTTCTGTTGTGAAAAAGCATAAGCTGAACCAAACGGGTTTACCAAATCTGTTTCTTCCACGAAAAGCAGTTTTTTAGTACAAATTTGGAAGCAATTTGGACCCTGCTTTTCTGCTTTTACTTTTTTATTTGTAGTATAAATTGGATAGCATGACTTCAAGGTGTCTTGATTGATCTAATATCATTGTGGTTTGTATTACATTGCACAATTTCATGAGATAACTATGCGGTTGTTGGTTACTTTATGAGATGAACTATGAACTTTTTTATTTATTTAATATATTTTCCCGTTATTTAATTGCATCGATATTGATTGTTTCCTATTTATATATATGTATGGAATATTATAATAATAAAAATTATGTCAATTATAAAAAACAATCAACTCACAACAGATTTTTCACAGTAGCTTCAACCAAACGACTTTCAGCTTTTCCACGACAGATAATTCACAACAGCTTTTTTACAGTAGGTAGCTCACTGTAACTTTTTCATAGCTCACAGCAGAACCAAATGCACCCTTAATTAGTTTTCTCTAGCTCAGTTGCACTATTGGCTTTCATAATTTAAATCAAGAGTTTAATAAGGAGTTCCATGTTCTAAGTTTAATAAGGTGCTGTGAGAATCTTTTCCAAACATGCATTCAGTATATATCTTGTTCATCTAGAAGGGGGTACGTACGTTTTTACTTGTAACTATCAATTCTCGCATTAACTGGTTTCATTTACGCAGAGCAGTTAAATCACATCAACGGCCCGAGTTAATTGGTTAATTAATTACTAGCAAGATCAGCTGGGGGCACAGAACTGCAGGGTACTTGATGTGCAATTGTCACTCACACAATGTAGGAGGGGCCAAAGTGACAGTCTTCCATGCATGCATGATCCAGGTCAGCAGGGCCACAGCAGACTGTATTTAGGGCATGCAGTACTTCAATTCCTTCAGAAATGTTTTACTGTTTGATTTTTAATTTCTGTAATAGTGGGTGTATTTAATTAGCTTCCATCTAAAAAATTAAACAGTGTTGTTGAGTGGATTTATTATCACCGCTGCAGCCGAGTGCAAAATAAGCTTCGCCGTGTGCTCGAGACGCTCGGCGAACGACCGTTTTTCTGTAGTACGCGGCGTGACTTTTGCGGTAATTATTCTGGTACAGTCACTACCGGAAAATGTTAGTTTGCCAAGTGCCAAGATGTTTGCCGAGTGCATTTCATCGGGCACTCGGCAAACACTATTTTGCCGAGTGCCAGATGTCATGCACTCAGCAAACATCTTGGCACTCGGCAATTCCAGCTCTTTGCCGAGTGCCCTATAGGTGGCACTCGGCAAACAACCTGAAAAATCCCCCGCCCAATTTTTGGTTGACGGCGTGATGACGGAACGTGTAAATTTTTGGGTTTGCCGAGTGCCACTAACGGACACTCGGCAAACCCTAGCCTTTGCCGAGTGCCACTAGAAAAACACTCGGCAAAGATGACCCAATATTTCATGTGAAAACACATTTTGAGTCCATATCACATTTCAAAAATGTTTTGAACCTGAATTTTTTTTACAGTCATAATTCAACATCTTTTAATCCTTGATAAATTTTCATACTTTTATGAGTGGGTTTGGTATTTTTAATAAAATATTTGTATTTCTAGGATTTACTTCCAAGTGGGTCAAATTTGAAATGCATGTACATGAAATAATGACTCAAAAATTATGGAAAAATCATATTTGTGTTCATGATTACATTTGTAATCTTTTACAACTAAATATAACTAAATATTTAAAATCTAATTTACGACACTCGACCGGCAATATGCAGGTTAATGGTTTTTTAATTATAGAAAATGTAATTGATGCCTAAAAAATATGACACTTGACATGGTGTCATTATATCATACATATATGATATGGTAAAAAATTCATAATGTTTCGACAAAGTTTTCAAGTATGACCTTTAGAAATTGGACAACCTTCGAGAAGGTTTAGGAGTTTAGGGATGAAATGAGTTAGGTTTAGAAGCAAATCGATATTCAAATATTTGTTTGAACTTAAAACTTTTTGTACTACTAAAACTCAATTTATCTTATACCATGTCAAAAATTGGCATTTTTTAGAGTTACTTTGCTATTTTTGGTTAAAAAAATTGTTTATAAGATTTTAAGTAAAAGATCCCAAATTTAAACTCGGCGAAGCCCCACGCGCCACGTGCCCCCCCCCCCCGAGCCACCTTCGCCGAGTGCCCCCCGTGGCACTCGGCACACCCCCTTCGCCGAGTGCCACGTGGGGCACTCGGCGAAGCCCCGTTAACGGCCACCCCGGCCGTCAACCGTGGACTTCGCCGAGTGCTATACGTGTCACTCGGCGAAGTATATATTGCACTCGGCAAAGACTTCGCCGAGTGCCCGATAAATTGCACTCGGCGAACCCTCACGTCGCCGACACGGCTAGTGCCGAGTGGGGTTCGCCGAGTGTGGCACTCGGCGAAGCCTTTGCCGAGTGCAAAAGAGGCTTCGCCGAGTGCCCTAGGCACTCGGCAAAACCCCACAGTCCCGTAGTGAGTGTGAGCTCGAATTAATAAAATATATGTTCAGCGGTCAACTAGGACACTATTTAATTTGTTTTAGTTTGGATTGTAATAATCTAACTTGTTTTGATTGAAACTACAAACAAACAGTTAATTTAGTAGATCAACTGATTATAGTATATAACCTAGACTATAGTAGGCGGATTTTAAGGATCATCAAATTAATAAGCACCGTTTATTTTTATAGATCTAATGGCTACGATTAAAATATGTCACCCTAATCTAATGGTTGAGAATCTCCACCTAAATACTATGTTATTATAATAATCTTAATATAAAACAAACAAACTTAATTAATCAACAGTATACGAGACATTGAAATGGATCGTCCCTAATTAATTGCACTAACAGATAAAAACAGTACTAACTTAAACACGGTGGATCTTCTCATGGACCAATATTGTCAACTTAATTAAGAGACACTGTTCTGATTTCTGAATGTGGGATCCACTAGTACTCTGCACAACCACCAGCATTTGATCCATTAAAGAGAAAGATATCTGAAAAGGAACAGGGAATACAACCTCACCAGGACAAACGGATGATGAGTATCTTGCTGACAAGAGTGCTCATCGGTACCTACTACCTTTGATTTGATGCATATTATTAACTAGTAGCTGGTTATTTACGTACTATTAAATAATTAAGAGAAATTTGTTTAATGTGAAGCGAGAGATTCGCCACAATATATTAAGAGTGGTGAAGAACCCGGGGAGCTGAGGTTTTGAATACAAGACAAAGAGAGATGCAGATAGGCTAAGCGGGCTAGAAATCGAATGACTTAGCCCGAACAAAATTAGAGAAATCTCTGATTACTAATTCGCTTATAATTGTTATCGACTCATAAACGGAGTGGAAGATACGTCTATTTGAATTCGGTATACCGATATTGTATTAGTTAGAATTCTTAGAATGCTAGAAATGCTTGTTTGAAGAGATTCTAATAGTCGTAACTACGACACTTCATAGTACGAATATCTCTAGCTAAATGGTTTAGATTTACTACTCTAAGATGGTGTTTGGTTCCATGAACTAAAGTTTAGCCCGTATCGTATCGAATGTTTGGATATCAATTTAAATGATTAAACGTGAACTAATTATAAAAATAATTGCAGAATCGGAGGATTATTCGCGGGACGAATTTATTAAACCTAATTAATCCATGATTAGCAAATATTTACTGTAGCATCACATTGTCAAATCATAGTGTAATTATGCTTATTAGATTCGTCTCGTGAATAATCCCCCGATTACGAATGTGTTTTGTAAATAGTCTACATTTAATACTCTAAAATAAACATCAAAACATCCGATATAATGAAACTAAACTTTTAGACTAAAAAATCAAACGGGCACTAAGTTGTGAAACTAAATATCTAGAGAATCTAAAAATAAACTAAAATACTGGAACTAAATATTCATAAAATCTATAAATAAACTAGAATCCGGAAACTAAAAAATAACAACTTTTACATATACTAAAACTAATCAGCTGCTTCTCAAGAGCTAGCATTGCAGGGTGCACAGTAACAGCAGTACGTCCTAGTTGCACGCAGCTGCTAGTAGCATGTACACTGCATAAATGCATGCTCACCAACATCCACCTGCCAGCTTCAATGCAGTTGAGTGATCAGGCCCAGGGCCTGAGCTGCATTGCATTTGCATGAGAGATCGATCCAATCCTAGCTAGCTGAAACCAAGTCCATCCATGCATGCAATACCAATTGATAAGCTTCAATTCATCTACGGAATGAGTTGGCAGTGAAGTAGGAGAAGGTTAGACCACAAAACCCTATCTACCTGCTACATGTACAATCTCCAATTCACAAAATGTTTTTTTTTGATGTGGTTGGATACACCTATCTTTTAGAACAGTTTACAAATCTTCTTAAAAGTAGATATGTCTAATCTTCCATAAGTTATTTTTTAGGTAATTAATTAAGGACGTAGAGAGCGATAATTCTAGGTTTAATTGAATCCTATATATAAAATAAAATTGCATGATTTGTGACTCCACAAGTGCATATATAGGTGACTAGTACGTAAAATACATAATATGTTTTCAAGTTCCTTCGGAAAAATTAAAAAAAATGATTGTCTTAATCAGAAATTCATTTGCACCTAAGATTTAGGGTTTATGGTTTAGAATTTAAAAATAAATGTAGTGAGACCAATTGCAACCGGCCTGTAAATTAATAAAAAATAATTAAGTGCATGTTAGGACCAAAACTAACATCTTTAATTTCGTGGAAGTCGTCGTGCGATACATACGTAGGAGTACATTATCTGGTAGCATGCAAAAGATTCATGCATTTTGGAACCAACGAGATCGACGACGAAGCTACACTTTTTGTGAGAAGCATGCATGCAGCATGCGTTTGGCCTTGGTCCAACTAACACATGTCAGATGCTTAATTGATTTTTCAACGGACGGTTTTTATTCTAGAAGTAGAATTGAAGCAAGTTAATGATTGTCAGATGTTACATGCAGACCTTAATTTATATATCTTATTTGGACCAGATGAGATGCATGCGAATTTGGCACAAGTCGATCGATCGAGTACGTACGTATTTTGCATGGAATTGATGTTCCAACCAATACCAATGTTGCGCGCCACCAGTTTTCACGTGCAATGCAGAGTATAGCAGACTAGCTAGCTAGCTAGTGTGTGCAAGCTAAGATTAACCGGTCACGTAGTTAATTTTTACTGTTACCGGTAGACCGGTTATCTTAGCTCGAAAACCATGGCTTAATTATCATCATATTGGTAACTGTGATTTTGTTAACCGTGTGGATTAGCTTTAATTCAACTTGGAAGTTTATTTTTGCAAAGAGCTCAATTTAGAAAAATGTAATCCCAAATTAACTAGATTCAATCCACACAATTCAACTTGCATTGGAAGTTTATTTTTGCAAAGAGCTTGAGTTAGAAAATTTTAATCCCAAATTATCTAGATTCACACAATATAATTCAACTTGGAAGTTTATTTTTGCAAAGAGCTTAATTTTGAAAATTTTAATCCCAGAATACCTAGATTCATTCACACCACTTATATTTATATATATATATATATATATATATATATATATATATATATATATTCTATAACCTAGCTAGCCTCGATCGGATACAGGTGAACTACTCCATCAGTAACGGTACGGTTGAATTCCAATGTGAATTCAACTATAAATTCATGTGTTCTAAACATGCTCTTTTTGTATTGAAGCTCATCACATATTGCTACTCTACTGATACGATAACTTAATTATTCTTGTCTTCTTTTCTTTTTAGATAGACTTCGATTCACTTTAGGTTTGCAACTAGTTGAGTTTGTTCGGTTATATTGGGAGAATTTTATAATACTGTGCCTTCAAATTTTATCGTCCGTTCGTACGATTAAGGCCTTGTTTGGAGAGCTGCAGATTCTTAGAATCAGCTAGTCCGAGTATCTAGCTGGCTTGTTGGAGTAGCTAACTGTTGGGTGGGTGGGTTTTATTCAGTGACATAGTGGGTAAATAACAATCTGTAGAATCTGGAGAGCTGGGGTTAGCCAGCTTATCAGCTACTAGGCTTGGAAAGACTAATTGTTTCTGTAAATTTTGAAAATCTAGGCTACCCGAGATGCTATTTGGGGGAGCTTCTAGATACTAGAAGTATCTAGCCAACCAAAAGCTCCCCCAAACAAGGCTTAAATTTGATATCGATGACATATTACCTCGTAAATTAAAGAATAATATTCATTTAATATATGTGGATCCATATACATGTAACAATTAATTTATTTCTTTGCATGCTAACATATTAATTATTGCATGTACTAATGGAAATAATGAAATAATCAACGAACTTTCCATGCGGGCAACATACACGGTAAATTGCTTTTCATAATAAACTGATTAGCCAATTTTCCTTTTTAAATATTTATTTTAAACACACTTAATTAACTGTCTACATTAGTTTTAACTATTAACTCTTATTGCACCGTAAATGACCCTGCTCTATTATATTAAAATTCTGATTAATTTATGGTTTCAAAAACTATACGCACGTCGTATCATCATAAAATATCATGTTGTGCGTTTTGATCGGGTCTCAAATCTCTCACCATGTTTACACTTTGACGAAATAAGATCCCCACAGTTGAGGGAATCGGCTCAAGAGGTAGTTGATCTCCTTCGTACCGTTAGATTTCGATTCGATGAATGTCCGAGAGACTTTGAAAGAAGTTTTGGAGATGGGCTTCGTACGAGGTTGAATCCACCTCCACAACGTCGGGGGACTTCGCACTGTCAGATTCACATTGAATAGTACGGATCACGACCGTAGAGAACAGTCGAAAAGTCTCGGACGTCAAAGGAGCTGCTTCCCACTTTGACAGGGGATCTGAACTGAAATTTCCGGGACGGAATAGGGAATACCATGGCCGTTTAGCAGCCAATGCAACTCTCATGCATTGCATTTGCAGGCTTGCATTGCTTCTAGCTTAGCTAGCTAGCTAGCTCACACCAAACAGGCACTAGCTAGCGCGCTAGCGCGCCCTGGACTGGACTGGAGCCCTTCACCTACATTGCATGCATGGATCATGGTTGTATGCTGCTGCATCGATCCTCTCTCTACCTAGCTTGACCGCCTCAGGTCAAACACCTGCAGCCTCCATTACTTCTGCTGGCCTCTCTCTCTCTCTCTAGATTCTCTCTCTAACTGCTCCTCCATTAAACTCCCTTTATAGCCACCACCACCTCGCTCTTAAAACCGGCCAACCCGAGCAGCCACAGACGCAACGCAACACGAAGCCCGACGCGTTTGCGAGCAAGCTGCAGCTAGAAGTGTAGCTTTGCGTTCTTGATTCTCCTAGCTGGATAGCTGCTGGCTAGCTGCAGCGCAGCTAGCACCTCTCTCGCATGGTGTGCGTGCCTAGCTAGCTAGCTAGGCGGCCGGCGGGGAGCTAGCCATTCTTGTTGTTGTTGGTGGTGGTGGGTGCACGATGATGAAGAAGCATGGAGGCGTGGCGGCGGTGGCGGCGGCGGGGAAGGTGAAGGCGGAGCTGGAGGACGTCGGGAAGGCGGCGGGAGGGGCGGGCGCGGCGGTGGTGGCGCTGAGCCCGCTGAGCGAGACTCTGTGGCGGGAGAAGGCGGCGGCGGAGTTCCTCGGCGACGTGTCGGCGCGGCTGGCGTGGCGGGACCTCACGGTCACCGTCGTGCTCAGCACCGGCGACACGCAGGACGTGCTCCAGGGCCTTACGGGCTACGCCGAGCCGGGCACCATCACAGCCCTCATGGGGCCCTCCGGCTCCGGCAAGTCGACGCTGCTCGACGCCCTCGCCGGCCGCCTCGCCGCCAACGCCTTCCTCGACGGCACCGTCCTCCTCAACGGCCGCAAGGCCAACCTCTCCTTCGGCGCCGCGGTACGTACGTGTCACTGTGCTAGCTAGGGTAACCTCAGCTCGCCGCCGCCTCCGCCGCCGCCGCCATTGTGCTGAGCTCATTATTATCCCTCCCAATAACGCTAAATAATTTCTTAATTAACTTCGGCTTTATACTTTTAGGCTTTAGGATTTATATTAACAATAATTCCTGCATTAAAAGCCTCACCTTTTAAATATATTTTAATTTCAAAGGGAGACAAAGAGAATTTCTCGTGATATTTGTACAACGAAACGTGTGGAATATGTGTTTATTTCTTGAAAACGAGGGTTCTTTGTGCCCTTCTTTTTCTTAAAAAAACGATTTTTTATGTGTAATTAGCATGCATATTGTGCTTTCTCTGTTGCTTTCATTTCTTGTTTGTGTTTGGATCTCTCATTGCATCACCCGAACAATCGAATTCAGGAAAAGGTATCATTTCAGGTGCCAGTTCTTGGAACCTTGCTGCTTTCTTGCTTCTGCTTGCATGCATAATTAACTGCATCATATCAGTAACTCATTTTCATGGAGATATATAGATTAACCATTTCTTGCCAAGATTAATGGAGGATCTGCCTCTATTGTTATTAGTTTCGATCTGCTTGTTTTTAGATATAGGACATCCTTTTTTTCAGTTAAGTGTTTGGTGATGGACTTGACACACTCATTTGTTGGTAAGGGAAACAAGGAACTTCTCATGGAAAGTGCATTTGGAAGCATGCAGCTGGGTTGTGGTTTACCAGTTTCTTCAGAAATGTGCTCACCAAAAACTCATGTTCTCTTGACAACCCTGACTCTCTTTAATTTTCTGTACATGTAGTTCTTGTGTTTAATTTTCATGCATGCTGTCCAAATCCATCTCTTTACTTCAGAGTTCAGAAGAATGTTGCTGCTGATTTGTGTTTAATTATAACTTGCACACTGAAACGTTCAGTGATTTGTAATCTGTAACACGATAATCGCAGGCCTATGTGACGCAAGATGACAATCTGATCGGCACGCTGACGGTGAGGGAGACCATCTCGTACTCGGCCCGCCTCCGCCTCCCCGACAAGATGCCCACGGAGGAGAAGCGTGCCCTCGTCGACGGCACGATCGTCGAGATGGGGCTGCAGGACTGCGCCGACACGGTGGTCGGCAACTGGCACCTGAGGGGGATCAGCGGCGGCGAGAAGAGGAGGGTCAGCATCGCGCTCGAGATCCTCATGAGGCCTCGCCTGCTCTTCCTCGATGAGCCCACCAGTGGCCTTGACAGGTAGCTAGCTACTACACCATTTCTTACATCATCCATAGATCATGCAAGCTACTAAGCTAGCATGAGAGTGATCGAGCTGAACAAGCAGTGAACTTGTGACTAGATTGCTCGTTTCAGTACGAAGCATGCATGTGATCGAGCTGAGCTAGCCATTTTGCTACATGGTGCATAGCTTTCAGAAGCTAGCTCAGTACTGCGAGTCTGTGACTGATGTGCAGCTAGTGGACTGATCTGTGCTTGCTTGCTTGCAGTGCTTCCGCGTTCTTCGTGACGCAGACGCTGCGTGGGTTGGCCAGGGATGGCAGGACCGTGATCGCGTCGATCCATCAGCCGAGCAGCGAGGTTTTCGAGCTTTTCGACCGCCTCTACCTCCTGTCTGGTGGCCGAACCGTCTACTTTGGGCAGGCCTCCGAGGCTTGTGAGGTAGTTCATAAGTTCATTATGATCGTTAGTTAGTTGACAAGTTGGTGGTAATAACTGTTGACTTGACTTGAAATCTTGGATATGTCAACCACTCAAGCTCAATCCTGTACTGTTACGTGCATTTTTTTTCAGTTCTTTGCCCAAGCTGGCTTCCCTTGCCCGCCGATGCGCAATCCGTCAGATCATTTCCTCAGATGCATAAACGCAGACTTCGACAAGGTGAAGGCCACCCTGAAAGGATCGATGAAGACGAGAGTAAGTTTCAGAATTTCCGCATTCAGATGCATGCGTGTGCGTGTTTTCTTGACTGAATTATTAATCGTGCTCTCGATCGTTTGGCGCATCTATAGTTCGAAAGATCCGATGACCCGCTGGATCGGATCATGACTTCGGAGGCAATCAGAAGCCTGATCACCTACTACCAGCACTCGCAGTACTACTTCACTGCTCAGCAGAAAGTCAACGAGATGGCACGGGTTGTAAGTGCTTGAGCATGCAACTTCGTTCCTGAGAAAAAGTTCAACCCCAGCTCGATCGACCGGCCATTGCAATGCAATGTAAGCTAATGAGAGGGATTCGAATGGTTTTCTGTTGCAGAAAGGGACAGTGCTGGATGCAGGAGGAAGCCAGGCCAGCTTTGGGATGCAGGCTTTCACTCTGACCAAGAGATCGTTCATCAACATGTCCCGGGACTTTGGGTACTACTGGCTGAGGCTTATCATCTACATTGTCGTGACAGTCTGCATTGGGACGATCTACCTCAACGTCGGCACTCGATACAGCTCCATTCTGGTAAAAAAAAACTGCTTCTTCATTCGGGTTGATGCTACTGCCATTTCTCTTGAGCTGAAGTCTGAAAGCATCTTGTGTTCCTGATGAAACTGTGGGAAAAAACTAGGCAAGAGGCGCTTGCGCTTCTTTCGTCTTCGGCTTCGTCACGTTCATGTCGATCGGAGGGTTCCCGTCTTTCGTGGAGGACATGAAGGTTCGTGTGTGGCAAACTGAATCATCATCAGCTGGATTGGACAAGTTCGTTCGTCGGCTGAATTTTTCGGACGTCTGTCTGTTCCGATCCAGGTGTTTCAGAGAGAGAGGCTGAACGGGCACTACGGCGTGCTGGCATTCGTGGTCAGCAACACGCTGTCGGCGATGCCGTTCTTGATCCTGATCACCTTCATCTCCGGGACGCTCTGCTACTTCATGGTGCGCCTCCATCCGGGCTTCGTGCACTACCTCTTCTTCGTGCTGTGCCTCTACGCCAGCGTCACCGTCGTCGAGAGCTTGATGATGGCCATCGCCAGTGTCATCCCCAACTTCCTCATGGGCATCATCATCGGTGCAGGGATTCAGGTGATCAGCATCCATCCATCCTGCCTGCCTAACCTAACCTGCTTGATCCATATCCAAGTCAGCCACTGTTTGCAGTTATGCAGTGCAGCCAAACCAAGATTGAATTTTGACACTGTACACGAAACTGCACTGCATAATGCTGATGTGTTTGATAATATTCTCTCCTGATGTTGACATGCACCAACATCTGCTGATGAACAATATCTTTGGAAATGGACAGGGGATATTCATGCTGGTTTCAGGATACTTCAGGCTTCCCCATGACATCCCAAAGCCATTCTGGAGGTATCCCATGTCATATGTCAGCTTCCACTACTGGGCACTGCAGGTAAAACAACAGTTTTTACAGCACTTAACTGAAGCAATCATATCAGTGAGCTCAAATCACATCAAATCAGGGTTTCAAACAAGAAATTTAGGCAAGATTTGAACTCAAAACTAAAAAAACATATATATTCTGAGGTGTTTTCAAGTAAAAATGGGCAAGTTTGAATTTTTTTGGGGGGGCGGGGTTTCGCTGGTCTTGCAGGGGCAGTACCAGAACGACCTGAAGGGGCTGGTGTTCGACAACCAGTACGACGATCTCCCCAAGATCCCCGGCGAGTACATCCTGGAGAACGTGTTCCAGATCGACGTGAACCGGTCCAAGTGGCTGGACCTCGCCGTGCTCTTCAGCATGATCGTCATCTACCGCCTGCTCTTCTTCGCCATGATCAAGGTCAGCGAGGACGTGACGCCGTGGGTGCGCGGCTACATGGCGCGGAGGAGGGTGGCCCGCCGCAGGGGGCAGCGAAGAAGGGCGGAGCTCGCCGCCGCCCGCTCGCCGTCGCTCCGCGCGTACGTCGTCGACGCCGCCGACCTGCCACCTGACCACCCGTGACGACTGTAAAAGTCAACGGCCTCATGAAGTGAAAGTCAATGGTCACAAGAGAGAAGAAGAAGAAGAAGAGAGAGGGAGATGCTACAACTAGTAAACCAAAAACAACCTGGATATCTGAATCTGATATGATAAGTGTGTGTGTATGTGTGTGTGTGTTATAGTACTAGCACTGCTTAATTAATTAAGCTGCCTTGTTGTATTCATTTGATATGCTAATATTAAGATGTATATCAGGTCTCTCTCTATCTACCTCTGCATCTTTCTGCAGTGCTAGTGTTCAAATTGGCATTTGATGGCAGTGATCCTGATCCATAATTTGAGCTCCACAAGTGTTCAAATTGGCATTTGATGGCAGTGATCCTGATCCATAATTTGAGCTCCACTTGTGGTGAACAATCTGATGGCTGTTATTGTCCAAACTCCATATTGCATACAGTATGCTGCCCTGACAAGACCCTGTGAAAAATCTTCAGTACCTAGCTGCCATATGCAGTGCTGCCATCTGTCTGACTGTAGCTGAAGCTCTCCTCTAATTTTGACAACCCACTCATCTCAACAGTTGAAGGGTTGAAGAAAGGACATGGGATATTTATGGCCATTGAAGAGCAAACTGTTTACCATGATTAGTCTGAACATTGAAAAAAAATCATGTGGCCTGTTAAAGAAACACTTTTTTTTCACAGACAGTTTTTGTTAAGAAAGAAAGAAAAAACAAAGTTAATCCACAACAATAGAACTTGTTGTTGCCACAAAGGCTATCTGGTACAAATAAAACACTGAGTACTAACTACTACAAGTTATGAAGAGAAGGTCAAAGAGAAAAATACCAGCTTAGCTTCTCTCCATGCTCATATCTCTCCCAAAACAATCCAGATCAATTCTTTTTTCTTTGTCATTGGGCATTGAACTTGTTTGGTCAATAATGACAAGCTGTTTTGGTCTTGAGGGCCTGTTTCTGTAACTGGGACAGGGGTGGAAGTGGAAAAGGAAAGATACTGGTGTAACATAAAGAGGTGGTGATGGGTGTTGATACTGAATTCCCTGATCCCTCTTTATCTCTCTCTCTCTCTCTCTCTCTCCTCAATGCAATGAGCTGATGAGATGACGCTTGCTGCTGCAGATCACATGTAGTAGAAGTTAATGCACTGAGCAGTGAGCAATGGCAATAAAAAAACTTGGTGCAATACAAACATAATAACCAGTGGGCAACGCAGCGCTGCAACTGGCAATAACTTTTCTGATGGGATGGAAAGCACAGAAACCTGCCGCGTCTTTTGTGAACAGTGTGCGCCGGGACAATATCTTGGCAAAAGTAGATAGATCTTGATGCCCGCCATGATCCAGTCCATGACTGAACGGATCCAAGAAGTTAGTTGAATCTCAATTCGAAAAGATAGATAAGCTCCCTGAGCTTGGACCTTGCGTACCAGGCGTTTATCAGAAGGGAGGCAGGTGAGGCTGGATAGCCTGGATCCCTTCTCCCCCACGGCATTCTGGGATCCAATTTGCCGATTAATCCATCCATCGACATGAAGCATCTGTAGTTGGTGTGCAATTAATTACACCCCTTCACTGGCAGTGAGCATTGAGCAAATCATGCCAACTTAGCCAGCTGAATTGTATTTTCAAATCTTCTCATAACTCCATTGTTAAGCGTGCTCAGGCGGGAGTAGTACCAGGATGGGTGACCTCCTGGGAAGTTCTCGTTCACATCCCGACACACCATGGCCTTCAAACAAGGTCGGGTCCATGTGGCCTATTTCAAAAAAAAAAAAAGAATTGTATTTTCAACTAGGATGCCAATGTTCTTGCATGGCATTGACAGTCAGGCTAGAATTCAGATAAGGATAAGAATTCAGAGCTCAGGCAGGAAGATGAGAAGATATCATTGGAAATGAAGTGTCCATATTATTCTCTTCTCATCTACAGGGAGACACAGAAGGGAAGTTGAGGACTGAACAAGTGAACAGTCATCAAATTGCTGGAAACAATTGGAATTTGGAGGTATTCATTTACTCATCCATTCATTCATTGCATGTGCAAGCTCACAACAGAAAAAAAGGAGCAGTTTTTATGATTACAATCTAAGAAAAGATAATGAAGAAAAGACCACGCACACACACCTGCATCTTGATCTCCTGTACGAGCAAATGTTTTGGAACGAATATTCCGCGGAAAATCTACCGGTGCCACCGAACGGAGGGGGTGCAGTGAGAATGATGGGTGCAACCGGATGACAGCAATCGGAGGGTTTGAATCAATGGAGTCGGGTGCAGTGGTTGAAGCGCGTAACGGGTGGATCTTGAGTTGTCCGGCCATTGCCGGCAGCAGACAGCTCTGCACCTGCAGACGCATGGGGGATGACCTTGCTACATGATCCCCTGGTAAATGGGTACGCCGTGAGAAAAGATGAGATTTTTATTTTCTACCCAGGATCAAAATGATGAGATACTGAAGATTTACGTGGGGAGACGGTACGTGCTCTGTAGTTTTATGTTCAGGAAAATTGCTGCAATTGCAGTTTGTGTCTGCTATTAATAGTCATTCTGGCAGCCGGAGAAGCACATCTCCTACATAGACAACTAATATATTTGTTCCTGAAGTTTGCACAAACAATGATATTGATGAAACTAATGTAATTTTTCTCTCCTTCAAATTCATGTTGTTTTACTATTTTTCTTGTGGAGTGGTGTAAAATAAATTTTAAAAATTGTAACATAGGTCGAACGGGTTGATTGGACAAGCCTCGAGATTATGCAAGGTCATGGATATGATAAGAGAGATGTACCCGTGGAGGAAGATGAGATGTTTGCATTATTAGATCTCAGTGATGAAGAGGTGAAGCAAGAGGTGGATGATGAAGTAAACTTAAGTACTGACAAGGATGATAGTCCGATCGGTGATGTAATAGAAGAAGAACAACATTTTTCATATGACATTGATAATTCCGAAACGTGAGTTGGTACCATGTATCCATCAGTGGAACAATCTAGACTGCCAATTAGACAATATGCAATTAACGAAGAGTTTGTGTTAGGAATCAGGAAGTCTGATTGCTCTAGATTTATAGGCTATGGTAAACCTGACGATTGTCCTTGGAGAATTTTAGCTCGGGTTACACTCGTCAATTAAACAATAAGGGTACTGATTTTACTTTATTAAAGTTATGCATGTGTAGAGTTAGTAATAAACTTTTTACATATGCACTTTGTAGGTCAATCAGCTTGAAAATCATCATGAGTGTTCTTCTACCAGCAAGTTCAGATCTTCCATGGCCAATACTTGTTGGATCGCTTCAAAGGCAATATGTATTTTGTGCATTTCTTAATACACAACGAAATGTGAAGATGAAAAACTATATACACGAGTACTATTATGTGCATAAGTTTAGGGCCGCATATCAGAGATATTTTACAATCTGTAACAAGCAAGTCTCAGTGGCCTCAAGTTAACCTAGATTTCGTGCTTCTGCCACTGCTTGCAAAAAGATGTAACTCTGCACTTACAATGGTACACAATTTCAGAAGCCACCGTTTACTCAGACACACAAAAACCACACACAATCTAAATGATGCAACAAATAGATCAACAAATGATGCAACAACTCAATCAGTTGGCTCTTATGTGAGGAGCAAATGATGTAAAAATCAAATCTGATCTATTGGCTATATGTGATCAACAAATGATGAAAAATTGCACACAATCTGTAATAGTCCCTATTGACAATGTGCAAGCTGCTGAGAGCCTGGGAGAGGGCAGATTGAGCTTGGTTCTAGGAGGCCATCTGTGAGTTTTGAGTGGGCTAGTAAAAATGGGAAAATGGCAGAATGACAAAAAAAACCAACTCTGAAAAAATTATAAACCACGCGAACTTTGTGGCATTCGGGAACTTGGCAACAAACTTTGTGGCAAATTAGCAATTGTCTCATTGCAGATAATAGTTGGTCATCTAGGTAGGGCTAGGGCGGCATTCCCCGGTGGAAAATTATTTATGTGACATTATAATTTTTAAGAATTTTAAATTGTATAAATTGTGAAATCGTTATCCGTAAATTGTGAAAAATATAATGATATATTTCTAACTTTTCCTTTTTATCTAGGCTGTTCTTCTTACTTTCCATGAATGGATCAACTCAAAAATTAATCAATTTTAATCTAATTGTTGGTAAGTTTCATATGGCTCAGAAATTGAAAAAAAATACATTTTTTAGGTCTGAGAAATAAAAAAAAAAGTTCAAATTTTGTTGCTTCCATCTTATCGTCCAAGCGGGCGGGCCAAGCTGGAGTCCAAAAGGCCCAAGTCGTCGACGAAACGAGCAAGCGAACAAATCCCACCCATCTCGACGAGAAAACCCTAGCGATGCTTCAGATTCGCCTGAGCAAGATCGGCTCGTCGGACTCCGGCGCCGTCGCCTCCTGCGCGGCGGCCGGGGCGGCGGGTGGCGCGCCGACGAAGTCGGTGGCGTTGGCGGCGGCGACGGCCGGGGTCCCGGAGTCGGTCACGGTCGCGTGCCCCGACCACCTGGTAATCGCGGACCTCGCTGTGGCCAAGAGCATCGGCGCCATCACGACCTCCGCCGTCCCCGCCGCACGCACCATTGGCCGCCGCTCCCGACGCCCGCACGGCGAGCGTGTCCACATCTGCTGCCGCTGCGAGTTCCCCATCGCCCTCTACGGCCGCCTCGTATGGAGCCATAAACCCTAGCGCTTCCT